>OV815984.1:14194445-15394445 GCA_929112965.1 Mythimna albipuncta
CTGTTACAACTACACTGAGCTTTGAAGGCTAGTGCCTGTTGTGCCTGTAACACAAACATACAAATTTAATAGAAATATTATAAAATATTTAAAAAAAAAACAAATATTATGAATTAAGTACCTATTTCTGAAACCTATTTAAAAAAAACCTTTAACCATCATACAACAACTTTTGTTCTATGACTTAAAAATTTATAAGATTTACAAAATTTCATATAAGGTATATTATTGAGGATTTTCGAAATTAACCAAATTGTTTCTCTGAAAACAAAGTTTTATTTTATTCAACACGCTTTTACATTATAACAATTATCGTTTAACTAAAATTACACTTTTATCTCACCTGAAAACAAAGAAACGACATTTAAAGTTCACTAATATCGCCTCCTCAATTATATCCCTTTATTTATCTCTCTCCAAGTTTTTTTTTATATCAATTAAATGCACAAAATAATCTAAACATCATTTGCCATTGAATCATACGTCACCCCGTATCCACAGCTTAAAAATTAAAACAATGAAATGCCATTTCCAAGGAGGTCATTTCATTACATTCATACAAAAATAAAAGTATTTAAATTGAACGTTCCAAATATTACGTCACGTTACTAGTCTATGTGAAGCAAGCGATAGTACAATAGCGGAGTGGAGGAGGGATCGAGCGGCGGCGGTGCTTGCTGCGCTTGCAGACGTAGGTTGGTATAGCAAAATACAGAGTTGAAATGTTTTAGATAGAACAACGAAATCTGTAAATAATTGTGAAAAGTCATAGAACAAAACTTATTAATAATCGACTAGTTTTTGTTTGTTAGCCAACTTGTGTTTTTCTTTATCTTGATTTTATGTTTAATGTATAATTAAGGTTATTGTTCGATTAATTGTTATTTTATGTTTTAATTTGTTTTTTTTTTTTTAATTGATTGCAAGTAGAATAATATAATAAATCCTTGCTGACCGATCGGCGTCTCATCGTCGACGACGGCTGGTGCTGAAAATCAGCGCTGTGGCTCTGTTTTACATGAGCCCCAGCATTTTGCTGAGCGCTGGCCGTTTTGCGCGGATGTGACGCATATCTTACGTGCTACTTTTAGTCGATATTGTTATTTATTTTGTCATGGTATGCGTCATGTTTGACGTGAATAAACACTTTTTCTTTCTTTCTTTGTTTATGATGTTAGTGTTAGTAATACAGTTCTGCAAGGTTGTTAGTGTTTTACGAATAACCCTGTAAACATGATTAATATACATACCGCGATTACTTTTTCCTTCATTACCGCAGCTTTATTCACTACTTGATCAGCTATCTTATTGGAGTCATCTGCTATGGTCTGAAAATATATAAAAAAAAAAAAAAAATCCACAACTATCACACAGCGCCGTCTAGTCCCAAGCTAAACAGAGCTTGTGTTATGGGTACTAGACAACTGATAAACATACTTATATATTTCTAAATACATACATATTAAGGATAAATAAATAAAAAATTATATCTCTTCATATTCGATTGTATCGTTATTTAATTATATTTTTTAGTACTTGTTGTTATAGCGGCAACACAAATACATAGATAGAATAGAATAACATGTCAGGGATTATGATATTTATGCGTGCGTCCTGAAAGACACATACTCAAGCTGAGCACGCAAACCACCACGCACGGTATTCGTCAGTCAACAACACCTGTCCGTCCACACGCATGTTCGTCACGCATGCCTCAACCTGAGGCATACGACGGTACATTTATGCGTGCGTCCTGAAAGATACATGCTCAAGCTGAGCACGCAAACCACCACGCACGGTATTCGTCAGTCAACAACACCTGTCCGTTCACACACATGTTCGTCACGCATGCCTCAAACTGAGGCATACGACGGTACATTTATGCATGCGTCCTGAAAGACACATGCTCAAGCGTGAGCACGCAAACCACCACGCACGGTGTTAGTCAGTCAGCAACACCTGTCCGTCCACACGGAGCTCACGGCTCGTACTAAGGCGGCGTTCGCAAAGATCGTATGACGCGAATGCTCACTGTGAGCACACACGTCCACACAGCCCAAGGCATGCGAGACGAACCATTCGCGACGTATGCCTCGCGATGTCTGAACGCGTCTAAATATACATCATCTATGAACATTTTAGTGGTCTAGCTATCTTGGTTCATTAGATACAGCCTGGTGACAAACGGACAGATAGGCGGACGGACAACGGAGGAATAGAGTTTCGTTTTACCCTCAGCGTACGGTACCCTGAAAATGAGTCGCCTCGTTTTCCGAGCCGTCACTATGTTTGAATGTACCGATACCAATATAATCAGATCTGAAATGAAGATATCCGCAGGAGAATCAAGGTTATCAATATAGAGGCCGAAGAAATGACAAACTTAAGTGGTAATGGGCAAGACACATTGCTCGTAGAACATGGGGACGATAGGTTCTGGAGCGCACACAACTAAAAAAAAAACCGGCCAAGTGCGAGTCGGACTCGCCCATGAAGGGTTCCGTAGCAGCAAGTAACATAATATAAAAGTTCTTGTAATGTGTTGTAACTTTGATCGATGTTTTAATAATAGTATATTTTTTTCGGTTTATGACGCATTAAAAAAAAAACTACTTACTGGATTTCGTTCAAACCAATTTTCGTTGGTAGTTTTTATAGTAATGTACATCATATATTTTTTTTAGTTTTATCATTCTCTTATCTTGGAAGTTAGAGGGGGGGGGACACACATTTTACCAGTTTGGAAGTGTCTCTCGCGCAAACTATTCAGTTTAGAAAAAAATGATATTAGAAACCTCAGTATCATTTTTGAAGACCTATCCATAGATACCCCACACGCATGGGTTTGATGAAAAAAAAATTTTTGAATTTCAGTTCTATGTATGGGGACCCCCAAAATTTATTGCTTTTTTTCTATTTTTGTGTGAAAATCTTAATGCGGTTCACAGAATACATCTACTTACAAAGTTTCAACAGTATAGCTCTTATAGTTTCGGAAAAAAGTGGCTGTGACATACGGACGGACGGACGGACAGACAGACAGACAGACAGACAGACAGACAGACAGACAGACAGACAAACAGACATGACGAATCTATAAGGGTTCCGTTTTTTGCCATTTGGCTACGGAACCCTAAAAAGACGTGTGGCACTCGGGGACTGCCGCGGTAAAGCTATTGCATTTTTATCAACTTATGCAATTATATTTCATTTATGCAGTATTTTTTTTCCTTTGTTTTTTTTTTCTTTAATATTAATTGAAGTTACACCTTCACACATTGAATTGAATTTTGATTGATTGTTCACTCATTTGTTTTCTTATCGGTCACCACGCTCAAAAAACAAATGAGTGGGGGGTGTTAGGTTATTTTCGTTACGGAATTTCTGGATTCGGTCTCCACGCTCAAGGCTCGCGATAGACGCTATGCAATAGCTTAAAAACTTCGACAGATATATACAGGGTGTAAGTTACAGCCCTCCACAAACTTTAAGGGCTTGCTCAGTAAACGAAACTGAACAACCTTCCACAAGACTTTTTTCTGGAAGCGAAAAAAAAAATCAGCCTCACCATACAAAAATTAATGTCCGTGTATCTTCATCATCATCATCAGCCTTTTTTTTTTAATGTTCCCACTGCTGGGACTCAGGCCTTCTCTCTAGGAGAGGGAATGGGCCGTAATCCACCACGCGGGCCCAGTGCGGGATGGTAGATGCCACATGTCTTCGAATTTTTGGTTCTAGGACATGCCGGTTTCCTCACGATGTTTTCCTTCACCGTTTTGAGAGCAGTGGTAATGAAATAAATTACACAAAGTAATGCGCCTGCCAGGGTTTGAACCCGCGACCTACAACTCGTAAGTTGGTGCCATTACCACTCGACCACCACTGCTCATGTGTATCTTACATCCTGTATAATAAATCTGTTAAAGTTTTTGTTGTGCGGGTCACGCACATACGGAATCGTTGAAGGTAACTTTTATACACTAAAATTGTGTGTAACTTGATATATTACTTAGACTTTGTTTCATCGCAATCGGTTGACTATATCGTATACTACATTCATTGACTGTAGAGGTACGAAGTTCGCTAGGTCAGCTAGTAAACAAATAAATTTGGCGACATATGGGGTAGGCCTATGTCCCACAGTCTTTTGGCGGAAATAATGATACAGATGGTTTTTTTTCCTGGTGGGAAAATCATCTAATGACATCCCCCGCTCTTAGGCTGAGCGGGAGATAGTGTCAGACTTTTACTGACTAAAAACCCACTTCTGTTCCTTCGTTGCTTTTCATACCAGGGCTGAGCTATCTTTCGAAACTAACCCTGGCCCCAGTAGGCTTCGACCCTGCTGGGCCCCTATGGTTGCTGACAACTCCTTGAGGCGCGCGGAATACTACGCGCCGTCGACGACTTGGGCTCGGTCCGGACAGTTACCGGACGGTCGGACAGCGAGCTACCCATTGGTCGCCGTCCGCAAGCCCGCGCCTACGGTATTATGGCGATTCTTGGGGTAGGCCTATGACCCGCAGTCTTTTGGCGGAAATAATGATGATAGTACCTTATCCTTCAAATCCAGAATCATCTGGAAGGGGTCAGCGCTTATGATGATGGGTCCAGCGGGTCCGGAAGATTTCTTTTTTTTCTTTCCTTTAGTGGGTGGCGGGGGAGGCGGGTTCAGACGCAGCTTCTCGGTAGCGTCCTTGGCAGCCTGGATCAGGTCTACTTGAGAGCCGAGAGACAGGGACAGGTCGCATTTGTTGGCCCACAGGCAGATCTGAAATGAAAAGAGTCCTTAAGGCGTATAGTCCCTTGAACCATCTGGCCGAAATTATGTGAACGCAACTCTCGCACTCGCCTAGGCGGCAGTACGCAAATCTGTGCATTTATTTGCGGCCAGCAGCGCCCGGAAAGCGCTTTAAATCCATTTTCTCTGCGAGATATTGATTGATTTACATATGCAATGTTCACTTTGAAGAATATTTAACCACCAATTTTTTATGTGTAAAAATGTTTCTAAAGGGCCAAACCGTTTCGGAGGAGGAAAAAAAAATATTTAGCAATTTCGCAACTTTTCGCAACTTTTCCCTAGAAAAGTTGCGAAAAGTTGCGAAATTGCTAAATTTTTTTTTTGTGCAAAAGTAATAATTGCACGAAAAAATCAAATGTTGATATTATTGTTCATGAATCTATAATAAACATATATTTTTTTCAAACCAATTGACTTAGCCGTTAGGGAGTAGTAGGCCTCAGAATATCACTGTTTTATGGCACTTTTCGGACGCTTGGCCCTTAAGAAGCCGCCGTACAGACATCGCGAGGCGTGCGTCGCAAATAGTTCGTCACGCATGCCTCAACCTGAGGCATACGACGGTACATTTATGCGTGCGTCCCGAACGACACATGCTTAAGCTGAGCACGCAAACCACCACGCACGGTGTTCGTCAGTAGAAAACGCAAACAACACCTGTCCGTCCACACGGAGCGCACTGCTCGTACTGAGGCGGCGTTTGCAGCGATCGTATGACGCGAATGCTCATTGTGAGCGCACACGTCCACACAGCCCGAGGCATGCGAGACGAACCATTCGCGACGCACGCCTCGCGATGTCTGTATGCGGCTTTAGATGCGTGTGTGGTAAATCTTATCTTAAATATACATATAATTCTTCTGTACGTGTGTTTATCATCACTAGACATGGTAAATATCCCACCTATACGTAAGAAGCATTTTGGGAATACTTCTGTTGTGCCTACACCTAAAGACTGGAATTCCCTGCCGGAGTCTGTTTCCTGATAGCTGCAACCTATGGTTCTTTAATTCACTAAACCCCAAACGGCGTTCGTTCTTTCATTATAATATAATATATAATATAATAAAAATAATATAATAATATTCCACACTATCACACAACGCCGTCTAGTCTCAAGCTAAGCAGAGCTTGTGTTATGAGTACTAGACAACTGATAAACATACTTATATATTTCTAAATACATACATATTATAGATAAATTACACCTAGACACAGAACAAATGATTGTGCTCTTCACACAAACATTTGTCCCGGGTGGGCATCGGCAATCGACCTCCGGCATAGCAGTCAGGGTCACTAACCACTAGACCAACAGGCCAGCCTCTAATTACGGTATTTAGAACGTAGGCGAGTTTTTTTTTTAATTGGATGATAAATTAAAATGCTTGTCCATAATGAAAAAAAAACTTTACCTTCAGCAGAGTAACAAAGTCGGCCTTTCTTTTATCCTTCTCAGAAACGACTACCATATCCACCACTCTATCAGCAACTAAACACATTATTTCTACATTATTTTGGAACGCTTTCCTCTTTTGTTCCTGGAAATAATCGAAATTCTTCAAGTTTTTTCTGAAACAAAATATTTATTTTTAAATTAATTTCAATGTCATCTAGTGGTGAAGATTAACCATTTATGTGTCCGGAACGTGGATCCACGCGATACACAATAACTTTTTTATTGTGCCTCTAATTACGGCATACGAAAGGTTAAAATTCTTTTCTAGTAATATTTTTTTTTAACAAATAACCTCGGTTTTAGAAACTTGATTTACAATCTTATTGAACAAGAAAAATAGCTAAAATTTGACGACTGTGCCTTTAATTCAGCGCCATCTATTGGAGGACATTATAAACTGAATATTGACTTCCTACAAACGAAACTAGATGTCGCTGTTACTACTATAGCGCAACTGAATTACATTGGACTTGACTTTTACTTACGATAATTCACAACCTTCATATAACCTTCGGTAAACATAACACTCGGTAAACATCCAGGAGTTCATGAAATATTTCTTATTGTCCTGACTTTCGATCCAACGATTCCATTTCTCTGCATCCGGGCTTTCGACTTTCAATGGCTCATAATCTTTATTGGTTACTAAATCATTTTTTAATTTGGTTACCGCTCTCATAAATGTAACCACATCTTCTTCTGACTGTAAACATTAATATTTAACATAAAAAATAATGGGAATAGCGAGATATTTGTAATACATAACATGATTAAAAAGAGTGTCCATGGAGTTTCTTGCACATTCTTCTCCATATAGATCTACGCTTTGGAATATGCAATTAGCATATTTTTTTCTGACCGACTTCTTGACATTTTAAATGGTTTATTTGTAATAAAACGCTTTGAATCTTTGAATAATTAGCGCCATCTCTGTTCTGTAATTACATTTGATAGTAGATACTTTTTTACCTTTAAATTTTTTTTCCAAGCTTTTGGATTTGCCCTACAGAGGGCGTAGAAAACTATTTATAAACTAAATTTACATATACACAATATAATTGGCCTTTTAAAAAAATATATCTTATACTCCATCTGTTTATGTAATTAAATAAATGTAAACAATCTTATCATGTCTTTTATCTAAAAAAATTGTCCACAAATTTTTACAATTTTAAAAATGTTTACAATTAGGTATTTACCTAAACCAATGTTAGGTAATGAACTAAATTTAAATAATCTTTGTAAGTCTTTTATACAATTTTTTTTTCTTTCTGAGGTGTGAGGAACAAATAAACGTTTCTCTTTCTTTTTCTTTTTAAATAAAAAGACATATCAAGATTGTTTACTACCTAATCAGATGGAGTGGATAGTATGTAATATTGCTTTTGATGAATCTTTCAATGCCTTTGAGTTTTCGTCGGTTAGAAAATATATTTTAATACATACCGAATTGTTATCCCTAACAATTTTAGCTTTTTCCCTCGACAAGTAATCAATGATTTTGGTTAAAATAACAGGCAGCCGTTCTTTCAGCGAATAATAAGCAAAACTCCTGAAAAAGAAAGATAAGAAAATTTAGATCTAAAATGTTTCAACAAAAAATAAAGTTTTGGTCAAATATTTCGGAAAAAAATGTCAAAATTACGTTTAAAAAATAAAAATTAGTCGTAAACATAAAATAAAACTAAAAAGAAAATGCAAAAAGTAACCGCCCGAACAGGGACTTGAACCCTGGACCCTTGGATTAAAAGTCCAATGCTCTACCGACTGAGCTATCCGGGCTCTGCGAGAGAGGTTGAAATTAATGAACACATTCCACAAACGAGAACGTAAACATGACATATTAATAGATTCAAGTTAATATTCAACTTTGCGACTTCACGATAAAGTTCATAATGCTTTAAGTGAATATGTTTTCATGGCACGACAGCTGAAACGGGCAATTTCGACGTAGAATAAATTGACATCACGTCTTGGTGCAAAATTTCTAAAAATAGTGTTATGAAATCAGTCATTAGTGATATTATTTTATGAAAATGAATAAAGTACCAATAATTAGCAAAATAGTAGGTTTGTAAAAGTAAGTTCTTTAAAATATTATTCTGTTCATGACATTACAACATGAGGTGCGATTGGGCAATGAGGAAAATGTTTGCCCAACAGTGGGATACTTATATGTATATACATTTTTTTTTTAAGTTACACAATAGGTTTTACATAAATCTGCTGCTAAACTGCAACACTACAATAAATCTTCAACGACATTCGATGTTTGCTTTTCAGTGATGTGTATTTGCTCACTACGCGAACAATTTACAGTGTACTTGATATTTATATTTTATATTAATACAAAAATTCTAAAAAATGACATGCAATGAAAGAAAAACAAAAATTAAATTAAATTAAAACATGAATACGTGCTTAAAACAAAAATAAATACAAATATTTATAAAAAAGAAAATTGGAAAATCGAGATCATACTCTTAAAAAACTAAGTAAAATATATACTGCTGACGTAATCACTATCTAGACTCCCCCATCCCCCATGTCGTCAAAAATAAGCAATGCTAAAACCCCCCTACCCCCCTATAGTGCTTACATAATTCTTGAAAAGCCCTATAAAAACCACTATCAACCATCCAAGGGCCCTTCCACACAGCGGTATTTCACCGAGCGGTTTTTTTTTTTCGTTATTCTGTAACACATTGAATCATAGGGAAATTTCCGCACAGGCGATAAAAAAAAACGCGCGACAAAAAATTCTGTGATTTCCTGCAGATTTGACGCGGTGCGGTGCGGAAATAAATCCGCGCGGTGAAATATCGCTGTGCGGACAGGCCCTAAGGCAAACAAACTCATAACCAGTCAATTACACTCATAAACCTTGTTTAATGATTGCAATAATATAGGTATGACTATTTCATTATAACCATTGCTGCATAAAACAATCGGTTTAGATTATAAAGATTAAGTCAGATCAATAAAGGTGACAATTTAGTAAATTCTATTCACGCTAATACTGTTTATTGCTTTGTTTATCTTATATCACTAGTTTTTGCCTGCAGCTTCGACCGCGAACATAAAATATAGCCTATGTCACTCAAGAATAAAGCAGCTTCGTATCGGTGAAAAAATTTTAACAATGGGACCAGTACTTCCACTTTGACCACCTACAAACTTTACCTCTTTATTATATTAGTGTTGATTTATCGTCAGGTATGGTGGTCATAAGGGGCCATTTTTTTAATCCATGTTTTAAGGGGGAGGAGGCCCCTTGCTGATACGTGGTGAGGTTAAAGACTACCCCTCCCCGTCCCCCCAATATCAAGTGCATTTTAAGTATCTAGGACTTCTTTTGTTGCAACGGTAAGCTACACGCCACTTTTCCGTTTAAAACGGCACGTTTGACGATAAAATAAATACACGTGATAACTTACTACGTCCCCCCTCCCCAATTGTGATATTTCGTGATTTTAGTCAAACCCCTCCCCCCTTTAAAGCCTCACGTGATTATTGGATCGCCCCTAAGGCGATTAACACACGGCACGGTGCACCGCCGCGACCGCCGCGGTTGGCGGTGAAGCGGATCTCGTGTTACATTTTGGTCACTTAGAAATCCGTTGATACCTAACACATGTACATCGCCCGACCGCACGGTCGAGCGGTGCTCTCGCCGCCTTCATCGCCCCGCCGCGCTGATTTCCGCGCGGTAGGGCGGCTCTTTACACACGGCGCGCCCCATAACCGCGCGGATTATTGTGGGTGCAGAATGTGTTGCAATTTAAAATGTTTGAACCCAATATCTTCTTAAATTTTCTTTCTACGCCATAAAAGCCATTTTCGCCAGTGTCAATGTCTGAGAATGGTTTCCGCACTTAGTCCTATGCGGACCATTGTACGTGGGCCATAGCGGCCATAACCTTGGGTGGGCTTATTCCAACCAGCCCACCTCTCTCCAAAAGCAGATTAGGCCTCTCAGGTTTTTCAGGACATCTATAAGGGAATTCGGGGATCCTATGGTTCGTGTGCGTATTTCAGTGATCCCTGTGCAGTCTAGGAGCACATGTGCAACTGTCTCCTCCCCCTCCAAGCATGCTCTGCACAGGGGACTGTCTGTGATGCCTATTGTGTGGAGGTGTTTATTCAGTGTGCAGTGCCCGGTGATGGTCCCCGTCACCAGGCGCAGGCCGCCTCTGTTCAAACTTAAAAGTTTTTTGGTGAGGACTTTATTTAGGTGTGGTAGGCCTCCTTGGCCTGCCTGCATCCCGATGTCGAGGACCACCAGCGTTCCGCTTGTATCTGTGTGTGTTCCCGTAGCCAACCACGCAGCTGACCAAAGGGGACCGGCACAATTGGTTCGGGCCCGAAGACCACCGCTCCAGATCCCCTCCTGGCCAGTGTCTGTGATAAAATTGGTCAAAACCGCGTTAAATCCATCCGCGGAGCACCGCTAAAAGATCCGCTTCACCGCCTACGCGACGGTACGCGGTACCGTGTGTTAATCGCCTAAGCGAGTCTATCTACATAGATCTACAGAGAAAAGATTAATTGTATTTTTACAAGCTGCTGCCGGTGGCTTCATCAGCATGATAGTAGAAAATTATGTCAAGGGAATATAAACCCAGGATAAAAAGTTCCAAGTTTCCAGGACATGGAATAGCTTTTAGGATACATTTTAAATAAATAACCTAGATAAATATCATCATAATATGTTGGAAATATGCTCCAACTGCAAATGAGCGTGGTATTACGTTTGTATGGAAATTTATCTGTCGCCGGCCCCTTAAAAATGTATCACACATTGGTTCATCAGATTTTCATACAACAGTACTAAATTTTACGTAGTCTATGCAAAGCAAATGATAGTATAATAGCAGGGAATGTACGCGGGAAGCGTAGGTACAGCAAAATAAAGAGTAGAAATATGTTAGAACAACGTAATCTCAATCTTTCAATCGTGGAAATCACAGACACAATAAAAAGACAATAGGTGCGCGAACGCCGGTGTTCGCTTGGGGTTTAATGAATTAATTGGTATATAAATGTAAGACCAGAGGGCTGGCTCGTTCTTCGCTCAAACAATTAGCATTGCCATTCAACGTGGTAATGCTGCCAGTCTTCTGGGCACATTCCCGGATGACAGCGATGTGGAGGAGTACTTCGACGCCTGAGTGCACTTTGTGTTTTTGTATTTTATAATAGGTATTTATTTAGGTTTTAGTATGAATAGTTTAAGTTTGTTTGTTTATGTAGAGTAACGAATTATTTATAATAAAATGTATTTCAATAATTAATTAAGAGGAAAAAAACATGCAAACATTTTTAACAGATAAATAATATCAGAGAAGCAATACATACTTTCGAAATGTTCCCTGTAGTGGAACAAGCCGAGGCGTATCAAGATCCAAAAATGCAGAAGGCAACTTCACTTCTATAAACGGGCCGCCATAAATAAAATCGGGTCGCGTGTAGTACTCTTCATCTTGGACTTGTGGTACAAAACCGCCACTTCCTATCACCTTTTGCAGTTGCGTGTCTTTGAATACAGATTGTGGTGATGTCTTCCCACTTGCTTTAGGGGAACCAGGTTTAGGTGATCCAGGCTTTGGCGATCCTGGTGTTGGCGATGCCGGTTTGGTCGGTTCATTTTTAGGACTAGAACTCATTTTTTCTTGATTTTAAAAACGTTTTACGCCATAACCGAATGGATATTATTGCTGTGTATTTTGAGAAAACATTCGAATGTTGTGATTGTGATGGATGACATTGATGACATTGCTGTGACATTGACACTTTGACAGGAGTTCGTTTGCGAAGCAAGCCAAGGGCAAATAGATTCTAATAAGAAAAGTTGAATCGCTAATTTTTTATTTCTATAGTCGTGCACGCACAGCGACCTCGAGATCTAAGCTACATGAACTTTATAATATATAAATTTTGTTACATCAAAAATATTGAAAAGTTAACATTTTACTAACCTGCCATAAATTCCACAGGCCTCCGTGTTAAATGGGGTCAATAGACGCATTACCGGCAAATTTTCCGTGTCTATAAGAATGCCATTGTTATAATTATCATCATCGGAATCGTACTCCTCATCACTATCCATTTTGAGATTGTAGGTGTCCAAAAAATAACACACGCGCTAGACAAATACACGCACTTGTTGACGACGCAAAGATAGCTCTAAGTAAATACAACGGTGAACTAAAAATAGTTAGGCTGACTGACACTTTTAGTTAATTTTCAACACACTACACACGTCTGAATACGTTCACCATCTGTTACAACTTTCAACCTAAAGTTGAAACTAATATTATTGTTATCGTAATTGACGTAACAATGATCGTAACATTTTATATCAATGCGTATTTAGTTCCAAGCTCAGATACTAGATGGCGCTAAAAGAAAGTTAAATAGAAACTAGGTATTCGACATCTTTTCAAAATTAGATATTGTTATAATATGAAGCTGATAAACCTACCACACTAAACTTATCTAGGAGGACTTAATCTTTAACAATTGCCTTACAGTAGGTAGGTAACTTCTCTAAGGTAAATCATCATGCTGATCATGCACAAGACTCCAAAGGGCCCAACATCATCATCCGACGACGCTGCGTGAGATATAGCAACTTTCTATTGGTAAAAAAATTGTACTAGGTACCTACTCAGACCAAGACTTTCAAAGATTACCTCCTACAAACAAAAAAACAAACTACCTACCTACATACTTCTTTGTAATATTAGGTACCTACTTTAGATAGGTACTGTAGGCTACACTTGCCGTCTTCGCAAAGGCAGTCACATCACAGGATGCAGACATTCCAGAAGAGTTTCAAGAAAATCCTTAGGATTTTTCGGAACTGTCCGTAATGTATATATCCGTAACTTTAAAACACCGGGACCTGCTGATTGCATGTCCATAATTACCACGCCAAACGTCAGAGCAGAGTATGAGCGACACTACACGAATTTGATTTCGGCTCTTGCTCAAAATTTTTCTGCATCAGCGGAGTTTTGCTTGTGTTCGTGGAGTTTCTCGAGAGTTTCGCTAACTAATTTGATATGTCGCCATTTAGGCAAAGTAAATAAAAGAAATAGATAGTTTAAAAAAATTATATTTTAAAAACAGAGTTAAGTTTGTACTTTTGTAGTAACATAACTTACGAATACATAAAATCAGTACTTAGTGTACATTAAAATAGTAAATAATTACATATTAAAAATCCTAATTACATGGAAGTCGACTCATAGTGACCACTGTTTTAGGAAAATACTAGAAAATTTTATCATTATTTTGTTACTTGCCAATATTTTAACAATACGGTAGAATATTTTAATAACATTTCAGAATTATAAAACCATATTTTTGCATAAAACACATCCATAAACAAACAATACTAATAAACGAGAATAAAATCTAAAAAAACAAAAACCATTCTAACTCTTTGATCAAACATCTTTGAACCATTAATCAGCCTTAAAAACTAGGAACATTAAAATCAGTTCTAAAACATTATTAAAACAATACGCTCAAAGGAAACATATTACACAAAAGACAAAGTTTAGCAACAATTTAAAAGTTCATAAACAAAATCATATTTATTGTTCTTAAATTTCATAGTTGTCAGAGTCAAAAAATCTTATAATCTAAGTCTAAAGGTAGCCGCTAACACGCTAGGATATACCTAACAGGTTTGCCTTGAGCTTGTGTGAAAACCTGCACAGTGGTGCAATATACACGCTCCTGTTCACCTGTAAAACTTAACTGTATGGCTACCTTAAAGTCGAGTAACCACTATGTTCGCGAACATGTTGCGTTACGCACTCCTGCAACAACTCCACATAGTAAATATGTTCGCTGTGTAACACAGTGCACGCTTCGCGCTCCAATCGTTAGGGTCAACTCACACCGAAAGAGCGGCGAAGGGCAGCGAAGCGGAGCGCAGTTTCAGTTTCATATGAATTTTAACTTTATTATCATTACCATAATACTTATTATCGCATGAGAAACTCGAACGAGTCGCGCGGATGCCCGCGGCGCCGCAGGAATTCCGGGCAATTCTCTCGTTCGTGTTTCTCATGCGATAATAAGTATTATAGAAATGAAAATAAAGTTAAAATTCATGACACTGAAACTGCGCTGCCCTTCGCCGCTCTTTCGGTGTGAGTTGACCGTAACAGAGCCGGTTGCAGATGCGCGGAGCAGTTCGCGAACATAACGGACGGACCCGTCTGTTTTAAACTGCGTAATGGCCCGTTCACAACCTTGCCGCTGTGAGCAGTAGCTTAAACGCCAGTGAGCGGTAAGATCAAAATTAGTCGCTCATAGCGCCGCGCGTCCGCTTACCTATGCCGCACCGCTCACTTTTAAGACCGAAGTCGTGAACAGCCCGCGCGATTTCATACAATGCTCCGTTGCGGGGACCCGCGTGGGCGTTTTTGTGTCGAACCGCGCGGCCGTCTGCTTTACGCAGCTGCAAGCCTTAAGGTATTGGTAGCAACAGTACTCATTTAAAATGACTTGTTGCATAGACATATAGCAAGAAATTCAGTGGACGGACTAAGTTAATCGTTTCAAACGAGCAAAACATTAAATTAGGTACATCAAATACTAGAAAAATAGGCATTGTTAATTTCTAGTAAAATTCTGGATGCATAATCATCATAGAATGTCTTAATTATCAGCAGCTTTAGGGGGTCAAAATGTCCCCTAACTCGACGCGCAATGCTTTCAAATTGTCCAACATGTCCCGCGTCACGTGAATGCCTTGTAAGATGTTGGATGGCAAGCTGCGGGACACTGGGCAACGTTGCAACGTCGAGATTGAGCGTTGCAAGTTGTGTTAGGGGAAATTTTGTTCCCTTGTGTATCTGAGGCTTTTTAAGCAAAACCTTCAAATAACATAATAATTATACAAAAATAGTCTTTTTTAATGCCTAGCAAAATTCTAGATGCATAATCATCATAGAATGTCTTAATCATCAGAAACATTAAGGGACAAAATGTCCCCCAACTTGACACGCAACGCTGTCAAATTGTCCAACATGTCCCGCGTCACGTGAATGCGTTGTAAAATGTTTGAGGGAATGAATGATCGGACACTGGGCAACGTCGAGATTGAAGTGTTGCACGTTATGTTGGGGGACATTGTTGTTTTCTAACGAATCTGAGGGTTTTAAAGTAGTGTCATAATTCAATAGACATAATAAAAAAACCATTCTAAAATCCTTGACACATTAATCATAGAATACTTAATTATTTAGTTATTCATCAGACTTCTTCAAAAGTTACATTTACCTCATGTTTAGAAAAAATAACTCATTTAGCACACTAAACACGAATTCCAGGACATTAGCATCCGGCAACACGCATTTTCCAAAATGCGTGTTGCTGGATGCTGATGGATAGCACAACTTCCAACTTGTGCTGTGTCTCAGTTGTGAAGTTGAACATTAGGGACTAATTAGTTGTATACTAGATCTAGTCGGATCAGCCCTAAGATGACTACAAATGTTTGCTGTGGACCATCCATATAGATGTGTGAAGTGTCACACATTACTAAAAATATTAAGTTTATAGTCCAATGAGTGAACTTATTTCGAGTATCAAAATATTGGAACATGATTGTTGATGTTTTATCAGTCAGTCTCATAATTATGATGAAGAAAATCATATTGATCGTCATAGTAATATTACACACCTATTTTTTGAAAAAAAAAAAAAAAAAAATGGAAATGATGCTATAAGCTGTTGTTAATATGTCTAATTTTTGTTTCACAGACTGGCTTTTATATTCGGAATCGTGTACAAATATAAGGTATAAACACACGCTCGAATTTAGCACGACGGACCAAACTTACGCTGAATAACGACTTTGGTACGGACGGTTCACGACTTTGGTAAGATGGACCAAAACCGTCGTACCAAATTGTAAGCGTGTGTTAACACTATTAGGTAAAACATTCAGGCAAAGAAAAGGACATTTGGTATCGCAAAAAAACTACTATACTACCGACTTTAAAATTAATTTAAAATGACGCGTAATATTTTTTTAAATAATTATATTATTACCTCATAGTAGTCAGTTTTAGTATTAATCGTAGACTTTGTATGTATTGTAGATAAAAATCTAAGCACAAAATTTAGAATATCTACCTCACAGTCCGCTGTGGTTACATTAAATGTTTGTATTAACAGCTACATAAACTGCTAGACTAATGGGTGTTTCTCTAATAAGTAGAAACCATTATGTCAAATGTGTATTAAAAAGTGAATACGTCAAATCAATAAAAGGATCAAGATTCATGATTGTTGAGCATAAAATTAGTCATTTTTATAATAATAACATGCTCGAACTTGGTACTACGGATTTGATTTGCCTATACCAAGGTTAAGCGTGACCAGAATGACTAGCACACACACTCTCACAAACCACTCTGAGTCACTCTGTTTTGGTACGGATGGGCAAAATCCAGCGTACCAAGTTCGAGCGTGTGTTAACATTAAAAAATAATTGTGATGAGTGGCTAGTCATTGTCATATATAAACATTGGGTATAAAAAGATTAATAGGTAATAAAAAAATACAGAAGAAACGTAGAAAATCCTATTTCTGAAATCAGGGAGAAGAATTACAAATCAATTTCGTAAATTTCCAATTCCCAGTAAATTGAAACTATTATTTATTTAGCGATACAGGTCTCATCATTTCGTAACATGAAAAATTTGTGACAATAATAAACATTTCCCTAACGATACAAGAATTAGTAAATAAATTGAGCGATTTTAGTGTTTTTCACATAATTTGTGATTGTATAAAAATCACAGTACGGCCGAAATATCTTGACCACTCCAAACTTCGTAAAATTTTCTGCACACACAGAAACTAGAACACTATTTTTATAGTATATATGGCAGGGTGGGTAGTTATATAAAATGCCTTCAAAGTATTTTTTTAAATAATGTTAGTAAGTAAAATGGGAGTGAATATTTTTTGCAGCATTTAACTATATCAATTTTCTAATGAATTGTTATTCAAAAAAATCGATGCTTTGCTTGAGGCCGATATTAAGGTATCAAAGTGAAAAACCAAATCAAAGTTTTGCCTCTATTCACCCCTAAGTCTCTATTGACCCCGTTTTACTATAATTAAATTGTTATCCGTGATTATCAGTGATTATCATAATTTTAAAAATATGTCAAGTTAAAAAATCTAATCCTATTTCGTCAATTATTTAAGTTCTAACAAGTATAAAAAATATCAAAACATATTGTACATATAAAACGTAATAAAATAGTAGGAACCTTGATATTTTCAATTAAAGATCAGCAAATGCTTAGAACTACACAAATCTCTCAGGTCTTAGTGTGCCGAAAACGGTACATATCGTACCAGCACACTTAAATCTTATTCCGTAAAAATAAGGTATAAGGCACATGGTACCCAAGTGTACCGTTTTCGGTACACAGGCACCTGATAGGTTAATTCGAACTGTATTTGAAACAAAGTATTTAGAGATCGGTTTTTCTTATAAGTACATAATATCTAGTTGTTAATAGGTAATAGGAACCGCATTAGTAGTTAATTATTAACATTACACTTATTTAATTTTTTTTTTTCATGAGATCATCAGTTACATAAATATTTTGACACAACTAGAAGCAAATTAAAAAAGCATTTCAATGACGAAAACCGCATCCAACTGGGTTATCTTGTCGTTCAAAGTAAGATTGTTTTAATCTTATTCCAGTGTGAGTAAGAGACAGAGCTATACAGGTTGTCTAGCGCCATCTCTTACATACACTGGAATAGTCACTAATAAATCACTTATAAGTCATACAATCAAAGGGATCATATATTCCATATTGAGCATTCTCTAAGAGAAATTGTTTTAAGTCTATGACTTAATTAAGCCTAAGGCTAATAGGTATTATGAGTTTATAATATGGTAGATTGCTCTCGAAGTTGGTATAGTCTGTCTAATAAGTCAACCGACTTGGGAATTTTGTATAATATTTAATCATTTAAAAAATACTTATATTCGGTACTTTTTATAAGGTTCTTCTGCCCCTCAAACCCCAAGCGAACGCCGGCGTTTGCGCGTCATTTAGTTGGACACTAATATTATTAAAAGTCCACGTAGATTATTAAAATTTTGAGGGTTTATTTATTGTTTATGTATCTAAGAATGTAAATAAGAAATTCTTCATAAAGTAGTCTGTAAATTTCGAAAATAAGCAACCTTTTCTATTTATCTCTTAATCAACCTTGATTATTGCACCCGTGTTGACTACATCAGATTTAATTAAATTCTAATAATTACCCAAGTCGTTTAACTTATTAGACAGACTAAGAAACTCCAGATGAACAGAGACGAGACGGTGTAAGGCACAATTTTCAGTGGGCCATGACAAACTTGTTGTGACAGTAAAACGAAACTCCACAAGAGTGATGCGATGACTGGTATGAAGGTAAAAATGAATGGTATTAAGTTACCAGAGGGCCAAACGACGAGCTATCCATTGCTCATAGTTTATAAGTCTACGCCTACGTTAGCTGGAAATCAGGGTCAGGGTCCTGGGCAGCTGGGGCGTGAGGACATCAGTACGCTAGCAGAAGCTAGAACTACCATAGACCGAAGCAGTGTAACATGCCTGAATCGTACGTAGAACGACGTCGCGCGGCGTGGATCTAGTATAATCCTTACAAAATGTATTGGAGACCGACGCGCTCAAATCGGCGGTTGGCACGCGTACGCGCAGTAGAGTTCTAGCTTTTTTGCTTCGCAGGAGCCGATCGCCACCCATTCCCCTTCGCTCCGGACAAGGGCCCGGCGCGAGGTCATCCATCACTCCTGTGGAGTTTTGGTAGCTAACCTAATTTGATCTTGTAGATCTAAAAATTATAATTTAAAATCGTCTCCTACCGTTGCTCTTAATCCTTGTATTCTTCAGGGTAATGGTTGTGGACTGCAGTGGTCGGCCATTGTTGCTGCTGCGAAGTACTGGACAGTATGTGCTGGAATGAGAAATATTTCATCTTAATATCAACCTTTTAGTACATTTATAAAACAAATTATTATTATAAGGACTAAAGTTTGTGGTGTAGCCATTTTTTTACGTGGGATCCCATTCAATGACTTCTGCCACTCTAGGGCAGTTATTTATTATACTAGCTGTGCCCACGACTTCATTCGCGTGGACTACAGGATATTGAATTTATTTTTTCTAAAATAAAGTAGCATACTAAGTTAGTTCTTATTACATCAGCTACCTGCCGATAAAAGTCCCGTCAAAATCGGTCTAGCCATTTCAGAGATTAGCCCAAACAGACAGACAAAAATTGTAAAAAATGTTATTTTGGTGTATGTACTGCATATACACCGTGGAGGGTTGATCCGGTACATGAAACACTATCGATTTGTAAAGATAAAATTAAAAAATAAAGTACCTTTTTTTTTAAACTCTTAATTTACGCATGTACGAAATTAATTTCTTTAATAAAACGTCAGCTGAGCGAGTTCAATGACCTGTAGATAGTTTGTACGCAACGCCGACTACTAACTACAGGAACCTATTTTCCTTATTGGTCTTCATTTCAGAGTACCAGGCTTCTCTTTCGCCCAGCACATGGCCCCAGTAGGGTTCATTCAACCTTGCTGGGTCCCTATGGCGTCGCTGACATCTTGAGAAGTGCGTGGAGAACACTACGCGCCATCGACGACTCAGGCTCGGTCGAGATAGTTACAGGAAGACTGTAGGCCCTCACATGATAGACTTTAAAGCTAGAACTACGTTAGACCGACATACACGTGTAACACACCTGATTTATACGTAGAAACGACTTCCATAAAATGCATGGAGAGCAACGCATCCAGATTAGCGTGACTGGCACATGTGTGAGCAGTGTGGTTCTGCTTTAAAGCTGTGCAATAGCTACTTCAAAAAAATGCAAATAAAATACTTACATGGTATGAGCCTGATCTCCAGAAGCTCCACACGTTGAGCAGACATGTGACCTCAATATCGGACATGTCACAATACTCTGGCTACCAACATTCTCCCTCACGGAATGCGTCATGTACACCAACGGAGTCTCTCCATTCTTACGGCAGAAGGTACACATCTTTGCTGCCCTCGTTTCTTGATGTTTGGATGAACTAGGCCCATAGTTTGGCCGACTTGGCACCCTAAATGGCGATGTCGGCATACGAGGCGGCAGAACTTTCGCCGAATTCGGCGTAGTTGGCAGTGTCGGCGAAAAATTCGATGAAACCAGCTTGTAGTTTGGAATAGGAGACGATGGAACTGGTGGTTTGAATTCATATCCCCGTTTCTCAGTTGGGAACAGTTCGTAGAAGATATTTTTCTTTTCAATGTGACTGCTGGGTGGTGTAGGTGGGAATAAATGGTGTTCATTATCCGGTTGCCATATTGCGTTTGGGAATTCAATGTCTTGGTCATAACGTTTGTATGTTGGCTCCAATACTGGCGGCACACGATCTGGATTGTCAAATATTTTCCTCCCAATGATTGGACGTTGGCGTCTGACGATGAAGGGAGTCTCGTTCACGTGTCTGTCAATGTCTAAGCGATGAGACATATCTGGGAAAGAGTCTGGAGACATGGAATCGGCTGAACTTGATGAGCGATTGACTGGTGTTGACTGCCGGAATGGTGAGCTTAGATTTGGGTTGATTATCGTGTTTTGAGACCGGAATACATCTGGAATTGATACATTTAGGGTATTACAATAATGTTTCTGAAAATAAATATACAGAACATGCAATATAATGCCCTTTTTTAAGGTGGGGAAATTAATCTGATGACTTCTGCTTCAAAGCGGAGCCCAATGGTGTTTCAGACTTTTACTGAATAAAACTGCACTTAAGTTCTTTCTTTGCCTAGCATTCCAGGAAGGTAGACTTGTTTTTGATCAGTTCTTAAAAATATAGAATATAATCTAAACTAATACTCAGAGGTAAAGTTTTTTTTTTTGTTTTTATGCTTTTTTGTTTGTAAGAGATAATCTATGAAAGTAATGCTCCGATTGCTGAAATTTTTTCACCAATAGATAGCTGCTTTATTCCCGAGTGACATAGGCTATATTTTATGTAGGTACGCAGGTGAAGCTGCGGGTAAAAGGTAGTATAGAATATTTGTACGAGTTGTTATTATAACAGCATCATTCATTATTTCTCCATATTAGGTATTTCACTTTTACTCACTTTTTTTTTTCTTTTTTGAAACATGAATGCCATGAATACTGTTAATTGGACTTTAGATTTATGTACTGTATGTTGTCATAACTGTGCTGATTGTCTTAGTCTGTAGTCACTGTACACAATAGAATTAATTTGTGGCTAACATGATCCCTTTACCCTTCCCTTCATTTTAGATACCTATCCAATTTAATCACAACTTATATCACTCTAGTGACACCTATGTTTACAATAACATCTGATATCTTCCACATGTTTTCTCTACCTCACAGATAAGACCTGGGACTTGGGACAGAATTGTTTGCTATGTCTAATACAAAAACTTCGTGGGCAATTCATTTGTTTGTTTTGAAATAAGATTCATTTGTTATTTCTATGACAGGACGGAAAGGTTCCTATACGAAAGCAAAACTTCGATCGACGGGTATTGTGGTAATTTCGAACTACAATAGAAAACTTTTCATACACAATTTTATTAAACAAATCTATGAAGAAATATGGACAGGTTTATGCTTACCATTTTCAGTATTCCGAGGAAACAAACGGTTTATTTCAGTCATGTAATCATACGTACTCTTCGACGGATACATTTTTGGATCTAAAATTTCACCAAAACTATAATAAATAAATAAAAAATACACTTGTTTACATTTTCACTAATAGAAAAAAAAGTCGTCCATTTTGAGAGATAGACGGAAATGTAATGTAAAAGTTATGACGGTCGAATTAGATTCAAATTAAAAAAAATCCGAATAGTTAATTATCAAAAAGTACTTGTAATTAGACATAAATATTTACATAATTAATACACATATTATTAGTTTTAATAAATGACTTAATAGTATTGAAGAAAGAACTTTACCTATATAATCGAAACGTTTATCAACTTTCTGAACTAATTAATAATTAATTAATTATAAATTGGGACATTAATTCAAGAATTGTTAAAAATGATTACCAGTACGAATACTATATGGCTTCATTTATAATTATGACGAGGAAATAAGTACTTGGAAGTCACATTTTGTTCAGAATTTATCAAGACTCTAATTGGAAACTACGTGAAACTATAACAAATACATAAGACGACCCCCTAAAATAATAATTATGTCTAATCAAAGCATTAATTGAGAAAAATTGAATTATAGGTACGTAAAATGCACAAAACAGGAAGAAAACAAAACTTAGAAACTTAGGTCTACCTAGATATCACGAAATAAAATCACGTGAACCCTAAAATAATAATAAATATTCATAAACATTAAGAGAAAGAAAACTTACCGATGATGGAGCACATCAAGCAAACAAACACGTCTACACTTTGCGAAGTTCGCCAACGAAATGAAAATAAATATAAATATTTTTTGGCCTTTCGGCATCGCTCAAAGGATGCCGACGACCAAGTATGTTCAGTGGTTAAACGTTATGTTGGTAGCGGGTTTGATTTCTGGTCACTCCTGGTAATTTTGGTTTTTGTTGGTTAAATCTATGTATTTTTAGTATGTTATTATTATGTAAACATTTGCAATATATATAAAATGTGATATAGAATAAAAAAAATGACTAACCTGACTTAAGTGTTGATAAAGTAAATAAAACTCTTTAAATCTTATTAAACTTAGATATTCTATGTATGATTAAAAGTATTCCTAGTATATTGACTAAAACATTTTATAAAGCGATACTCACATGGACTCTTTAAAAGTGAAGCTACATTTTACTCAAAAGAAAAGCCGCCTTGTGCGCGGCACGTGCGGCTTCAGATCAAAGAAGTGCCGCCGAGTAGCGCAGTTGTTTCTACTCCATACTAGATGGCGCTGTTTTAAATACAAGTATTTATACACATATTTATTTGTTGTTTAAATTAGTTACATAGTTTTTTTTTATATTTTAATTTGTTATAGAAATTTAAGACAGATTTTTTTTCTTATTTTTTGTTAGTAATATTAGTAAACAAGGAATTATGAAGTAGTACCGAGAACCGCAGTTGTTTACCAGACGATAATAGATGGCGTTGTTTAAATCAAATGTTTTGAAAAATCAAATATATGTTATTAGATTAATGGCATAGCTGAAAACTTATAATATGATATAGCACTAAAAATATGATTTATGTATTCTGTAGTTTTTTTTTTCAACGTATTAAACTCGTATTTTGATTTATTATTCTCACTCGTATTTAGCGGTTGCGCAGAAGTCAAATATTCGGTCCTTAAATTTATGTTCTTAGAAATCTATGATTCGGTCTCTTTAGTGGTGCGAAGTGAGATGCGGGGGCGGGGGGTGTCAGTCATCGTGTCATAGACGTCACTCCTAATTTGTTCCCTGCGTTGCTGCATGTATCTAACAACGAAGACGGTTGGCTCGCCAATGTATGGAATGCGCAAAGCGACTCTGACGCCGAGCGCTTAAGATCCGTGATGGCAACTGTAAGACACATGACAATTCACTCTTGACTCAAAGATCTCCAGGATGTAGCTATCAGGAAAGACAGACTCCGGCAGGAAATTCCACTCCTTAGCTGCACGCACAATGAATGTGTTCTCAAAACGTTGTGTTGGTTTGGGTAATTATTATTATTTTAATAAAATTTTTAGTGCTTAAATTGTTTTTACAACTTAATTTCCTAATTGGAGTGTTTAAGAGTGTGGATTCTTTTCAAGTTTACTTGTAAACCAGCGTCAGTCACTGGTTGTCTGGCATTCATGCTAATCTGTGGGGTTACCATGACGTTCTAAGTAAGATTGTTTTAATCTTGTTTCGTTGTGGGTAAGAGATGGCGCTAGACAACCTGTATAGCTCTGTCTCTTATCCACACTGAAATAAGATTAAAACCATCTTACTTTATACGTCATGGTCTAAGTCCTGGACTTATTGTGGCGCAGTCGTAAGGACACAAATGCATTTTTACTTTTTTGTTTGGTTTTGAGTTTAGAAATACATTCATTATCAATTTTTCTTTAATTTTTTTCCATTTTTCCTTCTTTCTGTCTTTATTCCAGTTACGTATGTACGTTTGTGTACGTTACGTATCATTCATAGACTACAAGTGCCGATGAAGCAACCTCCTTGCTTTCAAACCTTTGGCCTTCCCAAGTTCAAGATGGTGGCTATAAAGAACAAAATAAGAACAATATGGCTACAACATGGTTGCATCATGGCAATTACAAAAGCTTGACCACCCACAAACGAAGTGATCCAGATCGGAAAACATCATTCGTTTTATTATTACTGTGTGTTTTGGGACAAAGATCATGTTTGCGCAGACGGGTAAAACTTTAAAAAGGTTTTTACCTATTTTGTTTGTAAAAAGTATTTCTTTTTTGGTTGCTATTATTTCCTTGAGCTCCTAAACTAGGATAAATGATGTGACTCTTAAAGAGGCCCGAGTTAAGTGGGACTGCGCAGGATATGTCTGCAGCAAGTCCGAGATACTGTCGGCGACGGCAACCTCTCGCACCGGTTCCTGGTTCAGACCAAAGTACGATTGCCGCTTGTCTGAGGGAACGAACGTCGTCCCGTTTTAGCCGCCGCGATATTAGACGCCTCGAGCGTCGGGAATCGCAAGGCGACCCACGGCCACCGTTGGCGCGGGCTCGTGGAAGATGAGCAATGGATAACTTACTGTCCGGACCGAGCCCGAGTTGCCGACGGTGCGTAGTGATCTGCGCATACCTCAAAGAGAGGTCAGCAAAACCGGAGAGGCGAGTCAGTAGAAGTCTAACACGCCCTCTCACTCCATGTTAGGGCAGGATAATTTCACACTTCAATTTTAAGCTTTAATTTCAATCACATTTTTATAATTTAACTAGTTTTTGACCGTGGCTTCGCCCGCGTACTTAAAATATAGCATGTGTCACTCAGGAATAAAGCAGCTTTGTATCGGTAAAAAAAATTTGTAATCGGACAAGAACTTTCAGAGATTACCTCCTACAAACTAAAAAAAAAAACAAACGACCCTTATGTTGTAGCTATCATGAAACAATAAATTTTCTCCCGCGTACACAAAATATAGCTTAGGTCACTCAGAAATAAAGCAGCTTTCTTTCAGTGAAAAATTTTCGCAGAGATTACTTACCCTATTTTTTTTTCAGATTTTTATTTATTTTATCTGTTTTTTTTTTAGTAATAAAAAATAGAATTAACATATTTGTGTGGAATAAAAAAAGGCTTATCATTATTTTTGACAGTTTCTTGCCTACGGCCACGTCTACACAGTTCGTTTACTCTATCAAAGTAACAAATACGTTACGGGATTTGGAGCAGGGTCAGTGGATTGCAATTATGGTCTGATTGTGTGTCCGGTGTCTTCCATAAGCGGCGCACGCCACAGGCGGAGGCGATTGAGGGAACTTTCAGTGCCTATTTGAAAATCATTAAATACTTGGGTACTTCGGGTGTTTTTAATATCGTGCGAATTACATTTAGTGCGCATGCGGGATTAGGACGCATAGCCCCCAGCAAATGTCCATTTCATACAAGTATTTATTATATTTATTTATTATAATCATTATTGTACACCACATAAACAAAAATACAGGACAAACATTTAAAAGAATAAGTGCACAATGGGTGGTCTTATCGCACAGGGCGATCTCTTACAGACAACCTTTGGATAGACTGAGAGAAAGGAGATAGATTTAGGGTTGTCAGTGTAACAATATATAATGCGTGGAATAGGCACGCACGCGGACGCGATTTTTTTTTTGTATTTTGAAGTTTTCTGCTTGCCATTGGCTTTTTTTATTTGAGGTCGGTGCTACTTTATTACATATAGTAGTTTACTTTAAAATTCTAATCAACTTGCATAAAAAAGATACGCTTCACGCTTATAACTTGCACCACTTCAAAAGACATACAATGATCGTTTTGTTTATTGTTTTTATATACATTTGACGAGATTGACGTAATGAGATGTATCGCTTATTATTGAGAAGAAAGCAAGGCCACGTTTGTTGGGATTTGATGGCTCTATGGAGTATGCTATGAGGGTCTATGGTTTGTTAAGAAATAGTAGACTAATTAGAAGGTGTTTGGCGGGAAGTTTTTGAGTGAAGTTCGGTAGCTGTCTTATTTAATTATTCATGAAATATCATTTCTAATGGATAGACATAATATAGGTACATTAAGCTTTTTTTTTGGTGGGTAAAAACCATGCAAATGACATCCCTCGCCCTTGGGCGGAGTGGGAGATCGTGTCAGACTAACACTGATTAAAAAACATACCCCTGTCTTCTTGCCTTTCATACCGGGGCCGAGCTTCCCTTTCGGAGCTAACCCTGGCCCCAGTAGGCTTCGACCCAGTTGGGCCCCTGCTGTTGCTGACAACTACTTCGACCGTCCAACGCTGCGTCTTCCGGTACGTGGTCACCACTCCAGAACCTTTCGTCCCCATCGACCATCTGTTCTGCGTGCAATGTGCCCTGTCCATACGTCGGTAACCTTGGTTCTTCTGCGGATATCTTCATTTCTGATGTGATCACGCAAGGAAACTCCAAGCATAGCCCTTTCTATCGCCCTTTGGGTGACTTTGAGTTTTCTTAGGAGGCCCATTGTAAGTGACCACGTTTCGGAGCCATAAGTCATCACTGGCAACACGCACTGGTCATAGACTTTCGTCTTGAGAACCTGATGTTCGCCTTAGAGATTATCAATTTGATATTTCATGTACCTGTGTCAGACAAATTCGGACGGTAAGTCAGTGTTTTTGTGGAAATACACACTGTTTATGGACATCATAATGCTAAGGCGGTCTCTTTGAAAGTTTTAAGGAGTCTAGCACGACTTTACAAAGTTATTTTTAATAGATTTTAATCTAGGTTTTTAAAGAATATAAAAACTTAAATTCACTTTGGCTTTAAGTAACGGAAGTTTTAAAAGCGTCGAGTAGATTCATAGAGCTGTCTAAAACATTTTTTTTTTTCTAGAACACAATTAAAAGATTTTTTTTATGTAGGAATTTATCCCGTCAGTGGCTGTCTAAGTCCAATATATGTTGCGACATGCGGCAGACATGGTCTTCCCAGGGGTGCTATTCTCTAAGAAAACAGCCTTGAGCTCAGCGCTGGCACAGCGACGAGTCGTGAGCACAGTACATTGAATTAACAACCCTATCCCACTTTACATTGGATTGTTAATTCAATGTACTGCGATCACGACTCGTCGCTGTGCCAGCGCTGAGCTCAAGGCTGTTTTCTTAGAGAATGGCACCCCAGTTCTATTTTAGTTCGGCGGTTGTGTATTTTTTTCATTAACATCATCGTCATATCAGCCGTAAGATGTCCACTATTGGACATAGGCCTCATCCAATGATTTTTCATATCCTTGGGCGGACCGGGAAGGCGTATCAGGTTTTTACTGACTACTACTGACCCACTCCTATTTTCCTTTATTACATCGCGATTCATGCTCCATTCAGGAAGCGAAATCAACAAACAAAGGATGAGTTCTAATGCTTGCTTCTCTTTGTAAGAATGAAATTAGAAATAATGATTGTCTTTGATAGTTAATTGCTTAAAAATAATAGAGGCAGGAAGGGGAATTGTAATAATAACAAAATTGATATCAATTACTCGTAGTTTTATTGAATTAAAAATAATTAAATAGAACTCCATTGTGTAACTAAGCGTTTCGGCTCGTCGTTTATACCATGTCGAAGGATTGGAACAATTTGCTTGCTGCGGTCTTCCCGTCCGATTTATAATTTAGGTGTCTTCAAGGCAAGAGTGAATAGGCTCTTAATAAACCACGACCTCCTAGTGCCCCTCACTATCAATGTATAACTGCTTACCATCAGGAGGATTCGCAGTCAAGCACTGGTTTATCTAATATAAAAAAAAATCTATCAACTAGAAAACTATATATTCACATAGGTACTTATAAAGTTTTGAGATCATCTGTCAATCTCAGGATTTTATAGCACAATTTTAGTACCTACTAAAATATTTAAGAAACATATTACAAAATCATAATTTATTGGCTCCATAAGCACTTATCTGGCATCATTAAAAAAAAAAACATTGTCGATGACGAAATTTTCTTGGCGCGCTTTGTTGTTTGAAATTTGAACGTGCTCTATGGGTCCTTGGAGGAGAGATGTCCGCCATGATTGTGCTCTATTATTGAGGCATAGACAAGCTTTAAATTTGGATCAACATTTTTGTTTATCGTTATTTAGATTTTATTATAGATATGTAAGGGCCGATGTGAGAGCTCGAGAAGAATCACCGTGGCGCGGCGCTGGAACGCAAAGGGCAACTGAAGGAAACGAGCGTGTTTTACTCGGTACACTTAAGTCTGAGACTCCATTTCGCTCCACCCCTTTGAGCGTCCGTCGATTGTACAACTTGAATGACACATACACATGTTTGTACGAAATTTATTTGGCCGGAAATTTTGGATTTTAGATTCTTGTTTTTCTGTAATTTTTATTCAATACTAGCTTTTGCGCTTCGCGGCTTCGCCCTCGTACATAATTATAGCCTATGTCACTCAGGAATAAAGCAGCTTTCTACTGGTGAAAACATTTTAGAAATCCGACCAGTACCTACCTACTTGCAGAGATTACCTCCTACAAACAAAAAAAAAACATAAAAACAAACTTTACCTCTTTATACTCGTAATACACCTCTTTATATATAACTAATTTCTGAGATATCGTAGTTTTCTGCCGGACGTATCGTAACAGACAATGAGTAGTTGCGCAAAAAGACCCAACGTCAAAGGGGTTAGTGTAGATTCTTTTTTTTTATTAATTATATTATAAATTAGCTGTGTCCGCGACTTCGTTCGCGTGGACTACAGGATTTTGAATTTATTTTTTCTAAAATAAAAGTAGCCTTAGACGTTACTCCTTATTACATCAGCTACCTGCCAAAAAAAGTCCTGTCAAAATCGGTCCAGTCATTTCAGAGATTGGCCCGGACAAACAGACAGACAGCCAAGAATTGTAAAAATGTTATTTTGGTGTGTGTACCGTATGTTTATATTCATATGCATGTAGTAAAAAGCGGTTATTTCAATATTACAAACAGACACTGCAATTTTATTTATATGTAGGTCTAGATGTATACATAACTTTTAGAACAATGAATTTGTTTATATATTTTATTTATTTTTTGAGGGGAGATTAATCACTTTATTATTAATTATTGGTCGAGGTTATGGGCACTTGGCCGTCGCGTAGATAATACTGTTACTAATGGATCAACGTCGTATTCTTAACAATATGTTACATACGCCATTTTTATTGCAGAAACATGTACCTACAGTAGTAATAATAAGCGCGTAAGTGCATTATTAACCATTGCAATAAGATGAATTAATATCTAGTATTGTAGTTACGACACGATTGCGTTGGAATCATCAAAAGAACTGATTTGGGTAATTAGGTACCTATTCGCAATGATAGATAAAAAAAAATAGTATGGTAGACCGGTTTCTTGCTATGGGGTTAATAACGAAACAAATAGATATATTTATGTTGTACTCACTGTAGCTACACGAAATGACATAACATAGTATGTGATGGTGATTCTCCTTAAAAAGGATTGATTTTTGGATTGATTCGAATCGAAGTCTAAAGAATCGATGAATCGCTCGATCAATCTGTTGGTTACTGTGCAGTAACTGAGTCCTAAACAGCACGGTACAGATTGTGATCCTTACTGTCCCCGCACATACACAAAAAAACGTCGCTTCGAGCTTCTTTTTGAGGCGGTCTTTTTTGTGGCTCTTGTGCGGGACCAAAAAAACGTTTGAAGCGACTTCATGTTTCTCCGGATACAAGGTTTCGCGCGCTTCAGCTGTTTTTTCCGGCCGCTTCCAGCTTTTTTTGTGGTCGCTTCTAGCGTTTTTTTGTGGCAGCGATTTTTTGAGGCCTGTGTGTCCCCACGTGGACTTTTAATAATATTAGTGTTCAACTAAATGACGCGCGAACGCCCGCGTTCGCTTGAGGTTTGAGGGTGATTGTATTCCGCAGGAAAAATCGATTCTCGATTTCTAGTTTCTGAAACTTATTTACAGAATCGATCCAGTAAACACTGGCTGTCGAATAATCGATTTCAGATCGCCATCCCGAACAGATACTGTCTCCAGATCTGTTCATCATCAGTTTCTACATGAGAGATCGGTCTGAATTCTCTAGTCAAAGCAATTAAGAGTCGGTTGTAGTCACAGGGCGTTTTGTAGGGGTTTTTTTTTAACTTCGCAGCCCCGTGACAGCGACTTTATTTTAACTAAAATAAATTCATTCTGTTTTCTCAAATTTTCCTTTCGCAGGTATGCTGGAAGAGATTTCTTTAGAAATAAGCATCACCTCTGTACTATTCTTGTTTCCTTCTTCTGTTCTTTTATTATTGTGTGTCTATAAATTGTTAAATAAAAAAAATTCAAAGTTACTATTTTTTTTTGACCAGACCTTTAAAAAACAAGCTTTATTATTTTATGTAACTTTCAAATATTTCTGTGAAGTAATCTCGTAGATATTCGCGATTGAAGTTGTTAGTTAGGTTCAGTTTCGTGTTTTTTTTTTTGTTATCGAGCCAACTTATTTATATCATGTTTTGATTTTTACCCGGCGGTTAATCCTTTAATTTTTTCATGGTTTTCTTTTTTTATGTTTATGGATATCCAGAGATTAAAAAAGTACAAAATCAGTCAAACCTGGCCTTAAGAAACACGTAATGAAAGAAACGCTTAACGCTGTGTCTGATAGCATCTGTTCCTTTTCCCTAACATTAAGTAATATCTTAGCATCTTGCTTCACTAAAAGTTTACCGCATTAGAAGCTCCATTACATGTAAAAGAGACTGATTTTCACATACAAGCACTACAATGGTGTATAAAGAATTAGAGCAAACACAAAAGAGTTACAATTAGAATAAAATTATTTTGCAATTGAGGTGAGATCCGTGTTCCATCGATTTCAAGGTCTCTCTCACGGGTATTATCAGAAATGGTCCAAACATTATCTATAGGTACCTAGGTATATCACAGGGCTGTAACCAGAATTGAATTTAAGGTAGGGCAGCGGCAGTTATAAAATAAAAAATAACACTATCTAAAATGAAAATGAAAAAAAAATAAAGTCAGAAAAAAGAAAAAAAAATATTCGGTAGTACCTACATTATAGTAGTACCTGCAATGGATCAGTTTAGGTCGTAAAATGAATCGCTTTAAGAGCTCGTGGAAGTGCCTCTGACCTCTGAGGGCCTCTGATTCTTGGTTAGAACACAAAACTAAGATCATTTAATACATCTGTACTTTTGGTACCAATTTGGGCAGAGAAAGTAATTGGTACCTGCCATCGAGAGCAATTACTTACGACCTTGGGTTATTACAAACGAAGTGGACGTGCGCAACACTTTGAAGGGCTTTAAATACCACAAAATTAGAAACATTAGGGGGTCTTTAAGTCAAGACTGTGTAGGTTACTTCTAGGCAAGCGTGCTCGATCGTCGACCACAAGTGAGATGGTGGTCAAACGCTAGCCTATCAGTAATAAAAAAGGAAATGTTGTCTTATCTAGAGAAATGTTGTCTTGTCGCATTTTGCGTGTGGCCACAGCATTGATTTATGCTGAGCGTTCGGCCGTTTTGCGCAGACGTGGTGAATCATTTTATAGAAAGTGTTTACAATCTGTAAGTTAGTCCTAAGATTGCGCCTTTCCGCCGAATAATAAAATGTTTTTCTTTCTGTAGATGTATTGTCTACTTTAAGAAACTTCAAGAAAAAACGTAATTATTAGGCTTTCGTATAGGGTTGCCAACTATACTGTTAAAACAGTATACTGTTTTTAACTACGTTATACTTTGTACTGTTCAACAAAAACAAAGTAAGTATACAAAATACTGTTTTCAGCTAAACTTAGACGCTCACACAATTTTCGATCTTTTCTTTGGCCGCCTCTTCCGGTCTATCCTTCCACATGTATACTTATAACTTTTTTAGTAACATGCATTTAGTAAAAATATTAAGCAATGTTGCATATTCACAATAATGACTATCCAATGAGCTCGAATTCAAGTTTAATTGTGTGCAGACTCGTTACCCATAACTAAGTAACTATTAACCAGAGTCAAACGAAATGGAAACGCAATTATGGACACCGTGATTACTTCGGACGGCAGCAGTGCTCTTAATGCGATCTACTTGACGACATAACCTGAAATGTTAATGGATAGAGCTATATAGGGCGAAAAAGAATGAAATAAAGATAAATGAAATAAAAGAAATGAAAGAAACGAAAAAAAATAAAAAAAGAGACGAAAAGAAATGAAAAGAGACGAAAAGAAATGAAAAGAAATAAAAAGAAATGAAAAGAAATGAGAAGAAATGAAAAGAAATGAAAAGAAATGAAAAGAAATGAAAAGAAATGAAAAGAAATGAAAAGAAATGAAAAGAAATGAAAAGAAATGAAAAGAAATGAAAAGAAATGAAAAGAAATGAAAAGAAATGAAAAGAAATGAAAAGAAATGAAAAGAAATGAAAAGAAATGAAAAGAAATGAAAAGAAATGAAAAGAAATTAATAGAAATTAAAAGAATTGAAATGAAATGAAAAGAGACGAATAGAAATGAAAAGAAAACAAAAGCAAAGAAAAGATTTATTTGCATAAAATATACCCTATGTCACTCAGGACCAAAGCAGCTTTCTATCGGTGAAAAAAATTTCGCAATGGGACCAGTACTTTCGGAGTTTACCTCGTACAAAAATAAAAAAACAGACTTTACCTCTTTATTATATTAGTGTACATTATACTTGATGGTAAGTCTACAGTTGAGAGTTGAGAACCTCTGCAAGTCTCCGCAATAAATCATAATTTGATAGCTCTACAACACTACTTGCGCAAGCGTTCGTACCTTTGTGCAGTTACTGATCGGCGCTCATTGCATTAGTTATCTATTGTATTACACTAATTAGCAGCCATGGTTATATTAAAGATACATTTAAGCACATCGTTTGACTAAAATGCGTGAGCAGGGTATATTCGATGTATTAAGTCAGTCAGACGAGTATTATTATTATTTTATCAGCAAGTTCTAATGTCTATTTTATCAGCAAGTTTTGATTTTGATTTTAATTTTGATTATAATTTTGATTTTAATTTTGATTTTAATTTTGATTTTAATTTTGATTTTAATTTTGATTTTAATTTTGATTTTAATTTTGATTTTAATTTTGATTTTAATTTTGATTTTAATTTTGATTTTAATTTTGATTTTAATTTTGATTTTAATTTTTGATTTTAATTTTAACACTAATTTGACACAATTTTGACACTAACTACAACACGCGCCACGGCAGGTCATAGCGGGCACCAGCAAACAGCTGGGTAAAAGTGCAAAACCACCCCTCAGTCGCCGGGATAGCCTAGTAACTATGTATTTTTGCTGACATAATCCTAACTAATATTATAAATGTGAAAGTGTGGATGTTTGGATGTTTGTTACTTAATCACGCAAAAACGGCTGAACGGATTTGGATGAAATTTGGCATGCATATAGCCTTTGACATGGAAAAGAACATAGGCTACCTTTTATCCCGATTCCTTAAGTATCTAATGCCACGCGGGTGAAACCTCGGGCAAAAGCTAGTAAGCTTATAACTTTGTGATTTTTAATGATACAGTTATGAAATTGTGTACATTGATTTTTTTCATAGTATTTATGCTAGAAGTGTGTACATTATGCTAGAAGTGTGTAATGTTAGTGACTACCGTCGAGGCGGTATTAAGACCCGAGCCATAGCGAGGGTCTTAAGAGAGCCGAGAACGGTAATCACTTATAATTACTCACGTGTATCATACGACGTTTTTCAGTACACTTGTGAAGAAAATTACAGAAAAACTAGTAAACTTTTGTGGCGGTAAAAATCTGTTTTCACACGCGCCCAAATTTTTTTTAATTAATTTTTCAATGCACTCACTGAAATGAATAAACGGGGATTGACCGGCGACTCGTGGGGGACGACCTGTGCCTAGCCTGATACGATAATTTGTATTCAAATTATGGCAGCAGAGGTTGAACAATAAGGTTTTAACTGCATCATAGCACTAGTTCGTAATGGTAATCAAAATGTCATAGTTTAGTAACAAGGGCCATTATGTACCTAAGTGCAGTCCAATAAGTGTCACTTTCTGAGCAAGTGTATTGAAAAAATACTAGACACATGTTTCGAGTTTCGCATAACTAAACCTAATGTTGGACCTATACGTATATCGTAGCATCAAAAAAAACTAAATTTGATATTCGTTCTAGTTTTTAGATTCGACACTCAGATGCCGGACATCAATCAAGTAACACCAGTACCACAATCCATCGCTGGATATAAAATACACAGCAAGCGTTACCTTCACAGGAAACCGACAATTATAAACCCAAATCTTCGACAAAGCCATGATTCATTGTTTTAACTGATGGCAATCAGAAACCTTCCAGAATCTGACCTTGCAACATAATCTTATGGACGTGATGCTTTGAATGTCATCTCTGAAGAGGAAACACGTACCAACTAAACAGAATGAGTGGGTTCTTAGATCTGATACTGATTCCTCCAAGATTTTGTACGGGAGTAAATGATATTTTATTTTGCAAGTTGGTTTTATAAAAACACTTTTACACGTCAATTTTTTTTTTTTGCTCAATTATTACTAGATGAGGCCGGTGTTTCCTAGCTGACTACCCTGAGAAGAAACACCGAAACAAACTCTGGGGTCAAAGTCTCTTTTAAAGTCCATACAGCAAAACATGTAATGGTCAAATCATATGAGAACCATGCAGATTGAGCCTTTTTTTTTTATGGTTGGAAAAAATCATGCATTGACATCCCCCGCCCTTGGGCGGAGCGGGAGATAGTGTCAGACTCTTACTGACTAAAAGACCCACCCCGTTCCTTCTAGCCTTCATACCGGGGCTCGAGCGCCCTTTCGGATAACCCTGGCCCCAGTAGGCTTCGACCCGGCTGGGCCCCTGCTGTTGCTGACAACTCCTTGAGGCGCGCGGGAACAGTGCGCGCCGTCGACGACTTGGGCTTGGTCCGGACAGTTACCGGACGACCGGACAGTGAGCTACCCATTGCTCACTGTTCGCAAGCCCGCGTCTACGTTGGCCGGAAATCGGGATCAGAATCCCGGCGACGGCGGCGGCGATAACGCCGTTGCCTGATGCGTTCGGCCTCCTCCTTTGCGAGCATTACTGCTTCGCAGAAGTTGGCGACCGCCTGACACTCCTCCTCGCTCCGGACCATGGCCTCAACCAAGGCCCGGCGCGAGAGGTCTCCGCCGCCGATCGCCCCCACGAGGGCACGGCGATGCTCCGCCCAAGCAGGGCACACCTCGACCGTGTGCTCCACCGTGTCCTCCGGGCGTTCCGCACAGTGGCGACACCCGGGCGTCACTTCCGCATGAATCCGGTGCAGGAAACTCCCGAACGAACCATGTCCGGTGAGGACCTGCGTCAATGCAGATTGAGCCTGAGATGGTCTTTTGAAGAAAGAACCACACAGTTTTAAGTGGACCTGTCCAGTCAGTGCAAGCATTTGTCAATATGCTTTTAGCTTAACTCAGGACTACTAAGGAGCTCAACGACTAGACGAACAATACCGAGGAAAAGGACATTTGGGTAGGCCGCATCAGATACTCAAAACTGCCAGATATTATGTGAAAATAAAAGAAAAGGAAAGATTTATCCACATAGGAACTAGTAATCCACAGTGATGGAAAAACTTTGAACAATTTAGGCTGAAAAACATACAAGGTTTAAAAGACAGCCCTCCACAAACGTTAAGGGCTTGCTCAGTAGACGAAACTGAATAACCTTCCACAAGACTTTTTTTCAGGAAACGAAAAAACAATTACATTTCCATACAAACCGTCCAATCAAGTTTTTAATTTTGTATGGTAGTGAGGCAAATTTTTTTTTCGTTTCTGAAAAAAAGACTCTTATGGAAGGTTGTTTTTTGTCTACTGAGCAAGCCCTTAAAGTTTGTGGAGGGCTGTCCCTTACAACCTGTATACAACGTTATTTTTATCTATGAAGGCTAGAAGGAACAGGGTGGGGCGTTTAGTCAGTAAGAGTCTGACGCTATCTCCCGCTCCGCCCAAGAGCGGGGGTTGTCATTGGATGATTTTTCTCACCTTTAAAAAACTACGTTTAGCATAACCTGAATATAGTTTGTTCAGAATCAGTAACTAAATGGATTCCAATAGTTTCTACACCATGTTATATTTTTTCCCACAAATATTTAAAAGGGTCACAAGTTGGACACCATTGACACGAAGCACAACACAGGCCATGACAGGCAAAGCTATCAGGAAACACAGACTCCGGCAGGGAATTCCACCCCTTAGCTGTACGTATAATGAATGTTTCCCCAAAATGCCCCAAACATGCACACATTACCACATTTCTAATAGAACCTCTCAATATTAAATTTCTTAATACTGTACCTACCTAGAAATTGTCAAATAGCCCTATGGTACTACTTCGCGTGTCAAGATTTCATACATACATCATCATGTCTTCATAAGAACACCTAGTTCATTTCTTTAGCAGTAAGTAGAACATGGATGTACACATTCTAATGTTTTTCAATACAATTACCTTGAAAACCCGCTCTTATCCCATCGCTTTTAGGCACGCATGATAGACTGTTTTCCACACTAGTGCAGAATAGTGCGCGTGCCCTATATCACGATTTTATTATATTTACCTATCGTATCATGCTGGGCTCGCGTCGACTTCCACGAGTCTTTAGTCAATCCTTGTTTCTGCGTCAAGTCGTCGACGGTGTTCTACGTGTCGAAGTCTACTGGGGCCATGGGTGATGCGAAAGAGATCCCCAGGGCCCTGGAACAATGGCAAAGAAGGAACAGGAGTGGGTATTATTCAGTAAAAGTCAAACACTATCTCCCGCTCCGCTCAAGAGCGGGTCATGTCATTGCATGATTTTCCCACCTAAAAAAATGTCTCGGGAAACTAAAGTCAACTGAAAGGCTCAGTAAAAGTCTGACACGTCTTCACGCTCTATCGTAGACCGGGAGAAGGCATTGATGATTTCCAACCTCAAAAAAACCCAACTAATTTAACGGCAACTAGTGCCTCGACGTGTCCTAAAACCAAAAATTCGCAGACATGTGACATCCACCAACCCGCACTGGGCCCACGTGGTGGGTTACGGCCCATTCCCTCTCCTAGAGAGGAGGCCTGAGTCCCAGCAGTGGGAACATTATAAGGCCGACTATGCTACGCAAGTGCCTCGGCAACCGTCATACATCTGATTAAGCGAAATACAGATTGACTTACCAATTTAGCGATTGTTAAAACGACGTCACTAATAACGATATCGCAAGAAAAAATCCTAAAGAAAAAAAATCTATTCTGCAAAAAACACTGGATAACTGTCGCTTACGATTTTCTTCCTGAAAGGGCTCTATATGTATTGGTTTTCATAATTCACGAGCATTACGCTAACAATAATTTAAATCTTTAAGGGTGAGTTGCACCATTTAACTATAACGATAACCAAACCTTAACCAGCCGTGAAACGGCCGCCTATTGGTCAATTCGACGATTTGACAACTGTTAACGGCTTTGTTATCGTTATAGTTAAATGGTGCAACTCACCCTAAATAAGTAATTATTAAAATTAATAAATAAATAAATAATTTAATTTACTTTAAGTAAGTAATTATTAAAATTAATTAATAAATAAATAATTTAATTTACTTTAAATAATTATTTCTACTAACAATAATTTAACCCTAACACTAGACTATCAGCTGACAGGCAAAATTACACTGCAATAGGTTAAGCAGTGTAATCTCTGATAACACGGTTACCTATGCTTTGATCACACGTACCGAGTAAGTAACCGAGACAGAGTAACCGGGCGTGACAGTAAGTGCTTAAATTCTTATTTTGATTTGGAAGTTTTATGATAAGTAACAGCATACAGCATAGCCTTTTAATATTCCCATTGCTGGGACTTAGGCCTCCTTTCTAGGAGACAGAATGGGCCATAATTAACATGTCTTCGAATGTTTGGTTTTAGGATATGACGTTTTCCTCACGATGTTTTCCTTTACCATTTTCAGAGCAGTGGTAATGAATTAAATTACACAAAGTCCTAATGCGTCTGGCCGAGTTTGAACCCGCGAATTACAACTTGTAAGTCGGGGTCGTTACCACTGTTCATACCACTCGGACACCAATGTACTGCAATTTGTAGGACAAAAGAAATATTGGGACGCCATTATTCCAAGAGCGGTGAAGCCTATTTTCTTTGGTTTTTAATAGGAAACACTAGCGGCTTGAGACAACAAAGGTTTTCGAAAATTCAAAAGTGACGTTTCAAAAAGTTCACTTTTCGTTTATTATTTAAAAATGGAAGTTTTTCCTGACTCTGGTTTATCTCAAGCATAATCAGGAAGATTAGGCTTTAGGCTCATCTTCTTCTTCTTTTCTTTATCCTTTTTAGGGTTCCGTAGTCAACTAGGAACCCTTATATTTTCGCCATGTCTGTCTGTCTGTCCGTCCTCGCTTAATCTCTGTGACTGTTAGCACTAGAAAGCTGAGATTTGGTACCAATATGTATATCAATCACGCCGACAAAGTGGTAAAATAAAAATTGGAAAAAAATGTTTTATTAGGGTAGCCCCCCTATATGTAAAGGGGGAAGTGATTTTTTTTTAATTTCAACCCTAACATGTGATATATCGTTGGATAGGTATTTAAAAATGAATAGGGGTTTACTAAAATCATTTTTTGATAATGTCAATAATTTCGGAAATAATCGCTCCAAAAGTAAAAAACAATGTGTCTCTAACTTTTGAACCATAAGTTTAGAAAATATGAAAAAAATCTAAGAAGTAGAACTTTATAAGGACTTTCTAGGAAAATTATTTTGAACTTGATAGAAAGAACAGTTTTTGTACAAAAAAGACAAAAGAGTTCTACAAAATAATTTCTGGACTGTTTGTAGTATAATCGTATATGCAAGCATTTTTTTAAACTCTTATGTGGGTACACTTATTGTGACGGTTGGGAAACTACGAAACCCTACACTGAGCGTGGCCCGACACGCTCTTGGCCGGTTTTTTAACTATTTTTCTTTTAAGTTTATTTTTTTATTAATTAGAAGTAGGTACTTATTTGACAATCTAAGTATCTAGTGAAAAAAAAAAGAATTTTGCTTAGTAATTACTATAATACAAAAAATATAATTACTAAACATAAATGTCCACTGTCTAATAAGTCCACAATTAGAGCATTAATGAAAAAAAAATCAATCAAAGAATCGACACATAAAAAAATAAAAACAAGGCCATTTTTTTACAATAGGCTGAATGAAGATGCGCTTCCAACATAGCACCATATAAAAACAACATGGCGCATAAACTGTAGCAGTGCGTTAACAGAACTGGGCCAGTGCGTTCCATTCTAATTTCAAATTCGCCCGCCATTTCTATTGCGAACTTAAATCAAAATAGTGACTTATATTTTTGAATTGTGTTCTATTTGGATAAAAGGTAACTTATTTTCATTTGTTTATTTTTGTTTCGATTTTCGTTAGTTTTAAAGTTAATTAAATCAGGTTTTAACAATAAGGAGATTATGTTTAAGTAATACGAAGCATGCAATAGGGTCTTACATACTAATACCTAAGTAATTAGCTAAAATTAATTAAAATATACAATGAGATCCAGCCCATGTATGTTTATTAAGTAATTTGTTATAGTTTTCCCGGAAAAAAAAACAAAACTTATAACGTAAAGAATTAAAGCATATTTTTTGTCGTTGGGGTATTCTATCATAGATAAATAAATATTTCTATCGAGAAAAACTGTAGATAAAATCAAAAACACCAATATCATTATGTAAGTAATGTGCCCCTCTTCACCACTTTTTTTTAAAATTAAAAGTTCAGCGATCTAGATCTGCTTTCTTTACAGAAAAAAAAATTTAGACGAATATTACTCAAAAAAAAATCAATGCGACTAATTGAAACAAATTCAATTGAATCGATCAATGAAATTTATTTTCCATTATTTATTTATTTAAAACTTTATTGCACACCTTAGCTTAATACAGGAAAAACATTAACAAAAGATTATGCGTACAATAGGCGGTTCGGTTGGTTCGGCGGGGGTTTCGCATTTTCAAACCAAAATTTCTATGGTTGTATCTGTGGAGAGGGATATTACCTAAATATCACATTTGAAAAACTTTTGTAGTACTTAAATCATTTCATTTTGTAATATTTACAAAATTATAGTTGTTGGTTTTCCCCAATAATGTAAATAGCTTGTACAATACTTTTATAAATTGAGTGACATTTTGGGATATAAACAAACGCTAATAACTTTGCTGTTTATGAATATTATTTTTGAGACTTAAATAATAACAAGACTTTTTCTAATAAACCCTTAAAGTATAAGTAGTAATCAAAAATTTATGGTGTTTATAATCCGTAAAATAGATTCGATTTCCAGCAAAATGTTACATGTCGAACTATAAAAATTTATCGTTTTTGTTTTAAAATTGATGGAATATTTTGAGAAAAGTTTATGACACAGTCACCTTCGTGGTTATTATTTATTTAATTACTTTAGTGTAGAGATGTAACGAATATTCGCATTCGCTTCGTTGAATTCACAAGAAACATACGAATATTTGGCATTTGGCAATTTATGGCATGCGAGTGCAAAAATGAGCGAATATTCGCGCAAATACGAATGCGAATTTTCGTAACATCACTACTTTATTGTGCTCCAAGAAAATAAATATAACAATTTTAGCCTTAAATTAAAAAATATACAATGTGCGCCCATATCATATCCCACGAACTTTTCCAAGCAACTTAAAATGGATAGCGATTGCCCGGACATAATGGGGTTGCATTTGGTGCATTTTCAAATCAGCTAAACAATTTGTGGTAAAACATACTTAACACTAAAATAGATACATAAATACATAATTATGACATTGACAGAGTCTTAATCGCTGAGCAATAAGGTTTATAGTTCAAATGTTATTAATTACTGAATAAATGACCCGACGAACTTCATACCGCCTTTAACCCCTAAACTAACCTAATTTTTAGTAATATGCCAAACCTGAATACCTTTAGTTTTTTTTTTTTCGATGGGAAAAATCATCTTATGACAACCCCCGCTCTTGGGCGGAGCGGGAGATAGTGTCAGACTCTTACTAACTAAAAAACCCATCCCGTTCCTTCTAGCCTTCGTACCGGGGCTCGAGCGCCCTTTCGGATAACCCTGGCCCCAGTAGACTTTTAGTTTGTTCAAAATCAATAACTGAATTGATTCCAATAATTTTTACACCATGTTATATTTTTTCTCAAAAAGGTTTAAAAAGGTCACAAGTTGGACACCAGCGACACTAAGTACAACACATGTCATGGCAGGTCAAAGCGGGCATTAGGAACCAGCGCACAGCTGGTTGCGGAAGCATAGTTGAGGACCATATATTTATGACGCCAACCAGGTCCCATAATTTGGCTTATAACTTAGTGATTTTTCATGATACAGTTATGAAATTTTGTACATAGACTCTTTACATAAAAATGCTAGACACGCGATTAGGGTTTCGTATGTAGGTACTAAAGATAAGGTTGTAAATATCTTTCGGTACAGTCAACTGATTGCGATGAAATAAAGCCTAAGTAATATATTAAGTTACACACAATCTATATTATATACATGCCTGTTGGTGTAGTGGTTAGTGACCCTGACTGCTATGCCGCAGGTCGTGGGTTCGACTCCCACCCAGGACAAATGTTTATGTGATGAGCATGATCATTTGTTCTGTGTCTGGGTGTAATTTATCTATAATATAATTGTATTTAGAAATATATAAGTATATTTATCAGTTGTCTAGTACCCATAAAACAAGCTCTGCTTAGCTTGGGACTAGATGGCGTTGTGTGACAGTTGTGGAATATTATTATTATTATTATTTTTTGGTATAGTCAACTGATTGCGATGAAATAAAGCCTAAGTAATATATCAAGTTACACACAATCTATATATACATACATATATAAAAATCAATGCCACTTTTTGTTGTAATTTTATAACACAAGAACGGGCTCACCTATCCAAAACAAATGTTTAGGCTTTGCTCGGACTATTTAGTAGATGGTTTATGTGAGGTTTGGTAGGGTAGAGTAGGGTAGAGTAGGGTAGAGCAGTGTAGAGTAGAATAGTGTAGAGTTGTGTAGAGTAGGGTAGAATAGGGTAGAGTAGGGTAGTGTAGAGTTGTGTAGAGTAGGGCAGAGTAGGGTAGAGTAGGGTAGAGTAGGGTAGAGTAGGATAGGGTAGGGTAGAGTAGGGTAGGGTAGAGTAGCGTAAAGTAGGGTAAAGTAGGGTGGAGTAGGGAAGAGCGAGAGCGAAGCCGCGCGGTCAAAAGCTTAAAAAATGTTTACTTCGATATCGTACATGACGTGATATGCGCACAACTAAAAACTTCTTCAGATTTATTATATGTATAGTATTGTGTAACGAAAAACAAAAGCATGCTGAGTGTAAAAAGTCTGTGCGCAAAGTCAGATCAAACTGCATGCAGTTGAATATATGGACTGCGTGCGGTTGCTACGATGCAGTCCGTCTGATGGCAGCCTTAGTACCTATTAACAGAATAGGTACCGATCAGTTTCTTAACGATATTTACCTCTATAAACAACGAGTAATTGCCACATAATTAACAGTTTTCGTTAAAGCAGTAAAAACTATTCAAAACTATGGGAAAACAATAATCTGATCACCGTAAATCTTCTCCTAAACTTTTATGTAATTGTTTTAATTGTGAACGCATTTTCTAAGACGTTTCTTACATAAGAGATAAGGCCGCCATCTTGCGTGGGAGTGGGCCATTGTGTACATGAGATGGTAGATGGCCGAGGATTAGATTTTAGATTTGGAAGGTGTGGAGATGGATAGTTTCTGGTTCGCAGTTACGAATATATCTGATAAAGTTACAGTCAAGATTTTTTTGCGTCAAGGTCTTTTTTAGAGTTCTGTAACGCAAAGAGAAAATAAAAACCGGCCAAGAGCGTGTCGGGCCACGCTCAGTGTAGGGTTCCGTAGTTTCCCATCCGTCACAATAAGTGTGCCCACTTACGAGTTTAAAAAAAATGCTTGCATATACGATTATACTACAAACTTAGTCCAGAAATTATTTTGTAGAACCCTTTTGTCTTTTTTGTACAAAAACTGTTCTTTCCATCAAGTTCAAAATAATTTTCCTAGAAAGTCCTTATTTTACCACTTTGTCGGCGTGATTGATATACATACATATTGGTACCAAATTTCAGCTTTCTAGTGCTAACGGTCACAGAGATTAAGCGAGGACGGACAGACAGACGGACAGACAGTCATGGCGAAACTATAAGGGTTCCTAGTTGACTACGGAACCCTAAAAAACGGAACCTTTATATGATCATGCACTTTGTTGTCCGTCTGTTTGTCTGTTTATCTCGGAAACGCGAAAAGGTATCGAGTTGAAATTAAAACTATATACTCAGGTCTGCAGACCCTTGAAGCTGTGAAAAAAATCAAACTTCTAAGTAAACGAATAAAAAAGGTGCCTACGGCCGTTTATGTCGCAAAAAACGTATACACCACAATTTTTTAATTAGTACAAATACTTAAAGGGCTTATTAGAAATGCCCTTGTTATTTTATAAGTAAAATCTCAATAAATAATATTCATAAACAGCAAAGTTATTAGTGTTGGTTTATGTCCCAAAATGTTACTCAATTTATGGAAATATTGTGCAGGATGAATAAGTGACATAATAATATTAAATATTATTATTACTCATAAGTCGTACAGTAAAGAGATGAGTCAGTATACACCACTATTTTTTAATTAGTACAAATACTTAAAGGGCTTATTAGAAACGCCCTTGTTATTTTATAAGTAAAATCTCAATAGATAATATTCATAAACGGCAGTTATTAGCGTTGGTTTATGTCCCAAAATGTTACTCAATTTATTGAAATATTGTGCAGGCTGTTGATTAATGAATGAATGATTGACAATTATTAAGGAAAAACACTGCCCGCGGTATTTTCTATTAGCGATTGTTATGCTTGATTGATTCTATGATGAATTAACCTTTTCGTGGTCAATTTTAGGATTTCGGTTTATTCTACTTTTGACTACAAAAATATGATCAGTGATGGGTACAGATAGAGCTCCATTTTTTTTTGTAGTAATTAAAAAGTAGGGGTGACACTCTCAAGGAAATAAAAATTCATAGGGTACCTCCCGTTGACTCAGAATAGTGAAGAATGAAGCAAGGTTTCACATTGTGTTGTGAGACCTTGCTTCATTCTTCACTATCATATAGGAGAGATTCTGAAAACTGTAAATTTGTGGGTACGTCAAAAAAAAAAAAAAAATTAGCGATTCGAAAAAATCTTCGAATCTCAATTCGGGTAAGAACCCGAGCCGTGAACGATGTGTTGTGTTCCCTACGTGCTTCAAAGAAATATCAGCAGAACCAGTAGGGCCAATGCCAGCTCAGACCGCGACTACTGGGGCCAGGGTTATCCAAAAGGGCGCTCGAGCCCCGGTATGAAGGCTAGAAGGAACGGGGTGGATCTTTTAGTTAGTAAGAGTCTGACACTATATCCTGCTCCGCCCAAGAGCGGGGGATGTCCTTGCATGTTTTTTTCCCCACCATAAAAAAAAAAGCTCAGACCGCGAGAATTTTTAAGACTTACCGTGGGTCCTTGAACACAAAGAGTAACTGAAGGGCACAGGTAGGGGTTCAGTCAGTGAAAGTCAGACACGCTCTCACGCTCCACCCTAGAGCGAGAGAAGACATCCCACCTCAAAAAAAGCGGCTATCAGTACAATAATCACTGAGTCCACCTCCCACTTGTCGACTACTGCTTTTTATTCATAGCCTCGCACTTGATCACTATCTCACCTGATGGTGAGCGATGATGTGGTCGACGATGAAGCACGCTTGACAAGAAATTACCGTTTCACTCTTGATTTAAAGACCTCCAGGTTATAGCTATCAGGAAACCTTAGACTTTGACAGGAAATTCACCTCCCTGTACGCAATGATATTGCGTAGAAACTTTTCTGTAGTAGTTCCCTGTTCCCATATCTACAGTGTATTATTCTTATCGTCATCATCATGATTTCAGCCGATAGACATCCACTGCTGGACATAGGCCTCCCCCAAGTGTCGCCACAATGAACGATCCTGTGCGTTCACCAGGTCATCGGTCCACCTTGTAGGAGGCCTTCCAACACTGCGTTTACGGTACGCGGTCGCCACTCCAGAACCTTTAGGCCCCAACGGCCATCTGTTCTGCGAGCGATGTGCCCTGCCCATTGCCACCTAAGTTTGGCGATTCTTCCTGCTATGTCGGCAACATTGGTTTTTCTGCGGATATCTTCATTTCTGACTCGATCATAGCCCTTTCCATTGTTCTTTGGGCACTTTAAACCTTATAAAGAGGCCCATTGTGAGCGACCACGTTTCTGATTATTTTGAAGTATATTAATTTATATATGTGTATGTCTTTGCAGGTGTCGCATAATCTCTCTACAATGGTGCATTATAAGGTATGTTATAGTAATAAAACAATTATTTTGATTTTGGCGCAAATGCTTAATTCACAAAATGGCAAATGACTCGAAAATGGACTACTTCTTAACATTGCTAATTTCCAATTCACATTCAGGTTGGGAGGGCCACAGAACCCGGGGTTAAGTCTGCTATTTTTATAAATTCGTCATTCGAACATGATCTCATTGTCATTTTGCAAACACTCTTCGAGCCAATACGACGTAGCGAGTAGTTGCTAATTACCAAAATGAATAGTGGAATCAGAATCACTAAATAAAATAACAAAATATGTGATTTCACATTCAGTTGGGGAGGGCCACAGAACCTGGGGTTAAGTCTGCTATCTTTATAAATTCGTCATTCCAACACAATTCCATTGTCATTTTGCAAAAATTTTGTAATCTGCTAATTCATAATGATCGGTCAATGGTCTTGTAATAGAATTGTGTTAGAATGACAGTATCGAGCTTATTAAAAGCACTAGGTAATTGCGCAATGACGTCGTAATGGTAGGTCACTGACCAAAGGAACTGTCAAAATTTTTGCAGATTACTGCATAGGTGCGTCAGATTTTCATTTGTCATTATGTACGAGATTACCATTCTATGCCATTTCTTTCAATGGAGTGTCAGTGGTTGACCATCGGAAATTCATAATAACGCCATTATATTAGTAGATTACCAAAACTTGTCAAAATCAACAATTATGGATTCAATGATAGACCATTCTGACACCATTGTAATAGCCGACTTAAGGCCCTGGGCCTTGTGGGCGGGGCAGGCGTGTCACAAACTAGGGCAATGCTCATAGTTCAATATATAGTTATTATTATTATTAGTGTGCGTGGTCTGTTAGTTGCGTAATGTGCACTCCTATTGGTTTATTGCCTGTAGTGGAGTTAAAGGGTGTGAGAGTGAGACAAGCGGCGACACTCGTTGTAGTAAAAATCGAAAAGTATTTCCTTTCTAACCCCTTTCTTCTTTTCTGTGAGGCCCATAGATGTGACCAGCTGTGACAAGATTAAGGGGGAGGGGAAGAATCAAGAAATTCATGTGACGTAATTTATAAATGGCTCCTTACATATCTAAGTGGACGTCATTTTATCATCAACCCTAATAACTTGTTGGGTAGAAGTGAAATGCGTCATGGTTGGCAGGCTTCGTCACAGTAATGACATGATAACCCACGGAAGTATGGGTAAAGTTACATAACGTATGACAGAATAAATTATTCGAGAGATTTTTCAATTTTCATCTCGGTTGTGGACAAGTGGCTTAGTAGGTCGATTGGTCAAGATTTTTTATGTAGGCACTATAAAAGACACTTCCGCCTGACCACCGCTAAGTTCATTTTTGCTTTTACTCAAACGAATACTTGAAAGGGTTTGGTTTGGCGCCGCGCCGCAGGATTCAAGTGAAATTTTTTTTAAGGCCCAAGTGGCCGAAAAATGCTATAAAACAGTGACTTTCTAAAGCCTACTCCTCGGTAACGGCCAGATTAATAGGTTTGAAAAAAATTTATGTTTATTTTAGATTCATGAACAACATTATTAACATTTGATTTGTTCGTGCTATTAAAACTTTTGTCTAAAAAAATATACAAGGTGTAAGGGACAGCCCTCCACAAACTTTAAGGGCTTGCTCAGTAGATGAAACTGAACAACCTTCCACAATTTTTTTTTTTCCAGGAATCGAAAAAAAAATCAGCCTCACCATACAAAATGATAAACTTGATTGAACAATTTGTATGGCGAGGCCGATTTTTATTTTCGTTTCCTGAAAAAATTTTTTCTGGAAGGTTGTTCAGTTTCGTCTACTGAGCAAGCCCTTAAAGTTTGTGGAGGGCTGTCCCTTACACCTTGTATTTAGCAATTTCGTAACTTTTCCTTACTCCTTCGAAACAGCTTGGATCTTTAGAAACATTTTTACACATAAAAATTGGTGGTTAAATATTCTTCAAAGTGAACATTGCCTATGTAGATAAATTAATCAATATTACACAAAGAAAATCGATTTAAGAGGCAGTCGCGCGCTTTCCGGGCGCTGTCGGCCGCAAATAAATGCACAGATTTGCGTACTGCCGCCTAGGCGAGTGCGAGAGGTGCGACCACATAATTTTAGCCAGATGGTTCAAGGGACTATAAGCCTTAAGTGATCAGGCAGAAATATCCGCGATGGTACATTGGAGTTCTAAACGTAGTAACTTTCTATGGATGATAGACAATTACGATGGAGTATACAAAATTGTAATATTTATTTTGTTAATAGGTTTTTAAAAACATCAAACAAATTACACGTTAATTTAAACTAGATGAGGCCGGTGTTTCCTAGCTGACTACCCTAGAAGAAACACCGAAACAAATTCAGAGGTCAAAGTCTCCAGGCCGATCACTAGGGCCATATAAATATGATGTCATTACATGTATACGTCATATTTTAGCAATATACAATTACGAGTAGTAACGCGAACCTATTATTTATACTATTTCAACACGTATGACAGTGCACGCTCAATTATTATCTGTCACACAGCTTGATGAACGCAATTTGAACTGGTAATGTTATATTGTTATTTTGAAATACGGTATTTACCCAATGTCATGTAGCTGATTACTTCTGATCAGGTAAGTATTGTCACACTGTCTTCCCACCCTTGTAATGCCCACCATAAACGCTAGGGCATGACAGATTTGCCTGGGTGAATTGTACAGATAAACCAGGGGCCCCAAGTCTGCTATTACAATAGTGTCAGAATGGAAATGGAAATGATTTTGAGTAAGTTTGGTAATCTACTAATATAATGGCGTCATTATAACTTTCCAATAATCAACCACTGACACTCCATTGAAAGAAGTGGGATAGAATGGTAATCTCGTACATATTTACAAATGAATGTCTTACTTATATGGTGATCTGCAAAAAATTTGACAGTTCCTTTGATCAGTGACCTACCATTAGAACGTCATTGTGCAGTCATTGCTTTTTATTATAATATAGCATAGCTTTTATAAGCTCGATATTGTCATTTTACCACAACTCTAATAAGAGACCATTGAACGATCAATGATCGATCATTATGAATTAGCAGATTAGGAACTTTTAGCAAAATGACAATGGGATCGTGTTTGAATGACGAATTTATAAAAATAGCAGACTTGTGTTGGACAACTGTGCACGTTTCCATACAAACTTACCTGACACGTATAATTGTGTAGGCAAGCCTCCTCCTTTTAGAAAAATTGGGTCTGCGGTCTCTTGAAGTTGCGAATAAATCAAATTTCTAATTAATGAAAAAAAAAGATTCGGCCGTTTATGTCGCAAAAAACGTATACTTCGGCACTCTCCCGTTGACCTAGAATCCTGAAATTTGGCATGAAGCAAGGTCTTCTAGTTCAAGTATAGGAAAAAATCTGAAAATTGAAAGTTGTTATGTCAAAATTTTGTGTTTCGGAAAAATGTCCGGTAACTCAATTCGGAAATTGAACTGTTTTTATAGGTACGTTTATGCGGAACTCTCAGTGCGCGAGTCCGGCTCGCACTTACCAGTTTTTAGGGTTTCGTAGGTCAATGGCAAAAAACGGAACCCTTGTAGATTCGTCATGTCTGTCCGTGCGTTTGTCACAGCCACTTTTCCGAAACTATAAGAGCTATACGGTTGAAAATAAGTAAGTAGATGTATTCTGTGCATTAAGATTTTCACACAAAAATAGAAAAAAAAGCAATAAATTTTGAAGGTCTTATATACTTAGAACTGAAACCCAAAAATTTTTATTCATCAAACCCGTGTGGGGTATCTAATAATTTTTTTCATCTAACCCATACGTGTGGGGTATCTATGGATAGCTCTTCAAAAATATATTGAGGTTTCTAATATAATTTTTTTCTAAATTGAATATTTTGCGCGACAGACACTTCCAAAGTGGTAAAATGTGTCACCCCCCTCTAACTTCTAAAATAAGAGAATGATAAAACTAAAAAAAATATATGATGTACATTACCATGCAAACCACCAACAAAAATTGGTTTGAATGAGATCTACTTAGTAGTTTTTTTTTAATACGTCACAAATCTAAAAAAATACACTATTATTAAAACATCGATCTAAGTTACAACGAACTACAAGAACTTTTATATTATGTTACTTGCTGCTACGGAACCCTTCATGGGCGAGTCCGACTCGCGCTTGGCCGGTTTATTTTTTGGATACAGACTTGCCCCTCCGATATTCTCATACCTACTAGTTATAGCGTAGCTAAGCACGCTTAGGACCTAGACCATGACGTCTAAAGTAAGATTGTTTTAATCTTGTTTTAGTGTGGGTAAGAGACAGAGCTATACAGTTTGTCTAGCGCCATCTCTTACCCACACTAAAACAAGATTAAAATAATCTTACTTTGAACGTCATGGTAACCCCGTAGTTTAGCTATGGGCAGTTGTGCAGCACAGACTTTACATCACTTGGTACACTATATATGGTGACATAATTCTTGTTGCAACTGCTTTATATACCCATCATTATCGCAGTGGGTTTACATGGAGGTTAAATCTTATGTTTATGTTTAACTAACTATTAGATTTAATAAAATGTAAGTGTATTAACAAAAAATCACATAAATTGTTGGTTGCACTATGAAATGATTTAAGTACATTTCTCATTTTTTTAGGGTTCCGTAAAGGGTAAAACGGGACCTTATTACTAAGGGTGAGTTGCACCATTTAACTATAACAATAACAAAGCCGTTAACTGTTGTCAAATCGTCGAATTGACCAATAGGCGGCCGTTCCGCGGCTGGTTATGGTTTGGTTATCGTTATAGTTAAATGGTGCAACTCACCCTTAGACTTTACTGTCCGTATGTCACCAGGGTGTGTCTCATGAACCGTGACAGTTAGACAGTTGATGTTTTTACAGATGATGTATTTCTGTGGCAGAATAAAATAGGGGGTCCACAAAACAAACGTGACTTTTTGCCGTTTATTGCTACGGACGGCACAGAACCTTTTGAGCACGAGTCCGACTCGCACTTGGCCGATTTTTCTCTCTCAGCATAATATAGTCCTGTCATCTTGTGCATATGCATATGTATAGGTTTGTTAGTTGTTAAGCAACTTTAAATATGGTGAACCACGGTCCATGTAAACCTACACTTAAGTTAGAACAACAAAGCGAAGGTTCCGTGGTCAGTGTAGCATGGGAAACTATTGTCTTATAAGTTAAGTCCTTATTCTTGCAAATTAATGAACCGATTTTAATAAAACTTAGTACATAGCCTAGAAAGCAGTAGAACATTTTCAATTCAATTCAACAATGTGCCTTGCCCACTGTCAATTAAGTTTGGATATTCTTCGGGTTATGTCGGTACCTGTTTATACTATTATGTAAATAAATGTAAGTTTAGAAAACTGATAATCTGGAAATAGGCAACTTTCTTGTGGGAAATGTCACGGGAACGAGTAATAGCTCGCTGTCCGACCGTCCGGTAACTGTCCGGACCAAGCCCAAGTCGTCGACGGCGCGCACTGTTCTCACGCGCCTCAAGGATTTGTTAGCAACAGCAGGGGCCTAGTCGGGACGAAGCCTACTGGGGCCAGGGTTATCCGAAAGAGAACTCGGGCCCCGGTATGAAGGCTTGAAGGAACGGGGTGGGTTTTTTAGTCAGTAAGAGTCTGACATTATCTCCCGCTCCGCCCAAGAGCGGCGGTTGTCATTGGATGATTTTCTATACCATAAAAAAAAACGCGAAAGAGTAAAGTCGCAGCCCAAATTTAGAGAAAAATTAGTTCAGTGGTCACTGTGGTCAGATCAGTCTACCTTTCTAAAATTTGGACAAAAGCCGTGAAAGTCCGACTTCCGCAAACATAAATATAAAAGAGTTAAATAAATGATGTTTAGTGATGATAACTCTTTTGTTTTTTCCCAATAGCACAGTTTTATAATCCATGTTAAACAGTGCCAAAAGTATGCAACGTGTCCAAAAAATACAATGGCGGAAACAAAGTAATGAAAGTCCTTTTGTTTTTTTAATCTATATACTTTTGATAGTGCCTATGTTCAAATAATAATCAACAGCCTAGATTGTACCTAGAGTTTGAACCAAAAAATCTGTCAAGCGCGAGTGGGACTCGGTTACGAAATCAAACTTAATATGATTTAAAAGAGTGTCCATGGCGTTTCTTCCTCGCTCTTTTCCATAGTGGTTTACGTTTTAGAACGTGCAATTTAGCTTCAATGTCTATCTATTTATTTATTTATTTAACACTTTATGCACATGTATACAGAGGCGGACTTTATGCCTTAGGCATTCTCTTCCAGTCAACCTTTGGGTGATGCGGAGAAAAAGTAGTGGTAGGTGCAATAAAAGAGTGAGAAAAAGGCAAATACAAGAATTGATATACTAATAGACCATAGAATAGATATACTAATAAACTATAGAACAAATATATACAACTAAATAATATATACTCAAATTAATACACTACATAAATGCACTAAAATAGTCAAATAATTGGTCGAAATCGACAATAGAAAAACATTAACGCTGTGATGAAACTACTGCCAACTTTTTACGAATCAACTCGCGAACTTTGATTTTGAATGTAAATCTGTTTGTTGTCATCCTAGGTTACCTACTTCTAGGCAAGAGTGCTACATCGTCGTACACATCTTCACTTACGGTCTAGTAGTCTACGGTAGCCTTAACATATAAGCTGTATATTATTTGAAATTCTAAAAATCCTGAGATTTTTTTTAATAAGATTTATTTCTCGCCACAATACACAATGATTACAGTTTCTAGGGTAAAAGTAGGTACAATAAACATATTGTGGGAGACTGGTGCCTAAACTAGGCTTGGGGCCTGTATTTCAGGACACCAGGACTCCACCCTTAGGTTTTGTTAACATTTTTATATTGCCATAAGCTCTGAGAAACAGTTGTCGCGATTAACAATTTTTATGTTATAAATTCTATATAGTGTTAGTACGGTTAGTATTGTGTGGGAATATTTGAGAGTGTACGGAGTGTGTGTCTGTAAGAGTGTGTTGTCGTATAGTGATTGAGCATGTGGAACTTAGTAGTATGTGTAATTTACTCTACTTATAACCTTAACTACACCGGGACATCTAGGATTAGCAAAATCAAGCCGCAATCTTGAGAAGAGTTTAAAACTTCTGAAATCTCAGGACAAATTCTGAGATATGGTAACGCTCGTCACATTTACACCTATATCTTTTTTCTTCCTAGCAATTTGATTAAAAGATACATACGTTAATATTGCATAATCCTGAGACCGTTGGCCAACCATAGATGCATGGGAGAATGGGAGTGACTCCTTATTCGTTACGTGGGAATTAGCTTCAAGAATACATAACTAATTATGCATGTCGGTCGGTGAAAGGGCTTGTCGGTCACTCAGTACTTAAAGTAGGGTGTTCACTTAGCGGGCTTGCGGACGGCTAGGAATGGATAGCTCGCCATCCGGCCTTCCGGTAACAGTCTGGACCGAGCCCAAGTCGTCGACGTCGCATGTTCCACGCACGCCTCATGGAGATGTCAGCAAAACCTTAGGGGGTCTAGCAGGATCGAAGCCTACTGGTGCCATGAGTTGTACGATAGAGAACCCCGGGGCCCTGGAACGAAGGCAAAGAAGGAACAGGAGTGGGTTTTTAAATATAGTCTAAGATCCGATTAAGAACGACCTTCACCGGTCGGTTTAATGGATGAAACGTATTTTATTATAAATTTAGTATATTAAATAATATAACGCGGGTGGGTTGCCTAAGAAATTCCTGGCCAGACTATTATTAATTAAAAATTGAAAATTTATTTTATTTTTAGAAAAATGCACAACCGTTATTCATACCAGATTTTTTTGCAGACAACACTATAACATCGTATTCGTAATGAAACAGCGTTTATTTTGATATAGAATTTGTTGTATACAAAAAAAAAAAACACACCTGTTTATGCATACCTGTTTATACCTGACAACCCATAGCTATGCCAGGAAACAAATAGGCAACCCAACATTTTTATGTTCTAAAGGCTTCACTCTTTCGGTTAGTATTAAAATTATTCACACACACCGGTGCATATTACAAAAAAAAAAAAAATTGTTTGGCCAGGAATTTCTCAGGCAACCCACCCGCGTTATATTATTTAATATAACTACTAAATTTATCATAAAATAGGTTTCATCCATTAAACAAACCGGTGAAGGTCGTTCTTAACCGTATCCTGTACTAATAGTAAAAATCTGACGCGCTCTCCCGCCCCGCCTAAGGGCGGGAGATGTCATTGGTTGATATCTCACCTAAAAAAAGGGTGTTCACTGACGGTTACCAAAGAAAAGGAAGGACACAAGTCCTCATTCCTTGTTCTCCTTCTTTTCCTGTCAATAGACTCAATTTTTTTTTTATGATCGGTATTTGGCATTCTGTACAGCTTTTTTTATTATGTATAGGCTCGCGTTTGGTCTAAATCTCACCTGATGGTAAGTGATGATGTGGCCGAAGATGGAGCACGCTTGCCTTTCGTGCTCGAGTCCAACTCGTTCTTGGCCGGTTTTATTTTCTGATGCCTGATAACGCTGTTCTCGGGCAGGATACCGTCTGCCGTGACCGCTAGTTTGAAATAAATGTAATAATTGATTTGATTCATCATCATCATTTATTTATTTATTTATTTATTCACAAAATCCACAGCTCTTTTACAAAAAAAATACTTAAAGATAAACTAATACTACAGCCAATTAAGGATTTACAATTTACTAACTAAACATTTATGCCTCAGAAACAAACAGAATAAAACGCTAGTACCATTCAAGCCTAGTAGTGGTGTGCTGTGTGAGTGGGTGAGTTGGAGTGAGTGTGAAGAGTTGATGTGGTGTATGAAATAGTTATTATTGAATTCATCGCATACAGACGTATCATTATCAGCCTTTTTAATGTTCCCACTGCTGGGACTCAGGCGTTCTCTCTGAGAGAGGGAATGGGCCGTAATCTACCACGCGGGCCCAGTGCGGGTTGGTGAATGTCGCATGTCTACGAATGTTTGGTTCTAGGACATGCCGGTGTTTTCCGTCACTGTTTTGAGAGCAGTGGTGATTTGATTTGTTCTATTATTATAAATGATCTTTTAACTCTCAATTCTTCTGTCTCCAGGTTTTCATGGTGACTCTCCTGGCTGCAGTAGCAACCAGTGAGCCTCCGGTTTCCGGTTACAACTACCAGCAACCTGCCAGTCACAACAGTTACAACTCGCCAACCAACAACTATTTACCGCCTACAGGTTAGTATTACCGAAACGCCTGTAGCGACATCTATATCGCCACATAACAACTAACCTTCAAAATCATGCATCGTGGCATTCGAGTTGTCCGCGTAATTCATTCGTGAACGAAGGCAAAAAAGGAAAAGGAGTGGGTTTTAGTCAGTAAGGTGGGTTTAAGTCTTGATCCACCCAAGAGCGGGAAATGTCATTGGATGATTTCCCACCTAAAAAAAACGGTGTAGAAAAAAAACTCATTAACTTTTGATATGGGGCCCCTTTGCGACTAGCTATGAAATTGAAATTGAAAATATTTATTTCAGACAGTGTTTGACACAAGTCCATATTTGTTAGTATAAACTTATAACTATGTTAGTAAAATTTAAAATTACTATTGTTTTGTTGGACGTGCATGCGCGACCACTGCCTCAGGATTTGGCTGTCCACACTGTCCGACACCACGCCCAGAAGCGTGTTGGTACTTCTCTTTACCCGAGACCACAGCCGGAACACAGCTGGAAGCCATCCGTACTGTAGGCGACGAACATGCCAGAGGCACTGCACCGCCATGGAAGCCCCTACAGACCCCTGAACGTGTTGTTATACTGGACGCTATGCCACTGATCACGATGTTGTTTTTTTTTTATTCTGGATTGGTTCACGTTTGACCACTATCACACCTGATGCCGACGATGGAACACGCTTGCCTACTCACTCTTGAATTAAAGACCTTGATCTTTAGTCAAGAGTAAATAGATTCCGGATTCCGGAGTCTGTGTTTCCTGATAGCTAAAACCCAGGGGATACAGACTCCGGCAGGGAATGGCACTCCTTAGCTGTACGCATAATGAGTATTCCCAAAACGCTTTCTACCATGTGTGTAGAGATGTTCAATTGTCCACCATGTACCGGTGGCGCAACGCCGTACGTCTTGTGGTCCGATGATGGGACGGACTTGGCGGAATTGCACAACTCCAATGCACACTCTTCGGAATGTAACCTTCATAGAAAGAAAGAAAGAAAAAGAGTTTATTTACGTCAAACATGACGCATACCGTGACAAAATAAATAACAATATTGACTAAAAGTAGCACGTAAGATATGCGTCACATCCGCGCAAAACGGCCAGCGCTCAGCAAAATGCTGGGGCTCATGTAAAACAGAGCCACAGCGCTGATTTTCAGCACCAGCCGTCGTCGACGATGAGACGCTGATCGGTCAGCAAGGATTTATTCTACTTGCAATCAATTGAAAAATTCATCGGAAATGATTGTAATTGTAAAGCTTATTTTATTTTTTTCAGGTTTCTCATCGCCCAGTAACAATTACCTGCCTCCTACGTTCGGTGCAGGATCCCAGCATCACGACCGCGGACACGACCACGGGGGCGCGCACGGTCACGGCCATGACCATGAAGTTGTGAGTACCATTCAATCATAAGGCCCAAACATCCGAAAAGTGCCATAAAAACAGTGACTTTCTGAAGTCTACTCTACGATAACAGCCAGGTTTGAAAAAAATAAATGTTTACTATAGATTCGTGAACAAACATTATCAATTTTCGTGCGACTAATACATTTGTCAAAAAAAAAAAAAAAATATGTTGCGATTTCGCAACTTTTCCCTACTCATAAAAATTTTTACACATAAAAATTTGTGGTTAAATATTATTCAAAGTGAACATGGTATATGTAATGTAAATCAATCAATATTTCACAAAAAATATGGATATATTAGTAAAGGTCAGCTGTGTTCTATCCGGGCGCAGCTGGCCGCAATTAAATGCGTAGATACTCGTACTGACGCTTAAGCGGGTACGAGTGTTTTGCGTCCATTTAATTTCGGCCAGATGGTTCAACGAACTATAAGCCTTAAAATGGCGGCACGGTTGGCTGGTTGAATGATTGGCTGCTGCGCTGCGTGTTGCGGTTTGAGTCCCACATGAAACAAATCTTTATATTATTTATTGTACATAGCCTTTGCAATATATAAACAAGAAAACAGCTGATGTACACAGGCGAGCTTAACCCAAAATTGAGTTGAGGATATGTGAGAGAATGTGAGGATAACTGCCCCCCTAGCCAAGTTTCAACCGTTTCGCTTGCGTCGAACGCTTCGAGTTGGCCGCATCGCTGAATCATTTGTTCTCACCACGTGTCTGAGCGTTGAGATGACGTCATTCCCGTACATTTGAAGCTTTCTACAAGCGTTAACGATTGCAGATTTGCAACATGGCTAGGGGTACTGAACCATATGCATAACGAAAACGAAGTTTACATAAATTAAATCAAACTTATACCTAACTAACTAACGCACCCACGATTCCTATTGTGAGACAAACTTAAAAAAAAATATTCACCAGTAGAATGTTACTTAATCACTATAGATCGAAATAAGTAGGGCTATTTTATATATTTGCTATAGGTTAGAATAATATGGATATTCTGTCAGAAGAGGTTGTAATCATCTCGTGAGTACTGGCAGTCTGAGAGATTGACGAATGTTTGAATTTATGTTAGACATATATGTTAGACATATGTTAAAGTTAAAAATAAGAAAGAGTGTGTCTGCCAACAATCGGTGTGTTCTCTAAATACGATAAGTTGTGTTTTTTACGAGAAATGTAAAAGCAAAAATAAATACAAATTTTATCACTTGTTTTACATGGTTATTATTCAACCACGCTCTGCTACTCGTAATACCATATTCTCATATATTCCCCGAATCCCGGGATTTGGTTGGATTAAAATAGTAAAATTATAAAAAAAAAAACTATTCTTGTCTTCGGGACTAATGAAAGATTACACTTCCATTCTGACGGGTAAGTATAAGGAGGACGTTGGATTAAGGATAGTATAATAAATAGATAAACAAACATATAAATAATCCCGTGGAATATCCATATTAACATCAATGTTTGCGGTCGATGAACCTAAATAGCACTACCTATTCCGATCACTGATTATCGCTGAATGATATAGGCATATACACCGCTAAATTTTAATCGTTTTAATCCCGTAGAGGGTCGATCCGGTACATGAAACACTATCGATTTGCAAAGATAAAATTAAAAAATAAAGTTCCTTTTTTTCAAAACTCGTATTAATTTACGCATGTACGAAATTAATCTCTTTAAGATAACGTCAGCTGAGTGAGTCCAATGACATATAAGTAGTTTGTACGCAAAGCTTTCATTGTGAAGTAAATAATCTAGTTTCTACAGGTTCACAATAGACAACGACAAAGACAAATCATCGAAGATTTTAGCATTCCTTAGTTAATGGTGCTAATTAGAAAGTCACAGTTAGCAGCTCGACTTACGAAAATACTTGTGAAGTCAGAATCCAAGACGTCGGGCTCGGGAGTTATAGGACGATTTGCAGCCACCTGCAGGCGCGGGATTGTGGACGGTGAGCAATAGGGAGTCTGCCGTCCGGCTGTCTGGAAAGAACCAAGCCCTGGTGGGCTACCATGACGTCCAAAGTAAGATTATTTTATTCTTATTTCAGTGTGAGTAAGAGACAGAGCTATACAGGTTGTCTAGCGCCATCTCTTACACACACTGGAATAAAAATAAAACAATCTTATTTTAAACGTCATAGTAAATGAGAACATCGTTTACTAGCTGTCCGCCCGCGACTTCGTCCGCGTGTACTTCGGTTATCGCACTCTAAACGTGTTTTCCCGTAGGAATAAGATGTTTTTCCGGGATAAAAAGTAGCCCATATTCTTTTCCATGTCAAAGGCTATATGCATGCCTAATTTCATCCAAATCGGTTCAGCCGTTTTTGAGTGATTAAGTAACAAACATCCAAATATTCACACTTTTACATTTATAATATTAGTTAGGATGTTGGTCGATATCGTTGTCGTTTCGCAACGCAATTTGACATTGTCTAGCAATTAGCGATCGAAGTCGCATGATCACGTGACGGTTCGAAAGCTTATGTCAGTTCTATACATTTCGGAGCTGTCAAATATTGTTATCGTTAATGAATATGTGATTGTGTGTTGTATTCCACGCGCGCTTCAAAGAGATGTCAGCAAAATTGACAGGGCCAGTTAGAACTGAGGGCCTGTGATTTATTTCGCGTCAAATCTGCAGGAAATCACTGATTTTTTTATCCTGTGCGGAAACTTCCATATGAATCAATGTGTTACAGAATAACGAAAAAAAAACCGAAATACCGCTGTGCGGACAGGCCCTAAGGGCTGCCACGGCTGCGGATTGTTTGAAGGAGTTACCGTAGCCCTGGCAAAAAGGGTAACTAAAGATACTGTAGGGTTTAAGTCAGTAAAAGTCTGTCACTCTCTCCCACTCCACACAGAGTGGGAGTAGTTTTTTTTGATAATATCATATGTCAAAAAATATGTACCTGATTGAATATTTACTATAATTAATAACCTGAAGAAAAACAATAGTAAATATCTTGAAAGAATGAAATTAAATATTACGATATCACGAAAATTACTGTAAAGCTTGGTGAAAATTTTCTGAGGTCTAGAACAGTCAATATTATAGAAGAGACTGTAATGCATTTGACACATGGAGTAACTGTAGTTGATGCAACTAGCAACATTTTAAAAGGTAGCGGTGTTCAGGCTGATTGCAGCAACAAATTGTAACAGGTTACACGCAACTTTGGGCGCACCATAATTATGGCGGTAAATCCCCTCTTTGAAGAATCGCTCAAAAGACGTCACGGCATCCTCACCTTTCGCATGACGCAGGTCCTTACTGGACATGGTAAGTTCGGATTCTTGCACCGGATTCATACAAAAGAAACGCCCAGGTGTTACCATTGCGTTGACCACCCGGAAGACACGGTGGAGCATACTAGCACACCAGTATATTTATTCCCTATATAAAGATTGTTGATTCGTCTACCAAGCCCCTTAGTCATTATCTATCTGGAACCGGGTTAACCTAATTCAATGACGGTTAAAAGATAAAATACAAAAAAAATGTGTAAAGATAATGCATTTAATATCATCGAAAATATAAAAACAACACTGCAAAACTTAAACAAATAAATTTAATTAGTCTTGGTACGTATATTGTAGATATGATATGAAGAGATTGGCCTTAACCTATAGATGTCATCGTCAATACTATAAAATATATCGCCGTAATCGCCAAAGATCATGCTATTAGGAAAGAAATCTAAATTAGCAACCTTTCTAGCAGTCCCATTATAACAATCAATTTCATGGATCCCATCATCTGATAACCCATATGTGTGCTCACCTTCAACAAAAAAATTATACACTATACGCAAATCCTTGTTTTTAACAACTTCCTGACTGTTATGAGCACAAAAAACACCACACATAGTCACTATATGCACATTTTTTTCATTATCCACTTCAAATTCCATTACTGTCTTCATGTTCCCAACTTTAACTGCAGTTTGTCCTTCATTGAATATCTTGTATATCATATGATCGTTCGCATCTATTAAGTACATTTCATTATTTCTTATAACTATTTTAAAAACATTCATATTGTACAAGCCAATGTTAGTAGCGACGTTACTCAGTGGATCATATTTGTATAATCCATCGTCCGATCCAAAATACACCTCACTCGTATCGGGGTCGACGGCCGTAGCTTTGTTTCTTTCTATGCCTTCGATTTTCATTGCTTGTTTTGTCACAATATTTATTAGGGCTCTTCTTGAATTCTCTGCTACATCGTCCATGTACATGAAAAACAAGTTTCTACTGGAAGAGTCGTAAGCTAGTTCTTTGGGACTCTGAAAAGCGTTTGTAAGAAGTTCTTTTCTGTATATTCTCGTTCCTATTCTCTGAATAGGCGTATCAGTTAAGTATATCCTCAATGTCGCGTCCACACACACGAGCATTGCGATAAATAACACTTTGCTGGTCATTTTTGCGTGCGACACAAACTGAATCAACTTTGCCACTGGTTTTGTTAATGTTTTGATTAGTTGTCTTAGTTTTACCAATTTTGTTTTTGCTGTCAGCTGCTGTGTTTTCGTTCAAATTTCGTTCTTATGCATCAGTATTAAATGCTATATGTTATTTGAGTATTGTTTCCTGTATGATTGTTTGTCTGCACGCTCAGCTGACTTCTCTGTAAATGAGTAAATTGTTGTAAACAAGTTTCGAGGTCGTCTGTATTTCATGTGTAGGGATTTACTCGACGCATCGTATATATGTGCTCACTAATTGAGCTTGTTAAGCTGAAGTATGAGTTGTTGGAATTTCTTGACTGATATAGAATTCTGGAACTTTTAGTTTGTTTTCAGCTCGGTTTTTATTGTGGCGTTGATACCTGTTATAAGTTCATTGTGTACATCTTTCTATGATGAATCTTGTTCCATTTTTGTTGTTGGTAAAATATTTATTTATTTACAGACACGTCCAAGGCGATGTTGTTGTTGTTGTTCTATTCATTAAACCCCAAGTGAACGCCGGCGTTCGCGCACCTATTGTCTATCTATTGTGTCTGTAATTTCCACGATTGAAAGGTTAATTATGATTATAAAGTTATGTAATCAATTTAAACTTTCTCAATAATTATTTGAGCTGCTTTTGCAAATTTCGTAATTGTATCTTATTTCTTACCTACCGTCTATCTTGTCCTGTATAAAGGAAAGTATTGTATAATCAGATATTTTTTAAGTTTTGATGATTTTATTTTAACTTAATCGTTCTATCGTACTCAAACGTCATCGGATTAGATTGTGCGCAGTAGGCTATGAATTTATTAGACAGTCATTAGGTCACTTATCATCTAGTAGTTTTACGTAGAATGTAAGTACTAACGACAGTACTACTTGTCTATACTATATAATATATGTATGATATATTTTTTCTATAATATTCTATAGAGGTAAAGTTTGTTTTTTTGTTTGCAGGAGTTAATCTCTGGAAGTACTGGACCGTTTGACTGGCCTGTTTGTGTAGTGGTTAGTGACTCTGACTGCTATGCCGGAGGTCGTGGGTTCGATTCCCACCCAGGACAAATGTTTGTGTGATGAGCATAATCGTTTGTTCTGTGTCTGGGTGTAATTAATCTATAATATGTATAGAAATATTGTATGTTTATCAGTTGTCTAGTGCCCATAACACAAGCTCTGCTTAGCTTGGGACTAGACGGCGTTGTGTGATAGTTGTGGAATATTATAGTAATATTATAGTATTATAGATTGGTGAATTTTTTTCATCGATAGAAAGCTGCTTTCTTCCTGAGTGACATGGGTTATATTTTATGTACGCGGGTGATGCCAGGGGCAAAAGCTAGTATCTAATATTTGAGATGAGTAATATTAGAGTGGATTACATAACTCTGTTACTACACTAGTATGAATCATGTTAATGAAGCAGAAAATTGCGGACCAACGGGTTGCGGATGTAACATTATATTTATGTAGTCCAAATTGCGGAGATTCATTTAACTGGTGGATTTTTTTATTAACCTTTCGTATGCCGTAATCAGAGACACAATTAAAACGTCATTGTGTCCCGCGTGGATCCGCGTTCCGGCCATACAACGGGTTAAAAACATAACCAAATGATGTGGATTACTTTTCGTGAAAATCGAATTCCAAATTTCTTTTATTGGATTTTTTTAAGGAAGTTTTACTATTCCAGCAATTTAATTTCCCTTTTACTTCCTGTAAACCTAATGGCTTGTCTATACATATACCTAATAAATCTGTAGAAGTTTTTAGTTGTGCGCGGATGACGTAGGATGTACGAAGTCGATGTAGATAAGTTTTATATACCCCGCAAAATTTTAATCGTTTTAATCCCGTGGAGGGTCGATCCGGTACATGAAACTCTATCGATTTGTAAAAATAAAATAAAAAAATAAAGTACCTTTTTTCAAAATTCGTCAGCTGAACGAGTTCAATGACCTGTAGATAGTTTGTACGCAACGCCGACTACTACTTACGGGTCATTGAACCCGCTCTGCTGACGTTTTCTTAAAGAAATTAATTTCGTACATGCGTAAATTAATACGAGTTTTGAAAAAAGGTACTTAATTTTTAATTTTATCTTTACAAATCGATAGCGTTTCATGTACCGGATCGACCCTCCACGGGATTAAAACGATTAAAATTTAACGGTGTATTAAAATTGTGTGTATCTCGATACATTATTTATTGTCTGTGATTATCATTATGTTATAGCCGTTGGTTCTCATAGGACTAAATAAATAAAAAAATATTAAGGCTTTGTTTCATCACAATCGTTTGACTGTATCGAAAGATTAACATTCATTGATTTTGTGTTTGTGTGATGAGCACGATCATTTGTTCTGTGTCTGGGTGTAATTTATCTATAATATGTATGTATTTAGAAATATATAAGTAAGTTTATCAGTTGTCTAGTACTCATAACACAAGCTCTGCTTAGCTTGAGACTAGACGGTGTTGTGTGATAGTTGTACGAGTTTCGCCAGATTAGTTAGTTTTAAAATTAATATTTTCTTGTTCCAGCCCAAGTCCTATGAGTTTGGATACTCAGTGAAGGACGCACAGTCTGGCAACGATTACGATCGCAAGGAGAGCTCAGACGGCAATGTTGTGCGCGGTGAATACAGGGTGCAGCTTCCTGACGGCCGCACGCAGATTGGTAAGTACTGACGAACAAAAACATTTGAAAGGGGGTAGGCTAATATGTATTTTGGGTAATTTTTATGGTCCGGCACGAATATTGAGCGCTGGCTTCAAGTGGCGCAGAAGTCAAATATTTGGTCTCTTTACTGGTGCGACGGTAAGATGCGGGGGCGGAGACCGCAGTGATTTTTTTTTTATATAAACTAGTGTTTGACTGCGATCCCACCTGATGGTAAGCAGCGATGCAATCTTTGATGGTGAGGCGCACTAGTTTATTAAGAGCCTATTCACTCTGGCCTTCATTGGCTCGTCGCGCCATCCTGTCATAAACATCACTCGTGATTCGTTCCCTGCGCTTGCTGCATGTATCTAACAACGACGACGACCTAAAAATCAGCATGACCTAAAAATATGTATGTATATAAGTATTTATTTATTGTATATAGGTATTATGTTTATGTATAGTGTGCTGTATATATCTGTTTACATATTTTTGGGCTTAATTTAAATTCAATTTATTAGTTTTATTTTTTTTCTTTTGTTTATTTATTTATTTATTTATTATAATCTTTATTGTACACCAAATAAACAAAAATACAGGACAAACATTTAAAAGAATAAGTGCACAATGGGCGGTCTTATCGCACAGGGCGATCTCTTACAGACAACCTTTGGATGGACTGAGAGAAAGGAGATAGATTAAGGGTTGTCAGTGTACAAACATCAGATATAATACTAACAAGATACATTAACACAAATACATACATACAATACAAAAAAAATATATACTAATAAATATCAAATATATAGTTGAACCAGGAGAAGAAAATAAATCAAAGAGAAAGGTAATGCTCCTTCACCATCTTTTTAAATGTTGGTAGCGTTTGAGCACGCCTTACTTCTACGGGTAACGCATTCCACAAACGTGCAGCTTGAATTGTGAAAGATTTGTCAACGAAGGTAGTGGAATGCGCGCGAATACTTAATTTTAGGTTTTCCGATGATCTCAAGGACCTACTATGTGTGTCACTAAGGAACTGAAAACGTTCTTTAAGGTAAAACGGGGTACAAGGATTAAATAGCACATTATAAAGCAAAGAAAGTATATGGGCGTTCCGGCGAAGGCGAATAGGAAGCCATTTGAGCTTAGTACGAAATTCAGAAACGTGGTCATACTTGCGCAAGCCAAATATGAACCTGATACAAAGATTTTGAAGTCGCTCAAGCTTATCCAATTGGTCCTGGGTGAGATCAAGATAGCTGGCAGCAGCATAGTCCAGGATTGGAAGAAGAAGAGATTGGGCTAACGCAATTTTGGTATTGATGGGAAGAAAATTACGAAGACGTCTCAGGGAGCCCGCTGAAGCAAATAGCTTACGACTGACTTCCTGCAGTTGTTTTGTCCAGGAAAGAGTGCGATCGAAATAAATCCCCAAGTTCTTCACATTGTAACTTAAAGGAATAATGGTATTATTGAAAAAAACCTGGGGAAGTTTCGACCAATCCACTTTAGACACAGTCCGGGAACCACCAATAACAATCACTTGTGTCTTAGTTGGATTGATCTTCAACCCAAACTCAGCGCTCCAGTCACCTATTCGAGCCAGGTCTATGTTGATAGTATCAATGGCCTCAGATAATTTACCGATAGGGGCTTGAGCATAAATTTGGAGATCATCAGCATACAGGTGGTAGAAAGAAGATAGTCGTTGAGTGATAGCGTTTATAAAAAGTGCGAAGAGTAGAGGAGATAAAACGCCACCCTGCGGCACACCGGCAGAGGTTTCACACCAAGACGAGAAAGATTCATCAATACAAATACGCTGCCGGCGGCCAAACAGGTAACTATGAAGCCAGTCAATTACCGATGGAGATATGTTAAAAGAGTACAAGATGCCGAGTAAGATGTCGAAGTCAACGGTATTGAAAGCATTGCTAAAATCAAGTAAAGCAAGTACCGTCAACTTCCCCATCTCCATACCCGACCTAATATCGTCAGTGATATGCACGAGTGCTGAGGTAGTGCTATGTCCAGGTCGAAAACCAGATTGGAAAGGATTAAGAAGATTATGCTTGCTAAGGAACGTGCTTAGTTGTAGGTGGACAAGCTTTTCAAGGACTTTGGATAGGAATGGAAGAATTGAAATGGGACGGTAGTCAGAGAAAGATGAAGGATGAGATTTTTTAGGTAAAGGGATAACTTGGGCATCTTTCCAGGCTTGTGGAAAGACTTTACTGGATTGTTGTACATTTTCAAGGATCCTCAAATGCAAAATTTTATTTTATATCACATGGTTTGCTGTAAAAAAACCCAGTTGTGGTTAAGCTCGCCTATGTACCTACTTACATCAAATGTCTTGTATTTTTTTATTTATTTATTTATAACTTTATTGCACACCTTAGCTTAATACAGGACAAACATTAACAAAAGATTATGCGTACAATAGGCGGTCTTATTGCGCAAGGCAATTTCTACCAGACAACCTTTGGATGGACTGAACGAAAGGAAAAAGATTTGGGGCTGTCAGTGTACAACATAAATATTATAGTATAATAATATAGTACAATAGAAATATATATATAAATATATAATACTTAAATAAACTACCAAATAATAAACTAATACATATTAAAAAATACAATAGAGAAAGGGAAAGAACAATTAAAGTGATAGGTAGTGCTCCTTCACCATTTTTTTGAAGTTCGGTAGCGTTTGGGCACGCCTCACTTCTATTGGTAATGCATTCCACAAACGAGCTGCTTGTATCGTAAAAGATTTATCGTAGAACGAAGTGGAATGCATACGAATACTAAGTTTTAGATTGTCCGATGACCTCAAGGACCTAGAGTGTGTGTCACAGAGGAACTGAAAGCGTTCTTTGAGATAAAAAGGAGTCAAAGGATTAAAGAGCACGTTGTAAAGCAAAGAAAGTATGTGAGCATTCCGGCGAAGGCGAATAGGAAGCCATTTGAGCTGTGTGCGAAATTCAGAAACGTGGTCATACTTGCGCAAGCCAAATATAAACCTGATACAAAGATTTTGAAGTCGCTCAAGCTTATCCAATTGGTCTTGGTTGAGATCAAGATAGCTGGTATCAGCATAGTCCAAGATTGGGAGAAGAAGAGATTGTGCTATCGCAATTTTTGTAGTGATAGGAAGAAAATTGCGAAGGCGCCTCAAGGAGCCCGCCGAGGCGAACAGATTTTTTTTCTTTGTAATTTTTTTTTTTTGTATGTACAATAAAGAATAAGAGACGAGCTCGCCAATGTAGGGAATGTGCAAAGCGATCCCCACTCTGACGCCGAGCGCTCAATAATCGTGCCGATAACTATACCTCAAAAGGAAAAAAGAGGAACCCTTAAAGGATCACTTTGTAGTCCGTCTGTTTGTCTGTCAAGATCCTTTATCTCGAGAACGCGTAGAGGTATCGATTTGAAATTGATTAATTTGGTATTCCATAATCCAGGCCTGTGGTCCCTTGAAGCTGTGAAAAAAACAAATTTCTGAATTAACGAAACAAAAAAAAAAAAAATGGTCCGTTTATCAGACAGATCGGTTTACCACCTACACGCATAAAAGGTTCTGGGAACACATTCATTGTGCGTGCAGCTAGGGAGTGGAATTCCTTCCCGGAGTCTGTGTTTCCTAATAGCTACAACTCGGAAATCTTTAAAAGTCGAGAGTGAATAGGTTTCTTCTAAGTAAGCGCGTTCCATCGTCAACCGCAACGTCGCTTTCCATCAGGTGAGATAGCGATCAAGCGCGAGCCTATCAACAGTAAAAAAAAGACGTGTGGCACTCGGGGACTGCCGCGGTAAAGCTATTGCATAGCATTTTTATCAACTTATGCAATTATAATTATTTATTTATTTTATTTATGCATAATTTTTTTTTGCCTTTGTTTTTTGATCGATTGTTCACTCATTTGTTTTCTTAACGGTCATCACGCTCAAAAAACAAATGAGTGGGGGGTGTTAGGTTATTTTCGTTACGGAGTTTCTGGATTCAGTCTCCACGCTCAAGGCCCGCGATAGAAGCTATGCAATAGATTACAAAAAAAAAATTGTTTAATTATTATTCATTTTTTAAGAGCGTCCAACCAGATACATTTCTTCCGATGGTAGAAAGGTGATGGTGGAATCAAGTTATATAATTCCCGCGCACACTCTCCAAAACGAATCCTGTAAAAAACAGGCTGACTTCTTGTATGAAATGGACATTTGCGGGGGTTACGCTTGCGAAGCAATTCTGCATGCCTGATGAAATCTGCACGATATTAAAAGCACCTTAAGTTTTTGTAAAAGAGCTGTCTAAATGATTTAACCTTTATGTTACAGTAACGTACCATGCTGACTGGAAGACCGGCTTCCACGCCGACGTCCGGTACGAGGGACAGGCCAGGTACCCCGAGCCTACTCACAACAACAGACAAGGTATACACGATTACCGAATATATTCCATTTATGCCTTTAAGAGGCTGCTTTTCGACTCGCCTATCGTAAACATCGAGCATGGTTTAAAAGCTTGTTACTTCATCTAACGCAATCCAACGTGATGTTTGACGAAAAGGCAACGTGAAAAAAGAGTGATAATACCTGAATAATCTGTCATAGATTACTGAATGTAATTCCATGATTTACTCGAAAATTTTACAAAACTCATTCCAGGAAATACTTACGTGTTTTTTTTTAAACCATGAATAGTTTTTGAAAAAAAATTGTCAACATTTAAAATTTTGATAAAATTTGCTAGGCTTGTATGTTGTACTTTTTTATTTTTGAGTAAATTATGAAGTGTCAAAGTTCAAGTAGCAGATTTTCAGAGGTCTTAACTGGATTAGTTTTACACAAATTTATAAATTGATTTCCATAGAAGCCTAGATAATATCCACAAGATACTGGGTTTCCAAAATATCTAATGAAAAATGAGTAATGACGTCATAATCGTGTAAGAGCGGTTGTATGAAAAACAGTGAAAATGTATGTCGAATTGCAAGTCGGAAAACTGAATTTTCTTAAGTTCTTGCATTTAGTAGTTCTTTGTGCAGTTATATGTTGATTAAAATATGATTGATAGCCACAACAAGTATTTAGTTACGGAATTATATAATTATAATCATTAAAATATCATAAAGCTTATTTTTTCCGATACCACTTCTAGCATATTACATTTTTCAATTATCTATATTTTTAATTAAGCTTATCTATAAGCAAAAAAAGCATAATTAAAAAAAAGATAATTATCTTTTTTTATGTTTTTTTTATTGATATTATTATCTACATAATGTTATGTGTTACGAAATTAATGACTTAACTGGTATCCCAGAATTTGCGAATCAATCTTTTATAAGGTTATCATTCTTTTTCAGGAGTGATATTATTATCTACACAATGTTATATATTGTTACGTTGTTAATAACTTAATTGGTATCCCAGAATTTGCAATTTTTAGGGTTCCGTAGCCAAATGGCAAAAAACGGAACCCTTATAGATTCGTCATGTCTGTCTGTCTGTCTGTCTGTCTGTCTGTCTGTCTGTCTGTCTGTCTGTCTGTCTGTCTGTCTGTCTGTCTGTCTGTCTGTCTGTCTGTCCGTCCGTATGTCACAGCCACTTTATTCCGAAACTATAAGAGCTATACTGTTGAAACTTTGTAAGTAGATGTATTCTGTGAACCGCATTAAGATTTTCACACAAAAATAGAAAAAAAGCAATAAATTTTAGGGGTCCCCATACATAGAACTGAAACTCAAAATTTTTTTTTTCATCAAACCCATGCGTGTGGGGTATCTATGGATAGGTCTTCAAAAATGATACTGAGGTTTCTAATATCATTTTTTTCTAAACTGAATAGTTTTCGCGAGAGACACTTCCAAAGTGGTAAAATGTGTGTCCCCCCCCCTCTAACTTCTAAGATAAGAGAATGATAAAACTAAAAAAAATATATGATGTACATTACTATAAAAACTACCAACGAAAATTGGTTTGAACGAAATCCAGTTAGTAGTTTTTTTTTAATGCGTCATAAACCGAAAAAAATACACTATTATTAAAATATCGATCAAAGTTACAACACATTACAAGAACTTTTGTATTATCTTACTTGCTGCTACGGAACCCTTCGTGGGCGAGTCCGACTCGCACTTGGCCGGTTTTTTATAAGGTTATCATTCTTTTTCAGGAGGTTACAATTACAACGCACCCACTCCTGACTTCAGCGGTTCCCTAACCGGTTTCCATGGCAACCAGGGTTACAAGCAACCGACAACCGCCTACGGACCTCCCGGTTACCATTGAGATAAGTGATATTATCCAAATGGTTACCGACGACTGTAGTGTGTGTTATGTTACCAATGTACAGTACTAACATAAGCTTAGATAAGTTTATTTTTAATTTTGTATTGATACCAATAATAAAATAATCATTTTGAACGGCTGTTTATTTATTTACTAGCTTTCGCATAGGTGAAACTGGGTTTCTCCATACAAATCTTCATTTCCTTAGGGAGTTTATTTTCGAAAATCTCTTTTTAGTGTTCCCGCACACAGGTCACAAAAAAAAGCCGCCACTAAAAAGCTAGAAGCGGCCACAAAAAAAAAGCTAGAAGCGGCTGCAAAAATAGCTAGATGCGGCCACAAAAAAAGCTAGAAGCGGCCGCAAAAACAGGCTAAAAGCGGTCGCAAAAAAAACTAGAAGCAGCCATAAAAAAAACTAGAAGCAGCCATAAAAAAAAAATAAAGAAGCGGCCGCAAAAAAAGCTAAAGCGCACGACAGCTTGTGGCTGGCGAAGCTAGAAGCGGCTTCTAGCTTTTTTTTGTGGGCCGTTTGCGGGGACACTTAGTGCTCGCCTACGTCATAAAAGGAAGCCCTGTGCAAAATTTCTAATATCTCCCAATAGTTACGGCTGTGTGTTGATATATCGGTAAGTCAGTTTCGCCTTTTATAATTAGACTAGCTTTTGCCCGCACGGCTTCGTTCCCGCTCTTTCCTACTCCACCCTTACTTTACCCTACTATACCCTAATCTACCCTACTCTACTTTACACTACTCTACCCTACTATACCCTACTCTAGTAGGGTATAGATAAAATAAATAAATAAATAGTAAATAACTAAATAGTCCGAACATAGCATTTGGGTTGGATAGGTGAGCCCGTTCTTGAATTATAATATTAACAACGAAAGGTGGCATTGATTTTTATATATATTATATAGATAGGCTCGCTCTTGAGTTGACCACTATCTTACCTGATGGTAAGCGATGATGTGGTCGACGATGGAGCACGCTTGCCTAAAAGTAACTTATTCACTCTTGACTCAGTCCCCTAGGTTGAACCCTAGGAAGACTCCTAGGATGTAGTGGGTATAGCTTTGTTTTATTAAGGTGGGGGAAATCATCCAACAATTTAACCCGCTCTTGGGCGGAGCGCCAGGGCGTGTCACACCACCTGATGGTAAGCAGTGATGCTCTGATGGTGAGGCGCACTAGTTTATGAGCCTATTCACTCTTGCCTTGAAGACACTCAAATTATAATCGGACGGGAAGACCGCAGCAGGCATATAGTTCCAGTCCATTGACGTACGCGGTATAAACGCTTAGTCCGGACCGTAGAGGTTTCAACAACGTATAGGTGGATACTTGTCGTACATCAGGTTGATTAAAACCCACTTATATTCCTTCTTTGCCGTCAGTCTAGGACGCCGGGATTCAGTAGTGGAGATAGTGTGTGAAATAAAATAATTAATTATTTCGTCACTTCATTTATTGTATGTACTAATGTTGAATCACAGTCTAAGAAACAATAAGTATACATTGATAAAATCGGTTGCTAGTGTTGGGTGCTTGACGTTATACAAAACAATAATAATTATACGGGGTTATTTGCAAAACACTAGTACTAGCAACTTCTTAGGTGCTAGTTATGAACATCATAATGGATGCGTGGTGTGACGAGAATGGATAAAGTGAGAAATGAGTATATTAAAGGAAGTTTGAGAGTGGCGCCATTGACTGAAAAGTTGAAAGGTAATCGGTTGTCTTGGTATGGTCATGTGAAGAGGGGGGATGAAGCGCGTATTGCAAAAACAGTTCTGAGTATACATGTAGATGGATGTAGAGGAAGGCCGAAAAAAAGATGGATGGATTGTGTGAGAAGTGATATGAAAGAAATGGAGTTAGTGATAGTTTGATGGGTGATAGGACAGAATGGAAGAAGAAAACGTGTTGCGCCGACCTCAAGTAATATGGGATAAGGGCAGGAAGAAGAAGTTAAGAACATCATAAGTAACAACTTTTGTTCCATGACTTTTTACAAAACATAACACATTTAGCAAAAACAAACATTCAAGATTTCGTTGTTCTATAACACATTTCAACTCTGTATTTTGGCTGTATCTACTTACGGTTCCCGCGCACTGTTCTCGTAATAATAGTAAGCAGGCTTCCGAAACATTGTTATTACACCTAGCAAGCATTCGCACTATTTTCATGTACTTGACATTATAATATTGATGCACCATTATGTAAAGATCCGCACTGTTATTTTTCGCTACAAGAACACGTATGATGCGACACAAACGCATCAATGCGACTGACCGACTAGTGAGAGTCGCCCGTGAATAGATCAAGTTCATGTTCAACTTCCCTCCACTATTGTACTATCGCTTGCTTCGCATAGACTTCGTAATATTTAGAACGTTCAATACAAAAGTTGTTGTCTATGATGTTCCTAACTAGCACCTAAGAGGTCGCTAGTGTTTTACAAATTACTTTGTATATACATATATTCCACAGCTATCACACAACGCCATCTAGTCACAAACTAAGTAGAGCTTGTGTTATGAGTACTAGACTACTGATAAACATACTTATATATTTCTAAATACATACAGATTAGATAAATTACACCGAGACACAGAACAAATGATCGTGCTCATCACACAAACATTTATTTATCCTGGGTGGAAATCAAACCCACGACCAGTAGCAGTCTGGGTTACTGAACACTAGACCAACTCAGGCCTGTAATTATAGTACTATTGTCAGGTTTAGAAATGTATCTAACGAAATTATTGTTTCTAATTTAAATATACATGGGTATATTAAATATATCTATCTATCTGTATTTATAATAAAAAAAAAAATACTATATTATAGGTATCAACAAATATAATCAAAACCCAACGACTTTAAATTAATTAATTTTAAATAAACCATTACAAGTATAATACATTTTATTCGGATTTATAAACACAACACTGTATTTTTTTAATTAAAATAACAACATTTATTGAAAAGAAAATAATTAAAAATAATAGGCAGACTTGATTTTTAAGGGGGTTTTCACACAAGCGAGGAAACGTTGCGTATGAGATGCTCGGCGGGCCAGCCGCTGGCTAGATTCTTAGGGCTTCCTTTAAATTATATTGTAATATTTAGGAAATATCTTTGATATCAAAGAAAGAAAGGTTAAGAGTAAGGTTAAAAATTTAAAAAAATATTTTTTAACTTTTTGACAACCTACGTCGGATTTTTCCGACAAACACTCTCGCCTTTATTCTGCCAGGGTCGCACATCCTCGACCATATACTCCATCTACTATATAATAATACTTCATCAACGAAATCAAAGTCAAAGTCAAAAATATTTTATTTCACATGGGCACTTATAAAACGTCAGAAGCTAGTGCACGGTTCCAAATTGGTCGTTTCCTATGGAGAAGAACCGGCAAGAAACTCCATGGTTACTCTTTTTAAAAAAAGTGGTTGGTATAACAATATTGAAAGATATTATGTAAGAACAAAATAAAATGGAGTACCCAGTCGGAAACATACAACACTGGCGAATAAAACTCCAAAACTCGTCGGAATAATCCGACATGGGCGGATGAAGGGTTAATATTAACACTTTGTATATAGGTATCGTTTGAAAAGATTGGAAGCTCTGATTTAGAAGACTTACGTACATTTTAAAATATTAAAAAACAAATATTTCGACAGTAATAAAAATAAATAACAAATATATTTTGACGTTTAAATGTACCGTGTTTACTGTATTAATTGTACTGACACGATTAGCAGAAGATAAACACTGATGTCATAGACAGAGTATGGGTATTAGACAAGTCAATAAATAATACAAAACATTCGATCAAGACGCACTTTTAAATTCAGTGTAAATGGAACTAATAATTGTGCCTCTCTCCTGTTATAGGTACCGACACGAATCTTGAGCGCTCGGCGTCAGAGTGTTGCTCCATAAATTGGCGAGCCAATCGTCATCGTTGTTAGATATATGCGCAGGGAACGAATCACGACTGACGTCTGTGATGCGATGCGCGGCGAGCTAATCACCACTATAAAGACCCGATATTTTACTTCTGCGAAACTTGAAGCCAGCGCTCAAGATCCGTGCCGGAATAATCTGTATCGCAACAATAGCCCATTAGATTACCCATAGAGTTCCCATAGAGAACTAGATTGAGCGTTACGGTTCCGTCACAAAGTTGTCAAAGCTGGTAAAAAAGATAAAGCCAATGCGCGGCCAATACATATTTTTGTTTTATGTACGACTTTGATACAGATGTCACATCGGGCTGTCATCACCTCTAGAGCAAGACATAAAATCGTTTTGTCTCTTTCACACTTTAGTGACCGTATTCACTTGACAACCAAAGAACGCTTGGTATAACTCTCTATGTTTATACACCTAACCAACAGAGTCCTAGATCAGTAGGTATATGATTTTTGTAAAGTAATACTTGGCTACTTGAAATAATACGAGACTGGTTAAGATGGCCGCTATCTTACGAGGTGAGTTGAGAGCGAGTAGTTTATTCATTAACGTGATCGAAACATTTACCACAATCACGGACAGTCCCCTGTGCAGAGTATGTTTGGAGGAGGAGGCAATTGCGCATGTGTTTCTTGACTCCACAGGTGTCACTGAAACACACATATGAACCTTAGGATCCTCACAGACGCCCTGAAAAACCTGAGAGGCCTAATCAGTTTTTGAAGAGAGGTGGGTTGATTGGAATAAGTCCACCGAAGGTTTCGGTCTCTTTAGCCCACGCACAATGGTCCGCATAAGACTAAGTACGGACGCCATACTCAAACTGAACGTTTACCGCGTTTCGCTCTCTGATTAGTCAAAAGCTTGGAGCGGACGTCATAAACGTGTCGATCGCGTTAACGTAAAAAAATCGCACTACGCACTGTGATTTATACAATAACTGCATGTGCTACATTTAGAGTCTGTCTAATAAGTTAAACGACTTGGGTAATTATTAGGATTTAATGAAATCTGATGTAGTCAACACGGGTTCAATAATCAAGATTGATTAAGAGATAGAGATCATTGTTTACTAACAGAAGAACCTTATAAAAAGTATCAAATTTAAGTATTTTTTAAATTACGAATATTGTACAAAATTCTCAAGTCGGTTAACTTATTAGACAGACTATATAATACAATACTCCAATTACGTATGAAATTTTAATTATGTACAATGATTTAGTGAAAGTGAATATTTACTTTACCTATTATTTCACCCGAATCCTATATTTATCCGGCATATACTATATTGGTTGATATTTATTATTGAAGTTTATTCTAAAATAAAGCTGATTAAGTTCTCGCTAGTTATTATAACTTAATCTATTAAAGCCTAACTTTGGATTAAAAACAAATTGATTCGGTTTTTACAAAGACTTAACAGCCAATAGACGTCTCATGCTTCTGTCTCGTGTCGTCTTCTATGTGTGTGTGCAAAACGATTCTGTCAACTAGCCGAGGTAGGTACAAGGAAGTGGAGCACTGTATTGTGATTGGTACAGGGGTATACTGTATTGTGGTTGGTCGAGACTATCATACATCAGATCAGTAATGCTAGCAAAGGAGGAGGCCGACCGCATCAGGCAACGGCGCTCACGCCTAGAGATGTGCCGTAGCAATATTGCTGTGAAGTGGGTATATTGGCGGCAATATTGCTGTGAAGTGGGTATAGTGGTGGCAATATTGCTGTGAAGTGGGTATATTGGCGGCAATATTGCTGTGAAGTGGGTATATTGGTGGCAATATTGCTGTGAAGTGGGTATATTGGTGGCAATATTGCTGTGAAGTGGGTATATTGGTGGCAATATTGCCACTTCGGGCAATATTGTTAGCAACGGCTCATCTCTACGCCACTGGGATTCCAATCCCGATTTCCGGCCACCAAAGGCGCGCGTTTCTTCTGTTTCCGAATTTCTGTTTCCGTAAGAGAGGCTCGGCCTTTATATGAAAACGAAGGAACGGGGTGGGTTTTTTGTCAATAACAGTCTGATACTATCTCCCGATCCGTCTAAAGGTGGGGGATGTCATCTGGGTGAATTTTACCTATCGAAAAAAAAACCAATCCTACATCAGATCAATAAGTCATATGTGTTGACAGACATGCGTCACCTATTATTACGTCTATTGGCTGTAAGGTCATTGTGTTTTTATCATAGGAAACGGGCTTCACATTTTTAGGTACATATGTAAGTTAGGAGAAGCGCAAAAACGTTGGATAGCCGCAACGCTCGCAGTGTGGAACAGCCCTAATTAAAAACTTAATTATTATCAGGAACATCCAGTTAAGTATAATCGACGCTTTGTAGGTTCGTTTGTTTGTTTATCCCGCCTGAAACAAGAAAATATTGTCATTAACATCGTGGAAAGGGAAAAGGATAAAAAAAAACTCCCGCTAGACATAAGCATTAGCATAATCAGCCTTTCAATGTTCCCACTGCTGGGACTTAGTCCTTTCTAAGAGTGGGAATAGGCCGTAATCACCACGCGGGCCCAGTGCGGGTTGGTGAATGTCACATGTCTTCGAATTTTTGGTTCTAGGACATGCCAGTTTCCTCACGATGTTTTCCTTCACCATTTTGAAAATTCTACCACCTACGTCAGATACATCCGACCGTTTATTCTGCTATGATCGCAAATCCACGACCAAATACTCCATCTCGTCAGCTCTTCTGTCACCTATGGGGATTGAAGAGCTAATCGAGATGAAGTACGCAGTTTCAAGTACATGACCCTGGTCAATAGGACGCGAAAATACTGAAACAATGTGCTCCTAAAACCTTTTGTGCGTAAGGGTCAGCGCAGACAGAGAGGAATAATGCTCGCGCTGTCTCGGGCATTTTCTGAAAGATGGCGTATGTCGAAGATACGCTTCCCGCTGTATTTTTTGTTAGGTTTAAGCAAATATGCACTTTATTTGAGTAATTTTAAAGGGCTTATGTTTAACTTACCACCAGATATAGTAACATATAAAAGACAAAAATAGTAAATGATCACCAAAATTAAACCTACATTTTAATGTAAAATTATAACCAGTTTTAACATCTCGCTATCCTATTTAAGCAAAATGAATCCAAATAAAGATAAAAAAACCCCATGGTTACGGAGATATCAGTAGTTAAAATTTTGAGGTTAGGTTAACTACCTGCCAAGCAGCAGCTCGACGGAGCCCCGCTACGCGGGGCTCCTACAACTGGGTGGTTTAAAAAAAATAACCTCGAAGAAGGTGGCGGGGTCGTAGTGAGCGAGCGAAGCGAGCTAACACAGACCCCGTTCTAACCTAAATCTATCCGACCCGGGGTGCCCTAAAATTCCACTAAGATAGATTGTTGATTAGACAAAGTATCATCTTGCTCTACGGGGCTAAAAAGAGCGCATTAATTTGCTCGCTAAGATTTGGTTATCATTTACTACATTTGGTGTTCGAATACAATTTAAAGTACAGTCGTAACTAAAATACTATTGTAACTTTAGGATTTCATTTTTTTGGTGTCAAGTAATATATTTTTGACAAAAGAACTAAGAGTACCAAAGCGTTTTATGGTGGTCATTATATTTAATCCCATTTTAAAGTTGATTTTCGGGTGTCTTAATAAAATCCTCTCCGCTGCGCTGCTCTCTGTCTGCGCTGATCTTAATGGTATCCAATTATCCAGCATGTTAACTATGTTCTCCATTTCAAACTGTTTTCGTTAATAGTAATAAAAAAAGATTGATAACAAAACTTACTTTGGCTGGATAAACGAATGTTTTAGCGAGTTGTGACCCGAAAACATTGGTGGCTTGGCAAGAGAATTCCCCCATATCACTCCAGCGCAGTGACGATATCACCAGCTCACCGGAGCGGAGCACCTGGTGACGAAGATGGGTGATTAGACATTGCAAAATATTGTCTATACAGGGTGGGTTTCACAAGATTTCGTTTTCAGGAAAAGAAAAATTCGGCCAAACTGTCCAAGCAAGTTTCTGATTTTTTTTTCGTTTCCTGAAAAAAGTTTTGTGTTTTGTCTACTGAGCAAGCCCTTAAAGTATGTGGAGGGCTGTCCCTTACATCCTGTAAGTATACACATAATAAATCTGTAAAAGTTTTTAGTGGTGCGCGAATAATAACTCTTTAAAAAAAATTGTTGTTTTATAATATCATATATGTGATTTATAAGTACTTATGTATATTTTTGTATTACTCTTCTCCCTCTCATTTATTGCACCTACCACTATTTTTCTCTATATTTCTGTTTTTTTTTTTGAGCCGGTTCAAATCTTACTGGGGCCAGGGTTATCCGAAAGGGAGCTCGAGCCCCGGTATGAAGGCTTGAAGGAACGGGGTGGGTTTTTTAGCCACTATACCCCACTCCGCCCAATAGCGGGGGGTGTCATAGGATGATTTTCACAATCAAAAAAAAGGTGGTAAATCATCAAATGAATTATTCCATTCTAGGGTAGAGTAAGACGGCGTGTCAAACACACCCGTGTCCTTCAGTTGTCTTTTGCGTTCCAGGATCACGGTATTTAAAAAATATTCGCGGCCCCAGCGGGCATCAGACCTACTGGTCCCTACGTTTTTTTTTTTCGTCCTAAATCGCAAAGGACAACTGAACGAACATAGGTGAGTTTTAGTCATTAAACATTTGACATGCCCCTCTCGCTCCACCCTAAAGAGCGGTAGAAGTCATTTGATTACTTGCCACTTCCCCAAAAAAGAACATAGTTGAGCAAAGGACTGTTTTTTTTTTAAATAATGTAGGGGAAGTTCATTAGTGTGTACCGCGAATGGTACACCTATGTCCCTACTGTCTTGAAGGAATGTTCAGAGAAATACTGGTTTCGGTATTGACAGTTTATTTTATTCACATACACTGTTACACGATAATTTAGAACAATAGGACATCTGCGTGTGGCCGGCTGGCGGCTAGCGAGTACCGGAGCGACTGATGACGCTACCGAGTTACGTATCAAATTTCTGAGTCAAAATATTACACTGTTGTGTCGCCTCTAACCCTACGGGTACTACATGCTGCATTAGTCTATACTTACTTTATAACGGGGAGTTAGTGTCTTTCTCTTAACACTAGATTATAATTTATGTCAAATAATGATACAAAAAATAAAACATAAAATTATCTAATGTATAAAATTGAAATCAAAGTTAAATAAAAGAATCAAGATTGGTAAAATATAGTTCAGTCTTACCTTCATTCTACTGTCCTTCCTGATGGCCACGCCTTTATTGTCCCTCCACGTGACGTGGGGTTTGGGATGCCCCTTGACCCGGCACGGCAGCACGATGTTGTTGCCTATTGTGTCCACGTACATCTCGTACGTCACCACTATGCGCGGTTCTAGGGGATACAGCTTCGCGCGCTCCGTTAGTGACGTGCCGCCATCTGTTGGGGAGTAGCGGAATTAAATTTCAAAGTTGGTTCTGAGAATATACAAACTTATCTTTCTATTAAATAGTTGATTGTATGCCACTGCTGGGCAAAGGCTTTCTTTCCCTTTGGCCATGGCCATTGTGTGCCAGTTCTAACGGTAAAATTAAAATTCGTCATAATCTAACAATTCAATATTGGTCCCAAACATAATTCACGTAAAAAATTTTACGGTTAAAAAGTGGATGAAATTAAAAATATATTGTTTAATAACTAACCGACAGACGTTGTTCTGCTATATTTAATCAAAATATTAAAGAAAAAGAACCTATTCTCAGACGTAACAAATATAGGTAGGAACACAAAAAATCAGTCAAGCCATTTCGGTTTTTCCTTGGTCTATCTTCAAAATTCTCTATCAGATCTTGACCAAATTTAAATCGGATTATACAAAATTTTCGAAACAAAAAAGAATCGTCAAAATCGTTTTATTTGGCGAAAATATACGCTGAAAAATTGAGATACACCTCTTTTTTGAAACCGATAATAAAAGAAATAAAAAGAAACTCACCAGTACTGTAAACGATCGTGGTAGCCCTGGCCGTCTTGGAGCCAGCAGTGACCAGGCATGTGTACACATCTTGTTCCTTCGTCCTCGTCACCAGCAGGGTCGAGATGACCCGCGCGAGAGAACTCGGGTTGCCATCTATGAGCTCGTTTGATTCTACATCGTACTGTAAAAATATTATTTAATTTTTCAAAATTCACTCGCTCAATTTTAGGTAAAATAGTCGCATTACATCAACATAATATATTTTTAAGTCACCCAAAGAGCAATGGAAAGGGCTATGCTCGGAGTTTCCTTGCGTGATCGAATCAGAAATGAAGATATCCGCAGGCGAACTAAGGTTGCAGACATAGCACAAAGAATCGCTAAATTTAAGTGGCAATGGGCAGGGCACATTGCTCGCAGAACAGATGGCCGTTTGGGCCAAAAGGTTCTGGAGTGGCAACTGCGTACCGGAAAACGCAGTGTTGCAAGGCCTCCTACAAGGTGGACTGACGACCTGGTGAAGGTAGCGGGAATCCGATAGAAGCGAGAAAAAGATGAATGAAAGAATTTTTAAAATATTTCATCACCAAGGAAGTTATCAAGCTTCAAAGCTGCTAATAAGAAAGAAAAATCTGTATGGGCGCCATTTTTTAGCTCTAACGCTAAGAAATGACGCCGGTATAGAATTCTCTTACTCTGACAAATCCTAACTAATATTATAAATGTGAAAGTATGGATGTTTGTTTCTTAATCACGCAAAAACAAAGGATTTGGATGAAATTTGGCATGCAGATAGCCTTTGACATGGAAAAGAACATAGGCTACCTTTTATCCCGATTCCTTAAGTACCTAATGCCAGTATAAAATAATTTTTTGATTATTTTTACTTGCTTGTCTACTAATTTTGGTAGGTTAAGCGTTTTGACTGTTATATTATATTTTTGTATATATTGATAAACTGGTTAGATAAGAAGCCAATATTTTTTCAAACATATTCCCTATTAAAAATTAATTGAGAGAAATAAATATTTTTTATCTGATTATTTTTCTCACCTCATAAACCGGTGCATCGTTTTTAAACCAGTGGACAGATGGCGCCGGTGCGCCGACTGCGTCGCACGTCAGTTCTAATACTTCGCCACTATTGTGTGCGTACGTCGCTAGAGGGCGCTGTGTTATCGTGAGGAAGCGACGGGCACCGGGCTGTTGTTTTTGTGGAGCCACTGTAATGTAATAATATAAATAAATAGTGGTTAATGCTATGATATTTAAAGTTGCAAATAACTAAAAATCTTTTAAGGGGTTATACAAGCAACTTTTGATATGACTACCGCTCAAATAAATAAATAACCTGCAATCAAAATAGTCAAATACAGTCAAATGTTTCAAATTGTTCCATTGACGAATCCAATAGGGTCAATTCTCTTCCTGAAAAACGTTTAAAAAATTCATGTTGCAATATTATATCAGTCTCAATACTACAGTTAAAAACATGTAAGGAAATACGAAGTTTTGTTGACAGACTGTGTAATATTAGAATGTTGCAGTACCTTTTTTTAACTTCGTGAAATAACTCCCCTTAGTTGTAACTTCAGGGCAGTTTTCGAATCAAAAGTTGATAAGTTATGTAAAATTATTCAGTTCGTACATTTTTGCTAAAAGCTTCACGAGTTGCAGCTACTCGACAAAAGATGGCGCTACAGTTAACAATTTAAGTTTCATGATACTTTTGATTTGTAATCGTGTAATGAATTTTATTATAATTCATTGTACGATTATGGTAAGTAAGAAAAGGTCAGTAAATACATAAAACACGACTAAAAACTAAAAACTTTTACAGACTAAAGCCCATCTGTGTCCTCCAGTTGCCCTTTGTGTTCTAAGACCAGGGTCTCTCAATTCCAATATTCGCTGAAAGAATTACACTTTGTACAGAAGCTCTGCAAGCGCTAGTTTCTGCTGAGCGTAAGGATCTGGGTTCGGTTCCAGTGTCAAGCCATTTTTTTTTGAGGTGGGAAATCATAAAATGGTTGTTCTCGCTCTTGAATGGAGCGGGAGGGCGTGTCTGACTTTTACTGCATTTCATGGCATTGTGGAAACACGGGTTTCCTACTTAGCAAATTCCCAATCTGTCCTGTTGGTACCATACGGTCTGCTGCACATGGAATACAACGCACTGTTAATGACTTGTTCTCGGTCTGGACTAGTGTTGCCAGGCGTCCCGATTTGCGCGGGATGTCCCGATTTTTAGGGGTCTGGGGACGCGTCCCGATTTGTACCTGATCGGGACGCTAAATGTCCCGATAAATCAAAAACCCTGAAACTCAAAGAGTGACTGAAGAAGTCTAGGTTTTACTTAGTAAAAATTTCACACGCCCTCTCGTTCCACCCAGAGGGGACATTGGACGGTTTCCCATCCAAAAAAATCTTTATTTAAAAAAAAAAATGTCCCGATCTAAAACCCTAAATCCCGATTTGTTTTACCAGCTGTCCCGATTTTTATCCAAACAGACCTGGCAACACTAGTCTGGACTGTTACCCGGATGGTCGGACGGTGAGCTACTCATTGCTCGTTGTCAGCTAGCCACTCAGGTCACCAGCTGCATGAGAGCTGCGCTGACGTTCATAAAGGAAGGTCTATGGTTCAGAGTTGCTGTTGTCTAACTATGTTTTAATTGCACGGATAATTCTACATCGCTGCAGCGCTGTCGTGCGCGGCTCTTTACGGATAATTTGAAGGCGCCCTAAGGCGGATATCACACTGTCACGCACCACGCAGCTTAGCGCGTGAAAACGCACTTACACACGTTCTTGCGGGAATGCAGATCTGCATCATCGTGCGGGTTTTTTACGCACTCACGCGCGTAGGTGCATCTTGTATATTCGCGCAGGTACGCACTCATTTCATACAAAATCACGCACGGTACTACGAGACTCCGTGTGGCATTCCATGCGTGTCGCCCCGCACCCACGCGCGTGAGTGAATGCTTCTCCGCATAAGGTGCGTGATCTGCATGAACGCGCGTGGATGCAGTTTCAGTGTGTTGGACTGTGCGTGTTTTCTATACAAACGGAGATACTTACAAGCAACGTTAAGACACGCATTCACGCACTACGCTGCGGGGTGCGTGGCAGTGTGAGTGTGATAGCCGCCTAATATCGCGATGCAAGATTTCGAATTTTTTAGTTCCTATATTGCATCATAGATGTCGCTACAAGTTAACCTAATTTATAGCCGCCTAATATCGCGATGCAAGATTTCGAATCTTTTAGTTCCTGTGTTGCATCATAGATGTCGCTACAAGCTAATCTAATTTATAAATATAAAAAAAGAAAACTCACCATTGTGTTCAATACTGTTGTCTAATTCTGAAAGAAGTCTCATGTGTTTGTTGACATTCGCCGAACGGCTGGAGCCAAGCAGCGCCGTGGTCGCGAACAGGAGAACCAAGTACATTGTTACGTTAATAAATTACTATAATAATACTGCAGAGATTCAACGAAAGGAATTATCTGAAACAAGAGAAAAAAATATATTAGTAAAAATAATAATAATAGTTTTTTTAAGAAATATTTAGAAATGAAAATGATATTGGTATAAGGTTTTATAATTATTTTTATTTTAATTTACTGCAATTACAGTTATTTAGTTGTGTATGTAATAATTTAAATTGATAAAATAATGAAAAGGTCATTAAAAAGGAAAAAATAAATAAAAGAATTTTATTAATATTTTACATAAGGCCATCTAATCCCAAACTCAGCAGAGCTTGTGGAAGAACTAGACAACTGATAGACATACTTACATATATATTTCTAAATACATACATATTATTATAGACAAATTACAAACACAGAACAAATGATCATTCGTTCGTCACACAAATATTTTTCCTGGGTGCAACCCACGACCTCCGGCATAGCAGTCAGAGCCATTAACCACTAGACCATCAGGCCAGACATAAAAAAAAAATCAAAAAAAAAGAAAAAAAGGAAAAAAAGGTAAAGTTATAAAAAAATCTGCAGAAGCTTTTTATTTTTTGGTGGTTAAAAATCATCCAAATGACATGTTGTATGTATGTGTTTTGGGTATATATTTTCTTTTAACTCATATGGATTGTATGGTCTGAAATAAATTCTATTATTTTATCGACGGGTGCAAAGCAAAAAAAGTTCCCTCCAATTTTTCGATTTTCTGATAGTTAATAATAATAAGTGAATAATAAGCAATTATTTAGTAATTTTCTTTATTAACTATTATTTCTTCATTGTTGACACTTGAAAGACCATTTGTCATGTCTAGGAATATAATTTTTTAGGCAAGTTACTGCAACTATCATAAAATCACGAAAATTGTAAATGGCTTTATTTACTTTGCATCCGTCTTTGTAAACAAAGATCTCCCTAAAACTAAATTCAAAAGCTATTTGTAGATATAAAAGTCACTAATTAAAAATAAAGATAAATTCAAAAGCTATCACGTAATCTCTGAACAATAACTTCACGAATATTGGTGCAACAATTTGGAGATATCGACGCGACGACATGCAAACTTTTGGAGGTGTGTCACTGTTACAAAACAGGGTTTTTCACAATTATAGTGATTCATATTGCAAACATTTTTACATGTCTAAAGGCTATCGAGTATCCCTTTAAAATATTTTTAGGTTCTTCCGCCTAGCAACCGGTTCTAAGTTATAAATTGGGGTAGAATGGCCAACTGATGTCCGTACAAGATTCCTTTTTGTGTTTAAGTATATGTAAATTTGAAACGTAATTTGTGAACACATGTACCAAATATTTCCATCAATATATTCTCCCATATAATATCTTGATTATTAGTAGTATAAGTTTTGTTATTTTTTTTTATAATTATACCTTTTTACAACACAATTCCTATACACTCTCCCCTGGTACAATTCCTATGCTCTCTCCCCGATATGTAAACGATAATAAACCAGCAGTCTAGGGTTAGCATAATCAGCCTTATAATGTTCCCACTGCTGGGACTCAAGCCTGCTCTCTAGGAGAGGAATGGGCTGCAATCCATCACGCGGGATGCTGGATGTCACATATCTTCTAATGTTTGGTTTTAGGGCAAGCCGGTTTCCTTCCGACGTTTTTTTTTCACCGTTTTGAGAGTAGTGGTGATGACATAAATTACACCAAGTAATGCGCCTAAATAGGTTTGAACCCGCGATCTACAACTCGTAATTCGAAGCCTTTAAAACTGGACCACCTTGCTCTCAGACTAGGGTTAGTTTCATCAATTAATCATTGCAGAAAATACTTAACACAAAGAAACGAATAAATCAAGTAAAAAAAAGCGTTTTAAAAACGGAAATTTCATAAGTAAAGCCCAAACAAGCAAAACCCATTATTTTCCTTGTAAAGCCCACAAATTGCACATACGTCATATATACTAATCGCTAGTTTATAACGCTCATAAGAATATTAACGATAACTTTGACGTAATATAAAAGACAGATACTATTGTTTGCATATCAGTTCATACAATCTGAGTGCCTACCTGATCAAATTTATCAATGAAACTAATGACGTCAGACGGAGTTCCCCGTTAATGGTCTAGTGGCGCTTGCGACTTTATTTGCATATAAACTTCATACTTTCGCATTGCTTTCATGGTAAGGAGGTTTACTATAAGATATTTTTTTTTAAGGTAGAAAAGCAAGTTGGTAGGTTTCATGACATCCCCCGCCCTTGGGCGGAGTAGGAGATAGTGTCAGACTCTTACTGACTAAAATCCCACCCCGTTCTATCTTGTCTTTCAAACTGGGGCCGAGCTACCTTTCGGAGCAAATCCTAGCCCCAGTAGGCTTCGACCCAGCTGAGCCCCTGCAGTTATTAACAACCTCATGAGGCGTGTGGGAACAGTGCGCGCCGTCGATGGTTTGGGATCGGACCGGACAGGTACAGAACGGTCGGACAGCGACTAGTATTTAATACTTTACGCACAAAATGGACATTTAATAACATATCGACATGATATTTATTTTATCAGGTTCTAAGTTTCTAACTACTCAAACACATTTGCATTTTTTTTTTTCGATAATAATAAATAGTAATAAAATCCTACAACTTTCAAACTAAGCAGAGCTTTTGCAATGGGTTCTAGACAACTAATAAATCTTTATCTAATCATATAATACTTTTGTGTCCTAAACGACACGACCGATTTGAAAGTAATTTTTCGCGTGTATTTGAGTGGGTCCCTAAATGGTTTGGAAAATACAATGGAGGCAATGGTGGCGCTGCAATCGGGTTTTTAATTTTTGTTTCTACTAAAGTGCCAGCTTTATGACCGCCGTAAAACCATCATGTTTTTGGTGTGAAAAAGAGACGGAGCTATACAGGACGAATAGCACTATCCTTTTCTCACACAGAAAACATGATGGTTTTAAGATGTCATAATACGGCCGCAGGTAGCACAAAGTCTTCCGGGACCTCTAGTACCTATACATATATATTTCTATATACATACATACATGATAAAAAAATGCTTATTAAGAAACAGGTCGGACGATAATTGGTGAGGGCACCCTCCTAACATATTGACTGCTTCTTTATCGTAATCTGCACGTGTTACGACAGGAAGTACAGATTGGGATAGATACAGATAACTGGCGATATAGTAGTAACTGTATTTATATAAAACGAATTGGTATTGGACTTTGCTTCTTATGGCGAGAGGCGCGGCGAGCGGTGCCGCGTGGCGTGCTTCAAACATTTTCATATTTTTTATTTTACAGCTCACCGCCCCGCGCTTATTTACAGCTCACAGCGGCAAGCTCATGAACGGGCCATTATTTATAATACTCGCAAACAACAAAATGTAATGCTGATCAGCGGATGTAATGCATACGTTGGCTGCTGCACTGCGTGTCGAGGTTCAATTCCAGGACGGAACAAATATTTCTATAGCCTACAATAAAAAACCGGCCAAGTGCGAGTCAGACTCGCCCATGGAGGGTTCCGTAGAAGCAAGTAACATAATATAAAAGTTCTTGTAGTTCGTTGTAACTTTGATCGATGTTTTAATAATAGTGTATTTTTTTAGATTTATAACGTATTAAAAAAAACTACTTACTAGATCTCGTTCAAACCAATTTTCGTTGGTAGTTTACATGGTAATGTATATCATATATTTTTTTTAGTTTTATCATTCTCTTATTTTAGAAGTTACAGTGGGGGGACACACATTTTACCACTTTGGAAGTGTCTCTCGCGTAAACTATTCTAGTTAGAAAAAAATGATATTAAATAACTCAATATCATTTTTAAAGACCTATCCATAGATACAGGTCGCGCGATGAATCAAGATCGCTCGGCAAAAGTGGAAGGGGTATGCGCAGTGTTCAATTCTACGGTCTATTTGGCGACGTCCGGGCGGGTGTGCGCCGTCGGCGACACGTCATTGGTAGATAGAGTCGCTCTTAAATTCCCGCGTTGCGTTCTCGCCTCTCATTGGATACTGGTCTACTTGGGTACTGTTGCGTACAGCTCGTGTTATCGTAATAGTAATACGTAGTCGTAAAAAAAAAATGGTTAAAAATAAAGTTTTAAAACGGCTAGCCAGAAAAATGGTTTACTACGTGAATTATTACGTTAAAGAAAGAAACTAACGAAATTATTTTTTTAATTTTATGTGTTATTTTAAAATTTTTAATTTTTTTGAAATTACCTACTTACAAGATAAATTACAATCAAAAACTAGTGTTATTATAAGTTATGTTACTAAGGTTCAAACATACGAAATTAAAAATAAAATCCTAACATACTAAGAATTTCTGTGCGCAATTGTACACATGCGCCGATTGCCCCCACTATTTTCACCGAGCGATCTTGATTCACCGCGCGACCTGTATCCCACACGTATAGGTTAGATGAAAAAAAAAATTTTGAGTTTCAGTTCTAAGTATGGGGACCCCCAAAATTTATTGCTCTTTTTCTATTTTTGTGTGAAAATCTTAAAGCGGTTCACAGAATAAATCTACTTACTAAGTTTCAGCAGTATAGCTCTTATAGTTTCGGAAAAAAGTGGCTGTGACATACGGACGGGCAGACAGACATGACGAATTTGCCATTTGGCTAAGGAACCCTAAATAGCCTTAGTTGTTCCGGGTATTTTAGTTTATATGTTTGTGAACGCACCCACGTGGGCAACGTTCTTTAAAAGATGAACTATGAGTTTTCTTCAACTCATCATTTCTTCAACTCATTAATATTATGTCTGTTAATAGATATAATATTAATGTGTTGACGAAAATGCTCCATCCTTGTTCTAATAATTTAAACATGATTTTTTTTCTAACACATTGCTTTTGGAATATTTTTTAAATTATTTAGACTTCAACTATCTTAAATTCGTTAGTAATTTATTTTGTTAAGTAACATATTATTGACAGTTTTAAAATTATTTATATTTTTCTTGCTTTTTTTATATAGTTTCTTTTTTACAATTTGAATCTGAGAACACTGTAGACTCCATGAATTCTTAGATTACTTCTTATTATAACTCACTTTCACTTTTTTATTATGATTAATTTTTAATGTGCTTTTGGTTACGATATTGATTGTTGTACACTGTAATATGCAAATATTGTAATAAAATCATCTACTTTTTTTAAAGAGTAACCATGGAGTTTCTTGCCAGTTCTTCTCCATAGGAAACGACCAATTTGGAACCGTGCAATAGCTTTTGACGTTTTATAAGTGCCCTTGTAGGTTTTTTTAATGATAATTGCTGATAGAATATCACTCTTATTGGAAGCTCAGGATGAGGGATAGAACTAGTAAGTTTTACAGAAGAAGCCTATAGGTACTGAGTAGTGGAAGATTCCGGGTTTTAAAGATGAATCATTTGTTTTAGGTAATCATTCAATGATTTCTCTCAATGAGAGTAAGCTTTGGAATATGCAATTAGCATCATAATTTTTCTGTCTGACTGACATCTTGACAATACAAAATCTACACTAATATTACAAAGTGGTAAAGTTTGTGATTTTGTTTGTAGGAGGTAATTTCGGAAAATACTGGTAATCGGATCAGTTAAATTTTTTTTCACAGATTGAAAGCTGCTTAATTCATGAATAACATAGGCTATATATTATGTACGCGAGCGATGCCACGGGCAGAAGCTAGTTGCTTATAAATGGTTTATTTGAAACAGATTATTACGTTGATTCTCTTACATAGGTTTTATACAATTAGGGCCGCATTAATGTAACTTATTGACTCATCTGGTAATTAAATACCATTGGTCGTCAAGTCACGTATGGCTGATAAAATAACGATGTGTACAGAATTGTAATATTTATACCATTACATAATTGTAATTTTGAGGCCGATTATATGGTGAATCATTGGTGTGTCATTAAAATTGACGTTGACATCGACTTAGCAAAAAGTAGTTCGTTTAACCTAAAGACTGAAGGACCGAATTCAACATCCTCATTACCATGTTTCTGGCAAATAAAGTACTTTGACTTTTGACTTTGACTTTGACTTTGACTTTTGACTTTGACTTTGACTTTGACTTTGACTTTGACTTTGACTTTGACTTTTGACTTTGGCTAATAAAGCATGGTTTGTAGCATTTATTTATAATAATAATAATAATAGCCGTGACGGCCAATGGATTAATATCAAAGAGCCTCGCTCAACATCTGAGGAGGCTCCCGATAGGCAGTTGGGCTTGATCCAGAAAGCAGTACTCCTGGACAGGGCGCGCATTGTTAGGAGAATCCTCTCTGAGAACACACCAGTGGCTTGGACCTTATTCCCGATGCCGATCAGCTGCTATTTTTTATATATATTTTTAAAGGGAATGTTTAAAAATGTATTAAATTAAATACATAAATAAATGGAATAATATTCTACAACTTTCACACGACGCCATCTAGTTTCAAACTAAGCCGAGCTTGTGCTATGAGTACTAGACAACTGATAAACATACTTAGATACTTCTAAATACATCCATATTATGGATAAATTACACTCCGACACAGAACAAATGATCTGCGCACGATCATTTGTTCTGTGTCGGGGTGCATACGGACATTTCATGAGAATCGATTTCATAATCGGCACAGCCGTCAGGGACATCATGTTACATTGTTATAAAGTAGTGTATAGTGATGCGAAAGGGTTGTAACTCACTAGTGTTGTAGTAATGCTGCACATTGATCAACATTTGTTTAAGAGGGTTCTTCTCTACCCACCTAACGTCAACATCGAGCACGGTTTAAAAGCTTTGTTGCTTCATTTAACGCATTCCAACGCGATGTTTGATAAAGAGGCAATGCAAAAAAGGATAACGCCTGAAAACTCTGTTGGCATTCGGTAATTCAATGATTTACTCGAATATTTCAGGAAATGTGTGTGTTTTTTAAACCCTTTTAAATTTTTTAAGAAAAATTGAGTTGAAATGTACCTCGAAAAGGACGCCCTTAAGAGCGCCTTTTTCTTATTACTTTTACCACACTGAAATTCAGTATTTATCGATGTTATGTTTGTTGAGTTAGGATCAATAAATATATGTTTTTCTTTAATTTTAATTAATATAGGTACTCATCCAGGTCCAAGTAGAAATCATTTGCCATAACTCTAATTTTTTTTTATATAATGGCCTATCCATTATATAAAAATAAAAAAATAGAGTTTGACCACTATCTCACTTGATGGTAAGCGATAATGTGGCCGACGATGGAACACTTTTGCCTAGAAGCAATCTATTCACTCTTGACTTAAAGACCCCTAGATTATAGTTATATATAAATGTAAATAAATAATACTTATGTACATAACTTCATCTTCTTCTTCCTGCCCTTGTTCTGTTTTATTTGGGGTCGGCGCAACACGTTTTCTTCTTTCATTCTGTCCTGTCACTCGTCACGCCATCACTAACTCTCTTTTCTTTCATATCACTTCTCACACAATCCATCCATCTTTTCTTTGGCCTCCCTCTCCCAAATAATACTCATGTAGCTATTACTTGAAAACCTACCACGTGTTTATTGAGACGCTGAAATAGTAGTAGTAAAAGACCTGCGACGGCACTTCACTGAAAAAGCCGTTGCTGACTTTTTTTTTAATATATCTGACGCTACATTAGGAATTATTCCTCTATCATGGGTGCATTCACAAACATATAAACTCATACACATAAGACACCCAGACCTGAAAAAACTATCTGAAGGCTAATACTAAAATTTGTCACGTGCGGGAATTGAACCCGCAACACGCAGCGTAGCAGTCAATCTCTCAACCACTACACCAAAAGTGCCGTAAAAAAAATCTCTCAAGTCTTTACGGGCCTGAAAACCATAGTTTCTCATAAAAGGGTATTCGTTTTACCCATTAACTGTATTGAGGTCATTAATTATGTTTTAGTTTATAAATGAGTGTTAAAACTAACATAAATATATTTTTGATTATAAAATGTTATATTTATTCACAGATATATATTTTTAATAATTCATTTTACATTTTAACCTTAAAAATCAATCTGTAATTTTATTACTATTTGTTACAGAATTTTATGAAAATACTTATACTTGTATTCATTTTTAATAGTTTAAATAAAGCCAGTGAATTTTCTAAAACAGTTTTACGTAGCTAAGCAAATCGGTACATATTTCTTATTTTATCCACAATTTTCTATACAAATATAAATATTTTTAAACGCACTGTAATTTTAAACGCAAACATCAATTAAAAAAATAAATACCTGTCAGAATTCCCGCCACGCGTATCCTTCAAAACTCACTCTTTAAAAAAATTTATAATTTAAAAATAATATTAAAAAAAAAACACGATCACAGCCGATTAAAAAAAGAAAATATCAGTTCTAATTTTGAATTTGAATCACAATCCCGCTTCATTCGTTTGGCTCTAACGTCTTTTCACATGAGACCATCACTCGAAATGATCGGTGAATGAAAACTGTTATTAGTGAACAGAATCTTATATAGGCGTTTGCGCCAGCGCAATTGAACGGTGCCATGAAAATTTTAAACCGTACTCCTATTGACTTTGTAATGAACAAAGAAAGTTCGATACGAAGTTTACTCGCAGGATTTATGTGCTATTTTCTTTTCTCGTTCTATTTCTATGGTAAAGTCACTATGTTATAAATCCTTTTCATGATTAAAAAAAAACTTGAAAATGGAATGAAAACTTCATAAGTTATTTTTAAATTTTTCTGTGATCTTGGCGTACTGGTATTTCGTCACAATAGAACATATTAAGAATTTAACGATAATCATAGTGTGTATTATAAAAATAGCATAAAACGTAAGGGTTTATCAATAAAAACAAAAAAAAAAACTTTGAAATATCTTGTGTAGATAAATAAAATTTATTATAAGTATGTGTTGGTAACTTTAGTTTTTTTTTGAGGTATAAAATCAGTTGATGATTTTACCCGCACTAGGGTTGAACGAAAGGGCGTGGCGGAAAACTTTTACTGGCTAAAATCCACTTGTGTCTTTCATTTGCCCGTTGCGTTGTAGAGCCACTTTCAAACGCAGTAGTACGTTTAGTTGGCGTTATTATATTATTTCCATTCATCATCATCATCATTTCAGCCGATATACGCCCACTGTTGGACATAGGAACGTTCGTTGTGGTGACGCTTGGGGGAGCCCAAGCATCGCCACAACGAACGTTCCTGTGCGTCTCGCATCCATCGGTTTCCTGCAACCTTTACCAGGTCATTGCAGTCCACTTTGTAGATTATCTACTTATATTGGTTTTCCATATAATGCAAAGACAATAATTAATAATAATAAGAAGTTTGAAAGTGGCACTAGTGACTGAAAAGTTTAGAGAGAATCGTTTGTCTTGGTATGGTCATGTGCAGAGGAGGGATGAAGCGCATAGGTATTACTAAAAGAGTTATATGTATATGTAGGCAGATGAAGAGAGAGAGGAAGGCCAAAGAAAAGATGGATAGATTGTATGAGGAGTGATATGTAAGAAAAGGGAGTAAGTTATAACTTAACGGGATTAAATGGAAGGAAAACAAGGGCAGGAACGAAAGATAATGATTTTTAATAAAAAGTAACAAAAAAACACAATTTTGACTTTATTAAAAGAGATATCGATAGATTGATAATTTAGTCAAAAAATACATAATTATAGCCTTTTTTTTGGTATTTGGTGGGGAAATCATCCAATGACAACCCCCGCTCTTGGGCGTAGCGGGAGATAGTGTCAGACTCTTACTGACTAAAAATCCCACCAGAACGTAGTTTAATTTTTATTAATAAAAATATTGAAACCAATTGATTTATATAGGTTTAATGTTTATCAGCTTTTTAAATCATATCAAATTACAAAATAGTAGAATGATATTGAAAGCAGGAATCGCATTGAAGATATCACACCAAGCTGTACCACTCATTATACTGACGAGGTAGTATCAGGCTTATTTTTCAGACTGAACAAATTCAAGTTTTCAAAGTATTCCTAATTTATAGAATGGAATGCAGATGCAGTGCTATTTAAAATTGATTTTGAATTCGTAACTAATGTGGTATGCGGTGATAAAATACTTAAACGAAAAAGATTTTTACAGAGATTTGTTGGCAAGTGGAATTTATGGACTGATTTTTCGATTGAACAGAGCTAGCACTTAATCACTATCATCATTATAGGAGTGGCAGGCGTTCGCCGTCTTCTGCGAAGCAGTTATGCTCGCTAAGGAGGAGGCCGACCGCATCAGGCAACGGTACTCTCGCCGCCGCCGGGATTCCGATCCCGATTCTCGCTCCAGACAATGGCCTCAAGGACCAGGTAAGGGTCGCAGGGAGCAGATGGTTGCGAGACGTGATGGTTGCGATGTTGCGAGACGAGTCGTTGCTATGGCACTTTTTTAGGTTGGAAAATCATTTAATGACATCTCCCGCTCTTGGGCGAAGCCAAGATAGCGTCAGATTTTTACTGACTAAAAACCTACTCCTGTGCCTTCGTTGCCTTTCGCACCAGGGCCGAATCTTCCTTTCAGAAACAAACCCTTGGCCCCAATAGGCTTCGACCCTGCTGGGCCCCTACAGTTTGCTAACGACTCCTACAGGTGCGCGTGACACAATATGCGCCGACGCTTACCGGACGATCGGCGGGGAGTTACCCATTGCTCGCCGTCCGCAAGCCCGCGCCTGCAGTGGCTGGAAATTAGGATCGGAATTCCGGCGACTAGAGCGCAAAGGCCATTGCCTCGCCCGTGCGGCCACCATCTTTGCTAGCATTACTGCTTCGTAGAAGAAGGCGACCGCCTGCCACTCCTTGTCGCTCCGGCCCATGGCCTGTACCAAGGTCCGGCGTGAGAGATCGCTGCCACCGATTGCCCCCACGAGGACACGGCGGTGCTCTGTCCAAACGGGGCACACCTTATGCTCCACCGTGTCCTCCGGACGGTCCACACAATTGTGATACCCGAAACTGACCATATCCGGTGAAGATCTGCGTCTTGCGGAAGGTGAGGACGCCGTGTGGTCTTTCCAACCACGTCTCAAAGAGGAGACTTGCCGCCATAATTATGGCGTGCCCAGTTGTTATGAGATTTGGCCTGCTGTTCGTTATGGAGACATGGGCGATGCCTAAGTCCAACAGTGGACGTCATTCGGCTGAAATTATAATGATGAATCGGTATTTAAGTTTTTTGGCAGCGAGTTTTATTGCGTTCGGTGAACGATCGTTGTTACGACACTTGGGGAAGGCCTACGTCCAGCAGCGAACGCCTTTCGGCTGAAATGATGATGGTGTATGGAGTGCCAAGTGCTAACGAGTTGTACTTTGTGTAATTTATTTAATTACCACTGCTCTCAAAACAGTGAAGGAAAACATCGTGAGGAAGACGACATGACCTAGAACCAAAAATTCGAAGACATATGACATTCACCAAACCGCACTGGGCCCGCGTGGTGGATTACGGCCCATTCCCTCTCCTAAAGAGGTGGCCTGAGTCCCAGCAGTGGGAACATTAAAAGGCTGATTATGCTATGCTTACGACAGAAAAAAAGTAGCTGGTCCAGAGTGGACAAGAATAGCAAAAGACCGAGTAGAATGGAAAGCTTTACAGGAGCCCTTTGTCGAAGGACAAGCTAAACCGGTTGCTGATAAATAAATAATATATATATATTTATATAAACATATTAGTTAAACTAAGTAAAATGGAAGGAAATAATACTTTCAATTATAAACTAGTTTTAAGGCACGTAAATACTTATTAATTGTACTAAGAAAAGAAAAGCAATAAAGGCTATTTTTATTTTATTTTATTTATGCTATGCTTATGCATCGCAGCATCATATTCTTTCACATCTCAGTAGCCTAGTATACTCGTAGTCTGTCTAAAAAGTCAAATGACTTGTGATTTTTTGAATATTAAATCATTTCAAATATACTTATATTCGATACTTTTAAAAGTTTCTTTTTTAGTTAACAATGATCAAGATGTCTTAATCGGCCTTGATTAATTGAACCAGTATTTTTTCTTTATGGCAATTGAGCCGATAGCGACTATTCTGCCAGTGTCGTGTTGAGACGGCGACTTGGAAAGGTACTACGTCAGATTTCATTTTATCTTAAGACAGCTCACACGGGTGACTTTTGTCACGGTGACAATAATTTTTCTGCCAATTTTTTGTAACTGTCACGTCACCAAGTGCGCGCATTACATGTTGGGTTCATAAGCACGGTGACTTTTTTGTTAAAAGTCACAGTGACAAAAGTGACCAGTGCGCGCTATGGCTAATAATTATCCAAGTCAGTTAACTTTATAAACAGACTCGAGTCACCCTCTTTATGAGCATATCGCCTTTGACCTAGTCTGGCCCAAAATTTTGCTACACTTAAAAAGTATCAAAATTTTTTCTTTCTAAATTTGAATTTGGAACGAGGCTAATTCATTCAAAAACTGTACAGTTTTGACATATTTCTGCGTAGTTTTTTCCCGCTATTTCTTATAAATTAAAATAGAGTGCGGTATTAAAGACAACAGTTTTTTTTTAAATGAAATAAACCATAGCAGTGATTAAGTGCGATCTCATGATGATGGTGTAGCCCACTAGTTTATTAAGAACTACTACTAGTATAAGAACTATTTAATTTATAATGTATGGGCTCGCGTTTGATCATTATCTCATCTGATGGTAAGCGATGCTGTGGCCGACAGTGGAGTACGCTTACCTAGGAAATACAGACTCTGGCAAAGAATTCCACTCGCTGTGCACGTAATGAATAATGTTCCCAACACGCTTTGTACGTATAGGTGGGATGTCTACTATGTACCGGTGGCGCAACGCCGTAAGTCTTGTATGTGACTTGGTGGACCTCTTCGGAAAAGCCATATACACCGTTAAATTACGGTCATTGAGCGAGTTCAACACAAATACGCAACGCCAACTACTACCTACAGGTCATTGAACTCGCTCAGCTGACGTTTTCTTAAAGAAATTAATTTCGTACATGCGTAAATTAATACGTATTATTATACTATACGAGAATGTATTATACAAGTTTTAAGAAAAAGGTACCTATTTTATTTTTTTATTTTATCTTTACAAATCAATAGTGTTTCATGTACCGGATCGTCGCTCCACGGGATTATAAAAAACGATCATAATTTAACGGGGTGTAGGTATTAGCCAAAAAACATCTGACGCTGGAATCCCATAGGCTTCACCAGGTTATTGGAGTGTGCATAAGAATTATACAATTTAATACCGCCAAGTCCGTTTCGCCATCGTATCCCTAGGTATATGGCACTACACCATCGGTACATGATGGACATTCCAGCTATACGTGCACTGTTTTTTTTTGTAGGTGTGAAAATCATCAAATGACATCGCCGCGCCCTTGGCGGGGCGGGAGACAGTGTCTGACTTTTACAAACTATAAACCCACTCTTGTTTCTTTATCGCCTTTCGTATCAGGGCCGAATCTTTCTTTCAGAAGCAAATCCTTGGCCCCAGTAGACTTCGACCTAGCTTGGCCCTTACGGTTTGTTGACTAACTCCTTGAGGCGCTTAGAAGAATACGCGCCGACGACGTCTTGAGCTCGGTCCGGAAAGTTACCGGACGGTCGGACAGTGACTCATTGCTCGCCGTCCACAAGCCCGCGCCTACGGTGAGCGGAAATCAGGATCAAAATCTGGTCAAAATCAAGTGCTTAGGGAACCTTCTTAGTCTAGTCTTTAAATCAAGAGTATGTCTTTGAAATATCAACCCTGGCTACCCACATTACTAACAGTCATAAGCATACACAATTGATTGAACGCACACCACCGCCTGTGTTGCCTGATGCAAGCTCAATTGCCCCTGATGCAAATATGATTATGGCAATAATCGTTCATTGAAGTTGTCAGTTGCAATGATGCGGTTGAATTAGTTCTGTATAGGCTGATGAAGTAGTGGATATAGGACCTGTTGCTAAGGCCCTGGTTGTTAGGCCAGTTCAGTTACAGCACAGAGCTGTATAGAATGCGTTTTACGTGCGTAAATGAGGAACTGGGAAAGACAATGAGCCCAGGGTTATTTTTAATATCGTGCGGGTTTTATCACGCATCTGGGATTGACCCTCATGCAGAATCGCCGTGCCGTCGTGTGGGCGATGGCGGCGGAGACATCTGGCGCCGGGCCTTGGTACAGGCCATGGTCTAGAGCGAGGAGGAGTGGCAGGCAGTCGCCGACTTCTGCGAAGCAGTAATGCTTGCAAAAGAGGAGGCTGACCGCATCAGGCAACAGCGCTCTCGCCGCCGCCGGGATTCCGATCCCGATTTGGAACCGTGCACTAGCTTCTGACGTTTTATAAGTGCCCATGTAGGCCTATGTGAAATAAAATATTTTTGACTTTGACTTTGATTTCCGGCCGTCGTAGGCGCGGGCTTGCAGACGGCGAGCATTGGGTAGTTCGCTGTCCTACCGTCCGGAAACTGTCCGGACCGAGCCCAAGTCGTCGACGGCGCGCACTGTTCCCGCGCGCCTCAAGGAGTTGTCAGCAACAGCAGGGCCCCAGCTGGGCAGAAGCCTGCCGGGGCCAAGGTTAGTTTTGAAAGATAGCTCGAGCCCCGGTATGAAGGCTTGAAGGAACGGGGTGGGTTTTTAGTCAGTAAGTTTGACACTATCTCTCGCTCAACCCAAGAGGGGGGGGTTGTCATTGATAATTTTGCGCTCCAAAACTAAAATAGTTGATGTGGCTCAAAAGGCTGCCAAACTGAAATGGGACTGGGCAGGACATGTTTGCCACATGCCCGACAAAGTGTGGGCCAAAGTTGCACAAAGTTGGTTTTCTAAAACAGTGAGACGGGGTCACGGCAGACCACGAAGGAGATGGCGCAACGAACTTGACAGATTTCACCAGAACTGGCAAGAGGAAGCGCGTGGAGGAGTGGAGGGAGGCCTTTGCCCAGGAGTGGGATAGAACAGGCTAAAAAAAAAATTTTTATAGTTTTTTTTTTTGGTGGGTAAAAATCATTCAAATGACATCCCCCGCCCTTGGGCGGAGTGCTAGATAGTGTCAGACTCTTACTGACTAAAAACCCACCCCGTCCCTTCGTGCCCTTCATACTGGGGCTGAGCTACCTTTCGAAGCTAACCCTGGCCCCAGTAGGCTTCGACCCAGCAGGGCCCCTGCTGGAGTATTTATTAGGTTGAGGGGCTCATAATGGGTTCTCTGTCAATGTCCTTGGAGGCATCCCATCTGTGAAGATTTGTTCTAGAACGTTCACGTTAAAATATGTTCTCATTACAATGCGGAATATCGCGGTCAAAACCCTGCAATGTTGGTCGAGAATTTTTGTCACATTAGAGTTTGACTTTTTTACTCGTTGAAAAGAGAGAAAAGTATATTTTGATGTAAGTGGAGAATGATTTTCATTGCAAAATATTGGATTTTCCCGAGCCGAGGAAAGAAAGAAAAGAAAAAAAGACAAAAACTTTTATTCGTACCTCACACGTACAGTAGAATTCCGTTAAAATCTGTGCAAGGCCAAAAGGGCGCCTAACTCAGTATATGCTATTTAAAAAGATAAATAACGCAGCGCTGGTATTCTGCCAGCCGGGGGCTGCATTGACAAATTTACCATATGTCAAGCGACGTTATTCATTACACTTACAATGAAATAAATAGACGATTGTTGACGTGCGACTTGTGGGCACAAAACAGATAGGTACAGAAGACAATCTACAAACAAAGCGCGCTCTCACAACGCACACATAGACACCGCTCACGGACACGATATCTCGACTCAGTCGTTCGGTCGCACTCGTAGGTGTTGGGAGCAATGCGCTGACGTGTGTGCGTTCACTTAGCTTACATACTTGAGATTGACTTCTGTAACTGTCTATTTGTGAAAATTTCAAGTGTTTCGCTATCACAGTTCTTGAGTGAAAGCCTGATGACAGATGGACAGACAGACAGAATTGGGTCCCGTTTTACCCCTTTGGATACGGAACCTTAAAAGGGAAGGGGACAAACCATCTCATAATAGACCTACCATACTCACATGTTTTTTTTTCGCGGTGGGAAAATCATCTAATGACATCCCCCGCTCTTGGGCGGAGCGGGAGATAGTGTCTGACTTTTACTGACTAAAAAACCACCCTGTTCTTTCTTGCCTTTCGTACCGGGACCGAGCTTCCCTTTCGGATAACCCTGGCCCCAGTACGCTTCGACCCAGCTGAACCCCTGCTGCTGCTGATATCTCCTTGAATATGGCGCGCGGGCATGGTGCGCGCCGTCGACGACTTGGGCGCGGTCCGGACAGTTACCGGACGGTCGGATAGCGCCCATTGCTCGTCGTCCGCAAGCCTGACACTCACATGCTTCACGTACGAGTTACTTAGTTATTTCACACTGCCATCCGATATTTTTGTAGTCGTTTTTAGTCACCGGCGCCTACTTCTAATTAGGCGTGTATGACACATAAGAACATGTAATTATTATCCACTAAAAAGTTACAAGCTTCCTTCCAAATTGGACTCGTATTACTAATTAAGTGTTAATGTTTACTACACAACTTATTTCCTCTTATTTCTAATTTAGATACTTTATTTTATAACTAACTAATAACTGTCAACGGTTACACCCACGTGAAATTTAATATATAATATAATAATATAATATTCCACAACTATCAACACAACGTCGTCTAGTCCCTAGCTAAGCAGAGCTTGTGTTATGAGTACAACTGATATACATACTTATATACCCAGACACAGAACAACTGATCATGCTCATCACACAAACATTTGTCCTGGGTGGAAATCGAACCCACGACCTGCGGTATAGCAGTCAGGGCCACTAACCACTAGACCAACAGGTCAGTCAATTTAATAAGTACTTCCCATATTTATAAATTACTGATAAAGATGAGCAGTGGTGGCCGAGTGGTAATAGCTCCGACTTACGAGTTATAGGTCACGAGTTCAAACCAAGCCAGGCGCATTACTTTGTGTAATTTATTTCATTACCACTGCTCTCAAAACGGTAAAGGAAAACATCGTATAGAAGCCGGCTTGTCCTAGAACCAAAAATTCGAAGACATGTGAAATCCACCAACCCGCACTGGGCCCGCATGGTGGATTACGGCCCATTCCCTCTCTTAGAGAGGAGGCCTGAGACCCAACAGTGGGAACATTGTAAAGCCGACTATGCTTATAAAGCCAATATAACGATCCACATCAGCTTCGCTCGGGTGTTACAGATCTTTGGAATTCTTGGCTTTTTAGGGTTCCGTACCTCAAAAGGAAAACAGAACTCTTATAGGATCACTTTGTCTGTCCGTCCGTCCGTCTGTTTATTTGTTTGTCAAGACCCTTTATCTTGGGAACGCGTGGAGGTATCGAGTTGAAATTAAAACCATATAGGTAATTAGGTTTGCGGAGCTTTAAGGTGTATAAAAATCAAACAACTTCACAAGGTTTCTCTTTGTGACATAGATAAGCCAGCACTAAGAGAAGATTTTTTAAAACTGATGACACTCTAAGAGGAGAAACGGTGGTCCAAAGTTTGTATATATGGACGAATCCGCTAGAAGCTAGTTCTTTTCTATTTTCGCTTGCAAAAATCATATTACATTTATAATATTATTAAAATTAATTAGGATTATTTTTCGCCTAAATCGTCTAAATTTTGGGGATCCAATTAAAAACTGCGAAATAACTTTTAAATGTTACAAAATGGATTTCGATCTAAAAATATGGAAAGGTACCGAGATTTTTGTACTAACTTGAACTAACAAGCCCCGATTATATTTAATTATAGACATAATCTGGCAACTTTTAATTGAGTAGAACAGATTTAGACTTGATCCCTATTTCTGGAAAATTTACTGTTGCTGTGATATTTTGTTAGGAAAACTAGAAAATTATACAATACATTATCTAAATGCGAAGTTTATCTGTTAGAGAAATTTTGTTGACTCAAATTATCTTAGCCAGGAAAACTTTACAAAAGTACCTACCAAGAATTTTGTTATTTTTTTTTATCATCGATTTTTTTTGATACTAGATAAATACCTGCGTATCTTTTTTCTCCTTCTCTGTGAAATCCATCCAAATGTTGTCTGTAAAACATCGCTTTTAGTGATAAGACCGCCCATTGTGACACCTTATTAATTTTAGGAGAGGGAATGGGCCGTAATCCACCACGCGGGCCCAGTGCGTGTTGGTGAATGTCTTCGAATTTTTGGTTCTAGGACATGCCGGTTTCCTCACGATGTTTTCGTTCACCGTTTTGAGAGCAGTGGTAATTAAATAAATTACACAAAGTAATGCCAGGTGTATGCTGGGTTTGAATCCACGACACCGCCGTCACCATTGGGTCACCACAGCTCTACTATAAGGAGATTATCATACTTCCACGCATCACGCTGCATGTTGAGTGTCAACGCACTTACGCGCGTACTTGCGGGAGTGCAGATCTGCATCATCGTGCGGGTTTTTTTACGCACTCATGCGTGTATGTGCGTTTTGTAAATTCACGCTGGTTTTGACTTATTTCATAAAAAATCACGTACGGCACTACGAGACTCAGTGCTTCATACCTAGCGAGTTGCCCCGCACCCACGCGCGTGTGTGCATGTTCCTCTGCATGAACGCGCGTGGATGCATTTTCGGTGTGTTAGACTGTGCGTCTTTTTTATACAAACGGAGACTTACAAGCAACGCAACCTTACACGCATTCAAACAGCATTTTCTATTACTGTAGATAGGTTCGCGCTTGACCGCTATCTCGCTTGATGGAAAGCGACGATGCGGTCGACGATGGAACGCGCTTACCTAGAAGAAACCTATTCACTCTCCACTTAAAGATTTCGGGGTTGTAGCTATCAGGAAACATAGACTCTGACACGGAATTCTACACCCTAGCAGCACGCACAATGAATGTGTTCCCAAAACGTTTTCTGTGTGTAGGTGGGATATCCACCATGTACCGGTGGCGCATCGCCGTACGTCTGGTAGTCCGATGATGGAACGGGCTAGGCGGAATTAGGTTATTTAATTCCGATGCACACTCCCCGAAATGCAACCGGTAGAAAACCGACAGGCTAGCAACTCTGCGTCGATGCTCAAGACTTTGAAGTCTCGACTCGACGAGTGTATCATCGCCAATTATCCTTCTGGCCTCTCAATTGCCTCAAGTGCATCAAGCTGGTATCGGACAGAAGCGTAAAGGCAAGCGTAGGGCGTCAATGGGTGTCTTAACGTTGCTTGTGCATACGTGTGTGCGACAGTGTGATTATCGCCTATGTACGATTGAGAAAAATTACCCTTAAATAAAACAAATGTCCCCATAGATCCCATTATTTTAGGGTTAATTCAAGTCGGCTTCCGAGGCATGTCGCCGCGCCGGCGTCGGGTGGGTCGAATCGATTTCAAAATATCTATTTGACTTACAAATCGACCGCAGATGTTAATCGATTACACATTTAAATCGCCGGCTGTGGGGATCGTATTCGGGAGACGCAATTTTTAAGTAGGTGTATCAATCTTTGTATTGTTTCCGGAATTAAGTATGCCCTGCTGTTTACACGCTTTTTTTATGGTGGGAAAAAATCATCCAATGACAACCCCCGATCTTGGGTGGAGCGGGAGATAGTGTCAGACTCTTACGGACTAAAAGACCCACCCCGTTCCTTCTAGCCTTCATACCGGGGCTCGAGCTCCCTTTCGGATAACCCTGGCCCCAGTAGGCTTCGACCCAGCTAGGACGGAGTACCCTTTGCTCACTGTCCGCAAGCTCGCGCCTACGGTGGCCGGAAATCGGGATCAGAATCCCGACGGCGGCGGCGGCGGCGAGAACGCCGTTGCGTGTAAAGCTTAAGCCTCCAATACATGTTGGTCGAGCTTAGACCAATGCGAGCCTAGGCGAATAAAGACAAGTTGTCACTTGGCAAGCGCTCCTCTCTACACGTTCGGCAAGCTACAGAAACCAATGCAAATGGCCAACATAGACGAGTTTTGAGGAGACGCCCACATGAAGGGCGAGCGCGCGCGAGCACCTTTGATTTATGCAGAAAAACCGACACCGCTCCAAAGTGAGGCAAGTGATCACGAGCGGTTGCGAGTTGTGACAAGCGAGGTCACAGCCAGCCGAGGTTTCAGCCACGCCTCAAAGAAGGGACTTACTGCTATAATTGTGGCGTGCCTAGACGCGAAACCCATTAGTATCTGATGGGTTTTAATCAGTAACAGTAAGACACGCCCGCTCGCTCTACACTGGAGCGCGAAAAATCATTGGACGATATTCAACATAAAAAAATGCGAAAATATCAGGATTTTGCCATAGACACTAGAGTATATTAAACCATTAAAAATTTCGACACCCCGCTCAATATTCTTCAAAGTCCGTAATATTATTATGAAAAAAAAACGCAGATGAAAATCTGCTTGTTTGAAATTCAATAGATAATATGTAAAATTGTGAATTTACAATATTTTTTTTATGAGGAAAAGAATGAAAAGGGAAATAAGCCGGAAACTGTATGGAGATATGTATCTATATTTTAATAAATTGTGTGTGGTTGTTGAGATTTGGGAGGCTTTTGACGGTCAAACGTTCTTTTATGAAATTATTACAGATTATCTTTTGCCTGCGGTTTCATCCGTGTAAGCATAATATACACCGTTAAATTTTGATTATTTTAATCCCGTGGAGGGTCGAGCTGGTACATGAAACACTATCGATTTGTACAAAATAAAATTAAAAATTGAAGTAATTTTTTTTTCAAAACTCGTATTAATTTACGCATGTACGAAATTAATTTCTTTAAGAAAACGTCAGCTGAGCGAGTTCATAGTAGGTAGGTTCATGGTAGGTAGGTAGTTTGTACGCAACGCCGACCACTATCTATAGGTCATTGAACTCGTTCAGCAGACGTTTTCTAATAGAAATTAATTTCGTACATGCGTAAAATACTACGATTTTTGAAAAAAAAGGTTTTTTTTTAATTTAGCGGTGTATAATATTAACATATGTTTATACGTATTTTATTAATAAAAACAACTTAATTTAATGATACCACATATTTTTTGAAATATCTGTTATTTATTTGACTGGCCTGTTGGTCTTTTTTTATTTTTGATAGATTCGCGCTTGACCGTTATCTCACCTGATGGAAAGCGACGATGCGGTCGACGATGAAACGCGTTTATCTAGAAGAAACCTATTCACTCTCGACTTAAAGATTCCCGGGTTGTAGCTATCAAGAAATACAGAATCCGGCAAGGAATTGCACTCCTTAGCTGCACGCACAATTAATGTGTTTCCAAAAAGTTTTGTGCTTGTAGGTGGGATGTCCACCATGTACCGGTGGCGCATCGCCGTACGTCTGGTAGTCCGATGATGGAACGGGCTAGGCGGAATTAGGTTATGCAATTCCGACGCACACTCCCCGAAATGCAACCGGTAGAAAACCGACAGGCTAGCAACTCTGCGTCGATGCTCAAGACTTTGAAGCCTCGACTCGACAAGTGTATCATCGCCAATATTCCTTCAATCTCCAATCCAATGGTCAAGTGGTTAGTGACCCTGACTCCTATGTCGTATGTCCAACAGTGGACGTCTTTCGGCTGTAATGATGATGATGACGAATTGAAGCTAAGCTTAGAAGAGAATAAACTGTTAATTAGAAAACTGTATATTCATTTCTGAAAAGTATGATCAAAATATCATACATAGATTTGACTGGCCTGTTGGTCTAGTGGTTAGTGACCCTGACTGCTATGCCGGAGGTCATGGGTTCGATTCCCACCCAGGACAAATGTTTATGTGATGACCATGATCATTACCACCCAGGACAAATGTTTATGTGATGATCAAGACGCTCCGTGGTACTGTTGATGCGCCTGATTTACTTACTGTGCTGGCACGTTTCTTTGTCCCGGACAATTACTGCCGCGGCAAGAAGCACAGAATGTTTGCTGTGCCTCGGTGTCGCACTGTTGCCCGTGCTCAGTCTCCAATACCTCGCACTTTGGCTGCACTAAATGATCTCTTGGATTCTTATCCAACAAACGATCTGTTTGCGGATGAATGGAAGATGATTTTATTGGCATGTCAGAAGTACTGTGAGAGGAATTGATGTACGTGTTGTTTAAATGTTTATACTTTTACTCTTTGTTTAGTTACTGTAATTGGTTGTTTAACCGTTGTAATTAATTAAATAAATAAATAAATAATAAATAAATAAATAAATTATTTATCTATAATATGTATGTATTTTAAAATATATAAAAGTAAGTTTCTCAGTTGCCTTATAGCGCTGCTTAGCTTAGGATTAGACGGCGTTGTGTGCTAGTTATGGAAAAAAATCTTTTTATTTATTGTGCGCACCTACCACAGTGTTAACTTTTTATGATACGACCTTTTTAGGGTTCCGTAGCCAAATGGCAAAAAACGGAACCCTTATAGATTCGTCATGTCTGTCTATCTGTCTGTCCGTCCGTCTGTCTGTCTGTCTGTCTGTCTGTCTGTCTGTCTGTCTGTCTGTCCGTCCGTATGTCACAGCCACTTCTTTCCGAAACAATAAGAGCTACACTGTTGAAACTTAGTAAGAAGATGTATTCTGTGAACCGCATTAAGATTTTCACACAAAAATAGAAAAAAAGCAATAAATTTTGGGGGTCCCCGTACTTAGAACTGAAACTGGGGTATCTATGGATAGGTCTTCAAAAATGATATTGAGGTTTCTTATATCATTTTTTTCTAACTTGAATATTTTACACAAGAGACACTTCCAAAGTGGTAAAATGTGTGCCCCCCCCCTGTAACTTCTAAAATAAGACAACGATAAAACTAAAAAAAAATATATGATGTACATTACCATACAAACTACCAACGAAAATTGGTTTGAACGAGATCTAGTGAATAATTATTTTTTAATACGTCATAAATCTAAAAAAAAAAACAATATTATTAAAACATCGATCAAACTTACAACGAACTACAAGAACTTTTATATTATATTACTTGCTGCTAAGGAACCCTTCATGGGCAAGTCCGACTCGCACTTGGCCGGTTTTTAACCCAAAGATTGACTGGTAGAGAATGCCTTGTTGCATTAAGTACGCCTATATACCGCTACTGTACATGAAGTTTAAATAAATAAAAAGATTTTTCAAAAATATACTAGTTTTATATTTCTATTTGACATTGATTCGATAGAACGTGTACTTTTTTTCAGTCTCCTCATGAATTTTTCAGTACCTAAAAATATCTGTAATGTATAAACTACTTTTTCATTATGTTGAGGTCATATTATTACATAAAATCCCGTACACATGTATGGAAAACGTGACGTTTTTACATTTTTACATGAACTTATTCATAAAAGAGTGTTGCGATTGGCTCGCCAATGTATGGAATGCGCAAAGCGATCCCCACTCTGACGCCGAGCGCTCAAGATCCGTTGTGTCTACTGTAATATGCCTGGCAGGGTTCAAACCCGCCATCTACAGCTCGTAAGTTGGAACCATTACCACTCGGCCACCACTGCACTAGTAGATCAAGTACTTTCTGAGATTCCGTGTTTAGTCAAAGAGTAAATGAATGACTAATATCAGTTTTCTATAAATTAACAAACGTCTCGTTTTTTTATTTTTAGTTTTTTTTTGACATGGTAGACGTGTTTTTTAACCCAAAGGTTGACTGAGAATACCTTGTTGCATTAAGTCCGCCTATGTACCGCTACTGTACATGAAGTTGAAATAAATAAAAGGATTTTTGATTTGATTTGACTGACAAAAACGCTTTCTCTTTAATCTCTGACTGTGAATTTGACATTAACAAAAACTGTAATAGTACCGCACTGCCAAGTATGCCATATTTAAATATGTCTTTCTTCAAACGTGACTTCAAGACACGTGACAAGAACTGTTCTCCAAAAACGTGACAAAAAAAAGCAGCATTTTCTTGAAAATTATCATAATTTTTACTTTCAACGAAATGTAATGGAAATAATGTTTGATTTTCTTTCAATGTCGCTTTTCATTACCACATGTTAACATTAAAATTATCAGTTATTGGAATAAGTAATGTATTGGAAATGGTTACTGTCTCGTAGAAATTCTCAGTGGCCTTGAATTTTAATGTGATCTTTCTTTATTCCCACTAGTACTACTAGAGTTTTTTTATTCCTCAACTATCACACAACGCCATCTAGTCTTTTACTAAGCAGAACTTGTGTTATGAGTACTAGACAACTGATAAACATACCTACATATTTCTAAATACATACATATTATTATAGATGAACTTCACACAATAGAAGCGACAAGAAATATGTAACCAATATATTTACTAGTTTTTGTCCACGATTTCGTCCGCGTACATAAAATATAATCTATGTCACACAGGAATAAAGCAGCTTTCTGTCGGTGAAAAATTTTTAATTTCAATCGGACCAGTACTATCAGAGATTACCTCCTTCCAACAAAAAAACAAACTTTACCTCTTTATTATATTAGTGTAGATGTAACTCATTATATAACTTAAAAGAGTGTCCATGGAGTTTTTTGCACGTTTTGGAACGTGTAATTTATTTAGCTTCACTTTTTTGACTGACCGACATTTTGACTATTCAAAAGTGCTTGTAAATGATGTATTTGAAAAAAAAAAAAAACGTTTGTAATTTCTGATTACAAATATTTGTCTTGGGTGGGGACCCACAACATACCTGGTTCTCCTCTCTGTAAAGGGTTCCCGAAACTAATGAGGCCGCTTGTACACTATAACACCGTGTCTGCTGAAGACATGACCAATTCATCATGTACATATAGTAGGGTAGAGTAGGGTGGAGTAGGGTAGAGTAGGGTGGCGTAGGGTAGGGTCGGGTAAAGTTGAGTAGAGTAGGGTAGGGTAGGGTAGAGTTGAGTAGAGTAGGGGAGCAAGGCCACGGGCAAGAACTAGATAACTCAGATATATGAGAAGAATTTTGTCAGTTCTAGGTACGAAAATTTACCTTGTCACCAAATTACCTACCTCATCTACATATGTCCCTCTTAATTAGGCACTGTAGCATCAAGGATATAATCATTTCTCCATAGAAAAAATACAGAGAGCGGTAAAATATGAGAGTATAGTGGTGGCCGAGTGAAGTTGTAGGTCGCGGGTTCAAACCCGGCCAGGTGCACTATTTTGTGTAACTTTTATCACCACTACACTGAAAACGATGACGGGAAAAATTGTGTGGAAATGGCATGTCCCAGAACAAGAAATTTGAAGACATGTGACATTCACCAACGCGCACTGGGCTCGTGTGGTGGATTACGGCCTATTCCTTTTCTTAGACAGGAGATCCAAGTTCCAACAGTGTCAGTAAGGCTGATTATCTGCACTTAAAATAAAAAAGAGGTAAATTTTGTTTTTATGATTTTTTGTTTGTAGGAGATAATCTCAGAAAGTACTGGTTCGATTGCTAAAACGTTTTCACCGATAGAAAGCTGCTTTATTCTTGAGTAACATAGGCTATATTTTTTATTACGCGGGCAAAACCGTTTGCAAAAGCTAGTGCTTAAAAAATACTAGTTTTTTATTTCTATTTGACATTGATTCGATAGAACGTGTACTTTTTTCAGTCTCCTCATGAATTTTTCAGTAGGTATATCTGTAACGTATAAACCACTTTTTCATTATGTTGAGGTCATATTATTACATAACATTCCGTACACATGTACACAAAACGTGGGGTTCTTATATTGTCACACGAACTTATTCACAAAAGAGTGTTGCGCAATTTCAATATTGTAATTGGACAGGCCATTTTTCAATGTTTTTGTAGAAACACTGCATATTAAGTCTAAAAAAAATACAAACGGTAAAGCTAGGATTACACTCGCAAAATTCTTTTTAAAAAATCTGTTTTTTTTTTTTCATTGAGATTGTCTAGTGCTTGACTGCGATCCCACCTGAGGGTAAGTAGCGATGCAATCTTTGATGGTGAGGCGCACTAGTTTATTAGGAGCCTATTCACTCTAGCCTTGAAGACACCCAAATTATAATTGGACGTGAAAACCGCAGCAGGCAGACTTCCAGTCCTTCTTATTTATTCTATGTATTGATAAATTTATTATTTAGCAGTGGTAGCCCAGTAGTAATAGCTGCGACTTACGAGTTGTAGGTCTTGGGTTCGAACCCTGCCAGGCGCATTACATTGTGTAATTTATTTCATCAACATTGCTCTAAAAACGGTGAAGGATAACATCGTGAGGAAACCGGCATGTCCTAGAACCGAAAATTCGAAGACATGTGATTTTCACATAAGGGACTGCGTGGTGGATTACGGCCCGTTCTCTCTCCTAGAAAGGAGGCTTGAGTCCCAGCAGTGGGAACATTAAAAAAAAAGGCTGATAATGATGATGATTTATTCTTATTGTATCTAGCCTATACTGTTCCGCTGTTTGGCAAAGGCTCCCCCAATTGCGCCACAGCGACCGGTCCTGTGCGTCTCGCATCTGTCGTATTCCTGCCACCCTCGCTAGGTCACCGGTCCATTTTGTGGGTGGTATTCAATGCTGCGTCTTCAAACACGTGGTCCACCACACCAGAACCTTTGGTCCTCATCGGCTATCTGTTCTGCGAGCAACGTGCCCTGCCCTCTGCCACCTAAGTTTGGCGATTCTTCGAGCTATGTCTGTAACCTTGGTTCTCCTGCGGATATTTTCATTAATGATGCGATCTTGCAAGGAAACTCCGAGCGTAGCCCTTTCCATTGCCTTTTGGGTAAGCGACCACATTTCGGAGCCATATGTCATCACTGGCAACACGTACCGGTCAAAGACTTTCGTTTTGAGACACTGTGGTATGTTAGACGAGAAGATACCACCGTCAGGTGAGATGGTGGTCAAACGACAGCCTATCTATAATATAAAAATGAATCGCAAAATGTGTTGGTAAGCGCATAACTCAACAACGCCTGGACCGATATCGCTATTTTTTTTTTTGTTGTGTTCGTTATTATGAGGAGAAGGTTCTTATGGAAAAAATAATGAAAATTGGGGTAGTGTAGGGTAGAGTAGGGTAGTAGAGTAGGGTAGAGTAGGGTAGAGTAGGGTAGAGTAGGGTAGAGCAGGGTAGAGTAGGGTAGAGTAGGGTAGAGTAGGGTAGAGTAGGGTAGAGTAGGGTAGAGTAGGGTAGAGAAGGGTAGAGTAGGGTAGAGTAGGGTAGAGTAGGGTAGAGTAGGGTAGAGTAGGGTAGAGTAGGGTAGAGTAGGGTAGAGTAGGGTAGAGTAGTGTAGGGTAGGGTAGAGTAGGGTAGAGTAGGGTAGAGTAGGGTAGAGTAGGGTAGAGTAGGGTAGAGTAGGGTAGAGTAGGGTAGAGTAGGGTAGAGTAGGGTAGAGTAGAGTAGAGTAGGATAGGGTAGAGTAGGGTATAGTAGGCTGAAGTAGGGAAGAGCGGGAGCGAAGCCGCGAGAGCAAAAGCTAGTCAATAATAAAAAAAAAGCTATCCGAACGCTGCCTAGCCGAGTTGGATTCAACTGAACTGTCTGTCCCCGGTAAACGTAGTCGCCCACAACTTCGAGTGTAGAGTCTCCGATTTTCGGTCCGATGGGTCGGTTGGTTTTGTCCATATTCATTTTAAGTCCCGCTCTTTCGGAAGCTCGACTGAGGTCACCGAGCATTGTACTGAGTCGCTCAAACCGAAGGTTAGTGATGTACTCGCCATTGACATTAATTCCTAGTCCTCTCCATTCCATTTCATTCTAAAAGTTAGACCTACCCAACTGGACGGTCTGTCCTAGGTAAATTCACCGTTTGATAGAAATTCTCCATTGTAATCAAGGATGTATAACGTTGTTGACAGTAAGTACTAGTGGTTACCTTGACTGTGTTCCCATTTAAAAGTATTATGGTTGTCTGTGGAAAAAAAAACAAATTACGCATCGATCCAAAGAGGTATCGATTTGAATATCGAATTTTGACTGATCGATTCTCGAAAGCTCTGTTTTTTTTTCAAGATGGCCACGTATTTTTCCTTTTTTTTTATTTTTAAATTGAAATCCAAAATCAAGTATAGTCTGTGTAAAAAGTCAAACGACATGGACATTTTTAAACAAATTAAAAAATCTGTTATGTATATTACATACAATACTTTTTAGGGTTCCGTAGCCAAATGGCAAAAAACGGAACCCTTATAGATTCGTCATGTCTGTCTGTCTGTCTGTCTGTCTGTCCGTCCGCCCGTATGTCACAGCCACTTTTTTCCGAAACTATAAGAGCTATACTGTTGAAACTTTGTAAGTAGATGTATTCTGTGAACCGCATTAAGATTTTCACACAAAAAAAAGCAATAAATTTTGGGGGTCCCCATACATAGAACTGAATCTCAAATTTTTTTTTTCATCAAACCCATGCGTGTGGGGTATTTATGGATAGGTATTCAAAAATCATACTGAGGTTTCTAACATAATTTTTTTCTAAACTGAATAGTTTGCGCGAGAGACACTTCCAAAGTGGTAAAATGTGTGTCCCCCCCCCTCTAACTTCTAAAATAAGAGAATGATAAAACTAAAAAAAATATATGATGTACATTACTATAAAAACTACCAACGAAAATTGGTTTGAACGAAATCTAGTAAGTAGTTTTTTTTAATGCATCATAAATCGAAAAAAATACACTATTACTAAAACATCGATCAAAGTTACAACACATTACAAGACCTTTTATATTATGTTACTTGCTGCTACGGAACCCTTCATAGGCGAGTCCGACTCGCACTTGACCGGTTTTTTATAAGATTCTATTTGTAAACAATGATCATCTCTTTGCAACCTTGATTGTTCAACCAGTGTTGACTATATCAGACTTCAAGAATTTGATTATTTGATTAGATCACCCAAGTCGTTTGATTTTTTGGACAGACTATACTTACTAGTATCTTTAGAGTTGTTTATTTAAGATTGAGTTTTAAAAGACATTTGTATTAAAAAAAGCTCTAAAAAGGCTTGACCTTTATCTCACCTCAAGGAGAGCACTCTTCAAAGTCAAAAGTCAAGTCAATATATTTTATTTCACATAGGCCTACATGGGCACTTATAAAACGTCAGAAGCAAGTGCATGGTTTTGAATTGGTCGTTTCCTATGGAGAAGAAGCGGCAAGAAACTCCATGGTTACTCTTTTCAAAAAAAGTGGTTCATGCTTGCTTCACCATTATCATCATTTCGAAAGGACGTCCACTGTTGAGACGGACATATGCGTCTCCAAGCTTCGCCACCATGACCGGTCCTCGTCTTGCATCCATCGGCTTCCCGTTTGCTTAGAAGAAACCTGTTCACTCTTGTCTTAAAGACCCCTAGGTTGCAGCAGTCAGGAAACACAGAAACCAGCAAAGAATTCCACTCCTTAGCTGTACGCATAATGAATGTGAATTCTGTCCTATCATCCGTCACGCTATTATTGACTTTTCTTTAGTAAAGCTTTGCTCACTAGTGCTGATGTATTTCAGTAAACAGTACTGTCGTAATAATTTGTTATTATGAAATATTTTATATTGATTAATTGTTTCATCACAACATGAGAAGGGCACAAAATAACTACCGTATTTATTCAATGAACTATTAATAGGGAGTACACACAGCAGAAAAACTTTCTCACTAGTACTAAAAAGTATTAAAGAACAACGGCGAGGAAATTTTTGATGACATTATTAAGTGTCTGCTTATATAAGTACTTCCTTGTATAAGTTATCATGATGTATACCAACGAAATAATTGACTTTGTTTCATCTAATCAAGATTATGGCTGATTAAGGGCTGCAAAAAAACGTCTTCATGATTGGAAACTGAATTGACTAGATTTTTTACGAAAATAAATAATCATGGCATAGTTTCTTTATGCTCACGGCTTTCATGACTTTTGGGTAAATTGGACGTTTAATGTTTGATACATATTTTGGAAATATATTTCCGCACTAAATAATAAAAATAACTTTTTGTGCTTTGAATATAGTGGCTAAAATGACACAATTTATGATGTTGTAACAACAATAAATACAATATCGAGAATCACATCACCAGAAAAAGCATGGCATTAGACATTTCAACAGCCATCCAGCCTAAAGTCATAGAGAAAAAAAAAACATAACATTTGACATGACATTTTGTCGTTCGTTCAAAAATGCGTTTTTAAAATTCATAACGAGGTACGTAGGTATTATTGACACAATATATGTAATCTTACCAACTTTAAACTGGAATATCTTTATTACTATTATGTAGTCTTTTGGGCACATTACCAGTCGACAGCGATGTGGAAGAGTTTTTTACGCCATATTTTAGTTCCAGTGTATTTTAGCGTAGGGTTTTAATATTTATTTATTTTTTAATTTACTGTAACTATAGTTATTAAGTTGTTTATAAGTGTAGATAATTTATTTATTACTTGGTATCTATTAATGGTACCTAATGTCTAAGACAAAATTGTTTAGTTTAATCTGTATACTATTGTATATTTTTCATCACAAGACGCTAAAAAATTATGCCAGCTAAATTTTGTTCGGGACTTCGCCATGGTCCTTTAAACTCTCGTGTGCCTTAATTAGAGACACAATTAAAAAGCCATTCTGTCTCGCGTGGATCCACGTTTAGACACACAACGGGTTAAGCAATACTAAAGAAAAAACATTTGGGTTAAATTATGTAAGTAGCTAAGTTTATAAATAAGTAGTACAAGTTTACACTATGCGTTACTGTAAGGCCTACTGTACAGGGACGCGTAGCTTTATAGACGCGTATTCGTCATTAACCTGTCAATCGTGATAATGACAGACACAATTGAAAGACAATAGGTGCGCGAACGCCGGCGTTCGCTTGGGGTTTAATGAATTAAACGCTTGGTGTACGCCTGCGTGAATCTATACATGTATACATATAAATAAAATTGGAGTGTCTGTTTGTAATATTGAAATAACTGCTTTTTACTACATGCATATGAATTTATATACGGTACATACACCAAAATAACATTTTTTTTTAATTTTGTCTGTCTGACTGTCCGTTTGTCCGGGCTAATCTCTGAAATGGCTGGACCGATTTTGACGGGACTTTTTTTGGCAGGTAGCTGATGTAATAAGGAGTAACATAGGCTACTTTTATTTTAGAAAAAAAAATAAATTCAAAATCCTGTAGTCCACGCGAACGAAGTCGCGGGCACAGCTAGTCTTACATAATTATGAAACTCTGTCGTCAAAGCAGTAACGACACGCAGTTGACGGATGCGCTTATGAAGCTACGCGTCCAAGGGCTACTAAAACTTTCCGTACTTAATCGTATTAGCAGTATCTACTTGTAGACATTACCTTTAACATAACATTTAAACTTTAATATAACAAACAAATAGATTTAACTCTTACGCTATCAATATAAATTTCATAATCCTACTTATCGTTAGGCAATTACGACCTACTAAGCATTTAAACATGTCTAGTCTAAGTTTATGGAATATTTATAAATAATATATTTTTAAACTTATATGTGAACCATAGTCCACAGTTGCATGGTTCGTGTACTAAGTGATTTGAATGTCGTAATATTAAATTTAATACAATAAGGTAGTTTCCAGGGTCAAAATAATTACATTTTATTGAGTCCGTTTTTTTTTCGATTAAACAAAAAATGACAAAGATATAGCCCATTAAAGTTACGTGTAACGTCACGCCGTGCTACATTTTTTTTTGCACGGGGTGACGTCCCACGTTTCATTTTTGGTTTAATTTACAAATAAAAAAATACGTGTCCTTTATGAATAATCTAAAACACGGACTAATAACATTTTTTACGGCAAATAGCCTATAATGTAATAGTATTTTTGTAAAGTGTATGTCTGCGTATTTTTCATAATTATTAATTTCATTCAAGTGGCGAGCAACTTGCTGTGAGCAGCTAACCTCTTGATAAATCTCTCTGCCTTGAGCTAAACCTGGTCCCATCTGTCTCGCGATCCTTACCAGGTCTTCAATTACCAAGGAGTTGTCAGCAACAGCAGGGACCCAGCCGGGTCGAAGCCTACTGGGGCCAGGGTTATCCGAAAGGGCGCTCGAGCCCCGGTAAGGAACGGGGTGGGTCTTTTAGTCAGTAAGAGTCTGACACTATCTCCCGCTCCGCCCACGAGCGGGGGTTGTCATTGGATGATTTTTCCCACCTTAAAAAAAAGGTATTCAATTACAACTAGCTTTTTGCCTCTAAAAATAGACAATATAATATATATGCCTATATCAATCACTCAATGATAATAACCGTTCCAGTACTTTTTGAGCTTAAGTGTTCTGAGTACCTATACATGTAGATGGATGGAGAGGGAGAGGAAAACATGGATGGATTGTGTGAGGAGTGATATGAAAGAAAAGGGAGTTAGTGATAGTGGTAATATGGGATAAGGGAAGGAAGAAGAAGGAGAGTTTTTGAGCTTATCCATTACAAATAAAACGTCAAAAAATACAAGTCTTTCTTCTTTATAATATTTAATCAACTTTCTCTAGGAGAGGGGATGGGCCGTAATCCACCACGCGGGCCCAGTGCGGGTTGGTAGATGTCACATGTCTTCGAATTTTTGGTTGGTTAGGACTACATCGTAAGGTAACCGGCATGTCCTAACATGCCGGTTTCCTTACAATGTAGTCCTTCACAGTGTTGAGAGCAATGGTGATGAAATAAATTCAACAAAGTAATGCGCCTGGCTGCTTTTGAACCCGCGACCTACAACTCGTAAATCGGGGCTGTTACCACACGGATGATCGTTAGGGTCAGGGAAATTATTGAAAGTGGTCTTGGAACGTGAAGGGCAACGAAAGGAAGCAGGCGAATTTTAGTCAGCAAAAGTATGAGCAGATCACTGGATGATTACCCAACACAAAAAAAAACTACCACAACACAAATATTTTATTTTATTAACCACCAATTATATTTTCTTTGATGTAATAGTGCATTCAAATTTTACTTAAAAATAGGAAAGTTTATCTTGCTACTTATCGGCTGTAACACCTATCTCTTTTGTTGACAGTACCATAAATTAACTTGGAAAGCTACCAGGAAAACGATCGGATCTGCCTACGTGACGACAGACGCGTAGGACCATAGACTGTGCTCTATGGCAGGGATGGTGAACGTACGGATCGCGGGCCATGGCTGACCAATAACGGTAGTGACATAATTATTTACTACTGAGGGCTTAGCTAAGCTAATAATCTACAATCGTTAACGTTAGACCTAGTTTATTTAAAAGATAAAGTCTACTATTGCATCATAATGTAATTAAGATTTTCAAACATTGTATACAGTGCAAAGTGCTATGTTTTTGTGAATTAAATATTAGTTACACATTATGATATAAGTGTGTAATGTTAGTGATTACCGACGAGGCGGTATTTAGACCCGAGCCGTGGCGAGGGTCTTAAGAGAGCCGAGAACGGTAATCATTAATTACTCACGTGTATCATACGACGTTTTTCAATACACTTGTAAAGAAAATAACTGTAAAACTAGTTAACTTTAGTGGCGGTAAAAATCTGGTTTCATAAGCGCACCCATATTTTTTTTTAAATTTACCTTTCAATACAGTCACTGTTCATGAATAAACGGGGGTTGAACAGCGACTCGTTGGGGACGACCTGCGCGCATCCTGATGCGGTCAATGTAATATAATTATGGCGGGGGAGAGGTTGAACAATAAGGTTTTAACTTCATTATAGAATTAGTGCGTAATGGTAATCAAAATGTCACAGTTTGGTAACAAAGGCCATTATGTACCTAAGTGCAGTACAATAAGAGTCGCTTTCTGAGCAAGTGTATTGAAAAAATATTTATTTATTTTCTTATTTTTGATATTTTATGTAAAACAAAGTTATTATCGATGTCGGGATCAGGGTCCAGGCTACCGGTGGTTAGGGCACCAGAGACAGGAACCTCCTCACAATGCCAGCCGTGTAGAGGAGTACTGCCTTCTGTATCAGGCCCTTCATCTAACCGCGCAACGACAGCTTCGACAGATGGTCGTCGAAGCTTTTAGCTATAAGCTAGGTCATTGGCGATCACGATTTATTATATACGTATTGATTTTAACTGTTTCATTATGATTTTTATTTTAAACTATTTGACCCGGCGAATTTCGTACAGCCAATGAATGTAGTAAATCTTTCGATATAGTCCTTCGATTGAGATGAAACTTTTTTTTTGTGGTGAGAAAAATCATCCAATGACAACCCCCTCTCTTGGGTGGACCGGGAGATAGTGTCAGACTCTTACTGACTAACAGACCCACCCCGTTCCTTCTAGCCATGAAGGTTCAAGCTCCTTCGAAGCTAACCCTGGCCCCAGTAGGCTTCGACCCGGCTGGGTCCCTGCTGTTGCTGACAACTCCTTGAGGCGCGCGGGAACAGTGCGCGCCATCGACGACTTGGGCTCGGTCCAGACAGTTACCGGACGGCCGGTCAAAAGCTTCATGGACAGGGCACATTGCTCGTAGAACAGATGACCGTTGGGGCCGAAAGGTTTTGGAGTGGCGACGGCGTACCGGAAGACGCAGTGTTGGAAGGCCTCCTACAAGGTGGACCGATGACCTGGTGAAGGTGGCGGGAAACCGATGGATGCGGAATGCACAGGAACGTTCGATGTGGCGACGCTTGGGGGAGGCCTATGTCCAACAGTGGACGTGTATCGGCTGAAATGATGATGATGATGATGAAAAGCTTCCTTAACTACGAGAACGATGGAAGCATTTTTTTTTTTCACAAGTATTACACAACGTCATCTAGTCCCAAGCTAAGCAGAGCTTGTGTTATGGGTACTAGACAACTGATAAACATACTTATATATTTTTAAATACATACATATTATAGATAAATTACACCCAGACACAGAACAAATGATCATGCTCTGATGAGCATGTGATCATAAACATTTGTCCTGGGTGGGGATCGAACCCACTACCTCCGGCATAGCAATCAGGGCCACTAACCACTAGACCAACAGGCCTGTCAAAAAACTTTGTCATTATTTGGAGGAGGCTTTTACCGCCACAGGCGGCCCTTACATTGAACACGAGAGCAACGAAGAGGAAGATACTAACACACAACACTAACAAATATAGGTATAAGTCTTTTTATTATACTAATAACACACTAACCCTGAACTACTTGCTGTAAGGAATAATAAAAAACTTTTTTAATTTTTTTTTACTTTATTTTTATTGTATTTTATTTATTTATTATCCCCTCGAGCGCAAATGTTAGTTTTGGTAACTTTATTAATTAAACTTATTACCTGACAGCGCAAATACTGTTACTTTATTGGTGTTTACAGTTTGGAGCCAAAACGCTTGAGTCATGACGTCCGAGTGCACGCTTTTTCTTTTTTTTTTGACACAGTCGCGGTTTGCTACCCCTGGTCGGTTGTGAGTGGCTGTTAATTTGTGGGCTCGATGCGAGCGACACGTATGGCGAGTTAAAGAAGCGATGTTAATTGTAGATATACACTGGACCGCAAAAATAACGCGTCACTTAGAAAAACTTCGATTTCTTCCAAAGTTATGAGTATAAATCACTGCTTGATATAAATCATGATGAGTATGTATTTTTTTTTTTCATGACATCCTCCGCTCTTGTGCGGAGCGGGTGATAGTGTCAGACTCTTACTGACTAAAAGACCCACTCCGTTCCTTCTAGCCTTCATAGTCAGTAAGAGTCTGACACTATCTCCCGCTCCGCCCAAGAGGATGTCAATGCATGATTTTTTCCCACCATAAAAAAAAATAGTTTAAGAGATAGCCTGTAACAGACAGACGGGCAGCGGACTGATAGCAGTAGGGTCCCGTTTTTACCCCTTGGGTACGGTACCCTAAAATCCATTGAGAAGTCACAACTCTACTTAACCTTTTGAAACTTAGAAGGGTGATTTCATATCGACGCTTGAATGGCAAAAATGAATAAGCGACATTGAGTAAACTTTAAATGAGAGTGATTTAAAGTCAAAAATGTAAGAAAAAACTCCAGCTATTTTGGTATAATTTTAATTTTTTTTTTTTAATTATATCGAAAAGTATTAATACTATAAATCCAGCTATTTCGTTATAATTTTAACAATTTTTTCTTACATTTTTAACTTTAAATAACTCTAATTTTTTTTTTAAATTCAAACTAAATAGCTGGATTTTATTATTAACATCGCGGTGATAGTATCTAAATCCGACTTTTTTATTTTTATTTTTTGTCTGATACAAACTAGTGCTTTTAGTCTGTCTAATAAGTCAACCGACTTGGAAATTTTGTATAATATTTAATCACATATAAAATACCTATAGGTATTCGATCCTTTTCATAAGGTTTTTCTGTTAGTAAATAATGATCTCTATCTCTTAATCAACCTTGATTATTGAACCCGTGTTGACTACATCAGATTTCATTAAATCCTAATAATTACCCAAGTCGTTTAACTTATTAGACAGACTCTAACTGCGGTCTTATCAGGTGGGATCGTAGGTAAGCAGTGATGAAATCTTTGATGGTGAGGCGCACTAGTTTATTAAGAGCCTATTCACTCTAGCCTTGAAGACAACCGAATTAATTATAATCGTATAATCTATTATTATTTTCTACATATTTTAACTTTAACTTTCTTTTTTTTCATTTTGGGTGTCTTCAAGGCTAGAGTGAATAGGCTCTTAATAAACTAGTGCACCTTACCATCAACGATTGCATCGCTACTTACCATCAGGTGGGATCGCAGTCAAGCACTAGTTTATCTCAAAAAAAAAAACTTTCTCCTGTAAAGTTTACTTACTGTCGTTTAGTAATTTTTGCCTTTCAAGGATTGATAATATATCTTGTCTATGTTTATGAATGGTGGCTCAAAACCGGGAACATTGGAAGGCGTGGAGGGAGGCCTTTGCCCAGCAGTGGGACAATATGGGCTAGATATAATAATAATATAATAATAATGTTTATGAATACTTTTAAATTCTATATCAAAAACTATTTATTACTTGTAAATACCATTAATATTTTCTATCAAATTATAAAGATTCCATATCAATTGGATAAATAATATTACTTCTAAATTGTACCAAAATATTTCAATAGTTTAGATAATATTGTTATATAAGTCGTGATAAGTCATAATTGACCAGTCACTCACTATCAATAAAAAGGTATTATCAATATTACCTTGAGGTTTACCCTGGTGACGCAAAAATGCTAGATATTTTTTCCCAGCTTTGACAGGCCTGTTGGACTAGTGGTTAGTGACCTTGACTGCTATGCCGGAGGTCGTGGGTTCGATTCCCACCCAGGACAAATGTTTGTGTGATGAGCATAATCATTTGTTCTGTGTCTGGGTGTAATTTATCTATAATATGTATGTATTTAGAAATATATAAGTATGTTTATCAGTTGTCTAGTACCCATAACACAAGCTCTGCTTAGCTTGGGACTAGACGGCGTTGTGTGATAGTGTGGAATATTATATTATATTATTATTTCGGTCAGACATTTTTAAATGATATAAAATTGACTGTGATCCCATCTGATCGTAAGCAGTGAAAAAACCGCACTAGTTATATTAAGGCTTTTATAGTCCCTTGAACCATCTGGCTGAAATTAAATGGACACAACTCTCGTACTCGCCTAGGCGACAGTACGCGAATCTGTGCATTTAATTGCGGCCAGCTGCGCCCGGATGGTGCACGGCTGACCATTTTCTTTGCGAAATATTTATTGACTTACATATGCTATGTTCACTTTTTGTTTTTCGACAGGCCTATTGGCTTAGTGGTTAGTGGCCCTGACTGCTATGCCGCAGGTCGTGGGTTCGATTCCCTCTAAGGACAAATGTTTATGTGATGAGCATGATCATTTGTTCTGTGTCTGCGTGTAATTTATCTATAATATGTATGTATTTAGAAATATATAAGTATGTTTATCAGTTGTCTAGTACCCATAACACAAGCTCTGCTTAGCTTGGGACTAGACGGCGTTGTGTGATAGTGTGGAATATTATTATTATTATTACTTTGAAGAATATGTTACATTATATAAAATGTTTCTAAAGATCCAAGCCATTTCGAAGGAGAAAAGTTGCGAAATTGCTAAATATTTTTTTTAGACAAAAGTATTAATCGCACGAAAAAATCAAATGTTGATAATATTGTTCATGAATCTATAATTTAAACATATTTTTTTCAAACCTATTAATCTAGCCGTTAACGAGGTACCTTGTAGGCTTCAGAAAGTTACTGTTTTATTGCACTTTTCGGGCGCTGACGCCGGGCATAGACGACAGCGCGCACTGTTCCCGCGCGCCTCAAGGAGTTGTCAGCAACAGCAGGGACCCAGCAGGCTCGAAGCCTACTGGGGCCAGGGTTATCCGAAAGGGCGCTCGAGCCCCGGTATGAAGGCTAGAAGGAACGGGGTGGGTCTTTTAGTCAGTAAGATTCTGACGCTATCTGCCGCTCCGCCCGAGAGCGGGGGATGTCAATGCATGATTTTTTCCCACCATAAAAAAAGGTCGGGCATAGAATTCACTAGAGTTTAGTCAAATTCGCTGCAATGCTATGTTTGTGTGCATCGTGCATGCAGCTACATGCACACACGCGTAAAAATCTGATCTTCTAGAATCTAGAAGATATTATTTTAAGCTACAAAATTTACTCTTGTCTTGTAGACGACAAAAAAAAACATTTACAAATATAAAATAAATATTATACCATTTATCAACATCTACACTAATACAATAAAAAGGTAAAATTGATTTTTTTTTTGTTTTTAAGTTAGACCAACAGGCCAGTCAAAATAATATGATAATGTGTATTAATAAATAAAAATAATTTAATTTTTAATTTTAAAGAATATAAAGGGTTCTTATTATAATTAAACAAATTAAACAATAACTTAAATAATTAAAAATAATATATACGTATATAAATAAATAATTATTAATATTATGGAGTTCACAAATGAGTGAGAGAGTGCGGCATGTGCTTGAATTGAAGCCAGGACGTGGAGGAAAATAGTCAATGTTTTTTTTTGTTTTTAAGTTTAAAAACTGTGGAAAAAAAATGCATTTACAAACTGCTGGCAATGTAGTTTTTTTCCCCTTGACCTGTTGATTCTGGAAAAATACACGTTCCGTGTGGTTCTTTTTTTGCTTGTTTATTGTTTTGTATATACCTAAAATTTTTTATGCCACTTGTTGTTCCAAATAAATTTATTTATTTATGTATTTATGTACACAAATACCTAAAAATTAAAAAAAAGACATATACAGATAAAAGAGCGCAAAGGAACTGCTGCGTATTTATTTTGTGGTGTGCCATAGTAGATTATATGACTAGGGGATAAAGCAGAGTCTTTAAGTCGCGGGCGGCATGTTGAATTCCGAACGAAACGAAGGTTGCTGATTTTAATCCCGAACGTCAGTGAGGGGTTTATATAATTAACTCCCGAGCAATGCGAGGGAGTTAAGGCGTATAGTCCCTTGAACCATCTGACCGAAATTATTTGAACGCAACTCTCGCACTCGCCTAGGCGGCAGTACGCAAATCTGTGCATTTATTTGCGGCCAGCAGCGCCCGGAAAGTGCTTTAAATCCATTTTCTCTGCGAGATATTGATTGATTTACATATGCAATGTACACTTTGAAGAATATTTAACCACCAATTTTTATGTGTAAAAATGTTTCTAAAGGTCCAAACCGTTTCGAATGAGTAGGGAAAAGTTGCGAAAACTTGCGAAATTGTTAAATATTTTTTTTTTTGACAAAAGTATTATTTGAACGATTAAATCAAATGTTGATATTATTGTTCATGAATCTATAATAAACATATATTTTGTTTCAAACCAATTAACCTAGCCGTTACGGAGGAGTAGGCCTCAGAAAATCACTGTTTTATGGCACTTTTCGGGCGCTTGGCCCTAAATAATGAAACCTGAGTGAAATGAAGAATTTAAGCCGCCCAAGACAAAGACAGCTTTATTCCCGTGTTGCATGCTCTACTTTTTACACCATCTGTGAGATAATTAAAAGAAAATTTGGTCGACCAAATAATTTATTAGAGAAATATAGGTATTATATTTCCAAGTTCATCAAACAAACAAAATTCATTACTCCAAGATTCTATAGTTTCAATTTTCTATAACGCTCTCGTCAGTAAGCACGTTATATTCTATTTGTTTGTAATTGGCCAGTTTGAATTTCGAGTCAACTTGTTCGGTGCACGTACATTTTAATTCACAATGTTGACGATTTTTAATGCATATAATGCCATACTGTATTATATCCCTAGGGATAGAATGACTTGCTTTAAGTGAGGTTTGTATGACGTATAAAATGACAGTATCAAGCAGGTGGTGTAAAATGATTTATTTTTATTTCTCTTTTTATCTCGAGTTGGCGAGATGGAATAGATGAAGGTCCGGGAATAGGATCGAACGAGCTCCTTATAAAAAAAAAGACATGTTAACTACTTGATTTTTCTTGGTTCGATAAAACCACGGCAAAGATGAAAGAGGTTAGAATGACCTCATGGGCGGGGCAGGCATGCCACGAAGTAGAGCAATGCTCATAGTTCAACTACCAACAGCAAACTTGCGATCTAAGTGTGCGTGGTCTGTTAGTTGCATAATGCACGTTCATCATCATCATATCAGCCGAAAGACGTCCACTGTTGCACATATGCCTCCCCCAAGCGTCGCCACAACGACCTGTCCCGAGGATCCCCATCGGATTCCCGCGACCCAGATCAGGTCATCTGTCCACCTTGTTTGGAGGCCTTTCAACACTGCGTCTTCTGGTCGTCACTCCAGAACCTTTCATCCCCATCGACCATCTGTTCTGCGAGCAATGTGCCCTGCCCATTGCCACTTAAGTTTAGCGATTCTTCGAGCTATGTCGGTAACTGCTTTGTATTGGTTTATTGCCTGTAATGGAGTTAAAGGGTGTGAGACAAGCGGCGACACTCGTTGTAGTACACATCGAAAAGTATTTCTTTTCTAACCACTTTCATGTTTTCTTTGGGTAACACTAAAGGTGAGTTGCACCATTTAACTATAACGATAACCAAACCATAACCAGCCGTGAAACGGTCGCCTTTTGGTCAATTCGACGATTTGACAACTGTTAACGGCTTTGTTATCGTTACAGTTAAATGGTGCAACTCACTCTAAGGCGTAAATTATTGGTTAGAATGGAAATTAACTTAAAATACCTGAGAAAACCGGAGTATCATGATAATAAAATACAAAAAATACTACACGAAAGCTTTCCGCAAAACTTCACATTAAACTTTCGTCTAAAAACATTTTGAGTATGAATAAATTATAGAACGCGCTTCATCAATGTCATATCTTGACTGGCCTGTTGGTGTAGTGGTTAGTGGCCCTGACTGCTGTGCCGGAGGTCATGGGTTCGATTCCCACCCAGGATAAATGTTTGTGTGATGAGCATGACCATTTGTTTTGTGTTTGGGTGTAATTTATCTACAATATGTATGTATTTTGAAATATATAAGTATGTTTATCAGTTGTCTAGTACTCATAACACAAACTCTGCTTAGCTTGAGACTAGACGGCATTGTGTGATAGTTGTGGAATATTATATTATACTAGCTGTGCCCGCGATTTCGTTCGCGTGGACTATAGGATTTTGAATTTATTTTTTCTAAAATAAAAGTAGCCTATGTTACTCCTTATTACATCAGCTACCTGCCAAAAAAAATCGGTCCAGCCATTTCAGAGATTTGCCCGGACAAACAGACAGACAGACAAAGATTGTTAAAAAATATTTTGGTGTATGTACCGTATATATTCATATGCATGTAGTAGAAAGCAGTTATTTCAATATCAACAGACGCTCCAATTTTATTTATATGTAAATGTATGTATAGATTATTTAATCTTCGTCGTGTGTCCATTGAATTGTATGGCAAGTGATATTGTATCTTATGATAAAATATTATAGTATCTTAGCTGTGTGCAGCGCCCCTTAGTGAACTCCACTGCGGGTAACAACGTAACCTACGACAAACTTATTAATTGCGGTTGGTACAGTAATCGGGTCTAGGGATCGAACTGCTAAATTAAGTTAGTTTTTTATTGTATATACTTTTCCGGGATAAAAAGTACCTAGTGCCCAGCCCAGGATATTGAAGAATTTTTACTTCTACAGATTTATTATAAATAATAGATATTTTATGCAAGTCTGATAATTTTGAGTTTAACGCAACACGTGTCATGTTTATATTCTGGGCCCCAAGTCTGCTATTTTTATAAATTCGTCATTTCAACACCATCCCATTGTCATTTTGCTAAAAGTTTGTAATCTGCTAATTCATAATGATCGATCATTGATCGGTCACTGGTCTTGTAATAGAATTGTGGTATAATGATAATTTCGAGCATATTAAAACCAATAACGTTCTAATGGTAAAACACTGATCAAATAAACTGTCAAAGTTTTAGCAAATTCCCGCAAACGTCAAATATTCATTTGTCAATATGTACGAGATTACCATTCTATGTCACTTCTTTCAATGGAGTGTCAGTGGTTGACCATTGGAAAGTCATAATGACGCCATTATATTAGTAGATTAAAAAAATTGTCAAAATCGACAATTATGACATCAATGATAGACCATTCTAACACTATTGTAATAGCAGACTTGAGGTCCTGTTCCGACAACCACCAGGTTAACACTGATTCCCTTTTTTAGGGTACCGTAACCAGAGGGTGAAACGGGACCAATTTAGGTACTAAGACAGTGCTGTCCTCATATCCTTCGTATTTCATGAACTGTGATAGTTAGACAGTTGTCACAGTTTAATTCTTGTTCGATCACGCAAGAAAAGTCCGAGCATATGAAGCTAAAACTGCGATACGCGGGCTTGCGGATGGCGAGCTATGGGTAGCTTGCTGTCCGATCGTCCGGTAACTGTCCGGACCGAGCCCAAGTCGTCGACGGCGCGCACTGTTCCCGCGGGCATCAAGGAGTGGTCAGCAACAGCAGGGGCCCAGCTGAGTCGAAGCATAGCGAATGAAGGCTTAAAGGAACGGGGTGTGTTTTTAGCCAGTAAGAGTCTGACACTATCTCCCGCTCCGCTCAAGGGTGGGGGTTGTCATTGATGATTTTCCCACCATGAAAAAAGCCGAAACTACGAAGGTGTAGACTTTGTCTAATCGATACCCCATAGCACAACTAACAAAAATCAATCACTTCAATTTCAAAACAAAATGGCAGATGTTTACATTGATCTCTCAACGCGGCTTGCGCATTTTGCCCGAAATAAAACAAATTAATTCACTAAACATTTATATTAAAAGATTGTTTGTTTTTCTTGGCCTAGATAGATGTAAGGCGTTGAAAGATCCATGTATCTGGCTCTTATCTGCCGATATTTATTTGTGTGTCTTCAATCTATTAAAGTTGTGGCAGTGCGGTGAACCTGTCGAGTAAAAGTGTTCCTCATGGTCTAGAACGAGTCGATCAATCCATCAATCAATCAAATTCAAAGACATTGCCGGAATTTGTATAGAGTTTTGCCCTAACAAAAATATTCAAGTACATAGATATTCAGTACATCGTAATAAAGCTTTCACTTTCAGCTTTCTGTCCGGTAGCCGACTGACTGACATATAAATGCACAGCCGATACAACTGGGACTAGAATTGTGACATTTTACAGAAGGGTAGGCCATCAGAGCGGAAAAGTGCACCTCACCCCCACCTAAACAGGTTCGGCGGTAAATACGAGCCAGTCAACCCCCGTTTATTTATTACTTCATAAGTGTACTGAAAAACGTCGCTTGAACACGTGGAAAATTAAAACCCTCGCCTACGGCTCAGGTTTCCACTCCACCCCTCGCTTGCAATTACAAATTTTCTCCACTTGTATCAAAATCTTTAATAATCTATACAAACAAAAAATATGTAATCTCTGGAAGTACTGATTCGACTGGTAAAATTATTTCACCGAAAGAAAGCTGCTTTATTCCTGAGTAACATAGACTAATTATATTTTACGTACGCGAGTGGCGCCGCGGGCAAAAGCTAGTAATTAAAATAAATTTATAAGGATTATAGGAGCGCAGTGGTAGCCGAGTGGTTACTGCTCCGACTTACGAGTTGTGGGTTCAAACTCAGCCAGACGCATTGCTTTGTGTAATTTATATTTCATCACCACTGCTCTCAAAACGGTGAAGAAAAACATCGTGACGAAACCGGCATGTCCTAGAATCAAAAATTCGAAGACATGCGACATTCACCAACCCGCACTGGGCCCACGTGGTGGCTTCTAGAGAGGAGGCCTGAGTCCCAGCAGTGGGAACATTAAAAGGCTGATTCTGCTTATACTATTTCCATGTATTTTGGATATTGCACAGTCTGGTTCACAGAATTCTCATGTTTAATAAATTGCCCACTAAGGTCACATGCATGTAAAATGTATCTCCTCATGTAACCTTCAATATTACTCGGTAATTTCTGGGATTTTTCCTCAACTCTGTAGGTAGGTATAAATTGCGGTAGATATTTTATCAAACTGACTTTTACGAAATGCAAGTTTTACCGAATAATGAGTCTTTATTGTTCATTTTGGTTAGAATTGGTGCTAAATTTCAAGTTTATTATAAATTATAATTTCTACCAAGTTTCAAGTTTATTAACCCAATGAATAATAATTATTTAATTTCCCATACAACCTTTAAACACTCCTAAATCGTTATATAGGGGTAGTTTTGAAAAACTAATTTACCTTTTTATTATTATCGAAAGGCTTGCGTTTGACCTTCATCTCACCTGATGGTAAGCGATGATATGGTCGACGATGGAGCATGCTTGCCTAGAAGTAACCTATTCACTCTTGACTTAAAGACCCCTAGGTTGTAGCTATCAGGAAACACAGACTCCGGCAGGGAATTCCACTCCTTGGCTGTACGCATAATGATTGTGTTCCCAAAACGCTTTGTGCGTATGGGTGGGATGTCTACCATGTACCGGTGGCGCAACGCTGTACGTCGTGTGGTCCGATGATGTAACGGACCACACGACGCCGTTACTTGGGGTAAATCAAAAAGGTTTTCATTATTAGTTCTGTTTTTCTTCATACAAACAAATGTCCCCCTTTTAACCCCCTTTAAAGTCAAAGCAAGCTTTGAGCAAAAGTTAGGCTTTGGGATGAACTAAATAAAAGTAAAAAAAATAAATGGTAAACTTTAGTAGTGGTAAATTGTTTTTTTGAAGTGAAAAATCATCCAAAGATTTCTACCGCTGTAGGGTGGAGCGAGAGGGCAGATGTCAAAATTTTCTAGCGCGATTCACCATCAACAATTGCATTACTGCTTACCATAAGGTGGGATCGTAGTGAAGCACTAGTTTATATCATTAAAAAAATATCTCTTCGGGTTTAATTTCCAAAAATGGTCACTGCTACTCGACGGTTAAACCACTAATTGGTCCTATAATAAGAAGTTTAGTAACGCACCAACCATTCATAGTAGCTACTAAAAATGGAGTCTAGAATTTAGAATCACAATTTATGGACGTGTTATGAAAACATTCACTAATTTTACACCAGGAATGCGAGATCAGGTATTCGGCTATTTCAGAATCGATTTGATTCCTCGAATGGTTTATTAAGAGATTTCTGTGGGAGGATGACGACTTGAACCCGTGTGCCTCATAACTTTACGCTTGTAATCGTTGTAAGGAACTATAAAATTGTAGCATACTTACTGTAGCATAGTCGGTCTTGTAATGTTCCCATTGTTGGGACTCAGGACTCCTCTCTAGGAGAGGGAATGGGCCGTAATCCACCACGCGGACCCAGTGCGGGTTGGTGAATGTCACATGTCTTCGAATTTTTGGTTCTAGGACATGCCAGTTTCTTTACGATGTTTTCCTTCACCGTTTTGATAGCAGTCGTGATTAAATAAATTACACAAAGTAATGCGCCTTGCTGGGTTGAACCCGCGACCTATAACGCGTAAATAGGGGCTGTTACGTATTGCACCTGCCATGTTTTCTTTCCACCACTCTTGGCTGGCTGGTAGAGAATACCTCAGGCATTAAGTCCGCATTTGTTCCTGTGTGTTGCATGAAGTTTTAATAATTAAGTAAATATAGGAAAATTACACTCCGGGTTCCCTCTATCTGGCAGAATCTTGATAATAGATTGTTTATGACATAAAATTATTTAACAATTTATTTATTTATTTTATCTCTATTTTATTTATACATATGGGTAACTCTTTCAGAAAGAGGTCAACCGTCGAATTCGACTCGGCTGGGCAGCGTTCGGGAAGCTGCGCGGTATCTTCTCATCCAACATACCATAGTGTCTCAAGACGAAAGTCTATGAACAGTGCGTGTTGCCAGTGATGACATATGGATCCAAAACGTGGTCCCTCACAATGGGCCTCATCAGAAGACTTAAAGTCACCCAAAGAGCGATGGAAAGGGCTATGCTCGGAGTTTCCTTGCGTGATCGAGTCAAACATGAAGATATCTGCAGGAGAACCAAGGTTGCCGACATACCACGAAGTATCGCCAAACTTAAGTGGCAATGGGCAGGGCACATTGCTCGTAGAACAGATGGCCATTGGGGCTGAAAGGTTCTGGAGTGGTGAAAAACCTCCTACAAGGTGGTCCGATGACCTGGTGAAGGTTGCGGGAATCTGATGGATGCGGGACGCACAGGATCATGCATTGTGGCGACGCTTGGGGGAGGCCTATGTCCAACAGTGGACGTCGGTCGGCTGAGATGATGAAATCTTTCAGAAGTCAACCCAAGGCCCTAGTAATCATCAGCCCTGCTGGGCCCCTACGGTTTTGCTGACATATCTTTGAGGCGCGCATGGATACTACGCTCAGTCGATGACTCGGGCTTGGTCTTGACGGTTACTGGATAGCCGGACGGCGAGCTACTCATTACTCGTAGTCCGCAAGCCCTGCAGTGGCTGATCGGAGTCGGGGTCTCGAGGAAAACGAGGTTACAGTGCATTACTCTATTATAATGAGTGGACAAGTTTTGAAATTCAAACGTGCTAATATTAGTTATTTCTAACCAAAGTTAAAATGTATGGCCATTGAATTTCATGAATTCAGTAATTTAAAAATATAATGAAACCTTTTAGAGGTAAATTATGATAACAATATTGTAGCGGGCTATTTTAATTCTATTTTTATTTCGATTTTACAAAAAGGAGGTTTTTTTATGTCCGCAATTCGCTGACGTTTTAATTTTTATATTGAAACATAAAAAAGTTTATAAATAAAATCTAAAAATTAGAATCTAAAAGGAAAAAAACTGAAAACTAAATAATAATCATATTCCACAACTATCACACGGCTCCGCACACTGGGACCCGTCCATACAACGCAATGCTCAAAACTCGATTTTCAAAATGAGAATACCTATTTAAAAAAAATAAACTATGTAAACTTAAGAATGTGTTACACCATTTCTACAAATACTAAATCAGTAACAGCTATCTGCTGTTCAGTGCATCAGCTCAAAGCTTATTTTATACCCATATTTATCCGATAGCGATCGTGAGTTTGTAGATAATATTTAAAACATTTATTTTTGCAAGTAATCGTCATATTTAATTGAAGTGCATCATGACTGCAACTAAGCAAGGTGTGGTTATTCGAATATTGTTTTTATGAACCTTGACGATCAATAGTTTTGGTTTAATCACTAACTATATGTGACAGTTTGATTTTTTATGTACTGAATCAAACATTTTTATTTTTTTTCCTTTTTCGCCTTCTTTTCCATTTGCCACTTCTCATGCACTTCATATAGTGACGCAGGGATGAGAAAAATTAAATAAGAACTGGATTCTCGATTCGTAAATAAATTAAATTTAAAAAGTGTCTTGTTTTGTTCACCCTATCCAATTTATTCGATTTGACAGTATGACGTGAAGTCTTATGTCTTGGTAATCGATCTTATTCTTATTTGGAACGAATAGTATGTATGTTTCAGATAAAATGTAATTTGATTCCATTCCACAAGCCCACATTATTATTAATGTCTTCCATCTTTACTATAACTAAGTGATACTATCAAGATAACGTCATCAGTTCCGACAAACTACTTCCTGCCGTGCCCTAAATCACGCCATTTCTTATCTGCGCGGGAGTCGCCTCGGCTAAGACACGGAGTAGGTAATTAGAACATGGATACTCAAGTTCAAATATAATAAAACTAAAACCTGATTGGACAAAAATGTGATTAATATTCCGAAATGCTGATAGATATCGCATACTATATATCAGTGTTAATAAACGCTGATATATAATAATAATTTAAGTAAAATTAGTTAACAATGATTCATAATTATTACCAACAAGTAGTTGAGAAAAAACACTTCGACACATTTATAAAATGAATGTTCAAGAAAAAACTTTTTTTTACATAATTATAAATTAATAAGTAGAAAGTTGATTTTTCTTGAACATTAGAAAAATATCCTTTAAATCAGTATTTATTACAGAGGCTATTAAAATCAAACCCCTAATATCTGCCTTAGTAGCAGTCTGGTTAAAACAATGGCAATAATGGCTGGGGGTTTGTTGAAGATATTATGAGAGAAACTAGGCAGGATTCACAGGGGAACTATTTCCAGTAGCGTGACAGAAAAGATTGTTAAGATAAGATAAAATTTAGGAAAATAGCACTAGAACATCTGCTGTTATGTTGCTGCAGAGCAACAAGGAGAATGTGGAAACTATAAACAACTGTGCGAATTGGGTAAATTATTCGAATCTGCAATGACAAAGAATCATAGACATGATCTTATGAAGTGAAAAACATGCAGGGTAACATGCCTAAGTTTTGAGTAGATTGAGATAGTAAAACATTTAAGTATAAAACCCTTGTAATATCCTGTAACTAGACTCAAATCAACGAATTGAAAGAAAAATATTATTAGACACAAAGTCTCTTAGCTGGCATTTGCTATTTTAATATCTATATTTAGCTTTTATTTTATTTACATTGTTATCACATGATAGCGATCACATGTAACAGAGATATTTGTAATTACGTAACATGATTGATGAGTGTCCATGGAATTTCTGGCACATTTATTTTCATAAAGCTTTAGAATGTGCAATTAGCATCGTATTTTCCTAACTGACTGACTTCTCGACATTTATAAATGTAAATAGTTTATTTGAAATAAAATGCTTTGAATGTTTGAAAATTAAAGGCAAACAAATTTTCAAAAAGTAATAAAATAAAAAGATTCAATTTTACAAACATAAAAAGTAAATCGACAATTATATAATTAGCAGTTGGTTATTTATTGATAGCAATCGAGGATATTTTCCATTGCTAATTCAGCCAGAAATTCATTTCAACATTAAATATATTATGTAGGCCTAAATTATTATGAGCGACCAACTGAATAGCATCGTGCTTAACAAAGTAAAGCTTCTGTGTGATACATACTCCGTGTTCGTAAAACGTCACAGCATAGTATACGTTACGTTTACCACGTGTGTCCGGTGTAGTGTGTGTGAGTTTGTACATATCCGGACATTCTCGATTTAGGTGATTATGGCGAAATATGTAAGGAATTTGTAATTGAGTGACGCGTTGCTTTAGTACGTAGTCTTTGTAGTGACTAATTGGGTTCGTAAAATCGGACCCGTATTCAAATCTGTACCTCTACCAAGAGTTTAAAGCAATTGTATTTGTCGATACTTGATACCGACTACGTAAATATTTTGTATGGCAAATTTTACAGCGCCTCTAGCGGTCACTTACGGAACCAAAATTTGCCATACAAAATATTTACGTAGTCGGTATCGAGTATCGACAAATACTACGCGTTCCAAATGAGAATAGGACCGATTCCTATGTTTTGACATTTCGTCGTACTGTCAAATCGAAGAAATTTTGGCAAAATTTATGAACTTGGAGATGAGTAGAATTTTATTGAACTGGATTCTGATTAAACTTTTTTCGTTCACAGTTCCTAAATAAATAAAATTTTTCTTAAATTTATTAATGTTTAAAAATTTCTTTCCTCGCTTTGACAGTAAATCGTGACGTCACAACATGGCAGGTGATCCTATTCTCATTTGGAACGCATTGTACTATTTATTGCTTTAAACTCATGGTATAGTTCCGAGGTACGGGTTCCGTACCCAAAGAGAGAGTTTTTTACTAAGACTTCGCTGTCTGATCCTCGGTCTGTCTGTCCGTCTGCCGGTCTGTCGGTCTATCCGTCTGTCACCAGGGTATATCTCATAAACAGTGATAGCAAGACAGTTGACATTTTCACAAATACTAAAAACAGACTAAAATTTATTTAAGAGGGGCTCCTCTAAAACAAACGTGATTTTGTTCCGTTTTTAAAAACAAATAAATAAGACAAAACAGTGCGTTGAAATTTCTCGTGACGTCACGCTACGTAAAACGTGGTAACAAGCCTCAATTTCTGAACTTTGATGCGTTTTATCTTTGTCAAAAATACGTGTCCGATATTTTTTGATAAATTTAGTAATGGACTAAATGGAATGATACAATTATTTTATACTAGCTTTTGCCCGCGGCTTCGTCCGCGTACATAAAAGACCTTCCCTCTGTCTCTCCCTTTTCTCACTTCTTTTATAAAAAAAAAAATAGCCTATATTTCCAGGGTCCCAACTATCTCTGTACCAATTTCTTCAAAATTGGTTTTGCCATTTAGGCGTGAAGACGTAACATTTTCTTCTTCCATTCTGTCCTGTCACCCGTCAAACCATCACTAACCTTCCTATTCTTTCATATCACGTCTCACACAATCCATCCATCTTTTCTTCGGCCTTCCTCTCCCTCTTCATCCATCTACATGTATAATCAGAACTCTTTTAGTAATATGCGCTTCATCCCTCCTCTTCACGTGTCCATACCAAGACAACCGATTACCTTTCAACTTTTCAGTCACTGGCGCCACTTTCAAACTTCCTCTAATATACTCATTTCTCACTTTATCCATTCTCGTCACACCACACATCCATCTCAACATTCTCATCTCCGCTACATGCAATCTTTTTTCATCCTTCTTTTTCTCAGCCCATCGTTCTAATCCATACAGTATGACAGGTCTTATGACGGACTTGTAAATTTTACCCTTCAACCCAATTAATTAATATTGAATACGGTACATACAAAATTCGCTGCAAGTAATTTATTGAAGTCTATTTTTAGAAAAATATTACATTGACCGATACGATGTACGGTGCAAAAAAGTCATTCAAGGTTACAATCGGTTTCTTTTTGTAATGATTATTAAAGGATCCTAATTTAATATTAATATGTGTAAATCAATGTTTCTCCTTGCCTTCAAGAGGTCATTAAACTGTAAAACTACTTATTTATTCTGTGTCTGGGTGTAGGTAATATATAATATAGATTTATGTATTTAGAAATATTTATGTATATGATCCTTAGTTGTCTTGTACTCATACCACAAGCTCTGCTTAGTCTGGGACTAGATAGCGTTTTGTAATAGTTGTTATTATATTATATTATTTTATATTATATTATATTATATTATATTATATTATATTATATTATATTATATTATATTATATTATATTATATTATATTATATTATATTATATTATATTATATTATATTATATTATATTAGTTACTTTTGGGAAAGCGTGCTCCATCGTCAGCCACGTTATCGCTTACTATCAGGTGAGATAGTGGTCAAACGTAAGCCTATCCATAGTGGCGGAAGAAACTCCCGAGTGTCACCATTGTGTGGATCGCTCGAAGGATACGGGTCCTCGTGGGGGCGATTGGCGGCAACGATCTCTCGCCCCGGGCCTTGGTACAGGCCGTGGTCCGGAGCGAGTAAGAGTGGCAGGCGGTCGCCTACTTCTGCGAAGCAGTAATGCTAGCAAAGGAGGTGGCAAAACGCGCGAGGCAATAGCCATCGCGCCCCAGCCGTCGGAATTCCGATCCCGATTTCTGGCCACGGTAGGCGCAGGCTTGCGGACAGCGAGCAATGGGTAGCTCGCCTTCCGACTGTCCAGACCGAAACCGAGTCGTCGACGGCGCGTAGTGTTTCACGTTCGCTTGAAGGAGTTATCAGCAACCGTACGGGACCAGCAGGGTCAAAGCCTACTGAGGCCAGGTGATGCGAAAGAGATCCCCGGGGCCCTGTAAAAATGACAAAGAAGGAACAGGAGTGGGTTTTTAGTCAATGAAAGTCTGGAACGCCCCTCGCTCCGTCCAAGGACGAGAGATATCATTTAGATGATTTTCCAACCCAAAAAAAACTTCTTTGATTTTTTTAGATTGAGTTCAAGTGGTCTTTGAGATTCAATAGTAGGTAAATATTCTGCGTATTTTTTACCGTTTGTAATTAGTTATGTGTAAAAAGGTACTCACGTTTTTGTGAAGAGGTCTTATATCATTGAGTGTTTGCTATACGTCCTCATTGCCAGTACTTTGAACTTTAGACTTAACGTGATTTTAAGTATGGTGTTATTATTTAAAGCCCAATTTTTTTCGTATGGTTACCGCACTTAGAGGCAAACCACACGATGCGGTGCGGCGCTGCACCACAAATATTTCAACGAATTGGCTTACCTAGAAGTAACCTATTCACTCATTTATTTATTTATTTATTTCAATTAATTACAACGGTTAAACAACCAATTACAGTAACTAAACAAAGAGTAAAAGTATAAACAACACGTACATCAATTCCTCTCACAGTACTTCTGACATCTTCCGTTCATCCGCAAACAGATCGTTTGTTGGATAAAAATCCAAGAGATCATTTAGTGCAGCCAAAGTGCGAGGTATTGGAGACTGAGCACGGGAACAGTGCGACACTGAGGCACAGCAAACATTCTGTGCTTCTTGCCGCGGCAGTAATTGTCCGGCACAAAGAAACGGACTCATGACTTAAAGACCCACAGAGTCTAGCAGGGAATTTCACTCCTTAGCCGTACGCACAATAAAATTGTTCGCAAAACGCTTTGTACGTATGGGTGGGATGTCCATCATGTACCGGTGGCGCAACTCCGTACGTCTAGTAGTCCGATGATGGAACAGACTTGGTGGAAGCAAATTAAGCAAATCCAATACACACTCCCCGAAATGTAAACAGTAGATGACTGACAGGTTTGGTAGTAAAAGGTATCGCATTAAAATAATCTTATATCCCAAAAACCATCCCATCTTCTGAGTACGGCGGGCTGTGCGACTCAAACGGCCTTTTAATAACCTTATCGGAAGTTATATGTTTGAGCTGTTTGGGGTTGAAACACTAGGGCCATGGGGTCCGAGCGCTCGAGTTGTGCGTGATATGAGAAAACACTTGCGGGGTTACCCAGTGGCGTAACTATACCATCTGAGGACCGTGGCAAAATTTAGAAGGGGCCCCGGGAAAAGCGTCAACTTAGTAATGTGCGCAGGAATTGCATGACTTGATTCCGCCATCTCAATTCTACCATCGGACAAGCCGACGCACGGCAAGTATCCACCCTTACGTCGTTGAAACACCTACGGTCCGGACTAAGCGTTTCGCCTCGTCATTTATACCGCGTACATCAAAGGACTGGAACAGTTTGCCTGCTGCGGTCTTCCCGTCTGATTATAATTTGGGTGTCTTCAAGGCTAGAGTGAATAGGCTCTTAATTAACTAGTGCGCCTCACCATCAACGATTGCATCACTGCTTACCATCAGGCGGGATCGCAGTCAAGTACTAGTTTATAACAGATGAAAAAAAATGTTGATAAATCACTTAAGTACACATGTAAAATATTCTTTCTTATTAATAAATCGGTAAGTCTCCAATACACAATGATTTTTATATTTCGTCTCTGAACGTAGGCTTCCTAGTGGCGTATCAGAATTAGAAATTGATCCTTTTCTTATGAATGCGTTTAATAAATCTTAATAATTGAATGGAATTTGTAGGTTTATTTCTTCTGAACTCACTGTCTTTCGGACCGGGGGCCCCACCGGGGCGGGGGCCCGTGGCATTTTGCCAGCCTTGCCACCCTATAGTTACGCCACTGGGGTTACCTTGACATTCAAAGTAAGATTGTTTTAATCTTGTTTCAGTGTGGGTAAGAGATGGCGCTAGACAACTTGTATGCTGCTCTGTCTTTTACCCACACTAAAACAAGATTAAAATAATCTTACTTTAAACGTCATGGTCTGGGTCCTAGTCAGTCGCTTACTATTAGGTGAGATAGCGGTCAAAAGTGAGCTTATCAAATATCAATAGTAAATAAAACTTCTTCGATTTTTATACTGACTTCAAGTGGTCTTTGACCGACTTTTCGCGTGACCAGAAGGCTGGGCTTTACTTCGGTCAACGAATCAGCATTGTCATCATGCGTGGCAATGCTGCCAGCGATCTGAGCACTTTTCCTATTGACATCGATGTGGATGAATTTTTTTGATGCCCAATAAGTTGGCGCGTTTTTAAATATTATTATTTTAGTTTGTAGAACTTTTAAGTTATAAGATAATAATATTAAGTTTAATTAAGTTTTAAGTTAATAACATTAAATACTAAAAATGATCCCAAAAACCAACTTATTCACCGGGGTTAACCTACTAAAGATAAAGCTACATAAAAAATGGAAGTCGGACATATTTAAAAGTGTGATATTTACATTATGATAACGGAGCACGCGCTTGTTTATCTCTTATTGTCGGTTCAGGGTTCCTATGACTTATCTCAGGTCAATATGAGATTGAATAATTTAATATGATGATGAAAAAATGTTTTGTGAACAATCTAGTAGTTTATTTAGTGGTCCAGTACCCGTGCGTGCAGTTCACTCAGGCGTCGAAGTACTCCTCCACATCGCTGTCATCCGAGAATGTGCCCAGAAGACTGGCAGCATTACCACGTTGAACGGCAATGCTAATTCTTTGAGCGAAGAACGAGCCAGCCCTCTGGTCACGCAAGGTGTCGATCAGTCGGCGAGAAATTTCCTTAAAAAGGAGACGCGCATTCGGACCCCATGACTCAAGCGTTTCGACCCCAAACGGCTCATAACTGTAATTACCAAGAAGGTTACAGTATTTGCGTTGTTTAAGGGTCTCAGCAGCCGCAGCGGCAGCGCCAGCACACCCCGCCGTACATGGAATGTGGGATGGCGCAAGGGTGTCGACACAGGTTGCGTCCCACACCAGAGGCTTACCCATCTTCCACGGTACCAACGTCATACCATCTGGTCTCTTTTCATCGTCACGTATCAAGCCATTTGGTTCTAATACAGCGGGTACGCCGGCGGTGACAAGTGTACATAGTTAGGTTTTAGTATAAATAATTTATTTAGTATTTTAAACGTGATGCCAAACCATATTATGCCTTAAAATTTGATGCCAACAGGGTATTACCGTGAATAACGCGTAGTTTATTAGGCCCTTTACACATTCATGGCGCTAGATTAATAACCTTAATCACTCCAGCAGTTCTAATAATAGGCTATTGTTAATAAGCCTCTGATCTGCCATTACAAACACAAAGCTGATCACTCAAGATATATTCTGTAAGATATAATATGTCTAAGGCCTTGTTTAGAGTAGGGAGAGTACGCGGGTGGTTGGTGCAGATTTGTGTCTGCATCTTTAATAAAACGGTTCTTTTGAAAAGTCATCTTATGACAACCCCCGCTCTTGGGCGGAGCGGGAGATAGTGTCAGACTCTTACTGACTAAAAAACCCATCCCGTTCCTTCAAGCCTTCATACCGGGGCTCGAGCGCCCTTTCGGGTAACCCTGGCCCCAGTAGGCTTCGACCCGGCTGGGTCTGCTGTTGCTGACAACTCCTTGAGGCGCGCGGGAACAGCGCGCGCCGTCGACGACTTGGGCTTGATCCGGACGGTTACCGGACGGCCGGACAGCGAGCTACCCATTGCTCACTGTCCGCAAGTCCGTGCCTACGGTGGCTGGAAATCGGGATCGGAATCCCGGCGGCGGCGGCGAGAGCGCCGTTGCCTGATGCGTTCGGCCTCCTCCTTTGCGAGCATTACTGCTTCGCAGAAGTCGGCGACCGCCTGGCACTCTTCCTCGCTCCGGACCATGGCCTTTCAATAAAACGGTCATTCATTCATAATAAGGCGCATATGCCTGGAAGAGATCGCGGAATGCGATAAGGCCGCCCATTGTATGTTTGTGTTTTAGTTTTAGTTTCCTTTTTGTATGTGTAATCGTGTACAATAAAGTGTATAATAAATAAATAAATAAATACATAGTCCCTCATCAGGCCGGAGTTAAATGTATGTTTAATTCCCGCCAGCTGTGCCGGGATAGAGCCCCGCTGATCTTCAAATACATTTTCTTTATGAAATATTAATTGATTTACATTATCTGTTATGTACATTCTGCAGAACACTTGATTTAGCCGTTACCAAGGAGTAGGCCCTTTAGGGCTATGCTCGGGGTTTCCTTGCGTGATCGAATAAAAAATGAAGATATCCACAGGAAAACTAAGGTTGCCGACATAGCACAAAGAATTGCCGAACTTAAGTGGCAATGGGCAGGGCACATTGCTCGCAGAACAGATGACCTTTGGGGCCGAAAGGTTGTGGAGTGGTAGACGCAGTGTTGGAAGGCCTCCTACATGGTGGACCGATGACCTGGTAAAGGTAGCAGGAAACCGATGGATGCGAGACGCACAGGAACGTTCGATGGGGCGATGCTTGGGGGAGGCCTATGCCCAACAGTGGACGTGTATCGGCTGAAATGATGATAAAGGAGTTGGCTACAGAAAGTCACAGTTTTATAGCACTGTTCGAGAGTTAGGGCCTTGACAGTTCAGTTCAGGTCGTACGGCCTCTACATAGTCACGCCCGCTACCGCTACCGCATCCGCTCTAGTCGCCACGCGTTCACTGTATACTTAGCCTTAATGCTTAGGTACTATGCGTGGGAGGAATGTGACGTTTCTAAGTTAGATTAGGCAACCAAAGTAATATGCGAAGACGAAATAGACTGTCAGTTCTTACAAATTATTATTGTGTTGTGTTGTTCCGTACGGTTTCAGGCAGGGACTCAAACTGTAACCGTAATAATGTGTTTTAACACTGTTTTTTAAAACAGCAGAAAAACACTTTTAAATGTTACAGATACAATAATGTTACCGAATGAAACTGTAACCTTTTATATGTGTTAAGAAGTGCTACCGAATCAAACTGTAACCTGTTATATGTGTTAATAAGTGTAACTGAAACAATTGCACAGTACCATAAATAATTAAATTGTAACTTTGGCAACGTTGCGTTTATCTGTTACACTTATTAACACTTGTATCTGTTACAGATATGTTACGGTTACACTTTTTTAAGTGTTTTGGGTTAACACATTGAAAACACATACATAAGTGTTACATTTTTGATTCTGTTACACATTCAACATGTAACACTTATAATTCTGTAACCTTTATGAAGGTGTTTTTAAGTCCCTGGTTCAGGACGTAAAGAATAACACCATCCCGTCTCTTCCCGTGGATGTCGCAAAAGGCAACTATAGAACACATCAGAGAATGGACAGCAGCATTCTATGCAGCATAGCATACCATATTCAGCCCTAAAAAGGGAATGGGCCGTAATACCCCACGCGGGCCCGGTGCGGGTTGGTGGATGTCATATGTCTTCGACTTTCTGGTTTTATGACATGCCGGTTTCAAAACGATGTTTTTCTTCACCACTTTGAGAGCAGTGGTGATGAAATAAATTACACAAAGTAATGCGCCTGGTTGGGTTTGAACCCGCGACCTATAACTCGTAAGTCGGGGTCGTTACCATACCGGCACCACTGCATTCTATGTGCTTTGTAACTAACACACTGCGATCGCCAACGCACATGCCAAGCGTGGCGATTATGGCAATAATCCCCTAATAATAAACACAAAAAAAAAATAACCCGTATTGACCAGTAACTTAAGGAGGTGTCAGCAAATCTTTATGGTTTGCTGAAGTCTCCTTGAGGCACGCCTAGAACACCATAGCAACGGCAAGCTACCCATTGCTCGCCGTCCGCAAGACCAAACGGAATTGCGACGCACTGTAGACGCTCTCTGCCCATGCGAACAAAGCAATGGGACGAGCTATAGCTTATTTATAAGTAGATAGGCGTTAGGGAAATTTTCATTAAAAGACAAAGTAACAAAATTGTCAAAGAGTTCTGTCGGCATTTTATTTCAGAAAGGAATTTCATGTGTGGGTGATACGAAAATCGGATTGTAAAATTCTAATTTTACATTTGCGTTCTTTGTTTTGGTCTCGTTAAATGTTACAGGATTTATTAAATGGGTCTATGCAAGACCAATCAATTATCTACACTTATACACCACTATTTTTAAATCTAAATCCATAAAAAATATATGTACTTTTTTTGATTTCTTTTAATATTTTTGCCATCGACAAAATTAAGCATAGATTCCCTCATTTTGATATGTGCACATTATAAAAACTCACACTGCATACTTATGCAGTGTGAGTCTACAACTGCAACATGCAACTGATAAACATACTTATGTTTATCAGTTGTCTAGTACTCATAGCACAAGCTCTGCTTAGCCCAAGCTAAGCAGAGCTAGTCCCAAGACTAGAATGGTATTTTGTACAACATCAGGTAGTCCATTAAACAATCAGTTTAACTTTATTCCTTAAAACTTTCGTTTCGCTAAAGGTTTGGTTAAAAAATTAAAGTCGTTTGTTAAATTACTTTAATTTCTTCAGTGTCTTATTTTTCTAACGAAGTGACCTTTCCTAAATGAAGTAATTTGGACAGGAATAAACCTATTTAATAAGAAAGGGCCAAGTTCACGTTTAAAATCGTACATTCTGGGTTCTGTACCAACTGTAAACAGATTTAAATTACATTACAATTGATAATGAGTATTTTTGCTGTTGGTTTGTTGATTACGGAAAAGTAATCCAAAATTCCATCACGTTTCGTTTATTCAAATTACACATAAAAATAATTTATTTTTTCGTTCTTTTCTTAATGGGTTTTTTTATTTTAATGGTTTTTTAGTGCATATCAGTTATAAATTAAGGAAAACTTAAAGTTTTACTTAAGTTATTGATAATAGTAGAAAAAAGTAATTAGTTACGCCTAATTCTTTCCATATTTTTTATTTACTTGGTTAAATGAAGGTAAATAAATTGGTTTAGATTTTTTTTATAATTTTAGAAAAAAAAAACATAGTCTTTATACAGATTTTGAAGAATAGGTCATGTTGTTACAATTTTTTTAGGGATGCATAAATTTATTTCATGTTTAATTTTTATCTATTTTGAAATTGTTATGTAATCAATTTTGTAAACTTCAAATAAATGTTAATCAATTTTATTAATTCATGGATCTATAAATTCCATTATTTAAATATTTGCATACCTGTAACTTAGGTGAAATATGTCTCGGTCTATAACTGTCACTGTAACATATTTATAGCAAATAAATGATTGATTGATTGATAAAGACTTCATTTTTATTTTCAATATGCTGGGGAAATACAGTTTTTCTTTTTATACTAACTAAAATATTCTGACACTTCAAAATATTTTTTGGTTATGTACATATTGTATATTTTGCTTTAATTCAGAAAGAGTAAGTAGTTTAAAATATGAAGATTTCAAAAGATTAGTCTCTAAACCCTTGCAATGAAGGAACAGACGTTCAGATGACCGAAATCAATAAAGCTCTGTTTATACCATTTGACTACGGAATTCTAAAAACTCAATTTTTCACACTATTTTAAGAACAAGAGAGATTACGTAAATTAATTTCACTGTAAATTGAACAAAAGTAGCCTGAGAATTGTGAAGCTAATTGTTTTAATGAAACGCTGTTTTCCCTGAGAAGTGGAAAATGGAATTAAGAAATTTATTTTTAGCCCTCTGTAAGTAACCAAAGTTTTAGTATTCTGACGCAATAATTGTTAGGCTTTTGTTTAACGCTGGTTTGATTTTAGTCTTTAATCAGTTTCTGAAGTTAAAAATAGATTTATTTTTTGTACATTTATACTTCTTCGTTTTCGCGTCAGTGTAAGCAAACTTGGTACAGTCAAACGGTCCGGACTAAGCGTTTCGCCTCGTCATTTATGCCGCAAACATCGAAGGACTGGAACAATTTGCCTGCTAAGGTCTTCCTGTCCGATTATAATTTGACACTGTAGTACAGGTTGATGGATTGTACTTGTAATTAATATAGGTACTCGTACTAATTTATCTTACTAGCTTTTGCGCGCGGCTTCTCTCGTGTACACAAAATACAGCTTATGTCACTCAGGAATAAAGCAGCTTTTTATCGGTGAAAAAAATTTAGCAATTTGATCAGTACTGCTTTCAGAGGTTTACCTCCGGCAAACAAAAAAAAAAAAAAAAAACTTTACGTCTTTATAATATTAGAGTAGATGTGATAGTAACTGTCTGTCAGTATGTCAATCAGCTTTACTTTTTTTTTGACTGCCCGACATTTTGACAATTCAAAAGTGCTTATATTAAGTCTTTTTAAAATAAACGTTTCTGATTTGAGTCTGTTACGCTTTTAGGGTTAAACTACTTGATGTAAATAAGAAATTATGCGACTCATTACTTTTGATGAAATTTGGTATGAAGGAAGCTTAAATTCCAAGAATGGACATAGGCATTTAATCTGTCTTCGACTTCGCAATAACTAACATTCACGCGGACAAAGCCGCAGGCAGAAGCTAGTTGTAAACTGACTGCGTCACAAAACGCTGAGCCACGTACTATTTTTATTGCATCAGCTATGAATGGAGGATGTTACGACAGACAGACAGGAATGTGTCTGCGTGTATATGAGGAGACAGTCGTACGATGTCATGTGACGGAAAATGGTGATGTGGCATTGTCAATCATGTTCCAGATATTTTAATGGGTAGATCGGTAGAACCACCAACATTTTTTTTTTTAAATCGATATAATCTATGGTAGACGCCAGATGAACGTGGAATAATGGCCATTGACTCTCCTACATTTGTAGTCATTCTTGACAGGCCTGTTGGTCTAGTGGTTAGTGACCCTGACTGCTATGCCGAAGGTCGTGGTTTCGATTCCCACCCAGGACAAATGTTTGTGTGATGAGCATGATCATTGGTTTCTGTGTCTGGGTATAATTTACCTATAATATGTTATGTATGTATTTAGAAATATATAAGTATGTTTATCAGTCGTCTAGTACTCATAACACAAGCTCTGCTTAGATTGAAATTATTATTTATTAATCTTAATTTCAAAAATGGAAATAAAGACAGAAAGCTGTCTTGAATCATGATCCTTTGATTCCAAGGTCATTACAAATGGGTAGATCGGTGGAACTACAGCTTTGTCCTTAAGTATTATTTACACAGGTGGTCTGAAAAGTTTCCGAGCTCAATGTGCAGGTGTACTTGTCAATAAAAGCTAGCTAATGCTTTCTTCTTTTCGTGACACTTTCGGACACTTTATCCGATTATATTGTGTCCGAACCGTCACCAACTCGATTTGAGGACAAATATTTGTTCCTTTAGTTTAGCCGCAGAAAGATTTGTAAATATAGAGCAAAGGTATTGAAAGGCAGGTATAACAAAGACCTCTTTATTTCGGAAATGCGATAAGCTACGAAAAAAAAATGTTATCTACCAATATATTTATTTATTTACTTAAAGCTTTATGCACAAAAAAACTGTACAAAGGCGGACTTAATGCCTTAGGTATTATCTGCCAGTCGACCTTAGGGTGGTTTTTTTTTTTTTTTTTTTTTTTTTTCGATGGGAAAAATCATCTTATGACAACCCCCGCTCTTGAGTCAGACTCTTACTGACTAAAAAACCCATCCCGTTCCTTCAAGCCTTCATACCGGGGCTCGAGCGCCCTTTCGGATAACCCTGGCCCCAGTAGGCTTCGACCCGGCTGGGCCCCTGCTGTTGCTGACAACTCCTTGAGGCGCGCGGGAACAGCGCGCGCCGTCGACGACTTGGGCTTGGTCCGGACGGTTACCGGACGGCCGGACAGCGAGCTACCCATTGCTCACTGTCCGCAAGCCCGCGCCTACGGTGGCTGGAAATCGGGATCGGAATCCCGGCGGCGGCGGCGAGAGCGCCGTTGCCTGATGCGGTCGGCTTCCTCCTTAGCGAGCATTACTGCTTCGCAGAAGTCGGCGACCGCCTGCCACTCCTCCTCGCTCCGGACCATGGCCTCGACCAAGGCCCGGCGCGAGAGGTCTCCGCCGCCTATCACCCCCACGAGGGCACGGCGATGCTCCGCCCAAGCAGGGCACACCGCGATTGTGTGCTCCACCGTGTCCTCCGGGCACCTTAGGGTGGTGCAGAAACATAACATGGCAGGTGCAACTAAATAAATAGACAAAACAGAAGAGAAACAAATATATACAATAGTAAATACATGCTTATATACATACATATAACAAAAACAATGCTGTTGTAAAAAAACAAATCTAAACAATTAGCTCGGTGATGATTCTACCAACATCTTGCGAATATGCTCACGTGCCTTCACCTTAAAAGAAAATCGGCTTGTTGCCATCCTGATATTCAGAGGGAGCGCATTCCAAAGAGATACACAATATAATACAACGTGTAACGTTCAATGCGCAAAACCTGAAAATAGTTTGATGATAATAACGAGCAAAATCAATTAAACCATTTTTTAATATAGGTTACATTTTTCCAAAAATCTTCATTAAAAACTTTACCCTGTCTATTTATTATTAGGTCAAGCCATCACATGCGCCACCCCACCCAAATAAGTAAACAAATGGTTGTAGCCCAACAAAATTTTCTCAGACGCGGAATAATAATAGTTCTTATTACAATGCAGATACGAATTATAAAAAAATTAAAACTGCACATAGAACCTTTATTTTTTTTTCTCATAGAATTAGGTAAATTGAATTAAAAATCATTTGGGGTGTCTGAAGTTTTGCCCATTTTATGTTACACGTTGTATAAATAATATACCTATGTTTCACTCAAAAGACAAACGATTTTTTTTTTAAACTAGCGTTTTTAAGCTTTTGCATAGCTTCTATCGCGGGCCTTGAGCGTGGAGACCGAATCCAGAAATTCCGTAACGAAAATAACCTAACACCCCCCACTCATTTGTTTTTTGAGCGTGGTGACCGATAAGAAAACAAATGAGTGAACAATCAACCAAAATTCAATTCAATGTGTGAAAGTGTAACTTTAATTAATATCAAAAAAAAAACAAAGCAAAAAAAAAATACTGTATAAATAAATTAAATAAATAATTATAATTGCATAAGTTGATAAAAAGCTTTATCGCGGCAGTCCCCGAGTGCCACACGTCTTTTTTTATTGTTATGTCATTTGTTATACTGTCTTGTTAAATGCTGACACATCCACCTTGTCTATTGCATCAGCCATCATGAATGGTGTCGTTACGACAGACATGTGACGTTGTGTGTGTGTGTGGGGAGATTCTCGTGTGGCCGCATCGTGTGACTTCTTCTAGTTGTGATTGGTGGTGGGTTGACCTCATTTATAAAAAATGTAGCGTGATTATATTGAGTGTTGATAATAAATAAGATAGGGGAGTGTCTTTGGCAAAATGGCCGTTAATTTAACAGCTGTGGTCTGTCTAAAAATTCAAACGACTTAAGAATTTTGTGTAATACTCGTATTTAATCATTTAAAAATACCTACTTAATCTCGATACTTTTCATAAGGTTTTTTTATTAGTAAACAATGATCAAGATCTTTTAATAAAGACTAGTGCTTAACTGCGATCCCACCTGATGCAGTGATACAGTCGTTGATGGTGAGGTGCACTAGTCAGCTACATCACATTTCAATATGCCTTAATAATTACAATTGCCGAAACGGATCTTGAGCGCTCTGCGTCAGAGTGAGGATCGCTTTGTGCATTCCATACATTGGCGTGCCAATCGTTTTCCTTGTTAGATACATGCAACAACGAAGGAAAGAATCAGGAGTGACGTCTATCACGCGATGGCGCGGCGAGCCAATCATTGACACTCCCCGCCCCCGCGTCTCACTTCGCACCACTAAAGCGACCGAATATTTGACTTCTGCGCAACTTGAAGCCAGCGCTCAAGATCCGTGACGGCAATTGTATCTAAGTCTTTTGACTTTTTAGATAGACTCTATTAATTTAACGTTTAAACGATCTGGCCAGTTTCAGTAGGCTATATCATGAAATGCAACTATTCAAAATCAAAATCAAAAATATTTTTATTTCACATAGGCCTACATGGGCACTTATAAAACGTCAGAAGCTAGTGCACGGTTCCAAATTGGATGTTTCCTATGGAGAAGAACCGGCAAGAAACTCCATGGTTACTCTTTTAAAAAAGTGGTTGTTTTACAATATTGATAGATGTTATGTAAGAACAGTGTAGACCAGTCAAATATTGTACACAAAAGCACAATAAAAATTTTCTCAGTATTTCATGATAATATGGTCGATCATACATGAAGTGATATATTTTAAGATTTGGCCACGATATGTGTTTAAGAGAAAGTAGATGAATACGAGACATACCGAGATTATGACAGTTGAGAAGTATAGCTGGTACATACCTGTAAAGAAATTGAAAATTATTCATTTGTTTATGTATACACAAACACAAGAACGAAAAGAACAAATACAGATAGAAGAGCACAAAGGTGCTTGTCCCTGTCCTGAGTAGGGACTCAAACTGTAACCGTAATAATGTGTTTAACACTGTTTTTTAAAACAGTTTTAAGAGAAAAACACTTTTAAATGTAACAGATACAATAATGTTATCGAGTGAAACTGTTACCTTTTTTAGGTGTTATGGAGTGCAACCGAATCAAACTGTTACAGTTGTTTTGTATGTTGTGTTTATATGTGTTAATAAGTGTAACTGAAATAATCAGTTTTAGTATAGCTTTGTAAATTGTAACTTTGGCAACGCTGCGTTTACCGGTTACACTTATTAACACTGTTAACACTTTTATATCTGTTACAGATATGTTAGGGTTACACTTTTGTAAGTGTTTTGGGTTAACACATTGAAAACACATTAATAAGTGTTACATATCTGATTCTGTTACCAATTTAACATGTAACACTAATAATTCTGTAACCTTTATGAAGGTGTTTCTAAGTCCCTGGTCCTGAGAGCCTCGATGTCAGAGAGCCCCGTTTCGGAGGCACCCGATTTGTTTTGGTTCCGTACCTCAAATGGAAAAACAGAACCCTTATTTATAGGATCACTTTGTTGTCCGTCCGTCTGTCTGTCTGTCAAGACCCTTTATCTCGAGAACGCGTGGAAGTATCGAGTTCAAATTAAAACCAAATATTCAAATCTGCGGTCCCTTCAAGCTGTGAAAAATCCAACTTCTAAGTTGACCAATAGAAAAGATTCGGCCGTTTATGTCGCAAAAAAACGTATATTTTGATACTCTCAAAGATTGAAATTCATATGGTGCTTCCCGTTGACCCAGAATCCTGAAATTTGGCGGAAAGCAAGGTCTTATAGCACAGATATAGGAAAAAATCTGAAAACAGTAGATATTTTGTTTACAACGTCAAAAAAAAAAAAGGCAATTCGGAAAAATCTTCGAGACGCAACCAATTTGGTGGCGCGACCAGCTCGGTCGTGTGGCGACTCTGTAGTCTGTATGGTGTCTAGTTTGGCAGCTTGGCGCTGTGTCCCGGTGAAATATAGTGCTAAGTCAAATATAGCGCTATGTCAAATATAGCCCTAAGTGTTCTGTTCCGGTTCTGTTTAAAGCGAAACGCGAGGCTCAACTGGCTGCAAAAAAGCTAGAAATCCTCGCAAAGGTCAAACAGTACTTCACGTCGGAACAGCTGCTCAAACTTTATCAAGCGCAAGTTCGATCGTGTATGGAGTATTGCCCTCATCTTTGGGACAGATCTGCCCGATACCAGCTTGATGCACTTGAGGCAATTGAGAGGCGAGCCAGAAGGATAATAATTGGCGATGATACACTCGTCGAGTCGAGGCTTCAAAGTCTTGAGCATCGACGCCGAGTTGGTTTTCTACCGGTTGCATTTCGGGGATTGTGCGTCGGAATTCCACCTAGCCTGTTCCATCATCGGACTACCAGACGTACGGCGATGCGCCACCGGTATATGGTGGATATCTCACCTACACGCACAAAACGTTTTGGGAACAGATTCATTGTGCGTGCGGCTAGGGCGTGGAATTCCTTGCCGGAGTCTGTGTACAATAGTCTGTGTCTGTGTGTAATAGCTACAACCCGGGAATCTTTAAGTCGAGACTGAATAGGTTGCTTCTAGGTAAGCGCGTTCCACCGTCGACCGCATCGTCGCTTTCCATCAGGTGAGATAGTGGTCAAGCGCGAACTTATCTACACTACCTACACTATAATATAATAAAGAGGTAAAGTATGTTTTTTTGTTTGTAGGAGGTAATCTCTGGAAGTACTGGTCCGATTGCTAAAATTTTTCACCGATAGAAAGCTGCTTTATTCCTGAGTGACATAGGCTATATTTTATGTACACGGGCGAAGCCGTGGGCAAAAGCTAGTCAGCAATAAAAAAGAAAAAACGCTAAAAATTCTGACAGTTATGCAAATCAACAAATGACCTACATTTTTGAGCTAAAGATAATTTTGTGTGGGTCATGATATTTTTACTACAATATTTGCTAATAGGTCGCTGATCCATGCACCTGGACTATTGCATCAGCCAATGAATGAAAGACTTTACGATAGACCAACAAACAATTTTTTTTTTTTGTATAGGGACATAACCTGACCAAAAATTCTACCAACATAACCTGACCTCTTAATATACAACAAATCTGCAAAACGCGAGGTCAACTTATATTGGACGTTAAGTTCCGTGAGATGTAAAAAGTTTCCACTACAACATGAGCTCTTGTTTTATGACCGGCGAACAATATGAGAGGTGAAGTTATAATAGTTGTGTGTTACGTAGTTGGAATATTAATAGAAAAGAAATGGTTTTGTAAAAAAATGATCCATGCACCTTGTAATATTGCATCAGCTTAAGAATGGAGGATTTCGTAGCTAGAAAGAAAGAGAATTTTATTTGGCATACTATGATAGATATTACGTGAGCAGTGGTAGCCGAGTGGTAACGGCCTAGACTTACGACTCGAAGGTCGCGGGTTTAAACCCAGCCAGGTGCCTTACTTTTAGTACCTAACTTATTTTATCACCGCTGCTGTCATAACGGTAAAGGACAACATCGTGAGGAAACTGGCACGTTTTAGAACCAACAATTCGAAGACATGTGACATTCATCAACCCGCACTGGGCCTGCGTGGTGGATTACGGCCCATTCCCTCTCCTAGAGAGGAGACCTGAGTCCCAGCAGTGGGAACATTAAAAGGCTGGTTATGGTAGACATTACGATATGAGACAGGATATATGTATATATACAAAGGAGTCATGGCAGATTCATGAACAAAATTTTGCTGGCATATTTTTTTAGGGTCTAGTGGTGAAAAATATACAAAAGATATATAAAATTTCCAAACAATTACGTCTCAGACATTACTGCTAATAGAGTCCGTGTATTAAAAATATTCCAGAATTAATGAAAAAGTTATGAAGCATGCAAAAAAAATAACTTAGCCATGACTATTTATTTTCTTGAAAAATCTAGTTTCCAATTAAGACGACTTTTTTGCTGTCCTTAGACTGACCATAATTTTGATTTGATAAAACTTAGTCAATTATTTCGTTGGTTTATATCATGGTAAATTATGTAGACAAAAAAACAATTCAATCTCATTAATAATATCCTCGCTGTTGTTCTTTGGGAATGAAGACTGTTGTACACCACTTGAGTAATCTACACTATAATCTATTATAGAGGTAAAGTTTGTTTTTTTTGCTTGTAGGAGGTAATCTCTGAAAGTACTTGTCCGATTGTCAAAACTTTTTCCCCGATAGGAAGCTGCTTCATTCTTGAGTGACATAGGCTATATTTTATGTTGACTGGCTTGTTGGTCTAGTGGTTAGTGACCCTGACTGCCATGCCGGAGGTCGTGGGTTCGATTCCCACCCAGGACAAATGTTTGTGTGATGAGCATGATCTTTTGTTCTGTGTCTGGGTTTAATTTATCTATAATATGTATGTATTTAGAAATATATGTGTATGTTTATCAGTTGTCTAGTACGCATAACACAAGCTCTGCTTAGATTGGGACTAGACGGCGTCGTGTGATAGTTGTGTGGAATATTATTATATTATTATGTGTGCGGGCGAAGACGCTGGCAAAAGCTAGCAAAAGCTAGCGGAAGCAGGGGCAAATGATACCACTGCCTTTTTTTTTCAGATAAAACATTCATGTCTACCAACGCTGCTTTTTTTGCCAGCACCTTTTGGACCCATCAACCGAGAGATTTAACGTTTACCGATAAATGTCATCATTATTGTAACGGTTCTGGTTTTTTATTACTTGGGATATCCTCGTTGTGGTTTTTTCATTCCTAGCGAAATAATTAATTGTCACATTAATTTAATGTAAACTATGTAGCTAATTAAAAAGCGGGAAACACCAGTGGCTTGTGATAATTGTTTATATGAGCTTCTGATAAGTTGATACAACTTTTTTTCCGTTATTAGCGGTCCAAATTGCGATGGATTTATTAGGTATTTTTACAGTAATACAGGGTGGCCCGTAGATAGAGGTCTATTTTTGTAAGCTCGTTTTGAAGTTAAGATTTATTTTTTATAGGAAGAAAGATGCAAGTGACAGTTTGCGTTTTTGGCAGAATGAGTATTCTTTTCCTAAGATATAATGTGTTAATAGGATTTTTTTTAAAAGATCATTCTTATGAGTAACAAGTTTTTTTTTTATTATTACAAAATACTTCTTAATTCACGTACACAGACATAGACAAAGGCATACTTATTAATTAAAAAAGAAAAAAAAAAGCATTTATGCCAAAAACGAAAATTGTAAGTTGTAAAATGTTGTAAGTGACGTTACAACTTTTTACAACAGATTTTCTTCCTAGACATGGTCGATACAACAATTTCCATGAATACTGTGATTATTTTTGTCTGTAAGTTTAATGACACTTACCAAAAATCCAATAAGCAAGTAACGTTTCAATTCCACTCAGTAATGTCTAATTCCTAATGATTATTATTTTATCACCAACTCTAAAACGTATAAAGCGACAACCACACTGCGCGATAAGGCTGCGTGCACACTCATAGCAATCGATCGTGTAAATCGTACTGGAATCGTGATTAGTGTAAATCATTTATATATAACATATATGATTGAGCGGAACGTATGAGTCATTAGACATTGGTTGTCAAAGATAATTTTTTTAAGGAATATTTTTTTTTCTCTTTTTAAGTAATAAATATTAGTTATATTATTTTTATTGTTATAGAGGGTTCTTTATAAACAGCTTATTTGAATTTGTTTAATAAAATAATTGATTACGATTTTTTTGCAGTTGTATCAATTTTTTTTTTGTGTTTCATACCCTGACTGTGAAAACTTTTTTTTTTTTTTTTTTTTAATTCTCATTAGGTAATAAGAATCGTAGGGGCCCAGCAGGGTCAAAGCCTACTGGGGCCAAGGGTCTGCTTCTGAAAGGAAGGCTCAGCGCCCCGGTACAAAAGGCAACGAAGGAACAGGGTGGGTTTTTTAGTCAGTAAATTTAAAAAAAAAAGTTCTAACAATTAAAAATTTAAACTTACATTATTTACGAATAAACTCGTCTCAGTTTGAATTTATTTTATTATTATTATTTTTTTATGGAATTTTTGGATTTTTGGCACATCAACTGTGACGAGTTTACACTAACCCATTTTAATTATTAAAGTTAAAGTGGAGTAACACTTTTTTACATAAAAAAGTGAAAGTTAATTATCTTGGTTCTTTTAACAACAAAATTATTTTGTTTGTTATAAGCGAATAATTCGGTATTCCCGTCCGATTATAATTTAGATGTCTTTAAGGAAGAGTGAATAGGCTCTTAATAAACTAGTGTGCCTCATTATCAACGATTGCATCACTGCTTACCATCGCAGTCAAGCACTATATCAATTTAAAAAAGATCTCGATTCTAAAAGCTTTAAATGAAATAATACTACTACTACTACTACTTCCATCCACTTTTTTTTTCAGATTATGACATCACTATATTTTTTTTTAAATATTTAATTTATCACAACCAAAAATCCTCTTTCTCAGAACTCTGTTTAAGTTAAAAAAAATCTTACCTAAGCCCTAACAGTCATATCCCATCCCATGAACCCACCAAATCATAAAAGGACCATTAAAATTAGTACCGTTACGCAACACAGGATATTGCCCATATCCCTTAGCCGCCATCTTGGATTGACCCAATGAGTGATGGCGCGAACTGTGACGTGTAACCTTGACCCCCACCAGATTCAAGATCATCGGTGATTGGTTGATTGCCTTTGGAATGCAGGACTTGGGGTTAATGAAACTTGGCTTCCTTTTGTCTTTCGTTAATTAGATAATGAGGATGTGATGTGATGTGATGTTTTTTTCTTCGTGAAATTAAATGAGGAGTTGATTATACGAAGTCGAGAAATGCATTTGAAGAAGCAATCATGTTTGATTTAGTAATTGCTGCGTGAATGTTGCAGAATTGGCGGATTATTGGAAATTATAAAATTGTTTTTTTTTTTCATAAAAACTATAATATTTATGTTATATTAAGTTACGAGTTAAAATATGGTATTTATATTTATGGAAAGTACTTGATTAAGCTGTGAAATATTTATTATATTAGTTACATCAACAAGTTCTCACACTGAATACGGGAACATAATACATTTTTAAAACTTAATTACTGCGTAATAATTACTTAATACAAACACCACATGCTGAATACAATAAATAAGAAAAAGACGCTAACCAAACTAACGTCATATGAATATAAATATCAATTAACGTTACATTCATGTAAATTTAATTATAATTAGGATAAATAATACAAAAAAATAAATAAGTAAAACTTATTGTTTTTTTCTGTTTTTGTTTAATTATTACTACTACTATTACTACTTTGGTTTTTGATAAAGTTTTAATATTATTAGGGTTAATTACTCAAGATTAAATTGTAAATTGGTAAAATATTAAGAGGTCGACCCAAAATTAAAGCTCATTAAATAAAAAGGTGAACAGTGATAAAATGGCAAATTGTAAACATAAAAGAAAAATAACATATAAAAAGATGGTTGTTAAATTGGAATAAATCGTTAAAATATTCATTTGGTGAAGCCATACTAGATTCTTGACTCTCAAGGCAAGATAGCTTTTAGCTAACACATCTACGCGACGTCAATATTATAAAAATAATCAATTTAAAATATTCCATAAACTTTGACAATCCCTGTCTGAAAATTAATTTGAAAAGCACGTGTTCATCCGATCACCTTCGAACAGATTTACTACAAAAACTCATGTCTTAAATCACTCGAATACTTGAGGACCCGTCATTATAGTAATAAAATTATCTTTTATACAAAGATAAAAAGATTTACGACCTTCGCTTGTAAAAGATTTGAAACCTTGTGCTTTAGAACTGAAAGTTTAATTTGGAACGTAAAGTTTTGAGTCAATAATTCATATCTTAAAAGTAATGGCGATTAGAATTATGTATTAAAATTGAAGTATAATGTTCTTGTAATTTCATTTTAAATTGCGGTTTAGTGATGTCTGTGTAACGGTTTTTTTATGAAGTAATGTCTAGGTAGCAACAACCGATAGAGTGCTGGAAGGTGAACCTACTTTGATTTTGATCTAGAATTCTAGATCATTGGAGCAGATATCTTCTAGGTAATGGGTAGCTCGCTATCCGCCCGACTGGTAACCGTACGGACCAAGCCCAAGAGGACAATGGTGCATGTTGTGCCACGCGCCTCAAGGAGTTGTCAGCATACCGTAGGGGCCCAGCAGGGTCGAAGCCTTCAGGGGCCAAGGGTCTGCTTCTGAAAGGAAGATTCGGCCCTGTACGAAAGGCAACGAACGAACAAGAATGGGTTTTTAATCAGTAAAAGTCTGACACTATCTCCTGCTCCGCGTAAAGGCGCGGAGATGTCTTTGGATGATTTACCCATCTACAAAAAAAAAGATATTTACTAGGTATTCTTTCTTATAGCGTTGTCAGGCGTCCGAATAAAGCTGGATACGATCAGGCTTTTTGGTTGCGTGTCCGGCTAAATTAGGTGAAGTCGGGTTTGTCCGGCTTTTTGAATTTTGCTTTGGTTTTTAGATTTGTCAGCCAGACACGGTCAGGCTTTTTAGTTACGTGTGAGGCCAAATTAGGCGGAGTCCTACCTGTCCGGATTTTGTTAGGCTTTTTAAATTAGACATTTTTTTTAGTTAAAAGGTTGTTATGTCAGCAAAAAACAAGGTCACCGGCATCCAGGCAACTGAGGGTTTGTTTTGCAGTTGCACCCAGCGGTTTGATGGCGCCTAATACCCACCATGACTTGCTGTGACTGTGACCTACCTATGTTATACTTAGTGTCGTTGGTGTCCAACTTATGACCTTATTAAATACTAGCTTTTGCCGCTTTTGCCCGCAACTTCGTCCGCGAACATTTTTTTTTTTTATGTTGGGAAAAATCATGCATTGACATCCCCCGCTCTTGGGCGGAGCGGAAGATAGTCTCAGACTCTTACTGACTAAAAGACCCACCCCGTTCCTTCTAGCCTTCATACCGGGGCTCGAGCGCCCTTTCGGATAACCCTGGCCCCAGTAGGCTTCGACCCGGCTGGGTCCCTACTGTTGCTGACAACTCCTTGAGGCGCGCGGGAACATTGCGCGCCGTCGACGACTTGGGCTTGGTCCGGACAGTTACCGGACGGCTGGACAGCGAGCTACCCATTGCTCACTGTCCGCAAGCCCGCGCCTACGGTGGCCGGAAAACGGGATCAGAATCCCGGCGGCGGCGGCGGCGGCGATAACGCCGTTGCCTGATGCGTTCGGCCTCCTCCTTTGCGAGCATTACTGCTTCGCAGAAGACGGCGACCGCCTGCCGCTGCCTGACTCCTCGCTCCGGACCATGGCCTCAACCAAGGCCCGGCGCGAGAGGTCTCCGCCGCCGATCGCCCCCACGAGGGCGTCCGCGAACATAAAATATAGCTTATGTCACTCAGGAATAAAGCAGCATTCTACTGGTGAAAAAATTTTAGCAATCGGACCAGTACTTCCAGAGATTACCTCCTACAAACAAAAAAACATAAAAACAAACTTTACCTCTTTATTATATTAGTGTAGATTTTTGTAAAAAAATATAACATGGTGTAAAAACTGTTGGTATCGATTCAGTTACTGATTCTGAACAAATTGTATTCAGATTTTTTATAAACTAAAAATAATGCTATATATAAAACTATGAAAATCTGTCGAAGAAGCTGAGGACACGGCGGCATGACGAACGTCGCCACTTCGTAAACGTATCATTAAAAAAAAAAAACAAAATCATTTAATTCAAATAGACCATTTGCAGGCACTTTTGAATAGTCAAATATCGGTCAGTCCAAGAAAAGTGAAGCTAAATTGCACGTTCCAAAACGTAGGTCTCTATGGAGAAGAACGTGCAAGAAACTCCATGGACAATCTTTTTAAAATATATTATGAGTTACATAGATCTTGGTTACATATTTCTTGTCGTTTCTAATTACGTTACATTACAGACATTAGATAGATAGATTAGATAGTTTGACTGACCAGTTGGTCTAGTGGTTAGTAACCCTAACTATATGCCGGAGGTCGCTGGTTCGATTCCCATCCAGGACAAATGTTTGTGTGATGAACATAATCATTTGTTCTGTGTCTGGGTGAAATTTTATTTAGAAATATATAAGTATGGTTATCAGTTGTCTAGTACCCATAACACAAGCCCTGCTTAGCTTGGGATTAGACGGCGTTGTGTGATAGTTGTGGAATATTATTATTATTATTTGTTATTATTATAGGTTATTGTACAACAAAAATATAAAAATTACGTGAGAAGCTTAAAATTTATGAAACTAACACTAATTTGTTAAAATAACGTTGTATAAGCTGTGAGCAGTAGCAGCGGTACACTAAGTCCCGTATTACAGAACGTCACTCGAAACTCAAGCGTTACTTAAAACTAGTTTCCACCAATCAAATGGCTTGAATTTTTAAGTAATGATTGTGTATTGAGCGATCGCGATGTTCTGTAATACGGGTCTAAGCATAAAGTGATGATACGTGTCAATGGAACTAAGCGTCCGTGTCCGTAGACCGCATTTAGTAGGAAGAGGCTTTTTATTTTTTAAATTATAATATGTTAATTGGGCCTATTCTAATAATATCAGTAGTTATAATAGATAACAAATTACTTATCAATTTTGAAAACAAAAAAACTCTTTTCAACAAAAAGCAGGAACTGTCACTTACGATGTTTTTCCTCAAAAGGCTCAAAAATAAAACAATCAATTAAAACATACGAGTAATTACGGGTAATAAGTTTGACAAACAATGCGAACAACTCAAGTCACTTGATCTGAACAAAAATGAAAAGCAATGTACGAAATATTAAGTCATCCATTATAAAAACCGATAAAAAAAAATTAAAACACTCACCCGTAAAAAAAAACGCAACAAAAAATCCTCACTTGTCAATTACAATTACAAAACACAAAAAAAAAATTGATTACGTAACATCACTGTCAAGAAAGCTTGGCATTGTACGAATGAGTCAGTGCGGCGACGTTTAAAAAAGGAGAAAAAAAAACATGGCCGACAAAAAAGAGCGCGAAAAAACTAGCAGGTGTGAAGGAAGCGTCGAAGGACGTGAAAGTACGCGTTTAAAGTGTATTAGAGATCATAAATTATGTGGGTTTTTTAATATAATAATATTTTTTGGGTTATACTTCCTTGTTGGGAAATATTTTTGAGGTTACCTCGGCATAATAGACTTAATCATAGATAATAGGTGAAACGCTGTAATGATCTATCACGGAATACATCAAGGTAACAAAGAATGCTTTTGAGGGAATATTGCTAAAATTTTTAGATAGATTTAATATGTATTGTGAATAATAAAATTATATCTGACATTATTACACACATTTAAATGAAATTCCTTGGCTCCTGAGCTAGTTAGAAATTATATTCAAGTGCCAGTGTATTCCGCATAATGAGATTACAATTTTGTCATGTATAAACAAAACAAAAAATAAAAATAAAAATGAGAAAAGATCTTTGCAAAATAAATAGAATTCAAAAATACGATCAATGATACATGTCACAATTATAATAATTAAAATTATGAAAAAGTGTCACAAAGTGGCTAAATTATGGAGTTTTAATAGACATCATGATTAACATACATTATTTTTATTCGTATTATACGAGTTGAACTTTTAGCAACTTCTTAGCAGGCAACATAAATATTGTTTAAGAAGCTTTTAAATCTGGGCATTAAAACTTAATGACAAAGAAACAAATATACCAAGTACCTGCCATGTTATGTTTCTACTGTCTACACCATCCTAAGTTCGACTGGTAGAAAATGCTTAAAGCATTAAGTCCGTCTTTGTACCGTGTTTACAAGTGCATAAAGTTTAAATATATAAATAACTAACTGCGGAACCACGACTAACTATATTCTTAACGTTACTAAACAAAGCATTTCTCCGCTGCGCAGTAAAGTTTTTTCTTTCAAAAAAGAGTGAAATAAAAAAGCCTCGGAGGTGTAATATGACGTAAGCTTCGCCAACTGGTTTCTCGCTGACCTTACTATACTCAAGACTTGGATAACTTTCTGTTTGTTCGTCACTTGAAAAAATGGTCATCAAAGTAATTATTTTTAAAGTAAGAAAGAAAAAAAAACCTTAACAAGGAAAACAGAAGTAAAGAAAGAAAGAAAGAAAATATGTTTATTTGGCAAACAATTTAAATTAAACATACAAGAAATAAAAACAACGACAACATTGTGTACGGCTGTGCCATATAGGTACAGGGTTATAACTAGACTTTTTTTAATATCAGGCATGCGGTCGAGAGAGAGGGATGGATCAGTTCACACTATATACACCATTTCTTTATCAGTTCAGTGTTGGTCGTTAAATGGATCGTCTTAAGAGCTTCTGGTCCCTAGGTTCTTCATCATCATTATCATCATTCAGCCTTTTAAACGTTCCCACTGCTGGGGTTCAGGCCTACTCTCTAGGAGAGGGAATGGGCCGAAATCCACCAAGCGGGCCCAGTGCGGGTTGGTGAATGTCACACGTCTTCGAATTTTTACTTCTAGGACATGCCGGTTTCCTCACGATGTTTTCCTTCACCGTTTTGAGAGCAGTGGTAATGAAATAAATTACACAAAGTTATGCGTCTGGCAGGGTTTGAACCCGCGACTTACAACTCGTAAGTCGTAGCGATTACCAATCGGCCACTACCGCTCTGCCTAGGGTCTTAGTTCAGCATAATACCAGACAACTATTGATAATGGCGTATCTAATTATAATTTTAGTAATTTTACAGGAGATGTAATCAAAGATTTCTTTTAAAAGTCATTTTATTACCAATGTTGTAATAAGTCGTTTCAGAAGTCATACTTTTAGCATCTCCTGTAATATTTTTAAAAGTGTAATTATGTAATTTTGCTCAAAATTAGCGGTATGTAGACTGAGATGAAATTTTCCTAATAGATGATTTTGTAACAAATGATCACCAAAATAATCTAAGGCACTAGGCCTTAGATTTTACCTCGGATTTTTAGTGGGGATGAAATTTAAAAAGAAAATAAGTGTTGTGTAAATAATATGAAAAAAGTTTACCTATAAAAATATGTGATTTTGAAAAAAAAATGGTGCCAATAGTTCAACTAGTATCTAATTTAGACAAGTGTATTTGTGATGAGTACGATCATTTGTTCTGTGTCTGGTTGTAATTTATCTGACCAGGTCGTGTTTGATGAAATTTGTGGAAAATTATTAATATTATATTACTATCTACATCTTTTATATTTATGACGCCAAGCAAACCCAGCCATGTAAGCTAGTGCCATTACCTTGATCTTGACCTGTTTTATTTTTTGTCAGCAACTTGAAACTCGTCAGAGAAAAAAATAAAGCTCAAGAAAGCCAGACAAGCCTCAAGTTATTATGCAAAAACTTTCTTAAAGGTTTTTTGTTGATATACTTATTACATATAGATATATTATGTATCACTAGTAACCTTGATGAATAAGGTTTCGAATAAATATGTGTGTGTATAATTTGGTATCGATGAGACTATTTTATGAGATTTTAATTTATTTTGATTGGAAGCATCGATTTTTTTATTATGATTCTGTACTGGCTTTTGATGACCTGGTAAGGGTTGCTGGAATCCTATGGATGCGAGACGCTCAGGATTGGTTAATGTGGCGACACTTCGGGGAGGCCTATGTCCAACAGTGGACGTCTCTCGGCTGAAATGATGATGATAATGACTAGCTTTTGCCTGCAGCTTCGCCCGCGTACATAATATATAGCCTATGTCATTCAGAAATAAAGTAGTTTTCTATCGGTGAAAAAAATTACGCAATCGGATCAGTACTTCAAGAGATTACTTCCTAAAAAGAAAAAAAGAAAAATTATCTCTTTATAATATTAAGTGTAGATAATATAAGGGCTATGCTCAGTTTCCTAGCGTGATTGAATTAGGAATGAAGATGTAAGAGAACCAAAGTTGCCGACATAGCTCGAAGAAACAGCAAACTTAAGTGGCAGTAGTCAGGGTACATTGCTCGCAGAACAGGTGGTTTATGGGGTTGAAAGGTTTTTTTTTTCTGATATAAAATAGTGCTTGACTGCGATCCCACCTGATAGAAGCAATGATGTAAAGATGGTGAGGTTTTTTTTTATTTTTTTTCGGTTGTTTGGAGCTGGAGATAGTGTCAGACTTTTACTCATTAAAAAACCCACTCCGTTTCTTTCTTTCAGAATTAGACCCTTGACCAGAATAGGCTTCGACCCTGCTGGGCCCTTACTGTTGCTGACCACTCCTTGAGGCGTCTAGGAACAGTACGCGCTGTCAGCGACTTGGGCTCGGTCCGGACGGTTACAGGACGGTTGCACAGCGAGCTACCCATTGCTCGCCGTCCGCAAGCCCGCGCCTACGGTGGAGCGCGGCTGGAGCGTGAGCGCCGTTGCCTGATGCGGTAGGCCTCCTCCCTTGCTAGCGTTACTACTGCGCAGAAGGAGGCGACCTCCTGCCACTTCTCCTCGCTCCGAACCATGGCTGTTTTTGGCCATTAAATTATAATCAGAACTTTTGTTTAGCACTCTCATTCCACCTACATGTATACTCATAAAGCTACTATCTAATGCATTTATTGCCTCATCAAAATCTACATTTATTTACCTTAAACATTATTGAAAGTAACATCTTCAATTCCCAAAAGGAAAGCTAAGTAAGATATGTAGATGAAATGCCGTCGTACATGAACTAGGTCAAATACTTGCAACCAATATACTCTGCTTTGCATTTACGTCAACGAAGGAATACGATAAAGGATTCCTGAGAACTTCCAGAGTGTGAGTTTGTTACTTTCTTAGGAATTTTAAATTTAAATTAAGCAATCTACCTTTTTTTTAGGTGGGAAATAGTCTCTTGATTTTTTCCACTTTAGGGTGTAGAGAAAGGGCGGCGTGTCAGACTTTTGTTATTGGCTACTGATATTTCTTGACTGCGATCCCACCTGATGGTAAGCTGTGATGCAATCGTTGACGGTGAGGTGCATTAGTTTATTAAGAACCTTCTCAGTCTAGCCTTGAAGACACAAAATTATAATCGGACTGGAAGACCGTATTTCAAGTGCCCTTTGCTTTCCAGGACTACACCATCTCTTTGAAAACTCCCTTTTTCTTGGTGAGCATCGACCCTACTGGAACTCCTTAAGTTTTGCTCAAATACCTTTGAGGCGCGCGAGGATTACTACGCGCCGTCAACGACTCGGACTCGATCTTAACCGGACGGAAAGCTGACCAATTTCCTGTCACCCGCAAGCAGGTGCTTCAGAGGCCAAAGATCGCACTCCGACTCTCCACGCCCAAAACGTCTCCTGTCGCGACGGCTGGGATGTAAGAACCTGCGTTCCCTCACGCATGCCGCCGCGTCCTTAGCTAGCATTACTGCTTTGCAGAAGGAGGTGACCGCAACCTATTCCCTCTCGCTCCGGACCGTGGCCTCAATCATAGACCGGTGCGAGAAGTCGCCGCTGCCGATCGCTTCTTGAGGACATGGCGGTGATCCACCCAAGCAAGGCACACCTCTATACCATATGTTCTACCATGTCCTACGGGCGGTACGTACATGGTGACACCTCGGAGATTCTTCCACCTGAATCCGGAATAGGAACATTAAAAACCTCACGAATTTACCATGTCCGGTGAAGACCAGTACCATGCCTGACACTTCTCTAGCCACACCATTTTTTTATGGTCGGAAATCATCTAGTGACAACCCCCGCTCTTGAACAGAGCGGGAGATAGTGTCAGACTCTTACTGAATAAACACCCACCCCGTTCTTTCAAGCCTTCATACCGGGGCTCGAGCTATCTTTCGAAACTAACCCTGGCCCCGGTAGGCTTCGACCCAGCTGGGCCTCTACTGTTGTTGACAACTCCTTGAGGCGCTCGGGAACAGTGCGCGCCGTCGACGACTTGGGCTCGGTCCGGACAGTTACCAGACGGTCGGACAGCGAGCTACCCATTGCTCGCCATCCGCAAGCCCGCGCCTACGGTGGCCGGAAATCGGGATCGGAATTCCGGCGGCGGCGAGAGCACCTCCAGCCCCACCTCAAAGAGGATACTTACCGCCATGATGCTGAAGACTTGTAAGAGGGCTGAAGTTCACACACACAGTGCACAAACCCTACAACTATGGTCAATGAATTGATCACCACGTCATTATGATAAGGTAACTGAAATTCTAAACTTATTCATCAAACAGTTAGTTGATCCACAGTACATTATGTTTACTGTTATTATCATCTTCCTGCCCTTGTCCCGTTTTATTTGGGATCGGCGCAACACGTTTTTTTTCTTCCATTATGTCCTGTCACTCGTCACGCTATCACTAACTCCCTTTTCTTTCATATCGCTTCTCACACAATCCATCCATCCAACCGTGTTTGGGATTATTAGAAACGTTCTGAGATGCACTCTGGTTAGAAGGTATTTAACTAAAAAGTGAAAAATAAAAAACTTATTACAAAAAAAAAATAACCAACTTCAATGAAAAAAAAAACACTAAAAAGTACAAAATAACTTTAATTTCGGAAGTCGGTGTTAAATAACGAAGAGACAAAACTATCTATTATAGAAACACTGAGTTCCGAAATTAAAGTTATTTTTCAGAGTTATTTTTACATTGAAGTCGGTTTAATTTTTTTTTTGTTAAATATCACTGTTCCCGAACATATCAGCGATTCAGATGCAAAATTTCCAATCGCAAGGATGACACACTTTGCCCACTCCTATTTTATAATTACAGATATCCCCTCAGCAACTCCTACATTTCCTATAACGATCTATCTAACCGTGTCATCTCCAACCAATTAGCGTGACCCCCGCCATTCATACACGTGGCCCATCACATCCCATTATAGACCAATTGATCCGACACGAGTGAAGTATTAATGAATGACAATTATGAGATACGTAATACTAATGGTCGTATCTACTCGGGGAACCACGCGTGTATCGGGCCGTCACCTTTGGCATATCATAGTCGGCCTTTTAATGTTCCCACTGCTGGGCTGGCTCCTCCAGGCCGTAATCCACCACGCGGGCCCAGCGCGGGTTGATCTATCTATCATATGTATTTAGAAATATTTAAGTATGTTTATCAGTTGTCTTGTACTCATAACACAAGCTCTGCTTAGCTTTAGACTAGACGGCGCTGTGTGATAGTTGTGGAATATAAAAAAATAATAATATATATATGTAGCGACATCTATGGCGCCACATAAGAACTACGAAGAAAGTACGAATTCCTGTATCGCGCAATCAAAGTTCTCCGCGCGATTTGAACATATACGACAACCCGAAATCATCTATCGGGCAGTCGCCCACCAGACCATAACACCTGTCTGGTCGGAGGATCCTCCCTTTTCAACGGAGGTGTGTGGGACTTTACTCTCTGTTCCACATACCTCCAAACTGTTCCGCATTCCTCCAAACTGGTGACCCTCGACAAAGAACGTCAGCGCAGCCTTCATGCAGCTACTACTTCGTGACGTCATCATCACTTCCTCAAGCTTTCGAGCAGCGAGCCATACAGCCAGCACCCACGGCTATAGAGGGTATCCTGACCACCAGCATGCCTACCTGGTCATAACTGGTCATCACCTTCAGCCTCATCAGCGACCTTGGCTTGGCACACCGCACCTTCGGCCAGCCACATGAAAAGCCATGAAGAACCTCTCCTGGTCGACGCCAACAGTCAAGCCCTACGTCGCACAAGCACCGCTCCGACTCACTGGAGCCAGCAGCACTACTCCGACTCACTGGAGCCTGCAGCATCGTCCCGACTCACTGGGACAGCACCACCCCGACTCACTGGGGCATCATCCCGACTCACTGGGACATCATCACCCCGACTCACTGGGGCATCATCCCGACTCACAGGGATAGCAACACCCCGACTCACTGGGGCATCACCGCAGACAGTTCCGACTCACCGAGAACTATGCGGCATCGGTTCCGACCCACTGGAACCAACCTACGCTGGCCTGGCGCGCATCAAGAACCATCGATCTCCGATCTCCGGAGGGGAGTGATGTAGCGACATCTATGGCGCCACATAAGAACTACGAAGAAAGTACGAATTCCTGTATCGCGCAATCAAAGTTCTCCGCGCGATTTGAACATATACGACAACCCGAAATCATCTATCGGGCAGTCGCCCACCAGACCATAACACCTGTCTGGTCGGAGGATCCTCCCTTTTCAACGGAGGTGTGTGGGACTTTACTCTCTGTTCCACATACCTCCAAACTGTTCCGCATTCCTCCAAATATATATTAAAATAAAATAATAGTGCGGGTTGTAGCATAATCAGTCATTAAAAGTTCCCAGTTCTGGGACTCAGGCCTCCTCTCTAGGAGACGGTATGGTCCGTAATCCACCACGCGGGCACAGTGCGGGTTGTAGCATAATCAGTCTTTAAATGTTCCCACTGCTGGGACTCAAGCCTCCTCTAAAGGTGAGGGAATGGGCCGTAATCCACTACGCGGATTGGTGAATGTCACATGTCTTCAAATTTCTATTTCTAGCCACCATGTGATTTTAGGGAAGTTGAAATAAACAAGGTCACAAGTCTACCATGCGGGCCCAGTCCGGGTTGGTGAATATCACATGTCTTCGAATTTTTGGTTCTAGGATATGCCGGTTTCCTAACAATGTTTTCCTTCACCGTTTGAGAGCAGCGGTAATGAAATAAATTACACAAAGTAATGCGCCTGGCACAAAAATCAAAAAATCAAAATCAAAGCATTTATTTCAAATAAACCATTTGCAGGCACTTTTGAAAAATTAAATGTCGGTCAGTCCAAGAAAAGTGAAGCTAAATTGCACGTTCCAAAGCGTAGGTCTCTATGGAGAAGAACGTGCAAGAAACTCCATGGACACTCTTTCAAATCATATTATTTATTACATATAATGCTTGGTTACATAGTACTTGTTGCTTGGTTGCATAGTAATTTTTAGTGATGAAATAAATAATTACATAAAGTAATACGCCTGGCTGGGTTTGAACCCGCGACCTACAACTCGTATGTCGGAGCCGCTACCACTCGGCCACCACTGCTACTCGTCACCTTAATTTAGCCGATATAAACAAAAATATGTTGAAATCATCGTCATTTTAGTCACAAGACGTCCATTACTTGACATAGAGATGGGTCCAAAGTAAATCATGAAACAGTTAAGAAATTTTGTACATAGATTCTTTATAAAATAACATACATTCAGCCGAACATAGAAACAGCAGGGAACCAGCCGGGTCGAAGCCTACTGAGGCCAGGGTTATCCGAAAGGGAGCTCGAGCCCCGGTGTGAAGGATAGAAGGAACGGGCTGGGTCTTTTAGTCAGCAAGAGCCTGACACTATCTCCCGCTCCGCCCAAGAACGGGGGCTGTCATTGGATGATTCTTTCCCATCATAAAAAAGGGCACATTGCTCGCAGAACAAATGGCCGTTGGGGCCGAAAGGTTTTGGAGTGGCGACCGCGTACCGGAAGATGCAGCATTGGAAGGCCTCCTACAAGGTGGACCGATGACCTAGTGAAGGTAGCGGGAAACCGATGGATGCGGGACGCACAGGAACGATCGATGTGGCGACGCTTGGGGAGGCCTATGTCCAACAGTGGACGTGTATCGGCTGAAATGATGATAAAAAAAAAGCCGAAAATAGAACCTCCTCCTTTTCAAAGTCGGTTAAAAATACTAGACACGTGTTTCGAGTTTCGTATATGCTAAAAGGTTGTATACAATGGTACCAATCAAATAAATATGGTCACAATTAAATATTTAACGTAACAATAACTATTTAAAAATCATGACGAACTATTGTTCAAATAAAATAAGGATCTGATTAAATATTAATCTAGAATGAACGTCATAGCGCCTTAGTAACTAACGCATACCAAGATATGCGTCAGGCTCTAATTGCTACACAAATATAAATATAATATATATAATAATAATAATAATAGCTGGCAACACCAGATGTCAACAAAGTTGTTTTTTTCATTCACGAATTTTTAATACTGTTTATATTAATTTCTGGACATATTTTTGCACAATTTTACTGTAATAGTAACAAGAAATAGATTACACAATAAAAACTTACCGAAAACAATAAATAAAAACTGAAAACCATCAAGAAGAAAAAATGCTCATCCACCGGACAGATGACACATGTCATCGTCAAGAAAATACTATGAAAAGGAAATCGGAATGAAACTATGTTGACGAGAGCAGCTGCTCAACGCGCACGCCTTCCACCCCCGGACTCGCTGCTCAGCTCCGCCTCGCCGCCGCCGGACCCCGGATCATCAATGTCACCGGCGGCTGCAGTCGCGTCGAGCTCGAGCGACGAGTATTTCTCCCCGCCGACGTCGCCAACACCTGTACGCCGGCCGGGGAGAGGCCGGCCACCGAACGGCTTGGGATTTAGGGGCCAACCGGCCCCGAGCCGGGTCCCCGCTGCCGGTGGTTGTGTGCAGCGCATGAAATGGACTCAATATATGAATGAGAACGTCATGCGCGCATATTACGGGTCTACAGAGGGGGGAACTAACCTCACTGCGTACCGTGTTAGGATGCTGTCTCTGTTTCAGGATCTTGAACCAACCGTGAACGTCTCGGCACAACGATTGTCGGATCAGGTGCGGGTTATTCAACGCAACCACAGGTTGGACGACGCCGCACTTGATCGGCTGCGCTCACAGGTACTGAGCAACCCTATTGCCTCGACACCGCAACAGATACAGACCGCGGGACCATCGACTTCTGTCACGACCACTCCGCGGTATGATTATGTTGAGAATGAGGCAGATGATAGGGTTGACAGAGTAAGTAGCCAGTGCAACGATCGACTGAGGAGCGCACTGGAGGATGCGCTTTGTGAGTATAGATCGACTCCGACTGAGCTTAGGCCCCGTTTACCTCGGTTGCCTATGCACAAAAAAAATAGGGCGCTAGTGTGTGCTCTGGACTCGCTGCTTAAAAATGTTTTTGAGAGCAGCGACAGCCTCCTTGATACGCACTCCATCCTGTACTGTGGGGCTGTTGCGGCATGTCGTCTTGCGAATGTAAAGTTCCCATGTTATGGAGTAGCCACTCGACCAACGCCTGCCGCTCCAGCCTGGCAGTGCAGGATCGAGAGGCGTATTGATGAGGCCAGAGCACTAATTGGCAAACTATACTGCTTCAGGGAGGGCAATACACGTCCACGTGTGATGCGTTTCGTGAGACGAGCGTTTTCGGGGACTGAAATAAGCCCCCGAGAATATATGTCACGTGTCACGGAACGCATCGACTTCCTGAAGCAGAAAGTTTGTGCATGGGCCAATCGTATCCGGCGGTATAAGCGACGGGTCGATCGGTACTCGCAAAATCGCATGTTCCAGAGCGATGAGAGGTGGGTGTACAGAGCTTGGGAGCGACCTGGACAAAATGTGACTGACGGGTTTCGTCCGGATAGTGTTGCCACGAATACATTCTGGCGCAGCATATGGTCGGAGCCCGTATGTCACAATGAGGGTGGCTGGATGCGTGATGTTGAGCGCGTGTGCGAGGCTATACCAGAAATGGACAAAGTTTTCATCACCCCATTAGATGTGGCCAGAGCAGTACGTCCGTTACCAAATTGGAAGTCTCCGGGACCGGACGGACTGCAAAATTTCTGGCTTAAGTGGTATAGCAGCTCACACGCGATTTTGGCATCACAATTCCAGTCATCCTTAGAGTCTGGGTCACTGCCTCAGATTTTAACAACTGGTACCACCCACCTGCTCCATAAGACGGGTAGTACCGCGGATCCCAAGAATTATAGACCGATTACATGTTTGTCAACGGTCTATAAACTTCTTACGTCCATCCTGAGAGTGAAAATTACTCTACACATTGAGAAAAACTCAATTATGTTTGCCTCTCAGAATGGATGTAGGAACGGATCCCGCGGCACTAAGGAGCTACTCCTCATAGACATGGCCATAAGCCAACAGGTTCGTCGATCCCGCAAGGATCTGTCGACATGTTGGATAGATTATAAGAAGGCCTACGACTCTGTTCCACATACATGGCTCATGAGGGTGCTGGAGTTGTATAAAATAGATGCAACTCTACGCACCTTCCTTGAGTCATGTATGAGGCAATGGAAAACAGTCCTTCGCTATCCAGGATGTCGACCGATCCAGGGGAATGATGAACCAATATGGATCAAACGGGGAATATTTCAGGGCGACAGTTTGAGTCCACTTTGGTTTTGCTTAGCCCTGAATCCTTTAAGCACGTTGCTGGAGGATTCAGGTTTGGGCTATCGGTTGAGAAGAGGTGGTCAGGTGCTATCTCACCTGCTTTACATGGATGATCTGAAACTTTTTGCCCACAACAATTCGCAACTGATGGAACTACTGAAGGTAACTGAAACTTTCAGTAGTGCCATCAGGATGGAATTTGGTGTGGACAAATGTGCAGTCATGCATGTAAGGCGGGGGGAGATAGTGGAATCCGAGGGAATTCAACTCTCGGATTCCATACACCTTAGATCCCTCTCCTCGACCGAAACTTATAAGTATTTGGGTATGTCGGAAGCGTTAGGCATTAACGTCGCTGACATGAAGCAAACGTTGAAGGAGCGCTTCTTTGGCCGCCTGAAGAAAGTTTTAAACAGCCTTCTGTCAGGCGGAAATAAGGTGCGCGCCTTCAACGGTTGGGTCATGCCGGTTTTAATGTACTCTTTCGGCATACTCAAATGGACTCAGACTGAGTTAGACGCTCTGGATAGGCGGGTCCGTACATTGCTGACCGCAAATCGGATGCATCACCCACGATCTTCGGTGATGAGACTGTACATCCCGCGGAAGTGTGGAGGTCGAGGCTTTTTGAATGCAAAGACTCTACACAACCGCGAGGTGTGCAGCCTCAGAGAATACTTCCTCAAAACCGACGTGGGTATGCACCGCGATGTGGTCGCAGTGGACAAGGGACTCACCCCGCTGTCCATGGCTAAAGAGAACTGGCGCAAACCTGTGGTACTTACCACTGATGACCGCAAGGAAGTATGGAAAGGCAAGGAGCTTCACGGGCGCTTTTTTCGGGCTCTTCATGAGCCTGATGTAGATTTTTCGGCGTCCGTGGCCTGGTTACGATTCAGCAACCTCTTCGGAGAAACTGAAGGTTTTATCTGTGCGATTATGGACGAGGTTATCTTGACGAACAACTACCGGAGACATATTATGAAGGATGGGACGGTTGACGTGTGTCGGGCATGTCATCGTCCGGGTGAGTCCATCAGACATATTATCTCTGGTTGTTCTCGTCTGGCTAACGGCGAGTATTTGCACAGGCATAACCAAGTAGCCAGGATTCTTCACCAGCAACTTGCTTTGAAATACAACCTAGTGGACTCTGAGGTACCGTACTACAGGTATGTGCCCGACCCAGTTCTTGAAAATGACCATGTCACGTTGTACTGGGATCGGTCTATCATTACTGACCGGACTATTGTAGCCAATAAGCCGGACATAGTGGTGATAGACCGATTAGCGCGCCGTGCAATGATAGTCGATGTCACCGTCCCGCATGACGAGAATCTCGTTTCACGAGATTCTCGTCATGCAGCAGAAAGAGAAACAAATAAAATATCTTGACTTAGCACACGAGGTTGTCGACATGTGGAACGTGGACTCGGCTGTCATTGTGCCGATTGTTGTGACCGCTAATGGCCTTATAGCCAAAAGCTTCGACGACCATCTGTCGAAGCTATCGTTGCACGGGTGGATCAAGGGCCTGATACAGAAGGCAGTACTCCTCGATACGGCTCGCATTGTGAGGAGGTTCCTGTCTCTGCAGCCCTAACCACCGGTAGCTTGGACCCTGCTCCCGACACCGGTGGATAACTATATTTTTATATTTTTAAATTTTTTTTTTTCTTTTGTATAATTTCTTTAAAAAATATTTAAAAATGTAATTTTATATGTAAAAAAAATTGAATAAAGAGAATAATAATAAATCATTTATTTTCAGGCATCTTGGCCCATAGATACATACCTTACAGACTAACATAAATATAAAGTAAATACTAAATATTTATGTTAGTCTGTAATAATATTATTAGTAAATAAGACTTATGACTAAGTTAGTAGCACTTCCACTGCACTAATTCACTTTGTGCTGTTCTGTGGCACCTGTCCGCGGAAGCGACGGAACACCACGCCCTGCGGCCAAAAGTCTTCCTTCAACACGAGGGGCAGTAAACTGTTCGGGACTCGCACCACGAACGCCTTGAAATTGACGTTACGGTGCGACTCCAGCTGTTGTACCCTCAGTGCGAGCTTCGTCTTTTGGCGCACGTACTCCACGATGTCTTCCACCCTTGTAGTGTAATGTAGGCGGGAGATGTATACTGGAGTGTTCGCAATAATGCTGGCAATAACGTCCTGTGGTTGTCCTTTATAGTGGCAAAGGCTAAAAACACTTATGAGCCGTGGTGGTGTGTGTAAGGGCCCCCCGACTTACGAGTTGTAGGTCGCGAGTTAAAACCCAACCAAGCGCATTACTTTGAGTAATTTATTTTACTACCACTGCTCTCAAAACGGTGAAGGACAACATCGTGAGGAAACCGGCATGTCCTAGGACCAACCTTACGTTGTTGAAATCTCTACTCATCGAAATACCGCGTACATCAAGGGACTGGAACAATTTGGCTGCTGCGGTCTTCCCGTCTGATTATAATTTAGGTGTCTTCAAGGCTAGAGTGAATATGCTCATAATAAATTGGTGCGCCTCACCATCAAACATTGCATCACTACTTAATCAGGTAGGATCGCAGTCACTAGCACTAGTTTATATCAATTTAAAAAAAAATCTATTCAAAATAAAAAACCTTCAGGCACTATTGAATTGTCAAAAAACCTTCAGGCACTATTGAATTGTCAAAACCTTCAGGCACTATTGAATTGTCAAAAAACCTTCAGGCACTATTGAATTGTCAAAAAGTCAGTCAGATAAATGTCGTTTGCAAATTGAGAACAATTGCCGTCACGGATCTTGAGCGCTGGCTTCAAGTTGCGCAGAAGTCAAATATTCGGTCTCTTTAGTGGTGCAAAGTGAGACAGGGGGGCGGGGAGTGTCAGTGATTGGCTCGCCGCGCCATCGTGTTATAGACGTCACTCCTGATTCGTTCCCTGCGTTGCTGCGTATATCTAACAACGAAGACGATTGGCTCGCCAATGTATGGAATGCGCAAAGCGATCCCCACTCTGACGCCGAGCGCTCAAGATCCATCTCAACCTTGTGATCACGTTTCTTCCAGCTAACGGTACCGAAGCAGCCAACCAGGTGACACGAGACGTGTGACATTTCGCAACAAGTTACATGGCCTTTTTCAAGAATAGAAAAGTTATGAATTAAAGATTTTTTGTGGAAAACCTTGGGCTTGATTTAAAGACTAACAGAAAACGAAAACGCAGAGCAGATGGTCGATGGAGACGAAAGGTTCTAGAGTGGCGAGCACGTACCTTTGATTTTGAGAATGTGATTCCCACCCAAGACAAATGTTTATGTGAAGAGCATGATCACTTGTTCCGTGTCTGGGTGTAATTTATCTACAATATGTATGTATTTAGAAATATATAAGTATGTTTATCAGTTATCTAGTACCCATAACACAAGCTCTGCTTAGCTTCCGACTAGACGGCGTTGTGTGATAGTTGTGAAATGTTATTAGATATTATTTTATTTAATATTCACTCGTTTGGAAAATGGCAATTCTTTGGGCTATGTCAGTAACCTTGGTTCTCCTGCGAGATATCTTTATTTCTGATGCGATTACACAAGGAAACTCCGAGCATAGCTCTTTCCCATCTAAGTCAAATGCAACATACGTGACCAGTTTCGTCAGACCACATCGCGTCACTCGACTAACGAACTAATCAACTCTGACATGTCAGAAGTCAATTGTGGCTGCATTTGAGACAGCCTGGCGACTGCGACTGTATCGAGTGGTGTGTGCATTCAATTTGTGGACTTTGTCTCCGAGGCTAGGCTCGTTGGTGATATGCGATTTTGCGTGCGACTTTTTTTCCTTTCAATCGTGGAAATTACAGACACAATAGAAAGACAATAGGTGCGCGAACGCCGGCGTTCGCTTGGGGTGTAATTAATTAAACTTCATGTACAGTAGTGGTACATAGGCGGACTTAATGCAACAAGGCATTCTCTACCAATCACCTTTGGGTTAAAAAAGAAATCACTGTGGTGGTGTGGTGTGTGTGTTTTTATGTTGTTTGCTGTATATCTAGTAATATTATACAGTTGCCACAACGGATCTTGAGCGGTTGCGCAGAAGTTAAATATTCGGTCTCTTTAGTGGTGCGAAGCGAGACGCGGGAGCGGGGAGTGTCAGTGATTGGGGCGCCGCGCCATCGCGTCATAGTCGTCGCTCCTGATTCGTTCCCTGCGTTGCAGCATGTATCTAACAACGAAGGCGATTGGCTCGCCAATGTATGGAATGCGCAAGGCGGTCCCCACTCTGGCGCTGAGTGCTCAAGATCCGTTTTGGCAACTGTAAAGAGGTATAATTTGTTTTTATGTTTGAAGGAGGTAATCTCTGAAAATACTGGTCCGCTTAATAATTTTTTTTCACCAACAGAAAGTTGTAGGCTCCTCCTTTGACTTTCTGAGTTTTTTTTTTTATGGTGGGAAAAATCATACATTGACATCCCCCGCCCTTGGGCGGAGCGGGAGATAGTGTCAGACTTTTACTGACTAAAAGACCCACCCCGTTCCTTCTAGCCTTAATACCGGGGCTTGAGCGCCCTTTTGGATAACTCTGGCCCCAGTAGGCTTCGACCCGGCTGGGTTCCTGCTGTTGCCGACAACTCCTTGATGCGCGCGGGAACAGTGTCAACGACTTAGGCTTGGTCCGGACAGTTACCGGACGGCCGGACAGCGCTTACGGTGGCCGGAAAACGGGTTCATAATCCCGGTGGCGGCGGCGGCGGCGATAACGCCGTTGCCTGATGCGTTCGGCCTCCTCCTTTGCTAGCATTACTGCTTCGCAGAAGTCGGCGATCGCCTGCCACTCCTCCTCGCTCCGGACCATGGCCTGATGAGGCCGACGATGGACAGAATAGAAAATCTACCCCAATAAAATGATAAAACCCCAATGCAGACAAGATATGACTACCTATCTATTGCACACTCTGTAACACGCAACTAATTAGCACTGTCATTGTACCACGTACATTATCTACATACCGGTGGTACTGATAACGGTATTATTATCATTCTGACTGATTATGTCAATACTTGTTAGGCCTATAATTTAAACAAGATATTTAGATAAATGATTACACTTTACTTTTACCATAGGTATATCAATTTTACGGCATTTTTTTTTAGAGGTTTATGATCCTAGGTCCCTCTGGGTCGAGCGGGAGGCCGAGTCAAAATTTTACTGAATAAAATCACACCTGTGTCCTTCAGTTGCCCGTACCGTTCTAGAACTGCGGATTTCCTTTTCGGAAATTCCCCGTAGCCCTTGCAGGCTTCGGCCCTGCTGGACGACCGACCGTACGGTTTTATTGATGTGTTTGAGGAGCGCGTGGGATAATACCTGCCGTCGATGACTCCGTTTCGATCCTGTTGGTGACTGGACGGCCAGATGTCAAGCTACCTACTGCTCGTTGTCCGCAAACCCGCGCCTGCGATGGCCAGGTAATTCTGGCGCCCAGGACGTCTCCTGTTGCGGGGAGTGAGGATATTTATTCCGTCACTTGCATCTACGAGGTGGTGATCCGCCCAAGCAGGGCACACCTCCACCTTGTTTTCCGGGTGGTCCGCTAGATCCTATCCTATAGTCAGAGAAATCATTTCATTTTTTCCTACTACAAAAAAAAAAACCTTTTTTATTCTTTTATAAATTTAGGGAATTTTGGTAAAAAAAAAAACTAATATAGATTTAGAAGTGTGTCCAATGAGTTTCTTCAAAGTAAAACTACGCTTGACTAATTTTAATGATTCAATAGTGCTTGTAAATAATTTAATTGTTATTAGATAATGTTTTGAGTTTCAGTGTCTTACCAAATTAGGCTGGTAATAAAACTCACAATTGCTACTTAGGTACTTCCACTAATACTCATATAAGTGAAATAGGCAATATTTTTTAGAATCGCAAGTGTGTAGCCAACCTAACGAGCCTGCCTAGCAACAAAGCGGACGCCAGGCAATATTCTCAAGACAAATGAGAGGACAGGGCTTATATAACTCGTCTGTTTTATGTACTAGGGTTTATGTGATGTGTTTGATTTGATACATGTAGTTACGAAGCGTTGAAAGGCCTCCCACAAAGAGGACCGAGGACCTGGGCCTCAAGTCAGCTATTACAATAGTGTCAGAATGGCCTATCATTGATTTCATAATTGTTGATTTTGACAAGTTTTGGCAATCTACTAATTAATGGCGTCATTATGACTTTCCGATGGTCAACCACTGACACTCCATTAAAAGAAATGGCATAGAATGGTAATCTCATACATAATGACATATTAATATCTGACGTATGCGGTAATCTGCACAACATTTTGAAAGTTCCTTTATTAGTGACCTATCATTACGACGTCATTGCGCAGTTAGTGCTTTTAGTAAGCTTGATATTGTCATCCTACCACAATTCTATTACAAGACCATTGACAGATCAATGATCGATCATTATGAATTAGCAGATTACAAACTTTTAGCAAAATGACAATGTGATCGTGTTGAAATGACAAATTTATAAAAATAGCAGACTTAGGCCCCTTGTGAGATTACACACATTCTGGCGATGGATGCGAGACTCATAGGACCAGTCGTTGTGATGACACTTGGGGGAGGCCTATGTCTAGCAGTGGACGTATTTCGGTTGAACTGATGATGGGGATGACATCATCATCCCCATCATCAGTTCAACCGAAATACGTCCACTCACGAATACGTTCGTCTTATGTCTCATTAGACAAAAGATTTTCTAATAACATAACTAACAACAACAACAAGAACCATAAAAACTTCATTCATACGGAACTGCATTCAGCTTCTTTACTCACATAGGCACGAACTGAGAATCTTATCCGATCATAACTATTTTTTATTGTATAGTGCTATCGTGCAATTAATCACGCATGAGGGAATGGACATATGTCATCACCACGGCAATCCGATGACAGTCCAGACAGACCCTAAGTTGTCGACAGCATGTTCCACATGCTCCTTAAAAACATGTCAGCAAACCATAGGCCAGGGCTGATGCCCGTTATGGAGATGGATTCGGTAGGGATTCGGTCACCTGAATCGGTAGGGTTCTGGACGTCTGCAGTAACATATAGGTGGGACATCCAGCATGTATCGGTGGCGCTATATGGTTGGTGGTCCGACGATGGAATGGCTTGGCGCAATCAGGCTATACAATTCTAACGCACGTTCCCCGAAATGCAACCCGTAGAAAACCGATAGGCTAGCAACTTGGCGTCGATGCTCAAGACTTTGAAGCCTTGACTCAACAAAGGCATCATTCCTAATGATCCTTTTGGCTCGTTCCTCGTTTACTCTTTTAGAAAATGATGAGAGTTTCCAAATTTTTTACCAACTTATTATACAAACATATTTTTAGTATTGCGAAACTTGAATATAGTTTGTTCAGATTTAGTTACTAAATTGATTTCAATCATTTTACACCATGTTATATTTTTTCTCAAAAATATTTAAAACAGGTGAAAAGTTGGACACCACCGATATTAAGTACAACATTTGTCACGGCAGCGCGGTATCAAAACAAACCACCAATCGCCCGAATGGCCCGGTGACCATGTATTTCTGCGACAGCCAGGTAACAGAACCAGTTCATAACTTTGTACTTTGTTGTGTTTGTTGATACAGTTATGAAATGTTGTACATAGATCCTTTGCATAAAAATACTAGACATGTGTTTTGAGTTTCGCGTATACTAAAACGAATGTTGTATCTCTTTCTCCCTCTCCCTCTCTCTTTCTCTTTCTCTGCCTACCCTATTTCTAAGTAACAGTATGTCATAAAACGTGCCTCGGAACAGAATTTGATCAGGCTCACGTTTTTAATGTGTGTCGAGGACGCAACAAACGTCACAGTGACGCATTCGCGAGTAATCGTAATCGAATCTATGCGAGAGTCGATCCGATCGGCGCGCCAAAGTTTATCGACTTCTGAAGGATTCGTTTGAATGTGTAGGTAATTGTTTGATTGTACTTTGCTTTGTTTTCGGTCAAAAGGTTAGTGATTTTATTTGATATCGCTTATTTATTTATATATGTCGTGGAGAACGATATTGAACTACAGTCTTTGTTTTGTTATTATTATGGTACCTACCAAAGGGTGTAACGCAGTGGCGTTATTTTTTATACGTCACGAGGCCAGAGTCATGAAAAAAGGGTCTGCGACCCAGGATGTGGACACAGTTTGGCTTGCACAGTTTCAAGGGTCACACACCTCTAAAATGAAACTGTCGGTTAACCCGTGTATTCGTGATTATTTAGTATAGGTACTTACAACACTATTGTGAATTATAAAAGTGACTTATTGTGAACTGTGAAACTGACATTTTAAGCGACTGAAAAACTCAAGTGTATAGTTATTAAAATTCCATCAAAATGAACCTAGTACCACTGAATCAAAATGACGCCGTCATATACAATACCTAGTGATACCTAGTGGTGGTATAGTGTAGAGTACCCAGTACGTAGTGGTGGTATAGTGCGGTTCACATATGAAGTTCCTTCGCCGTAATGTTGACAATACGGAAAAACAGTGTTGCTATATTTTTAGCGATTAAATTATACAATACTAGCCGCCCGCGACTTCGCCCGCTTGGCATTAGGTACTTAAGGAATCGGGATAAAAGGTAGCCTATGTTCTTTTCCGTGTCAAAGGCTATATGCATGCCAAATTTCATCCAAATCCGTTCAGCCGTTTTTGCGTGATTAAGTAACAAACATCCAAACATCCACATTTTCACATTTATAATATTAGTTAGGATTGGGCAGATTAACTGATATTTTGTTTCGTTTAACAATTGCCTTATAATTTATTTTATTTGTTTTTTTTTTTTGTGGAAACTGTAAAAACCATTTTTCTAAAAAAAAAAGAATTGCAGGACAATCTGCAATTCTTTTGAAAACCGTTAATTCCACGCCATCATATCGTACCTCTCCATTAATGACTTCCTTTTAGACCTGGTTTTTTTTATAAAATCCTATTCCCCTTATAATTCTCCATAAAGTGGTTACCTTCGTGGACTACCGTCAAAATCGATTTCGTTAGCATTTCGTGCAACAATTTTGGTAGAGTAGGCAACTTTTTCTTTTTTCCTTTTTCTTTCTGTAGACAGACAGGGGAGCCAACATTACGGCGAAGGAACTTCCTAAGTGAAACGCACCATAGTAGTTTCTCGTCCAATATACCACAGTGTCTCAAGACAAAAATTTTGCAAGCCGGTCCATATACGACGGAGTTCTGAGGTAACAAACAGAAAAAAAGAGAGTCCAAATGATTTGTGACAACTGGGAGAAGAATAGTACAAGGATATGCGGGGTTTTTCTCGTCCAATACACCACAGAGTCAAAACTGCTGGCTGACGACGAGCAATGAGTAGTTCAACGTCCGGCTACCCAGTAAGGACCGAACCTGAGTCGTCGACAGCATGTCCTAAGCGTGCCCAAAAACATGTCAGCAGGACTAAGGCCACGGGATTTTGATTATTAGTAATCATTAACAGGCAATCTTTTAAAAGACGCCATGATTATCCCTATCTAAAAGATATGTAAAGATAAAGTTAAGTCCAAGATATTGGTGGTATTAATACAATTGTTCAAGAGATAAGGCTCTTTGTCTGTCATCGTGGTATTTATATAGATAAGTCGATATTGCCGTGTGATTTTCACGGTGAGGGCACGCCTTCACTGTAAAAAGGTGTGTTTTACGTTTGGAGCATTTTACTCAATAACTTACCAGATACATAATTAACCTTATAATGTTCCCACTGCTGCGACTCAGGCCTAGCCTCTAGGAGAGTGAATGGGTCGTAATCCACCACGCGGGCCCAGTGCGGGTTGAAGAATGTCACATACATAACCTAATTCCGCTTAGCCCGTTCCATCATCGGGCTAACAGACGTACGGCGATGTGCCACTGGTACATGGTGGATATCCCACCTACACGCAAAAAACGTTTTGGGAACACATTCATTGCGCGTGCAGCTAGGGAGTGGAATTCCTTGCCGGAGTCTGTGTTTCCTGATAGCTCTAAAACCCGGGAATCTTTAAGTCGAGAGTGAATAGGTTTCTTCTAGGTAAGTGCGTTCCATCGTCGACCGCATTGTCGCTTTCCATCAGGTGAAATAGCGGTCAAGCGCGAGCCTATCTACAATAACAAAAATAAAAAAAACATGTCTTCGAATGTTTGGTTCTAGGACATGCCGGTTTCCTCATGATGGTTTTTTTCACCGTTTTAAGAGTAGTGGTGATGAAATTTATATCGATGTTGATGAAGTTTTTGATGCCCTTCGAGTTCTTTTTTTACCGGTAAGTACATATTATTATTTTCAGGTTATAATATATAACTAGCATCTGCCAGCGACTTCACCCGCGTGAAATGGTTTTTTTTTTCATACAATCTTAGAACGCCCATTTTATCCCCTTTGGGGGTGAATTTTAAAAAAGGCCTCTGCCTCGATTCTTGGGGGCAGCGGGGCGGCGGCGGTGGCTGCGCGGGAGTTGAGCGGGCAACGCAGACCTGTTCTCGAAACCAGCGAGTTGATCGCGCGGCACTATAGCGGCATAGTGTTGTGTTCGTGGTTGTGTCATCGAGATATTTGTATTTGTTTGCGAACAAAATGTCTGAACCACTGCAACATCTTTTTGCTTCAAATTTATTTCTAACGCCCGATTTATTGTGGGCAAAAGAAGAAGTGAATCCTTACTAAGAGTAAAAAATCCTTACTAAGGGCAAGAAAAAGGTAAGCCGAGTTTTATCGAAATTATGAAGAACAGAGACAATGTCCTGAAAAATTCTACGACTAAAATAAATTGCAATACACTGCAATGCGGACGCGCGGGCGGTCACCGCTTGAATGACGTGCACCACTCGTTGACCGCCCCCACACCGCCCCCGCGCCTCTGTTTCCGAGGGCCATTTGAAGCACCGTACGCACGATCCATCTTGACGTACGTCCGTGCTGTACGTCCGGTGCTGGACGTAGGACCATCGTGCAAAGTATCCAGCTGCTGGATGTCACAGATTATAAATAGATGTAATCAAATGATTATTTTGAGAGAAGGTGTTTAAATTAAACGAATTTTAGTTATTTTTTTAATAACACCTTTGTACTTTTTCGTTGTATGATCTTTTCATTCCAAAATTTCATTGGCATAATTTTTTTTTTGAAGTTGTATTCTCGTACAATCACACCTTTTTACACCTGGCAATTCTGATTTGATTGAACTTATTTATAATAAAAACTTTGTACTTCTTGGTTGTACGATCTTTTTATCTCAAAATTTCTTTGGAATACATTTATTTTGTAATTGTATTGTCGTTAGGTCACACCTTTTTCACACCTGGCAGCCCTATCCTGCTGAACAGCAAGCCTACGCACGTTCCATCTGGACGACGTCCATAGTGAGGGGGGGGGGGCTTGCTGGATCGAAATGTCATCGTGTACGTCCAGCAAGCAATTAATAATAATAATTGACGTACGTCAAGCCTACGCACGGGAGTTTTGCATCGTGCATCGTGTATGACCTTGGCGGGACGTACGTCAAGATGGATCGTGCGTACGGCGCTTGATTTTACGCATTAGATCTGGCCGCTCCCGCGCCGCCGCCGCTGTCCGCAAGATTCGAGGCAGAGGCCTTAGTGCTCGCCTACGTCATAAAAGGAAGCCTAGTGAAAAAAATAAAAAAAATAATTAAAATAAAATGTGTGTGTGTGTTAATTTGTCCCTTGATTTGCTTGAAGCACACCGCAGACTACCCCCTTATTTAGTTTAAGTTCTTATATTCCATCCCAAGGTTGCCTGGAAGACATCGCTTTCAGCGATAAGACCGCCACTGTGCACATAGGTTTAAGTTTCTGTGAAATTGTTACTATTTTGGTGTACAATAAAGTTTATTCATTCTATTCTATTCTAGTGAAAAATTTGATGTTTCTAGTCACTGTCATTTCGGCTGTGCGTTGATGTCAGTCGGTTATTTTCTCTTTGTATAAACAATATGAATTTTATTTTGTATAAAACCTGAATATACAGCGTTTTTTAATCGTTTTAATCCCGTGTAGGGTCGATCCGGTACATGAAACACTATTGACTTGTAAAGATAAAAAAAGTACCTTATTTTTGTGGAAGGTTGTTCAGTTTTGTCTATTTAGTAAGCCCTTAAGGTTTGTGGCTGTCCCTTACACCTTGTATTGTTTGTTCAGAATTAGTAACTGAATGGATTCCAATAGTTTTTACATGTTATATTTTTTTTTTCAAAAATATTTAACCATTCAATCGTGATAATTACAGACACAATTGAAAGACAATAGGTGCGCGAACGCCGGCGTTCGCTTGGGGTTTAATGAATTAAAAAGGTTACAAGTTCGACACTACCAACACTAAGTACAACACAGGTCAAGGCAGATCATAGCGGGCATTAGGCGCCTAAAATAACCGGGTGCAAGTGCAAAACAACCCCTCAGTCGCTTGAATGATATAAATGTACATAGAACCTAAATTCAAGGATGACGAGGATGTCTTGTTACTTTCAGCTATACTTCTTCTTATCCTTCTTCCTGCCCTTGTCCCGTTTTACTTGTGGTCGGCGCAACACGTTTTTTTCTTCCATTCTGTCCTGTCACTCGTCACGCTATCACTAACTCCCTTTTCTTTCATATCACTTCTCACACAATCCATCCATACTTCAGCTATACTATCCAGCTAAAAAATCTTCTAGACGTCTCAAACTCGAGATATTTAAAAAAATTATGTATCTGTAGATAGATAGGTGTTATCAATTTGACATAATTATCAAAACGAATACCTACTTCCATGTCCAGAATTATAAATAGGTAATCTGTTTACAAGTGCGGATGACGGAAAGTTTTTGCGTGTTATTTTGAAATTTATTATCGTTATGTAATGTGCTAGCCAAAAACTAATACAATACTGCGTAGATTATATTACTAGGGGATAAAGCAATGTTTTAAATTCGTGGGTATGTTGAATTGCGCACGAAACACAGGATGCTAATTTTTAATCCCGAACGCAGTGATTAACTCCCGAGCTCTAGGAGGGTTTGACTTACCAAATTCAATTTAATCCAGGAACGCCCGTACTGGATTAGATCCCTAGAGATATAATAGGTTTAATGATTTATAAAAAGGCATTATCGAGCAAGTTGTGTAAATGTTAACAAAATACCTGAACTTTTTAAAGTCAAAGTTCAAAAGTGACTGTAATTGGTTTATTTGAAATAAACGTTTCTAGTTTCTGATTTCTAAGGAATTGAATTCCTATAAATTCGATATGTGAGTTGATAGTCTGAATTTTTTTTTTTAGGAAACGAAAAAAAAAAATTGGCCTCGCCATACCAATTGTCCAATCAAGTTTATAATTTTGTATGGTGAGGCCGATTTTTTTTTTGTTAAGTCGATAACTGTGAGTTGATAATATGTTGTCTGTGTATGTTTCTTTGTAAACTAAATATTTAAATGCTAATAATACTTGGCAAAACTGGTTTGTTTCTATTTACACGCTTTTACCACCTTGTTATACCATGTTTTTAGCAAATATGTGTATTATTAAAGTGACAACATTTCACCAGAAGATGAGATAACCACGGTCAAAGTCGAGTGTAAACACTAGTTTTAAAATCCAATGCTTCTTTCTTCGTAGAAGTTTAGTTTTAGACTTTATTTAAATAGGATTAAGGTATAGTTACTTTTTAAAATATCACATAAAAAGCTGTAGCATAACATTGTAATAGTATTACAATGATACTTGTAATACAAGTCCGAGGTAATTGCTTGGGCTTGTAAAAAAGTATTAAGGCTTATAGTCCCTTGAACCATCTGGCCGAAATTAAATGGACGCAACTCTCGCACCCGTCTAGGCGGCAGTACGCATATCTGTGCATTTATTTGCGGCCAGCAGCGCCCGGAAAGCGCGGCTGACCTTTAAATCCATTTTCTTTGCGAAATATTGATTGATTTACATATGCAATATTCACTTTGAAGAATATTTAACCACCAATTTTTATGTGTAAAAATGTTTCTAAAAATCCAAGCCATTTCGAAAAACTCATGGGGGTGATCGGTGGCGGAGACCTCTCGCGCCGGGGCTTGGTCGAGGCCATGGTCCGGAGCGAGGAGGAGTGGCAGGCGGTCGCCGACTTCTGCGAAGCAGTAATGCTCGCTAAGGAGGAGGCCGACCGCATCAGGCAACGGCGCTCTCGCCGCCGCCGCCGGGATTCCGATCCCGATTTCCAGCCACCGTAGGCACGGGCTTGTGGACAGTGAGCAATGGGTAGCTCGCTGTCCGGCCGTTCGGTAACTGTCCTTACCAAGCCTAAGTCGTCGACGGCGCGCACTGTTCCCGCGCGCCTCAAGGAGTTGTCAGCAACAGCAGGGACCCAGCCGGGTCGAAGCCTACTGGGGCCAGGGTCATCCGAAAGGGCGCTCGAGCCCCAGTATGAAGGCTATAAGGAACGGGGTGGGTCTTTTAGTCAGTAAGAGTCTGACACTATCTCCCGTTCCACCCAAGGCCGATCCTTGGGTGGAACGGGAGATAGTGTCATTGGATGATTTTTTCGCACCATAAAAAAAAACTAGTACCTAACCAGATAATAATATAATGATAATACTTCGTAATACTGTTGGTAGTAACCGATGCGTACTGGTTATTATCATAGAGGTCAGGTCGCCGGTCGCAACCAATTGTGAGAAGAGTTTTGGTCTGGTTACCGGTGTGTTCAGGATTTGGGAGGAGAACGTTAATAGATGATTGAAAGTTTATTATTGATTGATCGATTGATTGTTAGTGATAGCGTGACGAGTGACAGGACAGAATGGAAGAAACAAATGTGTTGCGCCGACCCCAAATAAAACGGGACTAGGGCAGGAAGATGATGATGATTGATTGATCAATTGGTTGATTGATTTATTCAAAGAATAATTAACATTGTAAGCGAATATTAAGTACTTAAAAACTAGGAACAAAACAGTATTAAATAATAATTTAGTTGCATTACCATAAAGAGGAGATGAAACTATGATGTTACTAAAAGAATTATGACTATATTTGTGGATGAGTGGAGAGAGCGGAGGTATAAAAGTTGGATGGATTGTGTGAGGAGTGATATGAAAGAAAAGAGAGTTAGTGATAGTGTGACGGGTGACAGGATAAAATGGAAGAAAAAAATGTGTTGCGCCGACCCCAAATAATATGGGACAAGGCAGAAAGAAGAAGAAGAGGCGCTGTCCTGTGGACTAAATTATGTCTATTGACATACATAATCGCCTAGTTTCTTACATCTAAACTAGTATAGTTACTACCTTATTGCAATAGTCCAGTGAAACACTGCTTAAAGTCGTAATAACTCCTCACTTTATACATCCCTACTTTTTAATTAGTACACAAAAAATGGGGTTCTATCTGTACCCGTTACTGATCATATTTTTGTAGTCAAAAGTAGAAAAAACCGAAATCCTAAAATTGACCACGAAAACCTAAATTCATCATAGAATCAATCATACATAACAATTGCTAGTAGAGCATACTGCAGGCAGTGTTTTTCCTTAATACCTAATTGTCATTTATTTATTCATTAATCAATAGCCTAGATTATTTCCACAAATTGAGTGACATTTTGACCCTTTATGTATTTGTAATAATTAAAAATTAGTGGTGTATAAGTACATAGTTGACAGCTCAGTTCGTCTTTACACTAACACTAATATCATAGAAAGGAAATTCAATTTATCACTGTTATCAATTTTTAAACAATTAACTTTAATTGTATGTTTGTTGATCATTTTATAATTTATCAAATCAACAGTTATATATAAATTTTTATGTTTTTTTTTTTTATCAAAATTTTCATTGCATTGTAGGATCACTTTGTTGTCCGTCTGCCTGTCTGTCAAGACTCTTTATCTCCGGAACGTGGAACGACTTAAAATTAAAACTATATTCTCAAGTCTGCGGTCAGCTGTGATACAATCAAACTTCTAAGTCTTCCGTTAATGTTGTAAAAAAACGTATATTTTGACACTCTCAAGAGAATCAAAATCCATAGGGTACTTCCCATTGACCTAGAATCTTAAAGACATGAAGCAAGATCTTAAAGCATAAGTATAGGAAAACATCTGAAAACTGTAAAGTAGTTACGTCACGAAAAAAAAGACGTGTGGCACTCGGGGACTGCCGCGGTAAAGCTATTGCATAGCATTTTAATCAACTTATACAATTATAATTATTTATTTATTTTATTTATGCAGTATTTTTTTTTCCTTTGTTTTTTTTTCTTTGATATTAATTGGAGTTACACATTCACACATTGAATTGAATTTTGATTGATTGTTCACTCATTTGTTTTCTTATCGGTCACCACGCTCAAAAAACAAATGAGTGGGGGGTGTTATGTTATTTTCGATACGGAATTTCTGGATTCGGTCTCCACGCTCAAGGCCCGCGATAGAAGCTATGCAATAGCTTAAAAAAAGTTTTTTGCGATTCAGTAAAATCTTTGTAGATCAGTTCAGGTTTAAAAAGAAGTGTTTTCATAGGTAAGTTTGTACGAACCCTCAATGCACGAGTTCGAATCGCTCTTGGCCAATTTTTAATTTATATTTAATTGTTTTTTAATTGTGTGTGTGCTAAGCCAAACATGTTTTCTTGCATTCTTTCTATGTTAATTTCCATCGAATCCACGACTTGTATAGCATAGTCGGCCTTATAGTGGTCCCACTGTTGGGACTCAGACCTCTTCTATAAGAAAGGGATTGGGCTGTATCTATATCCATCACGCTGGCCCAGTGCGGGTTGGTGGATGTCACGTGTCTTCGAATTTTTGATTCTAGGACATGCCGGTTTTCTCATGATGTTTTTCCTTTACCGTTTTGAGAGCAGTAGTGGTGAAATAAATTCAGTAAAGCGCCTGGCTAGGTTTGAACCCGCGACCTACAACTCGTAAGTCGGGGCCGTTACTACTCAACCACCACTGCTCCTTGTTTCTACACACATATTTATTTCTTCATTGTGTGTGTCTGTGTGTTAAACAAAAGTTTTTCTTTCATTCTTTCTAAGTTAATTTCCATCTCATCTACGACTTGTATCATCATCATCATCATAATTTCAGTCAATATTGGACATAGGCCTCCCCCAAGTGTCGCCATAATGACCAGTCCTGTGCGTCTCGCATTCATCGGATTCCCGCAACCCTGCCAACGCTACGCCTTCCAGTACATGGTCGCCATTCCAGAACCTTTAGGCTTGAGGCTCGACGACTTGTATACTCATTGCCCATCATTCATTTTAAAAAGTTAAAGTAATGGAAAGTCACAAACAAGTTACATGATCATAATGAGGCCAGCTAATCGAAAGGTCTACTAGTCACCTTGTTCAAACCTTCACTCTGGCGACTTATTCCACTTTCTCTACACCAGTAGTGTGAAGGTTACTTCCGCTGGTGCTAGTGCATTCTGGCTGTTACTATGTAGGTAAGGTATAATCGTTTACCTACTAGGAAATGTAGGTAACGTGGATAATGTTACGGAAGATATATCTTACATGAGAACATTAAAATTGTATATTATATACTTTTGCGAAGCAATAATGCTAGCAAAGGAGGAAGCCGCACGCGTAAGGCAACGGCGCTCATGCCCTAGCTGCCGCCGGGATTCTGATCCCGATTTCCGACCTCCATAGGCGCGGGCTTGCGGACGGCGAGTAGTAGGTAGCTCACCGTCCGACCATCTGGTAACCGTCTGAACCGAGTCCAAGACGTCGACGGCGCGTGTTATTTCACGCGCGCCTCAAGGAGTTGGCAACAAACCGTAGGGGCCCAGCAGGGTCGAAGTCTACTGGGTCCAAGGATTTGTTTCGTGTGTTTTCGAAAGGCAACGAAGGAACAGGAGTGAGTTTTTAGTCAGTAAAAGTCTGACACTATCTCCCACTCCGCCCAAGAGTAGGGGATGTCATTGAATGATTTTGCCACCAAAAAAAAAATGTTTTGTATGTATCGGTGGTATGTCCATCATGTACCTACCGGTAGTGCATGTCTGGATATAACAGTTTTTACATACGTTCAAAAGACTTCAATAACTGTAAACACTACATCCAACATAATATATATAATAGCGACAATTGTAAAGGTATGCAGACATTGAAATTTCTTCCCCATCCGGTGACTAGCCGAGGCGAGAGTGCGGCCATGAAGACAGCGGTTGCTAAAGTAACGGTGTAGTAGAAATGTGGTCAATAGTCATTGAAAGACTTTTTCAGTTTCTAAGCTATTTTAATAAAATATTTCAAGATTCTTATTCCAAAAAATCTATTAGGATAAAGTGTAACAAGAACAATACAATAAAGTGGATTACAAAATATATTAAAATAATGTAACTGAAAAGAATCCAGTGCTCTGGAACATTAAATAACGTCAGCATCAAAAATTATAAAAAAAAATACGTTTAAATTCATAGAAAAGTTATTAAGCAAGCCAAAAAGCAAGCGAAAGAATATAACGAAAGAAGCATAGAAAAAAGTAAACGAACATACTAAGAAGAAGAAAAACAACTGACGTAGAAATCTTATCCTAAATGTAGATATTAAAATAATTTCTGACCTTAAGGATGTGGCAAATATATTTATCGAGACTTTTGTTTTAAAATCACCATTGGCAAATAAGGATAGAAAAAGCGGTGTATTTTTTAACGGAAGCAAAGACAAACTAAGAACGAATAAATGCTATTCCTTTATAGACCCTTCTAAATAAAAAAGTCATCTATAATATAACAATCCATTTTAACTCTTATGAATTATTCGTTTATTATACACACTATGTCTACATTTCTTATCCTACTCCCCTGTCGCAGGTCTGCTGAAAGAAATTTTGTTTAGAAATAAACAGCACCTTTGTACTCTCTTATCTGTATTTGTTCTATTCTTTTAAGTATTTGTGTGTACCTATATAAATAAATAAATAAACAATATATTTATTTATTTATTTAATATATGACTCATATAATTAAAAATTTGGCAACAGATGGGTAATTTACTCCTAAATCTATTTTTATTTGTTTCAATTAACGAGCAATGGAACGAAATACATTATACAGTGTACTTCATTCCAAACTACAAATCACAGACGTAGATAACTCAGCCACCAAACTAAACTGGAACTGGACAGTGGGCAGCTCACATCTGCCGCATGTAGCAACAAAATTGGGCGAAAGCAACTACTGACTGGGTTCCGAACATCAGGAGCCGGCGACGCGGTAGGCCCAGAAGGAGATGGCGTGACGATTTGGACTCCTACCTTAAGGATTGGCCAGAAGTGGCTAAGGACAGAAAAGAGTGGAATAGCGGAAGGTAGGCCTTCGCTCTGCAGTGGGACACAACGGGCTCATAGACACTAATATTAAAAAAAAGTAAAGTTTGTTGTTTTGTTTGTAAGAGGTAATCTCTGTACTGCCCCTCTAGCCATGTTACAATCGAATTCCGTTCTCTAATCGGTAACGCGTCGGTGACAGCAATTGTAGAAAACGATAAGTTGGTAGCCATGTCGACGCGCCTGAGTCGGCCGCTCGTTCTACAATGTAGCGTTTGTATAACAAAGGATGTAGCGTTAAATATTGTAGAAACGATTTTGAACGATGTGAACTTGGCTACGAGATGACGTCATTCCTATAAGTTTCATCACTTTTCGACAGCGTTAACGTTCGCAGAATAACAACTTGGCTAAGCGTGCTGGTCCGATTACTACAATTTTTTCACCAATAGAAAGCTGCTTTATTCCTGAGTGAAGTAGGCTATATTTTATGTACGCAGGCGAAGCCGCGGGCAAAAACTAGTAATTAACGAAATAATAATTTGTATCACTCCATAAGTCTGCCGGCAGATGGTACTGTACATTGATATATATTTAATACTTCCTAGATTAGGCGTACCGAACACTCACTTCAGTCGACTCAGGTATAATGCAGTCCGTACACCTTGAACATTACACTATGTTGAACGAAACGCGTAAGTGCCACGAAATTCATGGCGCTTAAGACATTTTGGTCACGAAAAAAGTGTCTTCTAAAAGCTATCTTAGCGCTGCATGTTTTAATAGTTCTGTCAGACGACATAACGCCAATGTAGCGCTGCAGCAAACTTTTGTTTTAACGTTTCAGTATTTTGAAAAATAGTTTCCTTCAATATAAGTCGATGGTACAGTTTTGTATAATAACTAAATAGGTAGGTTTTAAATAGGATTTTTTTGTATGGAACACTGTTTTGCAAAACAAAACAGTGTTCCATACAAAAAAATAAAAACAGCATCAATTACAATTGCTGAAAAGGATCTTGAACGCTCGGCGTCAGAGTGGGGATCGCTTTGTGCATGCCATACATTGGCGAGCCAATCGTCTTCGTTGTTAGATACATGCAGCAACGCAGGGAACGAATCAGGAGTGACTTCTATGACACGATGGCGTGGTGAGCCCATCACTTACACTCTCCACCCCCGCGTCTCACTTCGCACCACTAAAGAGACCGAATATTTGACTTCTGCGCAACTTGAAGCCAGCGCTCAAGATCCGTTTTGGCAATTGTAATTAATGCCGTTTTTATTTTTTACCTATTTTTTTTGTGTGGAACACTGTTTTGCATTTTGCGAATTCATGTAACACGATAACATTTCACGATATGTGTGTACCTACTTAAATTAACCCATTTATCTCGTTGCGATTGGCCGATCAACTGATAAAAACCGCCGTGAACTCGCTTGTTCGATGGCCCCACCAAATAGCAGCGACAAGACGATTTTATTGCAGACTCAATTGTTGGTTAGTATATGTGTCAAGCGTTGCAATATTTTATAATATACCGTGTGCGTTTAAAATTGTTTCCATATAATATTGTTGGTTTGTGTCTCGTGACCTTATATGGTGGATAGTCTAGATTGAGAACTACTACGGATATATCCATACTTATATGGTATCTATTTCTTTCTAATTTTTTTTATTGTTTGATAGGTTCGCGCTTGACCACTATCTCACCTGATGGAAAGCGACGATGGAACGCGCTTACCTAGAAGAAACCTATTCACTCTCGACTTTAAAGATTCCCGGGTTGTAGCTACCAGGAAACACAGACTCCGGTAAGGAATTCCACTTCCTAGCTGCACGCACAATGAATGTGTTCCCAAAACGTTTTTTGCGTGTAGGTGGGATATCCACCATGTGCCGAAATTAGGTAATGCAATTCCGACGCACACTCCCAGAAATACAACCGGTAGAAAACCGACAGGCTAGCGACCTCTGCGTCGATGCTCAAGACTTTGAAACGTCGACTCGACGAGTGTTTCATCGCCAATTATCCTTCTGGCTCGCCTCTCAATTGCCTCAAGTGCATCAAGCTGGTATCGGGCAGATCCGTCCCAAAGATGAGAGCAATACTCCATACACGATCTTATTATGTTAAGACTTTTTTTTTGACATTACGCATGGCAGTTGAGAGTTTGTCATGCTCACTCAAATGTTTCGCTATTGTGCACGTGTTATTGGGTCATTCAGTTCCCTTCAAAATGGTTGAGCTGAGTGGGGCTGAAGCATGCGTCATGCTCGTGAACGGGTGCCGTCAGATGAGACTGGTCAACTCTTAGTTTCCAGTGGCTTAATTTAGCTTCTATCTTTGATTTTTTTATTTCATTTTCTACATTGTGATCACATAATAGAAGCAACAAGTATTATGTAACCAAGCATTATATGTAATACATAATATAATTTAAAAGAGTATTCATGAAGTTTCTTGCACCTACGCTTTGGAACATGTAAATTAGCTTCACTTTTTTTGGACTGACCGACATTTGACTATTCAAAAGTGCCTGCAAATGGTCTATTTGAAATAAATGCTTTGATTTGACTTTATGAAAGACCTATTTGAGTCTGTGTTTACTGATAGCTACAACATTAGCACTCGCTATCAGTAAACAGCATACGCTACTTCTAGGCAAGCGTGCTCGCCTACCACTCACTATTGTAATGGAGCACGCTTGCCTATACTTACCATCAGGTGAAATAGTTATCTGTAGTGCCTATTCACTCTAGCCTTGAAGAACCCCAAATTATAATTGGACGAGAAGACTGCAGCAGGTCAATGGTTCCAGTACTTCGATGGACGTGCAGAGTGAGAGAAGTTCTAGAATGCAAGGGCAACTAAAGTCAGTTGCCCTTTACGTTCTAGGATTGCGGGTTTAATTTTCAGGAAGGTATTTCCCCTGGCTCCAGCGGGCATGGTACTTATACAATAGGGTAGTTTCCAGGGTCAAAATAATAGGGTAGTTTCCGTTAAAAAAATAATTAGTCCTTCTTTTAGATTATAAAAAAATAAGGGACACGTATTTTTTTATTTGTAGATTAAACCAAAAATAACAAAGATAAATTAAAGTTACGTGTGACGTCACTCCGTGCGACAAAATGCAGCACTACTAATTATTTTGACCTTGGAAACTACCCTATTACATTTTATTTAGTCCGTATTTTAGATTATAAAAAAATATTGGATATGTATTTTTTCTTTTTTCGTTTAAACAAAAATTGCAAAGATATGTTATAGCCCAATAAAGTAACGTGTGACCTCACCCCGTGCGAAAAAATGACGTGACGTTGCACGTAACTTTAATGGGCTATATCTTTGTCATTTTTGGTTTAATTTATAAAGAAAAAAATACGTATCCCTTATTTTTGAATAATCTAAAAGACGGACTAATTACATTTTTTACGGCAACTAGCCTATTGTTTGACATCTCAAAGCAAGTCGACACCACAGAAGGACTGGATGGACTGAACTGACCTGGAGGTAGATGACTGGCCTGTTTGTCTATTGGTTGGTGTCCCTGACTGATATGCCGGAGGTCGTGTGTTCGATTTCGACCCAGGACAAATGTTTGTGTGATGAGCACAATAACTTTTTCTGTGCTTAGTTAGCTTGGGATTAGACGACGTTGTGTGAAAAAAAAGCTAGTCAGTTTTAGCCATTAAAAATCTGGCACGCCCTCTCGCTTCACCATAGAGTGGAAGAAATTCTAGAACGCAAAGGGCAACTGAAGGTCCTTTGGGTTCTAGGATTGCGGGTTTCATTTTCAGGATCTTCCCGCAGCCTAATGGGCATGGCACTTGTAAAACTTAATTGTTGTTTGACATCTTATACCACTGTTAGTCGACATTTCTTCATCTCATGAGATGACCTATCACGTAAGGTAAATGCGCACCATCCCAAATACTCCTGCTCTTCCCACGGTGATTCTGACCCAAACGGTCCATTGTCCAGCTTCCGTATGACGCATCATTGCCCATCGGAATGCTAGCACGTAGTAGTTTGAACTAAATTATTTAACCCGTTCGGTGCTTCGAGCCGGATACGGCGCTGTAGGTGAAATACTTTTTTTCTGAGGTGGAAATTCATTAAAAGACTTTTTTACTACTCATACTCTGAAAGTAGTTCTGAAGTTGCCTAAGGAGCGGGTTGAAAGTGATACTTTTCATCCCTAAGGAGTTTTACTTTCAACTGACAGCTGTCAAATTATAAAAAAAAAACTAGTTCTATCTTCATATTTCTATTGAACTATGTTCCAATTTTCACACAGCCAGTCAATCACAGCGCGATATAAATTTGAAATAACTTAAAGATTTATAATTAATTAAATAATATTATATTTTTAAGTGACTTATTTGTTAAACTATTTCTATAAAATACTTTACTTTTAAAAGATTAATTTCTAACTTTTCATTAATGAGGCTGAATAGCTAGCCGGCTAAAGAAAAAAAAAACAAAATGGCGGGAAAGTGGCAATCAGTCGTTGGTTTTTTCGAGTTTTGTTTACTTTTCTGTACAGCGGAGATTTGTATTAACACGATAAATTCGTCAGATTAAAATAGTGATTTAACGCCTAATTTCATAAAAAAAGAAGCTAAAGTAGTAGTAGAACCTTTTAAAGCTTAAATCAGAAGAAAGATACCTACATAGAATCATAGGTATGACGACTCAGGTTTTACAAACTTTTTATTTTCCTTGTATTCGTAATGAAAAGCATAATGTCACGTATCTTCGATTTTTTTGGCTCTAGGACATGCCGGTTTCCTCACATTTTCCCAGAGAGCAGTGGTGATGAAATAAATTACACAAAGTAAGAACTAGTTGGGGGGTCTTTTCCCAGAAATGGGAGAGTATAGGCTAATAAAAAAAACCTGGGAAAGTGCGAGTCGGATTCGCGCACTGAGGGTTTCGTGCAAAGTACAATTCCCGAATGGATTCTCAAATATTTTTACGAATGGCAATTTTTTTTTTCGTGACCTAGGTAATAACAAATTTACTGTTTTCAGATTTTTTCCTATACCTGTGCTATTAGACCTTGCTTTGTGCCAAATTTCAGGATTCTGGGTCAATGGGAAGAACCTTATGAATTTCGATCTTTGAGAGTATCAAAACCGACGTTTTTTGCGATATAAACCGCCATAGCTTTCTTATTCGTTAACTTAGAAGTTTGATTTTTCACAGCTTAAAGGGACTGCAGATCTGAGTTTTAATTTTAACTCGAGACCTCCACGCGTTCTCAAGATAAAGGGTCTTGACAGACAGACAGATAAACGGACGGACAAAAAACTAATCCTATAAAGGTTCCGTTTTTCCTTTTGAGGTACCGAACCCTAAAAACGGTTGGGTTTGAACTCGTAACAACTAGTAAGACGGCGTCCATTACCACTCCATCACCACTGCTCTCAAAAACGCTAGCTTGGTCTAACAGACCGTTCACTATACTTTTAAAGTGTTAAAAACTTGTGTTGAAGTTTCCTTCCGCGGACTGCGCAATACATATCGGTTATATTACCACGACAACATGCTGTTGATTATTATTGTATATGTTATGTCGCAGTTGTATAGCGTTTTTATATTTTGCGTACAGAGACAGTTTTAAACCAGTTTGCACCTCTGGTGTGCTATGTTAGTTTTTTGTCTGATCTCAATCATATTGATAATGAATTAGTTTGATATGAATTAATCGAAGAAGTGGCGCCAGTGACTGAAAAGTAGAAAGGGAATCGTTTGCCTTGGTATGGTCATGTGAAAAGGAGGGACGAAATGCATGTTGCTAAAAATGTTATGAGTTTACATGTGGATGGATGGAGGGGAAGAGGGAGGCCAAAAAAAAGATGGATGGATTGTGTGAGAAGCGATATGAAAGAAAAGGGAGTTAGTGATAGCCTGACGAGTGACAGGACAGAATGGAAGAAAAAAACGTGTTGCGCCGACCCCAAATAAAACGGGACTAGGGCAGGAAGATGATGAATCGAAGAATTTTACAATTGCCAAAACGGATCTTGAGCGCTTGGCGTCAAAGTGGGGATCGCTTTGCGCATTCCATACATTAGCGAGCCAATCGTCGTCGTTGTTACATACATATACTTTTCACATTATGAAACTTGCGTTTAGTTTCTGTTTGTGTGTGTTTGTGTGTTTCTGTTTCTGTATTAGTTCGTGTTTCTGTGTGTTGTTACGTGTACCACACACGCCGATCTGGGCGCGACGCTCTCTATATATTTTATATGGAAACTAAACTTGAAGAGCTACACTTGAGCCAGGCCACGCGACCTCGTTCTACGTACAAATCAGGCGTTTGTAGCGCTATACGTCATACACGCCCCGCGACGTGTGACGTCGTTCTACGTACAAATCAGGCGTTTGTAGCGCTATACGTCATACACGCCCCGCGACGTGTGACGTCGTTCTACGTACAAATCAGGCGTTTGTAGCGCTATACGTCATACACGCCCCGCGACGCGTGACGTCGTTCTACGTACAAATCAGGCGTTTGTAGCGCTATACGTCATACACGCCCCGCGACGCGTGACGTCGTGCTACGTACAAATCAGGCGTTTGTAGCGCTATACGTCATACACGCCCCGCGACGCGTGACGTCGTGCTACGTACAAATCATAGCCATACACGCTAGGGTATGTACCTGACAGGTTTCCTGCACAATTATACTTATCAATTAAGCTTGTGTGGAAGCCAGCACACTTGCACAGTTGTGCAACATACACGATCCGGTTTACCTCTACAACTCACCTTTCTTTCAGTCTATCCAAAGGTTTTCTGGGTCCGGCCAACATAGACGTGGGCTTGCGGACAGTGAGCAATGGGTAGCTCGCTGTCTGGCCGTCCGGTAACTGTCCAGACCAAGCCCAAGTCGTCGACGGCGGCTACTGTTCCCGCGCGCCTCAAGGAGTTGTCAGCAACAGCAGGGACCCAGCCGGGTCGAAGCCTACTGGGGCCGAAGGGGCGCTCGAGCCCCGATATGAAGGCTAGAAGGAACGGGGTGGGTCTTTTAGTCAGTAAGAGTCTGACACTATCCCTCGCTCCGCCCAGGGCAGGGGATGTCAATGCATGATTTTTCCCACCACAAAAAAAAAAAAGAGTTTGTCTGGAAGAAATTGCCTTGTGCGATAAGACCGCCCATTGTACACTTATTTTTAATATTGTTTGTCCTATTTTTAGTATTTAGTATGAAAATAAATCGTTGGGAGGTTCCTTTCTCTGGAGCCCTGACCCGTAGCTTAGACCCTGTACCCGATATCGGTGCGATACTGTTTTTTATATATTTTAAATGTTTTTTTTTTTTTAAGAAATATTTAAAAATATATTATAACATGTATAAAATATGAATAAAGGAATAATAATAATAATGTTTTTTTAAGGAATTTCTAAAAATGTAGGTATTGTAACATGTATAAAAGGTGAATAGAGGAATAATAATACTCTAGCATGTATTTTTTTTTTATGGTGGGAATAATCATGCATTGACATACCCTGCCCTTGGGCGGAGCGGGAGATAGTGTCAGACTCTTACTGACTAAAAGACCCACCCCGTTCCTTCTAGCCTTCATACTGGGGCTCGAGCGCCCTTTCGGATAACCCTGGCCCCAGTAGGCTTCGACTCGGCTGGGTCCCTGCTGTTGCTGACAACTCCTTGAGGCGCGCGGGAACAGTGCGCGCCGTCGACGACTTGGGCTTGGTCCGGACAGTTACCGGATGGCCGGATAGTGAGCTACCCATTGCTCACTGTCCGCAAGCCCGCGTCTACGTTGGCCGGAAATCGGGATCAGAATCCCGGCGACGGCGGCGGCGATAACGCCGTTGCCTGATGCGTTCGGCCTCCTCCTTTGCGAGCATTACTGCTTCGCAGAAGTCGGCGACCGCCTGCCACTCCTCCTCGCCCCGGACCATGGCCTCAACCAAGGCCCGGACCCTAGCATGTATGGCGGGGATTATAAGTATGCCTCAGTCTTATGTAGTTCTAGCAGAAATGCTCATCTGTATGAAAAAAGGACGCTCATCTTGGTTCATCTACTTTCCGTCATCAACATAGACCAAACCAAATAAGTCTACTGCCAACTTTCACGCTAAATCAACTGCCAACTGTCCGCATTCCGATTTTACATAAATCGATTTAACACCGATTACGATTCTCGGTATAACTATATAATTGCTGTTCACGATTCAAAATAATCGTTTCATCATCTTTACATAGAACATGAAAACGGACACTGTTAGAGATGGCATTCTTGAAACTTTTTTTTTTAATCGATATAAACTAGTGCTTGACTGCGATCCCACCTCATGGTAAGCAGCGATGCAATCTTTGATAGTGTGGCGCTCTAGTTTATTAAGACCCTATGCACTCTAGCCTTGAATACAGCCAAATTATAATCGGACGCGTACAAAATTCATCCCCTAAAGTGGAGAAGTTTGTAAGTAGAAAACAATTTCTTTTTTGTTTTGTTTTGTGTTTGTCCTAAGTTTTTGTTGTCTACAATGTTTTTTGCACCAAAATAAATACTTTTCTTTCTTTCTTTCTTTCAAACTTTTCCATTTTTAGAGGATGAATTTTGGAAAATCCTCTCATTAACCTTTTAACCACCTACGTCGGATATATCCGACAAGCACTCGTATTTATTCCTTCAGGGTCGCACATCCACGACAAAATACTCCATCTCGTCAGCTCTTCTGTCACCTATGGGGATTGAAGAGCTAAACGAGGTCGAGTACCCAGTCGCTAACACACGACCCTGGTGAATAGGACGCCGAAACCCTTGTCGGAACAATCCGACGCAAGCGGTTAAAAAAAAAGGAAAAAAAAGATATTAATGTGTGTGTGTGTGTGTGGTAAAGGAATTAATGTGCTTCCTTAGAGGCTGCTTCTCCACTCCCCTATCGTCAACATCGAGCATGGTTTAAAAGCTTGTTACTTCATCTAACGCAATTCAGCGCAACGTTTGATGAAAAGGAACGCGAAAAATAGAGATAACGCCTGAAAACTTTGTTAGCATTCGGTAATTCTGTGATTTACTCGAATATTTTACAAAACTTGTTCCAGGAAATACGTTATTTTTTTAAACCCATAAAAGTTTTTGAAAAAAAATTTTTTTTTTCATTAGCTTATTGTATTATTGTAGCTTTTCATTAATTTTTACATGAATTATGAATTTTATTGTATTTTATTTTTTGACATGAATTTTAAATTTTATTGTATTTTAATTATTTATTTTTTTACTTTAATATTATGAAATTTTAGTATATTTTAATCTTTATGAATTTAATTTTAATTTTATAATTTGATTAAACATTTTATTGCATTTTTAATTTTTAACAGTTTCTTATGCAATCCTAAACGATTTTTGTTGTGTTGTTATTTAATTGTATTATTATTGTCTTAAAAGTGTATTAAAGTTGGAAAAAATATATGAGCCTAAATGCCTGAAATAAATAAATTAAATTGAATTGAAAGTTCTTGCAAAATTACAGATTATCAGAGGTCTTAACTGGATTAGTTTTACAGAAATTTGTAAATTGACCTCAATAGAAGCTTAGATAAGATCCACAAGATACTGTGTTTGCAAAATCTTCTTCTTCTTCCTGCCCGTGTCCCATTTTATTTGGGGTCGGCGCAACACGTTTTTTTTCTTCCATTCTGTCCTGTCACTCGTCACGCTATCACTAACTCCCTTTTCTTTCATATCACTTCTCACACAATTCATCCATCTTTTTTTTGGTCCCCCTCTCTCTCTCCATCCATCCACAAGTAAATTCATAACTCTTTTAGCAACATGCTTTTCATCTCTCCTCTTTACTGTGTTTACAAAATATCTAAATGAAAAAAGTGTACAAACGTCATAATCGCGTAAGAGCGGTTGTATGTTGTTGTAGCGGTTGTCGTTGTATGGCCTGTTGGTCTAGTGGTTAGTGGCCCTGACTGCTTTGCCAGAGGTTGTGGGTTCGATTCCCACCCAGGACAAATGTTTATGTGTTGAGCATGATCATTTGTTCTGTGTCTGGGTGTAATTTATCTATAATATGTATGTATTTAGAAATATATAAGTATGTTTATCAGTTGTCTAGTACCCATAACACAAGCTCTGCTTAGCTTGGGACTAGACGTCGTTGTGTGGTAGTTGTGGAATATTATTATTATATTATTATTATGTTAAACAGTGAAAACGTATGTCGAGTTGCGTCCCCATAATGAGCTCGCTTAAGTTGTAAAAGAAAACTTAGTGGAAAATTTCAAGCTCCTAGACTCAGTTGTTTTGACTGCGCGTTGATATGTCAGTAATATAGATAAATAGGCTCGCATTATACCACTGTTTTACTTGATTACAATCGATGATATGGTGGAAAGTAGAAATGACCTATTCAATCTTCACTAAGAGCTTATATATTAGTATATAATATAGTGTTTATATTTTATTAGTGTGTGTGTTATTGTATTATTAGTGTTTTTATTTTTTGTGTTTGTGTGTTGATATTTATTAGTTTAAATATATTTTTTTTGTATTGTATATATGTATTTGTGTTAATGTATCTTGTTAGTATTATATCTGATGTTTGTACACTGACAACCCTTAACATATCCTCCTATCTCTTTTCTCTCAGTCCATCCAAAAGTTGTCTGTAAGAGATCGCCCTGTGCGATAAGACCGCCCATTGTGCACTTATTCTTTTAAATGTTTGTCCTGTATTTTTGTTTATTTTAGACCATTTCCGTATTCACATCCATCAATCGAGTTTGAACAACACCGATTTTAAAGTCGTTTGAAATTCGTCGATAAAAAAAAAATTGTATTAAATTATCCTGGTAGAATACTTATTAATGTAACTGGAAATGAGTCGATAGATCGTGAATACCGCTTTTGGATAGGACTTCGATCGAACGACTATAAAACTTCAACGACATTTGGCTTGTTTGATTTTACGTGAATCAGACTACTGGGGCCGTATTATGACCTCTTAAAACCATCATGTTTTCGGTGTAAAAAAGAGACGGAGCTATACAGGACGAATAGCACTATCCTTTTCTCGCACAGAAAACATGATGGTTTTAAAATGTCATAATACGGCCGCTGGTGTTCGTTTGGTTGCGCAACCAATTTGGCGGCGCTACAAGCTCGGACGTGTGTCAGACTCGAGTGTGTATGGTGTCTAGTTTGGTAGCCTAGGGCTATATTTCCGTACGGGTTGTTGAACTCCTGTGACAATTTTGACAATGGTTATAAGAGTAGCAGGCGTAAAATTTTTATCCAAATCGGTTCAGCTGTTCGGGCGTGATGAAGTAACAAACATACATACATCACGTACATGAAATCAGAAACGTTTATTTCAAATAGATCAATTACAGGCACTTTTGAATTGTCAAAATGTCGATCAGTCAAAAAAGTGAAGCTAAATTGCACGTTCCAAAGCATAGATCTCCATGGAGAAGAACGTGCAAGAAACTCCATGGACAGTCTTTTAAATCATATTATGAGTTACCTAAATCTACATATTTCTTGTTGCTTCTATTATGTGAGCACTATGAAGATAAGTAATAAAAATTAAAAAAAAGACGTGTGGCACTCGGGGACTGCCGCGGTAAAGCTATTGCATAGCATTTTTATCAACTTATGCAATTATAATTATTTATTTATTTTATTTATGCAGTATTTTTTTTCCTTTGTTTTTTTTTTCTTTGATATTAATTGAAGTTACACTTACACACATTGAATTGAATTTAGATTGATTGTTCACTCATTTGTTTTCTTATCGGTCACCTCGCACAAAAAACAAATGAGGGGGGGGGGGGGGTGTTAGGTTATTTTCGTCGTCTCCACGCTCAAGGCACGCGATAAAAGCTAAGCAATAGCTTAAAAAAAAAAATTAAAAAATTGAAATTAAATTAATTCACTGGCAGTCAGACGGCGCCCCGTTCATGAGCATGACGCGTGCATCAGCTCCACTCAGCTCAACCATTTTAAAGGGAACAGAATGACCTAATAACACGTGCCACCATCAGCGAGACATTTGAGTGAGCATGACAAACTCTCAACTGCCATGCTCGTAATGTCAAACAAGCTGTGACCTAATAAAAATGCTCCATGGTGCTTCACATTCACAAAGCCTGAAAAAAAAGTGCTTCTACATTATACAATGCTACTGTTTCCAAATACATGATGATGTAGAGTCAAATATACCAATCAAACCGGCCACCAACTATACAGTCGGCAATTCCGATTCCAAGCTCTATGGCCTGAACACTAACGGTTTTAACTTTTTTCTATTTTCGACGATTATAAAATTCCATTGCTTGGTTTGTGGAAAAAAAAAGTGTAAAGATTTTTTTACTTACATCCGTAAGCTTGATGATTATTTAATTATTAGGTACATTATGACTGTTGAATGTGTTTTTAGGGTTCCGTGTTTCAAAAGGGAAAACGCGACCCTTTTTTTTATGGTGGGAAAAATCATGCATTGACATCCCCCGCCCTTGGGCGGAGCGGTAGATAGTGTCAGACTCTTACTGACTAAAAGACCCACCCCGTTCCTTCTAGCCTTCATACCGGGGCTCGAGCGCCTTTTCGGATAACCCCATAGGATCATTTTGTTATCCGTCTGTCTGTCCGTCAAGACCCTGTATCTCGAGAACGCGAAGAGGTATCGAGTTGAAATTAAACCTTAAACTCAAATCTGTCGGTCCCTTGAAGCTGTAAAAATGTCAAACTTCTGAGTTAACGACAAAAAAAGTTACGGCCATTTATGTTGCAAAAAAAGTGTATTTCGAGTGTCGAAATACACTTTTTTTGCAACGGAAACACTCAAAGGAATCAAATTATGAATGAATCTTTCTTTTTGACCTAGACTCCTGAAAAGCATGAAGCAAAGTCTTATTAGCACCAGTACAGGAAAAAATCTGAAAACTGTTACGTAGGTAGTTACGTTACAAAAAATACTTTTTTAGCGATTCGGCAAAAACATCGTAACTCAATTCGGAAATTGAACTGGTTTTCAGTAAGTTTGTCGGCGCGCTCTGTTCCCGCGCGCCTCAAGGAGTTGTCAGCAACAGCAGGGACCCAGCCGGGTCGAAGTCTACTGGGGCCAGGGTTATCCGAAAGGGAGCTTGAGCCCCGGTATGAAGGCTAGAAGGAACGAGGTGGGTCTTTTAGTCAGTAAGAGTTTGACACTATTTCCCGCTCAACCCAGGAGCGGGGGTTGTCATTGGATGATTTTTTCCCACCATAAAAATGGTAAGTTTGTATGGGACCCTCAATGTGCGAGTCCGACTCGCACTTGCCCGGTTTTTTATATTAAGATGTTGGGCACTACGTGTGAGTACTGTGTACCCTTAAAAGATAAGTTGGCTTATATAGTGTCGTGGCCGAGTGGCCGTCGTGGACGGCGTGATGGCGTGTTGGTCTAGTGGTTAGTTGCCTTGACTGCTATGCCGTAGATCATGAGTTCGATTCCCACCCAGGACAAATGTTTGAGTGATGAGCACGATCATTTGTTGTGTCTGGATGTAATTTATCTATCATATGTATTTAGAAATATATAAGAATGTTTATCAGTTGTATGGTACAGTTGCCAAAACGGATCTTGAGCGCTCGGCGTCGGAGTGGGGATCGTTTTACGCAATCCATACAATGGCGAGCCAATCGTCTTAGTTGTTAGATACATGCTGCAACGCAGGGAACGAATCAGGAGTAACGTCTATGACGCGATGGCGCTGCGAGCCAATCACTGACACTCCCCTCCCCCGCGTCTCACTTCGCACCACTAAAGAGACCGAATATTTGACTTTTGCGCAACCGCTCAAGATCCGTTGTGGCAACTGTACTCATAACATAAGTGCTGCTTAGCTTAAGACTAGATGGCGTTGTGTGATAGTTGTGGAATATAAAAAAAAAAATATAGCGTCTAGGTTATGGTGATCGTTGCCTTTCGTACCGGGGCCGAACCTTTCTTTCAGAAACAAATCCTTCGACCCTGCTGGGCCCTTATGGTTTCACTAACATCTCCTAGAAGCCTGTGTGAAACACTACGCGTCTTCGACTCGGGCTCGGTCCGGACGGTTACTGGATAGCCGGACGGCGAGCAATAAGTAGCTCGCCGTCCGCACTGAACGTAATATGCGAAAAAGAAACTCCGTTCTATTAACCTAGTTTTTTCGGATGACCACCGGAATAACAGAATCAGGATTTAATTCAGAATCTTTTGTACAACTCACACAGTAAAAAAGGTGTGAACATACAAATTAAAATAACTTCGCGCTCCACCCGAGCTCAGCCTTGAACTAATCTTTAACCAAAATGTTTCTTAGAAGACGTTTTTGTAATTAAGCAAACTAAACCACACTAATTACTCGGTTAAATGTTTAATTTTTTAACTAATCTAGCGTACGGAGCGTTGGAAATTAACGACGATAAAAACGTGATAAAAAAAAGTAAGGTTTGTGTGAAAAAGCCACTGCAAATCTTTATACAACATTAATTTTAATAGTATGAAAAATCACAACATTATAAGATTGTTATGTCAGAATCAAATCAAATCAAATCAAATCAAAGCATTTATTTCAAATAGACCATTTACAGGCACTTTTGAATAGTCAAATGTCGGTCAGTCCAAGAAAAGTGAAGCTAAATTGCACGTTCCAAAGAGTAGGTCTCTATTGAGAAGAACGTGCAAGAAACTCCATGGCCACTCTTTTAAATCATATATGTGTTACATATAATGCTTGGTTACATATTACTTGTTGCTTCTATCATGTGAAAGAAACAAGGTCACCGGGCCATCCAGGTGACTGCTAGAAGGAACGGGGTGGGTCTTTTAGTCAGTAAGAGTCTGACACTATCTCCCGCTCCGCCCAAGAGTGGGGGATGTCAATGCATGATTTTTCCCACCATAAAAAAAAGGGGTTGTTTTGCCTACTGGGGCCAGGGTTAACCGAAAGGGCGCTCAAGCCCCGGTATGAAGGCTAGAAAGAACGGGGTGGGTCTTTTAGTCAGTAAGAGTCTGACACAATCTCCCGCTCCGCACAAGGGCGGGGGAAGTCAATGCATGATTTTTTCCCACAATAAAAAGGGGTTGTTTTGTACTTGCAACTGTTTGATGGCCTAATGTCCGGTTGACCTGCTGTGACCTATGTACGTTGTACTTAGTATCGGTAGGGTGTTGTAAAGTGTGTTTTAAATATTTTTGGGACAAAATATAACATGGTGTAAAAACTATTGGAATTCATTCTGACAGTTTCTTATTTAGGTATCGCATAGACTAATGTTATATTATTAACTCTTGTAACTATACCAAATATATATGACCAAATTACCCTACAAAAAATTCTGTTTGGTTTTAAAAAAATGGTTGATATCGCACAGTTTTTACTCAGTAGGCGAATTTCTGAATAAAAAGACTGGTCAATCCTACCACTTTAGGAATGCTTTGTGGTTCGTATTAAAGTGTTGTGTTTATTTTTAAGTATTTACCTATTTCTCTGGTTAATATCAACTAGTTTAAATAATTTGGGTGAAGATCTATTTGTAATTCTGTTTTATTAACCATAGAACTCTAGATAGTTGTGAGTTACTTTATGTTACTAAAACACTATCGACTAAATATTTGCATGCCATCATTAAATGGCGGAATGTGTCTTTGCTCTTGTCTCTTTTATGTAACATCTTTTGTACCTACCACATTTTACGCAAATAAACGATATTATTATTATTATATATACTGAATGAACGAGAAAGTTTGTCGTATTCGTCTGAAAATGAAATAGTTTATTTTTCATTTTTATTTTATTGACATTTCGATCTTTATTTTGTGATATTTTTTCTTATTTATTATGACAATTTTTCTTATTATTATGACAGTTTTATTTTTTTGACATTGTATAAATGATTGAGTAATTAAATTAAAATTTTCTTAGTGCGTATTGTACTTGACCAAATTTTGTATGCCTATCGACGGGACATGACCTGTGCAATCAACATATTATGTATGTATATTGAAAACCCCTCTATTTACATGTGTTCACAAAATAAACCATTTTGAATTTTCGAATTTTAATCCTTTTTTTGCGGACCTTACTTCATTTCGTCACATGAAAGTGACTTAGTATTTTAATTGCTCGACTTACCGCATCATTGGTCTAGATTTAAGTACTAGTGGCCTTGCTGCAAACCTAGGTCCGGGTTTTAAAATTCAGGTAAAAAATGTGTGAGTCAAAGCTAAATGCAAAGTCATTCTAGTATGTTCTCAGGATACCTTCTCTTTGTAGTAATGGAAAGGCAAAAATGAAGATAAATGAAGATATTCGCAGGAGAACTAAGGTTGCCGACATAGCACGAAGAATTGCCAAACTTAATTGGAAATATGCAGGGCACATTACTCGCAGGACAGATGGCCGTTGGGGCTGAAAGTTTCTGGAGTGGCAACCGCGTACTGGAAGACGCAACGCCGGAAGGCCTCCTACAATGTGGATCGATGACCTGGTGAAGGTTACGGGAAACCGATGGATGCGAGACGCATAGAAACGTTCGTTGTGGCGACGTATATCGGCTGAAATGATGATGATGATGATGAATGGAAAGGTACTTTTTCACGATATTGTCATCGGGTCTCCGTGTTATAACATATATAACTTACGGCGAACAATGGGTAGCTCGCTGTCCGACCGTCCGGTAATTGTCTAGACCGAGCCCAAGCCCGCGGTCCTCAAGGAGTTGTCAGCAACAGCAGAGCCCCAGCTGGGTCGAAGCCTACTGGGGCCAGGGATTTTTTTCTGAAAGGAAAACTCGGTCTAGGGACAAAGACAAAGAAGAAACAGGATTGGGATTTTAGTCACTAAAAATCTGATAGGTACATCCTCTCACTGCGTCCAAGAGCGGAAGATGTCATTTGGATGATATTTACCCACCAAAAAAAAATACCTTGAAATTGCCACCGAATTGATGGAATATCATCATCATTTCAGCCGACAAACGTCCACTGCTGGACATAGGCCTCCCCCAAGCGTCGCCACAACGAACGATCATGCGCGTCCCGCATCCATCGGATTCCCACCACGTTCACCAGGTCGTCAGTCCACCTTGTAGGAGGCCTTCCAACGCTGCGTTTTCCGGTACGCGGCCGCCACTCCAGAACCTTTCGGCCCCAACGGCCATCTGTTCTGCGAGCAATGATGGAATATGGTTGTGACAAATTACTTTATCTAAGTCTTCAAGTAGACTGGCGTGATATTATGTAATCAAAGAGAGCAAAGCTACATAATAGCCTTGATGTAGTTACCTCGCGGTCAGTGACCGGGCCACCGACTGCAACTGACCTTGTGGTCCAATCTCAACGGAACACTTAACTGATTGCTCCGTGTGAATGGCCAAAAACGCTAACCTACATTTATTGGTAGTGCAATTTTTGATAGAGCTGTGAGAAAGTTTGAGACGCGATGCTGAGAGATTTGGGAGTTTAGATAGATACGGTTGCCTAGCAACTAGGTTGTAGAAGTCTGATAGGCAGTCATAATTATCATCATCATCATTTCAACCGTAAAACTTCTACTGTTGGACATAGGCCTCCCCCAAGTGCCGCCACAGCGACCAGTCTCGGATTCCTGCAAACCTGACCAGGTCATCAATCCACCTTTTTGGAGGCCTTCCGAAGCTGCGTCTTCCGGTACGTGGTCCTCACTCCAGAACCTTTTGTCCCCATCGACCATCTGTTCTGCGTGCAATGTGCCCTGCCCATTCTTTGAGCTATGTCGGTAACCTTGGTTCTGCGGTTAACTTTATTTTTGATGTGATCAAGCAAGGAAACACCGAGCATTAGTATTTATATTCGATAATTAAAAGAAAATAATAATTGAATAATAAACAGTTATTTTGTGGTTAACCCCTACTAATTTGACTGAATTCATTTTAGTAAAAATTAACTAGTTAAGTGTGAGTTGCCCCATTTAACTATAACGATAACCAAACCATAACTATCTGCTTTCTCTCAGTCCATCCAAAGGTTGTCTGTAAGAGATCGCCCTGTGCGATAAGACCGCCCATTGTGCACTTATTCTTTTAAATGTTTTTTTCTGTATTTTTGTTTATTTGGTGTATAATAAAGATTATAATAAATAAATAACCAGCCGTGAAACGGCCGCCTATTGGTCAATTTGACGATTTGACAACTGTTAACGGCTTTGTTATCGTTATAGTTAAATGGTGCAACTCACCCTAAGGGCCGATTTTTCAATCACCAGTTAACTTCTATCTAAATAAATATGGCGGTTTGACATATTTTCTATACAGAAGCTGTCAAAACGTCAAACATATTCTTCAGATAAAAGTTATCTGGCGAGTGAAAAATTGGCCCTAAATGAAATACTGAAATTATTTTGGTCTACTCAGTCATAAATTCCAAAGCTTCGGTCAAAAAAATCTTGGTTTCATTGCCACTGTCCGTTAGTCATAACAATGATTTTAGAGTACTGAAATATTGGTTTCGCAAAAAGTAAAATGATTCAAGGTATGATAGCATTACTGTAGAAAAGGCAGAATGGAAAAAAATACGTGTTGCTCTTTCTTCACTTAACACGAGACAAGGGCAGGAAGATAACGATGTACCGGCTGTTCCTTACACTATTTTGTGTCTATCCCTTCGACGGTGGTACTGATGGTGACCCTAATCATGGGTCACCCATCTACAAACAGGTTGCTGAACATGCGGCTAGAACCCATATTCAATCCTACTTTGCAGTATTGAGTCGTGGAACCCTTTGGACCGGGACCGCGGCACAGATTACTGAATAGTTACTGACCGCGGTTCCAACTTTGAACTTTGTAGTATTTTGGGACCAGAAATAAAATAATTATTGTTTTTTTGGTAACTGTACTTAAATGCCTTTTTCCTTTTCAAAACACTAATAAAGATTATTTTTTTTGATAGGTGGTATTTGGGACCGCGGTCTCGATTCAAAGAGCCCCATAACCCAAATAATACTGTTTGCAAAATTTATTTCGAAACAATAAATTGAATTTACATCATATAAAATTTACATATGCACATAAAAAAATATACTAAAACATAAATAAATACATAACACACATAAATAAAATACAAAAACACAAAGTATTACTCAGGCGTCGAAGTACTCCTCCACATCGCTGTCATCCGGGAATGTGCCCAGAAGACTGGTTGCACGTTGAATGGCAATGCTAATAAAATTCTTTGAGCGAAGAACGAGCCAGCCCTCTGGTCACGCAAGGTGTCGATCAGTCGGCGAGAAATTTCCTTAAAAAGGAGACGTGAACTCGGACCCTATGATCCAAGCGTTTCATAAATTGAATAATTAAAGTTCTCTTTCCTAAGGATATACTTTTTATTTCCCTCTGGAATCAGATATGCTTACTCTATTTCTTGCAAAAAAGTTGGCAATACCTAATTCTGGGTACCCGTATTCATCCTATCTTACAGTCATATCGTTACTAACTAACTGTAATTGGTACGAAGCCTTTCAAACATGATGTCACCGTCGACAAAATTAACTCCAAACAGAATCATTGAATACAAATGGTTAAATTAACTTAAAAATAAACTGGTTAAACTTAAAAATATAACGTAGAAACATAATCATTATCTTTTAATGTTATTACCGAGTTTCTTTAATTGGATTCAGACTGGCCGTACGTTTTGATAATAATATTGAGTATAAATAATTTATTTAAAAAGTTAAAACTTTCATTTCTGTAATATGGACTGAAAAGATAGATAAATGGATAGTAGGGTCTTTAATGTATTCAATTTTTTTCATTTTTGACTTTTCTCGAATTCTTGATACCACTCATATACAGTGTTCTTACCAAAAATCAACGCCAATGAATACGTCATCAGCAGTCGCACCCAGCTGTACGCTGGTGTCTTATGCCCGCTATGACCTGCCGTAACCTGTGTTGTATAACTTAGTGTCGATGGTGTCCAATTTGTGACCTTTTTTAAATATTATTAGGAAAAAAATTAACATAGTGTAAAAATTATTGGAATCCATTCAGTTATTGATTCTGAACAAACTATTTTCAAGTTTCGCATATACAGGGATATTTGTAAAACACCGTCAACCTTCAAGAACTATGGTCTACTTAAAAACCATTTTCCTTTTTTTAATGAAATTGTGTAACATAATATATATATATATATATATATATATATATATATATATATATATATAATATATACATATAAATATAAAATTATGTATTATATTTTAAGTAGAGTTTGATCAATTTGTTAGCAGTACACCACAGACTACCCCCTGTATTATTTTAAGTTCTTATCTATCCTACGGTTGTCTGGAAGAGATCGCTCTCAGCGATAAGACCGCCGTTGTGCCCGTTAATATAAGTTTTTGTTAGAGCTGTATTACTTTTTGGTGTACAATAAAGTTTATTCTATTCTATTCTATGGTCCTAACATCATAAACAGCAACTTTTGTTCTAAGATTTCTAATAATTAATCATATTTTAGTCCATCAGATTTTCATATCAGAATAAAAGTATTAAAATTTAACGTTCTAAATATTACGAAGTCTATGCGAAGCAAGCGATAGGTAGTACAATAGCGGAAGGGAGTGGGGATCGCTTCCGTCGTATCATCAAAAGGTCGACCTCGGCGGCGTCGTTCATCTTCAGGTACCCACTTTGTGGAAACTCTTGCCCAACGGTCAGAGTGCATGCGACTGATGTGACCCGCCCAATCCCATTTTAGCCTGGTAGCCTTTTTTCCTACATCTATAATACCCATCTTTTGACGTAGCGTGGTTTTCCTCATTCTGTCAGCTCTTTTGATACCCAGAATGCTGCATTAAATGATAAATAATATAATTTGCAAATATTAGATTAATTGATGTAATAAAGATATTTGCAAATAGATTAAAAAAAAAACACTTTTAAGCACATCAATTTTTTCATCAGTTTAAACTAGATGAGGCCGGTGTTTCCTAGCTGACTACCCTGAGAAGAAACACCGAAACAAACTCAGGGGTCAAAGTCTCTTTTAAAGTCTATACAGTAAACATGTAACGGTCAAATCATATGAGAAACATGCAGATTAGTGTCTAAGATAATCTTTTGAGGAAAGTACCACACAGATTTAAGTGGACCTGATCAGTCAGTGCAAGCATTTGTCAGTATTCATATAGCTCAACTTCGACGGTCGATGGAGATGAAAGTTTTTGGAATGGCGACCGCGTAGCGAAAGACACAGCGTACTTCACTACATTTGGTCATAATTATCATTGATTGAATCACCTGATTTTAGTTTTTATTAAGATGAGTTCAGATTCAAAGTATGAAGTTAAGGTCATTTGTGACGTAATAGTCAGACTAGGAAATTGATAGCAACAAAAACCCAAATTGTTAGTTTTGATGAACGTAATTTCATGTCTGACTCGCAGTGGTAACTGCACGGATTCACTGAATATTTGTAGGTGGTTTATTTAAAAAATATCTCAAGCCATTTTAAATATATTTCTGTTGGTATGGTCATGCAAAGAGGATGAAACGCATGTTGCTAAAAGAGTTATGAATTTACTTGTGGATGGATGGAGAGGGAGAGAGGTCAAAGAAAAGATGGATGGATTGTGTGAGAAGTGATATGAAAGAAAAGGGAGTTAGTGTTAGCGTGACAAGTGACAAGATAGAATGGAATAAAAAAAACGTTTTGCGCCGACCCCAAATAAAACGGGACTAGGGCAGGAAGATGATGATGATGATGATCAAGACGTCTAGAATGTTTTTATTTCTTAGCAGGATAGAATGCCTGAAAATAACAAGACATCGTCAAGCTGCGGTGGTCCACTGGTAACTGCACAGACTTACAAGGTATAAGTTGCGGGTTCAAACCCAGCCAGGTGCATTCAAAGTCAAAGTCAAAAGTTTTTTATTTCACATAGGCCTACATGGGCACTTATAAAACGTCAAAAGCTAATGCACGGTTCGAAATTGGTCGTTTCTTAAGGAGAAGAACCGGCAAGAAACTCCAAGGTTACTCTTAAAAAAAAAAACTTATACCATAACTTTATGTAATTTATTTCATCAGCACTGCTCTTAAAACGATGGAGGAAAACACCGTGAGGAAATCGGCATGGCCTAGAACCAGAAATTCAAAAACATGGGACATCTACCAATCCGCACTGAGTCTGCGTGGTGGATTACGGTCCATTACCTCTCCAAGACATAGCGACGTAGGTCCCAGCTGTGGTAAACTATAAGGCTGATCATGCTACAGTGTAGTCTAATACAAAATTAGCTAACGACACTCAAACAATATCGAGTGACGCTAAAGAAAACACCATGCTAAAGCTGAGGCTATTATGTAAACGATTTAAACCGACCACAACTAGAATTATGGAGAGGTAGATAAACATATTTATAAATGTTTGATTACAAAGTTGTTAAACATAGGATTAGCAAAGTAAAAACAAATGAACAAAATCGCACGCAAAAGCCACTTTTAGTATTTGCGTGTGAAATGAGGGACCACATTGGTATTTCGTAAAATAAAAACCGCAGGATATAGTAGTGGACATAAAGTAATTGTAAAACAAATCTTGTAGTAAGTAGGAATCTAGTAGTAGTAAATACTAGATTAATGTTTTACAATTACTTTAAAAACAAATATATATTAAAAACTAAGTTTTGTTTATTTGTTTCGGTAATAATATTCACTAAAATATTCATCTTTCTTGATTGTAATTAGGGACCACAGTTTAGTCATAATATACCTAATGACTAAACTAAAATTTTCTTTTTTCTATGATGCTTTGCCGTGTGTTATTTCTTTATTAAATGTCTGTGGTGACGATAACTTAAGTTTTTTTTAAGTTATTATCCTTTATCTGACTGATGGTCTGCGAGGACTGAGGGACCGCACTTTAAGAGGTGTAGTTTTCAATACATTTAAATATAAAAAATACTAAGTTAATTCTAAAATTGTTTTAAGTCTACTACTAATTCCTACGGTATTTATTTTGGGAATTACCAATGTGGGCCCTCAGTTCACACGCACGTAACTTCGTTAGGTTATAAAAAAAAAAAACGGAATCGCTCAATCACACTCATTTAAATCCTCGGTTAACATTCAACATCAAGTAATAAAAGTTATTTAATTAAAAGTTATATTTTTGGAACTGGCAACGTACGTGTATTTTTTAGAGCCCATAATACCTTAGGGTGCGTTTCCACTGAACATCAACTTTTTGTTTAATGTTCGCATTTGATCGCTATCTCACTTGATGGTAAGCGATAATGTAGTCGATGTTAGAGCACGATTGCCTAGAAGCAACCTATTCACTTTTGACTTAAAGAGCCCTAGGTTGTTGCTATCAGGAAACACAGACTGCGGCAGAGAATCCCACTCCTTAGCTGTGTTGGCAAAACGCTTTGTACACCATGGTGGAATGTCCACCATGTCATCATCATTATCATTTCAAGGCGTTCATGGTGCGAGTTCCGAACACTTTTCTGCCCCTCATGTTGAAGGAAGACTTTTGGGCGCAGCGCAGGGCGTGGTGTTCCGTCGCTTCCGTGGACAGGTGCCACAGAACAGCACAAAGTGAAGTGTTACTAACATAGTCTTAAGTATTATTTACTAACGACAAGTTGTATTTACTCTATATATATATATATATATATGTTAGTCTGTAAGGTATATATCTATGGGCCAAGATGCCTGATAATAAATGATTTATTATTATTATTTCAGCCAAAAGTCGGCCACGGCTGCAAATATGCTTCCCCAAGTGTCACCATAATGACCGGTTCCATGTGTCTCGCGTCCATCGGATTCAACAATCCTCATCAAGACATCGGTCGATCTTGTGAGAGTTTTTCCTAAGCTACGTCTTCCAGTACGCGATCACCACTCTAGAACCTTCCATCCCCATTGACCATCTGTTCTTCGAGCAATGTGCCCTGCCCACTACCACTCCGTTTCTCTTACACTGTTTCCACGAATATGGAGTGGAAATTTCAAGCAGTGTCAAAAATTTCATTTTAAATCACATGGTTTGCTGTAAAAAAACCCAGTTGTGGGTTAAGCTCGCCTATGTAATAATATAATATGTTTATTCAGAATAACATTTGGTAAAATGGTTACATAGAATCTTAAGAGTAATTACAAAGGTAAATGCTATGTTATGTGCCTGTACTAGGATAATCCTGTATCAACTATGTATATACTAACTATGTATGTACTTACATCAAATGTCCTGTTTTTTTTGTTTGTAATTTTTTTTTTTCGTGTACTGTCATTGGCTTGTTCACTCTCCGCTCAAGATAAATTTCCAGTGTCATTGGAAACGCACTCTTAAACCGGGATTTTTTAATCCGAGCTTTAGCAAAGTGAAAGTCACCAATAAAGTGGAACAAGAAGTAAAAATTAATGAGAAGTGATTAAGGGAATGTGAATATAAGGAACTACGCTTTGATCATTAATGCCGAAGAAACGAAGTTTGACGAAACGATCTCATTTTATGTGTATCGTGGCCAGTTCTTAAAGATTGATCACTTTTTTTTCCGGTGGGAAAATCATCTAATCTCATCCTCCGTTCTTGGGCAGAGCGGGGACTATAAGCCTAAAGAAATAAATCTGACATTATTACCTTTGTAACTTTTCAATATTATCGCCATCAGGGACCATCATATGTGTAGATAGGGACCAGTACATGCTGACCTCGTATTCTATTCGAAATCCATACTACACTGGGCCAGTTATAATGTAACTATGACATGTACCACTGTACAAGTAACTAAGTTGAAGGCGACCCTAGTGTTGAAAAAAGTCAGTTACTTACTAATATTTTTTCAATACACTTACTCGAAAACCCGCTCTTATCCCACCGGTTTTGGGCACGCTCTAGACTGTTTTCCACACTAGTGCAGAAAAGTATGCGTGGTGTCCCCACCAAATTACGTTTTTCGATTCAGGCTGGACGCGCTTCGACCCCAAAAACCCCGTTTATTAATTTAAGTGTGTTGAAAAAAGTCGTTTGATACATGTGCTGTGTCAGTGCAGCCTTCGGCTCCATTACACACTCGCCCACGACTCGTGCGAATTCCGCCTCGATCGCAATGACATACTTTCTGCACTTGTATCAAAATGTAGATACTATTAAGTCAAGTCCGACCATTGACCCCGGAAGTCATAAGTTACAGTCATGATATAATTAAAGAAGTCACATTGCCGACCGCGTCTTCCTGATTAGGTACCTATCAACACCCAAGGTCAGGCGTAATCGACGCATTCATACCATACCATACATTTTTAAAGTAGAATCGAAATTCCAGAGCCCATATCATGACACATTCGAAGACATGTGACATTCAACAACCCGCACTGGGCACGCGCGCTGGATTACGGCCCATTCATTCTCTTAGAGAGGAGGTTGAGTCCTAACAATAGCTTGAATGCTTACCCACTTTAACGTAATTGTGCAAAAATATTAACCTAATATAGATATGGTTTTGTTTGGATTGATGTTTTGTTGTTTAAGTTATAAAAGCGAGCGTATTTCGCCATCAAACTGTAAAGTTTGGCGAAGAAATTATGTATTTAACAACGAAAACTGTTTATGAAATAAATTAAAAAAAAAGCCGCCGCCGGGTTTCCGATTCCAATTTCCGGCCACCATAGGTGCGGGCTTGCGGACGGCGAGCAATAGGTAGCTCGCTGTTCGACCATCTAGTAACTGTTCGGACCGATCCCAATAGCCGGCGTTGCGTACTAACTACCTATAGGTCATTGGACTCGCTCAGCTGACGTTTTCTTAAAGAAATTAATTTCGTACGTTTTTGGCACACGTTTGACACTATCGACACTAAGTACAAAATAGGTTCCGGTAGGTCATAGTCGTCATTGGGCGCCAGTATACAGCTGGGTGCAAGTGCAAAACAACCCCTCAGTCGCCTGGACCGCCCGGTGACTGTATTTTTGATGACATAACCAGCTTATAACTTTGTAATTTTTCATGATATGGTTTTGAAATTTTTTACACATAGATTCGATACTTACAAATAATAAACAGGTGTTTTAGGTTTAGCATATATCTACAAAAAAATAAGTATACACCCCTACTTTTTAATTAGTACAAAAAATAATGGGGCTTTATCTGTCACTGATTATATTTTTGTAGTCAAAAGTAGACAAAACCGAAATCCTAAAATTAACCACGAAAAGGTAAATTCATCATAGAATCAATCAAACATAACAATTGCTAGTAGAAAACTTATTCATTCATTAATCAATAGCCTGCACAATATTTCCATAAATTGAGTGACATTTTGGGACATAAACCAAAGCTAATAACTTTGCTGTTTATGAATATTATTTATTGAGATTTTACTTATAAAATAACAAGGGCTTTTCTAATAAGCCCTTTATGTATTTGTACTAATTAAAAAATAGTGGTGTATAACGATAGATGAATGATATTGTATCTGAGTATACTTTCCCTATTAAGTAATTATTTGTGCTGTATCTTAAGATTATAAAATTATTGCTAGTTTTATCACTACGCTAATATTTTAACTGAACGTACTACAATCTCAAAGTTTTATATAAGTGTTTTATTTACTTTATATTTGCGCTATAGAGCTGAATTGATAATGCATGAGACTTTATGATGCTGACAGATTTAATTCTATTCTAACTCATTCCAACATGTCCATCCCATACGTACGGCGTTGCGCCACCGGTACAAAGTAATCATTTCTAAAAAAAATCGCTTGAATCCTACAGCACAGCAGCAAACCAAACCATTTGAAATTTTCGTTTTGAATGCAAGCAAAAATGAACTTAGCGGTGGCCAGGCGGAAATGTCTTTGATGGTACGTGGTGGACATCCCACCCATACGTACGAAGCGTTTTGTGAACATATTCATTATGCGTACAGTTAAGGAGTGGAATTCCCTGCCGAAGTCTATGTTTCGCGATAGTCAGGTATCTTTCATAGGCCTATTAGACCGCTCGATATTCAGACAGTCGATGTCATGTCGTGTCGCGTAGTGTAATAACTAATAAGGGTCAGACTGTCTTACTATGAATGAAAAATAAGACGAGTCTGAATATCGAGTGCTGAATAACGCGTAGTATGTAGGCACTTAAAAGTCAAGAGTGAATAGGTTACTTCTGGGCAAGTATGCTTAATTGTCGCCAAAAAAAAAACTTAACAATAATATTGTAATTACTCTTTATTTGTGGCAGTCGGGTAAATGCTATCGCAATATCATCTTTGCAACGTGGTTCTAAAATGTGGAATGATGTTTTCTGCATATTCATAAAACACACCTAGTCACGAAAAATTCAAGTTAAATCACTCAAAGTACAGTAAAAGAGTTAAAACTAATTTCACGGAAACATAGGTTATTCACACATTCGCTTCGCAAGACAAACTGATAAAATTAAAAAAAAAATGTAGGCACTCACCAAATTCACGAATGATGAAACAACACGAAACACAGTGTAATTAATTATTATTATAACAAAAAGCAAAAACTACTTTATAGTAAAATATAAGAAATATTGTATTCTATAACCATTTAACATCTTTGTCAAATTTTAATTTATAAAGAAAAACACAAATGTTTAAATCAAAAACACAAACCGAACTCTTCTGAAAAAGTTAAAATAAAAAAAAAATACTACGAAAATGTGCACAGATAAAAAAAAAAACACACGTGACGTTCCAATCACAAAATAGTGCGGTCCAACACCGAAAACCGTTTTATCGAATATCGATACGTGTTTTTCGTTCGACTGCGAAGTACTGAGTGAGAAACTAGTGTTGCGCCCGCGACTTATCAGTCACTTAGGCTGCAATATCAACATTGTCAGTTAAAGATTGCGCAGTTGTAAAGTTATATCGATTTTCGATGATTACGCATTGCGGGAAATCTGATGGCAACGTGGGAATCAGTTGACATGACATACCACGTTTGTAGAAGCTGAATAATTAAAATGTAATTATTTTTCAATCATTATTAGGTGTTATTATTCATGTTGAGAGCAATGTAGGCCGAGTGGTAACGGCCCCGACTTACGACTACGAGTTGTCGGTCGCGGCTTCGAACCCAGCCAGACGCGTTACTTTGTGTAATTTATTTCATCACCACTGCTCTCAAAACGGTAAAGGAAAGTATCGTGAGGAAACCGGCATGTCCTAGAACCAAAAATTCGAAGACATGTGACATCTACCAACCCGCACTGGACCCACATGGTGGTCCCTCTCCTAGAGAGGAGGTCTGAGTCCCAGCAGTGGGAACATTAAAGAAGCTGATGATGATGATGATTCATCGATAGCTTGTATCTGACACACGTTTGTGCCCTGCCGTATTCCAAGGCTCTACAATAAAATTTCCCTCTCCTAGAGAGGAGGCTTGAGTCCCAATAGTAGGAATATTATAAGGCCGACTATGCTATGCTCCCATTTAGGAGTCTTCAAAGCTAGATTGAATAGGCTCTTAATAAACTAGTGCATTTCACCATCATGGTTTTATGTAATTTAACCTTTTGAATGTCTTATGTTATACAGTTCGACATAAGCAATTGTCTTTTTATTGTGTCTCTAATTACGGCATTCAAAGAGTAAAATTAATTTTATTTTGCTATTTTTATTTAAGCGAATATTATAGAACGGTAAAATGGTATAAGAGCATGCTCGCCTTACCTCAAAAGAAAAAAAAACGAAACCCTCATCTATGATCAACGTGTTGTCCGTCTGTCTGTCAAGACCCTTTATCTCGGGAACGCGTAGAGGTATCGAGTTGAAATTAAAGCCATATAATCAAAATCAAAATCAAAGCATTTATTTCAAATAGACCATTTACAGGCACTTTTGAATAGTCAAATGTCGGTCAGTCCAAAAAAAGTGAAGCTAAATTCAATAATCAAGCTTGCGACCCCTTGAGGCTATGAAAAAAAAATGATATGGCCGTTTATGTTTTAAAAAAGACTTATATTTCGAGTGTCGAATCAAGAGAATCAAAATTTATAGGGTACTTCCCATTGACCTAGAATCCTGTTTGGCATCAATCAAATAATACAAATATAGGAAAAAATCTGAAAACTGTAAATTTGTAGTAAAGTCACAAAGAAAAACTTTGCTATTCGAAATTACTTCGTTCGTACCTATATGTAAAGTGGGAAGTGATTTTTTTTTTAATTTCAAGCCTAACGTGTGATATATTGTTGGATAGGTATTTAAAAATGAATAGGGGTTTACTATAATCATTTTTTGATAATGTCAATAATTTCGGACATAATCGCTCCAAAAGTAAAAAACAATGTGTGCCCCCCCCCCCCCCTCTAACTTTTTAACCAGAAGTTTAGAAAATATGAAAAAGATCTGAAAAGTAGAACTTTATAAGGACTTTCGAGGAAAATCATTTGGAACTTGATGGAAAGAATAGTTTTTGTACAAAAAAGACAAAAAGGTTCTACAAAATAATTTCTGGAATAAGTTTGTAGTATAATCGTTTAAGCAAGTATTTTTTTTAAATCAGTGGGTATACTTATTGTGACGGACGGGAAACTACGGAACCCTACACTGAGCGTGGCCTGACACGCTCTTGGCCGGTTTTTTTTATTGGGTTGGCTTCGTACGGTTCAAGTATTTAGTCACATTTAGCTACTGTTAAGTTTAGAAAGTACATAAGTATTTAGTTTTTACAGTCACTGTGAATTCCTACGGAATGCGTATGTAACACATTCTAATGTTTTTGCAGTATTCGGCAGCAAATGTATTGAGTCAGCCTTCACGACTAACGTCACTGAGGTAGGCGCAAACGGAGATACTTTCTGTTCCAGTTACCGACACGGAACTCTTTTTGAAGTCAAGTACAATTATTCGGTCTCTTTAGTGGTGCGAAGTGAGGCGCGGGGGCAGGGAGTGTCAGTGATTGGCTCGCCGCGCCATCGTGTCATAGACGTCACTCGTGATTTGTTCCCTGCGTTGCTGCATGTATCTAACAACGAAGACTCAACGAAGGCTCGCCAGTGTATGGAATGCGCAAAGCGATCCCCACTCTGACGCCGATCGCTCAAGATCCGTTTCGGCAATTGTATGTGTTAAGAAGAAGCAACTGGACATTGAGAGCAGTGGTAGCCGAATGGTAATGGCCCCGACTTACGAGTCGGTCGCGGGTTTGAACCCAGCCAGGTGCATTACTTTGTGTAATTTTTTTTCTTCATCACTGCTCTCAAAACGGTGAAGAAAAACATCGTGAGGAAACCAGCATGTCCTAGAACCAAAAATTCGAACACATGTGTCATTCACTAACCCCACTGGGCCCACGGGGTGGATTACGGCCTATTCTCTCTTCTAGAGAGGAGGCCTGAGTCCCAGCAGAGGGAACATTAAAAAGGCTGATGATGATGATGATTCATCGGTAGCTTGTATCTGATACAAGACATACGTTTGCGCTCTGCCGTAGTCAAAGGTTCTACAATAAAATTCCCCAAGTCCAATTTAGCAAGTTCGCGCATGTTTCAATGATTCTGTACATTGTCTAGAAAGACACTTGAGATAAAAAAGTATACAAATTTTACACCATGATATCCACAAGAAATCAATTTGGGAATATAATGATACACCGCTAACATTTGATCGTTTTAATCCCGTGGAGGGTCGATCTGGTACATGAAATACTATCGATTTGTAAAGATAAAATTAAAAAATGCGGGTTATACGATCGTAGGCGCGAGCTTGCGGACGGCGAGCAATGAGTAGGTCGCTGTCCGACCATCTGGTAACTGTTCGAACCGAGCCCAAGTCGTCGACAGTGCGCACTGTTTTTGCGCGCCTCAAGGAGTTGTCAGCAACGGCAGGGTGGGCCCCTGCCGTTGCTGACAAGGCTGGGCCGAAGCCTTATGGAGCGCCAGGTTTAGATCCGAAAGGTAGCTCAGCCCACGGTACGAAAGGCTACGAAGGAACTGGACTGGGTTTTTAGTCAGTAAGAGTCTGACACTATCTCCCGCTCCGCCCAAGAGCGGGAATGACATTGGATGATTTTCCCACCGAAAAAAAAAAGCGACAAGGGCAGGAAGATGATGATGATGTAACAACTCCACAATCCTGAGTGTCACATGTTGTCTGTAAGACAGGCTCTGTGTCGATGAGTACATGTCTTTCTCTTTCCAACTACACTTTCTTTACAACAACAGGCGTAGGGTAGCCAGCCTTTCGGTGTTTTACAGGATGAATTTTGGAGAGTGTTCGCAGGAATTGCATGACTTGATTCCGCCGTTGCAATTCTACCATCGGACAACCCGACGTACGGCGAATATTCAACCTTACGTTGTTGAAACCTCTACGGTCCGGACTAAGCGTTTCGACTCGTCGTTTATACCGCGTACGTCGAAGGACTGGAACAGTTTGCCTGCTGCGGTCTTCCCGTCCGATTATAGTTTGGGTGTCTTCAAGGCTAGAGTGAATAGGCTCTTAATAAATTAGTGCGCCTCACCATCAAAGATTGCATCGCTACTTACCATCAGGTGGGATCGCAGTCAAGCACTATGTAGTTTATCTCAATAAAAAAAAACCCCGCTTCTCAGGTAGGAAAAGATTTCAAGTGACATGAATAAGGTACAGGAAGGTCTGCTCTGATCCCGATTTCCGGCCAACGTAGGCGTGGGCTTGCGGACAGTGAGCAATGGGTAGCTCACTGTCTGGCCGTCCGGTAACTGTCCGGACCAAGCCCAAGTCGTCGACAGCGCACACTGTTCCGGCGCGCCTTAAGGAGTTGTCAGCAGCAGCAGAGACCCAGCCGGGTCGAAGCCTACTGGGGCCAGGGTTATCCGAAAGGGCGCTCGAGCCCCGGTATGAAGACTAGAAGGAACGGGGTGGGTCTTTTAGTCAGTAAGAGTCTGACACTATCTCCCGCTCCGCCCAAGGGCGGGGGATGTCAATACATGAATTTTTCCCACCATAAAAAAAAGGTACAGGAAGGTGACATTACTATAGTTCATTTAGTTCATTCACCTGCTTTATAATCTTATCTAAATAAAATAAAAGGACACTCTATCTTCAAGGTTCAATCGGAAATAATTTAGATACTTATCTTTTCAGATGCAATCAAGAAACACAAAAATGTGTAAAATTCGATCAGGACTGATAATAGTGTGTATCCTTATCCTTATTTGACTGGCCTATTGGTGTAGTGATTATTGACCCTGACTGCTACGCCGGAGGTCGTGGGTTCGATTCCCACCCAGGACAAATGTTTGTGTGATGAGCATAATCATTTGTTCTGTGTCTGGGTGTAATTTATCTATAATATGTATGTATTTAGAAATATATAAGTATGTTTATCAGTTGTCTAGTACCTATAACACAAGCTCTGCTTAGCTTGGGACTAGACGACGTTGTGTGATAGTTGTGGAATATTATATTATACAGTGTTATTTTTAAAACACTGGCAACCTCTCAGAATGTGTTCATCATCATCATTTCAGCCGAAAGACGTCCACTGTCGGACAGAGGCCTTCCCCAACTGACGCCGCAATGAACGGTCCTATGCATCTCGCATCCATCGGATTCCCGCAACCCTATCCAGGTTATCGGTCCGCCTTGTGGGAGGCCTTTCAAGGCTACGTCTTCCGGTACGCGGTCGCCACTCCAGAACCTTTCGGCACCAACGGCCATCTGTTCTGCGAGCGATGTGCTCTGCCCTTTGTCACTTAAGTTTGGCAATTCTTCATGCTACGTCGGCAACCTTGGTTCTCCTACGGATATCTTCATTTGTGACTCGATCATGCAAGGAAACTCGCTCTTTGGGTGACTTGAAGCTTTCTGATGAGGCCCATTGTGAGCGATCACGTTTCAGGCGCATTACTTTGTGTAATTTAATTCATCACCACTACTCTCAAACGGTGAAGAAAAACATAGTGAGGAAACCGGCATGTCCTGGAACCAAAAATTCTAAGACATGTGACATCCACCAACCCGCACTGGGCCCGCGTCTTGGATTACGGTCCATTCCCTCTCCCAGAGAGCAGGCCTGAGTCCCAGCTATGCTATGCTACTATTTAGGGTCTTCAAAGCTGGAGTGAATAGGCTCTTAACAGACTTGTGCATTTCACCATCAGAGATTGCATCACTGCTTACCATAAGGTTGATCTCAGTCAATCACTAATTTTATGTAGTTTAATAAAGTGGTTTTTATTTTGTTATTTTTATCTCAGCTGGAGGGGAATTAGACATTTAACCCATCACGCTTGTCTAATGCGGGTTGATGGGTGAACAGTGAACCTGCTCACTCGGTTCGTAGTTGCTGTGGATAATGGAAAGAGGTGGCTCAAAACTGGGAACATTGGAAGGAGTGGAGGGAGGCATTTGCCCAGCAGTGGGACAGTATCTTCTTCTTCCTGCCCTTATCCCATATTACTTGGGGTCGGCGCAACACGTTTTCTTCTTCCATTCTGTCCTGTCACCCGTCAAACTATCACAAATTCCCTTTTCTTTCATATCACTTTTCACACAATCCATCCATCTTTTTTTCGACCTTCCTCTCCCTCTCCATCCATCTACATGTATACTCAGAACTCTCTTAGTAATATGCTCTTCATCCCTCCTCTTCACATGACCATACCAAGACAACCGATTACCTTTCAACTTTTCAGTCACTGGCGCCACTTTCAAACTTCCTCTAATATACTCATTTCTCACTTTATCCATTCTCGTCACACCACACATACATGTCAACATTCTCATCTCCGCTACAGTGTGCAGCAGTGGGACAGTATGGGCTAGATATAATAATAATAATAATAACCCCATCGCCGTATCTCTACGTTGACGTCGTGGTGGGGCTTGCGCGCTCCAATGAACCCTAAGTCTGTGTCGGTAGCGCTTGCTTAGCCGTTACATTCCTAGGGTGAGGGGCCAGACTAAAAGAGATACAATCCGCAGGGCAGTTTTGTGGCGAACTGTTGAGCATTAGCGATCCCACGGACCTGATCTCCCGGGAGAATTCTTGTTCTTCATCTCCGGCTTGCCTTTATTGGCCGGTCGTAGTGAACACTGACGAGGAACAGAGCTCCCACCTCTCTCTTGCCTTTATTGGCTGGCTTGAGTGGAGATTCGCAAGAGCAAATGCGCTCGGGAGAAGGATGTATAATCCAGTAAGGTGCTGGTAGGGATCTTGACCGTACTTCCGGGATTGTCCTGATAGCCGTGGTATACCTCTCCACTCCTCAAGCACATCAGGATATGTTGCCCTCTTGTTGCTACGTCACTTTTTGCTAGCGACCATTTTGGGGGCCCATTTGTTAAGTGTGCAAGTCACCCCTTGCCTTTTTATCGATGTAAATTAAAAACATTGATTAGACAGGGGCCATAGTCTTAACATAGTTTCTGGTAACCAGTCCACTTAAGACTCCAAAAACCATAGCCTTATATTAGTTTTTCACATGTTGCAATAGTTTCGTTTTAACCGGGGGTTGTCCTTGGATGCACTAGCATGCGCATACAGGGATAATCGCCGGTTGGTACCACGTTCCATTAGAAGCAGCTAAAAAGGCCTCTGCGAGTTGGTTTCGGCTCCTCGTATGCCTTCCAAAGGTCCAGGACCTCATGGTCCTGAGATAAATAAAAGTATAAAAATAATAATTATCACAGCTGACATTATTTTGCTATACATTCTCTCCTTCTGTATCATACAATTCATACTCAGCCATACACCTGTATGACGCAGGAATTTACTCAGAAGGACTTACAACCTGATTCCCGACCTATCCCAACCTCATTTGTATTAACATTGTATGCTTTCATAATCAACAATATAACATGAATTAAGTTACAATTTCTTAGTATAACCTCGCAATTGTTGATGCTAAGGCGGTCATTGATTGAATCAAAGGAGCCTATGTATATGAGTATGTAACATATCGATCATATGTCGCGGTGGCCTCATTTATGTTCTACGAAATTGCAAGAGTTTGAATAAGCAAATTGTTCGCTTTTCAGGTCTTCTATAATTTTAATTTATTGTATTTTAAGGTTTTAATTTTAAACTTTCGTGTGCAGTAATTAGAGACACCATTAAAAAGTTATTGTGTCCTGCGTGAATCCGCGTTCCGGACATACAACGGGTTGATCGGCGGCGGAGACCTCTCGCGCCGGGCCTTGGTCGAGGCCATGGTCCGGCGCGAGGAGGAGTGGCAGGCGGTCGCCGACTTCTGCGAAGCAGTAATGCTCGCTAAGGAGGAGGCCGAACGCATCAGGCAACGGCGCTCTCGCCGCCGCCGCCGGGATTCCGATCCCGATTTCCAGCCACCGTAGGCGTGGGCTTGCGGACAGTGAGCAATGGGTAGCTCGCTGTCCGGCCGTCCGGTAACCGTCCGGACCAAGCCCAATTCGTCGACGGCGCGCGCTGTTCCCGCGCGCCTCAAGGAGTTATCAGCAACAGCAGGGGCCCAGCCGGGTCGAAGCCTACTGGGGCCAGGGTTATCCGAAAGGGCGCTCGAGCCCCAGTATGAAGGCTTGAAGGAACGGGATGGGTTTTTTAGTCAGTTAGAGTCTGACACTATCTCCCGCTCCGCCCAAGAGCGGGGGTTGTCATAAGATGATTTTTCCCATCGAAAAAAAAAAATACATACAACGGGTTAATAGCAGTGTGAATAGTTTAACTTATTAAAATAAATGATGAGCATACAGGCTGAGTGGTGAGCAGTGGTGGCCGAGTGTTATGGTTCCGACTTACGAGTTGTAGGTCGCGGATTCAAACCCAGCCAGGCGCATTACTTTGAGTAATTTATTTCATCACTCCTGCTCTCAAAACGGTGAAGGAAAATATCGTGACGAAACCGGCATGTCCTAGAACTAAAAATTCGAGGACATGAGACATCCACCAACCTGCATTGGGGCCGCGTGGTGGATTACGGCCAACTCCCTCTTCTAGATAGTAGGCCTGAGTCCCAGCAGTGGGAACATTAACAAAGGCTGATGATGACGAACTCACCATCCAGTCGTTTTTTTTTACGTGAGAAATTATCTAATGACATTTCCCGCTCTTGGGCGGAGCGGGAGGCTGTGTCAGATTTTTACTTTTACTGGTACATGGTGGACATCCCACCTATACGTACAAAGCGTTTTGGGAGTACATTCATTATGCGTACAGCTAAGGAATGGAATTCCCTGCCGGAGTCTGTGTTTCCTGATAGCTATAACCTAGGGGTCTTAAAGTCAAGAGTGAATAGATTGCTTATAGGCAAGCGTGCTCCATCGTCGGCTACATCATCGCTTACCATCAGGTGAGATTGTGGTCAAACGCGAGCCTATCCATTATAAAAAAATAAAAAAAAACTTATAAACTATATATTGTTAAAATCTCGCATAAGAAAATGTGTGAATGGAAAATAAATAAATAAAGTCCATCCAAAGGTTCTCTGTAAGAGATCGCCCTGTGCGATAAGACCGCCCATTGTGCACTTATTTATTTTAAACGTTTGTCCTGTATTTTTGTTTATGTGGTATACAATAAAGATTATAATTAATAAATAAATAAAATAAAAACAAACCTTGAATGTGTTCCCAAAACAGGACCTATCTACATCTGAAAATAATTTTGGTAAGGAATCAAATTATGCCATTGTTTTTGGAACAGGAAGACATCCTGTTAAATCCCATTTCGTGGAAAATGTGCGACTTATATGACACCCACGAGGACACGTTTAGAGGGTGACTTTCACAAAAGAAACCTGTTTTCATTTGTTTTTGCCAGAGGGCACAGAGAAGGTAGGTTTACAAAGGTGTTGCCAAGTGGAGGCTGTAAGGAGGAGGCTGCACGTGCACGCGCGAAGGAGCGACGCTAACGCCTTAGCCGCCGGGATCTCGATCCCGTTTTCCGGCCACCGTAGGCGCGGGCTTGCGGACGGCGAGCAATGGGTAGCTCGCCTTCTGACCGTCTGGTAACTATCCAAACCGAGCCCAAGTTATCGACGGCGCGTAGTGTTCCACGCGCGCCTCAAGGAGACGTCAGTAAAATGTAGGGGCCCAGCAGGGTTGAAGCCTACTGGGGCCATAGGTTTGCTTTTGAAAGGAAAACCCGAATCTGGCATGAAAGGAAAAAAAGGAGTAGGTAAGGGTAACATGTTTTGATAACAATGTTTTGTTAGGAAATTTGTGCAGCGAACCCGGCTTTACTAGTGAATAAAGTTTTAATAAATAAATAACATGTTAGTGGGGAGCAGTGGTGGCCGAGTAGTAACGGCCCCGACTTACGTGTCATAGGTCGCGGGTTCAAACCCAGCCAGGCGCATTACTTGTGTAATTTATTTCATCACCACTGCTCTTAAAACGGTGAAGGAAAACAAAGTGCATGTCCTGGAACCGAAAATTCGAAGATATGTGACATCCATCAACACTGGGCCCGTCTCGTGGCGTTACGGCCCATTCCCTCTCCTGGAGAGGAGGCCTGAGTCCTAACAATGGGAACATTATAAGGCCAACTATGATATCGCCTCATCGTCAACGATTGCATCACGCTTAACATCAGCTGAAATCGCTGATAAGCATTAATTTATACCATTAAAAAAAAACCTGGAAGATGAATAGTATAAAAGACATATCTTCACATTCAAATTGTTTGGACATATCTTCAGACGCGAAAGCTGCTCTATTCGGCTCAGCCGTGAGATACGCAATGTAAATATATTTTAAGTATAAGTTTGTAATCTATAATAATTGTTTATCTCATTGTGTGTACCTGTGTACCAAACCAACGTGTTTTATTTCTTTCTTTCTTTCTTTCATTCTTCTAATAGGCGCTTTGTCGTGCAGAGAAACTGAGGGCTCTAGAAGACCAAGAAACTCACCTTTGCGCTGAACTGAAGATATGTCCGCTGTAGTTGGTTGCTTGCTCACTGCACCAGGATATCCACCAGAAGGAGTGAACCACATCGACCCCTGCACCAGTCACTATGTGAGGACCACAATCACTGTGACTAAGGTCGTTTAAACCGCGTACATTGAAGGTCTGGAACAATTTGCCTGCTGCAGTTAAGCACTAGTTTTGACTGGCCTGTTGGTGTAGTGGTCAGTGACCCTGACTGCTATGCCGGAGGTCGTGGGTTCGATTCCCACCCAGGACATATGTTTGTGTGATTAGCATAATCATTCGTTTTGTGTCTGGGTGTAATTTATCTATATTATGTATGTATTTAGAAATATATAAGTGTGTTTATCAGTTGTCTAGTATCCATAACACAAGCTCTGCTTAGCTTGGGGCTAGACAGCGTTGTGTGTTAGATAAAGAAAAAAAAAGTTTACTTATCTTCTTCTTCTTCCTGCCCTTATTCCATATTACTTGTCGCAACACGTTTTTTTCTTCCATTCTATCCTGGCACCCGTCATACTAGCACTAACTCCCTTTTCTTTCATATCACTTGTCACACAATCTATCCATCTTTTTTTCGGCCTTCCTCTCCCTCTCCATCCATCTACATGTATACTCAGAACTCTTTTAGTAATATGCGCTTCATCCCTCCTCTTCACATGACCATACCAAGACAACCGATTACCTTTCAACTTTTCAGTCACTGGCGCCACTTTCAAACTTCCTCTAACATATTCATTTCTCACTTTATCCATTCTTGTCACACCACACATCCATCTCAACATTCTCAACTTATATCAATTAAAAAGAAACCTCATATAAAATTGTACATTCATATTCTTTGGACATATCTTCAGACGCGAAAGCTGCCCTATCGAGCGCTTTTTAATGCATGAAAACTGAGGACTCTATAAGACCAAGAGGCTCACCTTTACGCTGAGTCGAAGATATGTCTCCTGTGGTCCCTTGCTCACTGCACCAAGATGGCCGCCAGAAGGGAGGAGTGGCGAGGGAAGGAACACATCGACCCCTGTACCAGTCACTATGCGAGGACCATCACCACTGTCACTAAGATATCACGGTATCTACTGAATAATACTACAAATTGTTCGGCATTATTACCTTATCTAGGTCTTGTTAACCTATCGCCGCCGCCGCCGCCGGGATTCTGATCCCAATTTCCGACCACCGTAGGCGCAGGCTTGCGGACAGTGAGCAATGAGTCCCTCACTGTCCGGCCGTCCGGTAACTGTCCGGACCAAGCCCAAGACGTCGACGGCGCGCACTGTTCCCGCGCGCCTCAAGGAGTTGTCAGCAACAGCAGGGACCCAGCCGGGTCGAAGCCTACTGGGGCCAGGGTTATCCGAATGGGCGCTCGAGCCCCGGTATGAAGGCTTGAAGGAACGGGATGGGTTTTTTAGTCAGTAAGAGTCTGACACTATCTCCCGCTCCGCCCAAGAGCGGGGGATGTCAATGCATGATTTTATCCCACAATAAAAAAAAAAGATCTTGTTAACCAGTTCTAACCGGATACGACGCGATATGACTTAATTACAACATTTATAACAATTGTTTTACAAAAAGCATTAGTAGCCGTGACCTGTGGCTTTACCCGCGTCTAATGACTTAAAACTGTGAAAAAAGGAATTGTATGGAGGAGCCTATGTCTAGTAATGGACGTATTTCTAACTTCAATACAGGAGGAGGTTCTCAATTCGGTTGTGTATAAGTCGTGGCCAGATCTTTAAAACTGATCACTTTATGATTATGGCCAAGTGAAACTTGCCAGATGGTTCTAAATTTAAAGTTTGATGACATTTCAATCCTCAATCACGCTATCACTCTTTTTTCTTTCATATCACTCCTCACACAATTCATCCATCTTTTCTTTGGCCTCCTCCATTCATCTACATGTATACTCTAAACTCTTTTAGGCCCTCTATTGCACTATCCGTTATTAAGCACACGATATTCAGACTCGTCTTATTTTTCATTCCGAGTAAGTCTATCTGAACCTTAATACACTACGCGATATCGATTAAGGGCCAAGCGCCCGAAAAGTGCCATAAAACAGTGATTTTCTGAGGCCTACTCCTCCGTAACGGCTAGGTCAATTGGTTTGAAAAAAATATATGTTTATTATAGATTCATGAACAATAATACCAACATTAAAATTTGATTTTTTCGTGCGATTAATACTTTTGTCAAAACAAAATATTTAGTAATTTCGCAACTTTTCCCTACTCCTTCGAAACGGCTTGGACCTTTAGAAACATTTTTACACATAAAAATTGGTGGTTAAATATTCTTCAAAGTGAACATTGCGTATGTAAATCAATCAATATCTCGCAGAGAAAATGAATTTAAAGCGCTTTCCGGGCGCTGCTGGCCGCAAATAAATGCACAGATTTGCATACTGCCGCCTAGGCGAGTGCGAGAGTTGCGTTCACATAATTTCGGCCAAATGGTTCACGGGACTATTTCCCTTAAGACTGTCTGAATATCGAGTCGTGTAATAGGCCCTTTAGTGACATACGTTTTATCACTCCTCTTCACATGACCAAAAGCCCCATACATCTATGGGTTGATAATCGTAAATTGTCATATTATGAAGGCGTGATTTGCAAGTTTAATTGCGTAGTAAATTCTACAAGCATGCATTATTTTAAAGTAATTAGTATCAGCGTTTAATCGATTCATTATTCCTTGCATATTAGTTTAGAAATTCGATATAAATCGAACGTATTATTGGAAAGCAAAATTGATGAATTGAATACAAAAGAATAACCTAGATTTTTGGAGTATTCTTTAATAAGACAGATAATCTAGTACGTAAATCTTTTGGCAGTGTTGTGTCTTCTAATAGCGATATTTTTTTTTACTTGAAAGTTTTACTTTTTAAATTTTGTTTTGGCATTACAGTTACTAATATTAGTTTTATTTTTTCTTGTGTGTGTATGGCGTTTGTCTGATAATAGAGGTAAGTGAAAATTGATTATGTATTACATTATTATTATTTGTTATTCTTAGCCATATTATTAATGGCTAAGAATATATACAATACACACACTATAAGGTTAAGTAAGATGGAATTTTTAATATTAGTAAAAATCCTAAAACTCAACTAAAATACATTCATTAAAACACTTTGAGATATTTAGTAAAAAACGAATAATTTACTTTAAAAATATACATAAGTAACTATAACTATAGTAAAAAAACCCTTACGCTATTTATAACTTAAATCAAATTAAAATATGGCCTCAAAAAACTTTTCCACATCCCTGTCGACTGGTAAAATAACTTTAGCCAATGAAAGTCTGTAAATCTTTTGGCAGTGTCTTTTATAATGATATTTAATTTTCTCAAAAGTTTTACTTTTTTATGTTAGTGGTACGATTAGTAATATTATTTTTATTTTGCTTTGTGTGTATCGTGTCTGTCGTCAAGATAGTAAAGATTAGTGAACTTGCCTTGCACTCTATAGTTAAGTAAGATAACTTTAGCCTATGAAAGTACGTAAATCTTTTGTCAGTGTCTTATATACAGCACAAATTTTTAATTAGTACAAATACTTAAAGGGCTTATTACAAAAGGTCTTATTATTATGTATGTAATGTTTCAATAAAAAATATCTATACACAGCAAAGTTTATATCCCAAAGTGTCACTCAATTTATGGAAACATTGTACAAAGCTATAGATTGAATGAATCAAAATGAAAAAACACTGCGCGTAGTATTTTCTAGGAGCAATTGTTATGAATTATTGCTTCTATTATGAACTAGCTTTTGCCCGCGGCTTCACTCGCTTACATAAAATATAGGATGTCACTTAGAAACAAAGCAGCTTTCTAACGGTGAAAAAAATTTAGCAATCGGATCAGTACTTCAAAGGATTACCTGTTTATTATACTAGTGTAGATGTAGATTTACCAATTATGACTTTTCGTGGACAATTTTTCGATTTCGTTTTTTTAAGCTATTGCAGCTTCTATCGCGGGCCTTGAGCGTGGAGACCGAAACCAGAAATTCCGTAACGAAAATAACAATCAATCAAAATTCAATTCAATGTGTGAAAGTTTAACTCCAATTAACATCAAAGAAAAAAAAACAAAGGAAAATAAAATACTGCATAAATTAAATAAATAAATAATTATAATTGTATAAGTTGATAAAAATGCTATGCAATAGCTTTACCGCGGCAGTCCCTGAGTGCCACACGTCTTTTTTTTTTACTTTTGACTAAACAAATATGATCAGTGGTACGGATAAAGCCTCTTTTTTTTACTTAAAAATAGTGGTGTATTGATATTTTATTTTCTCAAAAGTTTTTTGTAAGTTAGTAATAATATTATTTTTATTTTGCTGTACAATTAGTAATATTACTTTTATTTTACTGTACAATTAGTAATATTACTTTTATTTTGCTGTACAATTAGTAATACTTATTACTTTTATTTTGCTGTACAATTAGTAATATTACTTTTATTTTGCTTTGGGTGTGTGTATCGTGTTTGTCCTCAAGATAGTAAAGGTAAGTGAAAATTGATTATTACAATATTATTATTTGTTATTCTTAGTTATGTTATGATTGACTTTTGCACTGTAAGGTTAAATAATGATAACTTCATCCGATGAAAGCCGGATTCGTGTTGATTTTTGTAACCTGCATCGCCTGTTTTTGACCTTATAAAGGGGAAATAAGTAGCTTATTTCCTCAGTGCCTATTATCTTGACCTATTGACATGTATATCTACATATTTATATCTATAATATGTAACTTAATCGCTTATCTTAAAAGCAGTGTGTTCTGAATCAGCAACAGTACTTGTCGATTTCAACTAATGTTAAAATAGGTATTTTTTTAAGAGCTTGACGGAATAAATTACAAAAACGAATGCGCTCAGATAGGTTTGAACCCACGACCTAGACCTCGTAAGTCAACTGCACACTGGTTTAAAAATTACCCAGTTTGATAAATATTGAGGGCGTCACTATTGTATTTGTGTGTGCATAGACAACAATACTGATGGGCTACCAATGATCCTCATATTATTTGCCTACGATGTTCTCGGCTGTCTTAAGACCCTCGCCATGGCTCGGGCCTTAATACTGCCTCGGCGGTAATCACTAACATTACACACTTATTATCATAATGTACTATATCATTAAAGCTTACAAAACCTACCATTTTCGTTATATATTTTTTAAGTTTTTTTTTTTTTGTGGCCTTCATGTTTATAATCATTGACTTTAAAATCATTTTTAGTTAATAAAAAAAAGTATTTCAAAATTAAGCATTGCTATTCAACGTGGCAATGTTTCCAGTCTTCAGCAGGCTTAGCTAAGTTACAACCGTTTCGTTGCGAATGTCTTTAAACCCGACTAGGGCAAAGCTAAAGGAGGGTTATGATTTTGACAGGCTATGTAGGTATGTATGTGAGTATGTTCATCTGTTCCCTCATAGCTCCTAATCTACTTACCGGGACTCAACGAGGTATCGTTAGAACCGTCTTAATCGTCCGCTAAACATAGGTTACCTGACGTGTCATAAAAAGATAGAAAAGTCGATAGGACGCCCTTTAGCGAAAAAAAAATGTGTTAAGATTAAAAATGGAGATAAATACGCCGTGTTTGGTATCATGTGAAAGGTCTTCACTTGTACATTTCCAAAATATTGCTCTTTAAAGTGACGCCTTCTAGCGGCCAAAAAGTAATGTGTTAAAAAATGTTAAAAAATACCTATCATCAAAATTATTAAAGCGTTTCGGTTGGTAATTACTTATTACACGTGTAAGCGGCTTTTCTTTTTGTTCTGTTCTTATTTTTCACGTTATCTTGTTTATTTCAGCATCCTGAAAATCTTGATTCATAGTTTTTAGCGTCGTTTTTTTTTCTCGTAGTCGGGTTTTAGTTTATTACTTTTATTTTACAGTCGGTAACGCCTCTGATTCCTTTTTTATGACCACGTGACTTAACGTTGAGATGACGTCATTCCCATACATTTGAAGTTTTCTATTAGCGTTAAAGCTCGTAAACTTGGCTAAGCAACTAACCAATATACAACAAAAGAGACAGATGCAGAAGTCAATCTCATGTACGTACAGAAACGGGCATGGATCTTGAGCGCTGGCTTCAAGTTGCGCAGAAGTCAATATTCTGTCTCTTTAGTGGTACGAAGTGAGACGCGGGGGCGGGGAGTGTCACTGATCGGCTCACCGCACCAACGTGTCATAGACGACACTCGTGTTTCGTTCCCTACGCTTGCTGCATGTATCTTACAACGACGACGATTAGCTCGCCAATGTATGGAACGCGCAAAGCGATCCCCACTCTGACGCCGAGCGCTCAAGATTCGTGCCGGTACCTATACTTCACATTTTATTTTTTTTAGCGTATGTACGCTAGGCGATCATGCTAGAGTCAGCGCATTATGCCACACACTGTATGAGTGCGAGCGGGCGATTGAGCCGAGATATCGTGTCCGTGAGCGGTGTCTATGTGTGCGTTGCTCGCGTGCTTTTTATGTAGATTGTCTTCTGTACCTATCTATTTTGTGAGTAGACCAACAAGCTAGTCATCTTCATATAATTATTATTAAAAATATTATTATTCCATTTATTTATTATTCATATTTGTCATATTTTTAAATATTTCTTCAAAAAATAACATTAAAAAAACAATTAAAAATTTTAAAAAAAGTAGCCCACCGGCATCGGGAACAGGGTCCAAGCTGCCGGCGGTCAGGGCTCCTGAGAGAGGAACCTCCGGACAATACGCGCCGTGTCTAGGAGTACTGCCTTCTGGATCAAGCCCTTGATCCAACTGCCTAACGAGAGCCTCCGCAGATGTTGGTCGAGGCTCTTGGCTATTAAGCCATTGGCCGTCACGACTATCGGCACAATGATTGCTCTATCCACTTCCCACATGTCGACAACCTCGCGAGCCAAGTCAAGATATTTAGTTTGTTTATCTTTCTCAGCTTTCACGAGGTTCTCGTCATGAGGGACCGCTATATCAACAATCATTGTGCGACGCTCCAGTCGATCTATCACCACTATGTCAGGCTTATTGGCAACAATAGTCCTGTCAGTGATGATAGATCGGTCCCAATACAATGTGACGCTGCCATTCTCAAGAACTGGGTCGGGCACATATCTATAGTACGGTACTTCTGATTCAACAAGATTGTATTTAAGAGCAAGTTGCTGATGGATAATCCTGGCTACAAGGTTGTGTCTGTGCAAATAGTCTCCGTTAGCTAAATGAGAACACCCAGAAATAATGTGTCGGATTGATTCTCCGGGCCGGTGGCATGCCCGACAGATGTCAACCGTACCGTCCTTCACAATATATTTCCGGTAGTTGTTAATCATCATAACTTCGTCCATAATTGCAAAATATTATATATTATTATTATTATTAAAGCTTCATCTTCCAGAAATCGGTTCCTAATAACCTACTCATATCAGTTTTCACAAAATCTATCCACCTGCTTGATTGGTTTTTCTAAGAAATAATTTGTAGATATGGTACTAAATAAATCTAGTGAGTAATTAGATATAAAATTACGATTGCAAAAAGAAATGTATTGTTATCAGGGACTTTCCTAAATACCGATGTGTGATTAGAACCGGAATTAGGGTTGTTCGTTAATTCTACTTTAGAGATAAAATCAACAGCACGTGGCAACAATATGGGTAGCTCTTTTTTTTTTAATTGGTATAATCTAGTGCTTGACTGCAATCGTTAAAGCGCGTTTTTTTTTATGCAGGAAAATCATCTAATCTGACATCCCCCGCTTTTAGCTGGAGCGGGAGATAATGTCCTTCTTTGCCATTGTTCAAGGGCTCCGGGGGTCCCTTTCGCATCACCCAGGGCCCTAGCTTCGACTCTGCTGGGCCCCTACGTTTGAGATGGCAGCAAAATCTTATGGGCCTGCCTGAGCCGAAGACTACTGAACCCATGGGTTCGCTTCTCCTCAAACGCAAGGCAAAGATGGAATGAGAATGAGTTTTAATCACTAAAAGTCTGACACGCCTTCCCGTTCTGCCCTAGAGCGGGAACAGGCATTGGATGATTTTCCAACTAAAAAAAATGGCAACAGTTTTGATTTTATTTTTCACTGGTTTATACCGTTAGAAAAAGTACTGATGTATTCTACAGTAACTTTCTATGAAATGTACACTTTCTTTTAAAGTATTTGAAGCACAATTACTGCACACGAAATTAAGCCCTTGGTTGTAAAAGAGAAAGTTCCATTAAAATCTATTCAGTAATTTCGGAGTAATGTGTAAGTAGGTAGTAACAGACATTAAAGGTACACGGACTAGTTGCGGTCGCGACTCTGTCCGCGACTAATGTTATTATTTTTTGGAAGTTGAAAAGACTAATTTAATCTTATTTAATGATTTTTCTCCGAAACATGGTCGCTCACAATGGGCCTCACCAGAAGGCTTAAAGTCACCCAAAGAGCAATGGAAAGGGCTATGCTCGGGGTTTCCTTGCGTGATCGAATAAAAAATGAAGATATCCGCAGGAAAAGTAAGGTAGCCGACATAGCACAAAGAATTGCCAAACTTAAGTGGCAATGGGCACATTGCTCGCAGAACCGATGGATGCAGGATGCACAGAAACGTTCGATGTGGCGACGCTTGGGGAAGGCCTATGTCCAACAGTGGACGTGTATCGGCTGAAATGATGAATGATTTTTCATGAAATAACTCTTGAATGGGGTTAGATGATTAGGAAGAGTGTTATTGATGATTTTAATGATAATGCAAGAAAGCTATGTTGGCATTCGGAAATTCCGAGCGTCGCCACAATGAGCGGTCCTGTGTGTCACGCATCCATCGGATTCCCGCAAGCCTTACCAGGTTCTGGAATGGCGATAAGTACCGGAAGACGACGCGTTGGAAGGCCTCCTACAAGGTGGACCGGTAACCTGGTAGCCTATGGCACTCAGGAATGATTAAGCTTTCTATCGGTGAAAAATTTTCAGTAATCGGACCAACTTTCAGAGATTACCTCCTAAAAACAAAAAAAAAAACAAACGTTATTTATTTATTATATTAGTGTAGATTGATTGATCAAAACCAGTTCTTTGTATAAGAAACCTATTAAAGTTCCTACTGTCTGACATTTTATATAAAATTTACCCTTTCATGGAACAATAAATTGAACTTTTATTTTCAGTTAGTAACGCAATCCATTTTATATAACATTGACGAGAGTTCGGTTAAATCTAATATGATGTTTCACTTCAATGAACACTCTTTATAGTCTGGCGCCCCCATTTCATATTAAAAATATTTCTAAGATATTACTCACACGCACGGTTGAAGCGACTTGAGTTAAAGGCGAAAACAAAATTGTTTAGTTTGTGGACATAATCTGAATCACTATCGATTGTTTTTATTTCGTTGAAACGCCAAACTTTTCTGTTGACTCTTCTTGCTGAGTTAAGTATGATTTTTTCGTACAACTAGAAGTTGGCCTTGACCATTTTCAATTAAGTGTTTTACATAATCATTACATATAACAATTGACTTATTTTTAATTTTACTGTTTTATTTTAACTTTTAATTCAGGTACACTTCCCTCTATTAAATTTTGACATGAAAACTTAATGCTTATAGTCCCTTGAACCATCTGGCCGAAATTAATTGGACGCAACTCTCGCACCCGCCTAGACGGCAGTACGCATAATATCTGTGCATTCATGTGCGGCCAGCAGCGATCGAAAAGCGCGCGGCTGACCTTTAAATCCATTTTCTTTACGAAATTTTGATTAATTTACATATGCTATGTTCACTTTGAAGAATATTTAACCACGAATTTTTATGTGTATATGTTTCTAAAGATCCAAGCCGTTTCGAAGGAATAGGAAAAAAGTTGCGAAATTGCTAAATATTTTTTTTAGACAAAAGTATTAATAGCACGAAAAAATCAAATGTTGATAATGTTGTTCATGAATCTATAATAAACATATATTTTGTTCAAACGTATAAACCTAGCCGTTACCGAGGCTTCAGAAAGTCACTGTTTTATGGCACTTTTCGGGCGCTTAGGCCTTAATTAATTAAACTCCAAGCGAACGGCCGGCGTTCGCGCTGTCATTGTCTTTCTATTGTGTCCCTAATTGACGGTATTAAAAAGATTAGTGACTTGTTTTTCCTCCTCTGAAAAAGGATTTCTTCTCACTTTACTTTAACAAAATGGTGATAGACCTTTAGAGTACCAACTTTATGCATGTGTTAATCGGCAACTCTGAAGGCTATGTCGTTAACCATGGTTCTCCTGTGCATATATTTATTTCCAACATGCTCACAATTCTATGCTGCTGAGTAACAAGATACATGTTGAAAGTTTAAAAAGAAATTGCATCTAAAATTATGTTCCGGTACTTGAAAAAAAAAAGTTCTAAATAATGACGGTTCAGATCAACTCTTAGAGTCTAAATGATTATTTTTTCTATCTCTCTGCTAATGATCGCAGGAAGCAGACAATTTTATATGTATTATTTCAAGAATAGTGTATCATTTGACTTTGCTCAACTTTAAATGCAAACAATTGCGAAAATTTCAATGTACGAGTATGTATGTTTGTTAGTTTTTCTCGTTTATTCAGTTAAACGGATCTAGTTGAAATTGGCGCCGTGAGGCAATTTATAGCCATGCACTAAAATGTGTGAAGATCAATACCCCTAGCCAAGTTGCAAAACTACAATAGTCAACGATAGTAAAAAGCATCAAATGTACGGGAATGACGTCATATCAACGCTCAAGGAGTTGTCAGCAAGCCTACTGGGGCCAAGAGACAAAGTATAAAAGGCAAAGAAGGAATGGAGTGGGTTTTTTAGTTAGTAAAAGTCTGACACTATCTCCCTCTCCGTCTAAGAGCGGAAGATTACATTTCTGTAACCCACCCAGAAAAAAAAATCCCAAAGAGAATTCATTGGATGACGTAACATTAATATCTACTTTCACATATTAAAATATTTAACCTTTCAAATTTCAAAACATTAAAAAAGAAATTGACACACAGACAAACCTATATATTAGTGAAACGTTTAAACATAATGCCAAGATACATATGATTGCTACATCCACGTTGTTTTTTACAAGACTAATTGTGGCTATTATCAAGAGGTTTCCGTCAGAGATAATGACTGGGTAGGCTATGCTGTGTGTACTTAAGTAATCTAGACAAAAAATAGAGTTGACTTTATGACCTAGTTCTTTGGGGTTGAAACTCTCGGATTTGCAGGTCCGAGTTGATCATAAATATTGTTTATAGAGCTTTCCAAATGCCTGATAATGATAATGATCAAAAAGCGGGCTTTGTCATTTTTTTTTCCTCAACTATCACACAACGCCGTCCCAAGCTAACCAGAGCTTATATTATGGGTAATTACTAGAGAACTGATAAACATACATAAATATTTCTAAATACATACATATTTTAGATAAATTATACCCAGATACAGAACAAAAGATCGTGCTCAGAACACAAATATTTGCCCTGGGTGGGAATCGAACCCACAACCTTCAGCATAGCAGTCAGGGCCATCAAGCCATTAGGGATAAGTATTATATGAAGTGGCTACCACTTATCGGAAGCTGCAGCGTTGGAAAGCCTCAGGTAAGCTGGACTAACCACCTGCACGCTTAGCCAAGTTGTTATTCTGCAATCGTTAACGCTGTCGAAAAGTGATGAAACTTATGGGAATGACGTGATCTCAACGTAAAGTCGCGTGGTCAGAACAAACGAATAGACAATTCGTAGCCAAGTTCACATCGTTCAAAATCGTTTCTACAATATTTAACGCTACATCCTTTGTTATACAAACGCTAAATTGTAGAACGAGCGGCCGACTCAGGCGCGTCAACATGGCTACCAACTTATCGATTAGAGAACGGAATTCGATTGTAACTTGGCTAGGGGGGCTGGTCAGCGTCACGGGAATCCGATGGAAGCGAGGTGCACAGGGAAAACTTAGTTAAGGAAAAGCAAAAAAAAATAAAGATCTTTTTCAGGAAAGAATACAATTTTAAGACTAACTTATAAATAAACATTATTTAAGGAAAACATATGCCACATTTACGTATTTACGTTTTTGCGATAAACTCAAAATTCAAGGAATTCCCTGCCAGAGTCTGTGTTTCCTGATAACTATAACCTAGGGGTCTTTAAGTCAAGAGTGAATAGATTGCTTCTAGGCTAGCGTGTTCCATCTTCGGTAACATCATCGCTTACCATCAGGTGAGATAGTGGTCAATAGCGAGCCTATCCATTAATAAAAAAAAGAGGTAAGTATTCACAACGAGATACGGAAGGTTTAAGTTAGATTGCAATTCCCACAAAAAAGATGAAAGAGGTTAGAAAGGATATTATATTTATTATTATATATTATTATATATATATATTATACTTTCCGATTTGTACTACAAAAGTGTAGCTTGTACACAAGTGCATGGACGTCTTCAAGCCCCTGCCGCCGAGATTCTAACCCCGATCTCCAGTCACCGTAGGCCGGGCTTGTGGACGGCGAGCAATGAGAAGCTCGCCAACGGGCCGTCCAGACCAAGCCCGAGTCGTCGACAGCGCGTAGTGTTCCACGCGTGCCTCAAGCTGATGTCAGCAAAACCGTAGGGGATCAGCAGGGTCGAAGCCAACTATGGCTGCAGTAAGGGTTTCTACTTCCGAAATGGGCACCCAAGGGCCTGGAGGTGTGGTTTTAGTCAGTAAAAGCATAAAATAGGTAGGTAAAGAAGTCAATCTACATACAAAGCGCGTTCGAGCAACGCACACATTGACACCGCTCACGGACACGATATCTTGGAGCGACTCGGCCCACTCGTCGAACAATTCCGGCTCAAACGCTCATTAGTGTACGTCCACCGAGCGTAGGTATAATAAGTGAAGTACATACATGAGATTGTCTTCTGTACCTGTCTATTTTGAGGTAAAAGGGTTGCCTTTTTAACCGACTTCGAAAAGGAGGGGGTTCTATGTTCGACTAAATGTATTTTTTCTCGGTCAATTGTGGACTGATTTTGAAATTAGTTATTTTTTTTTATTTGAAAGGTTATGCTTCCAAGTTGATTAATTATGATCTAATCATGAACTTCAAAGATATGGAACAGAACTCCTCATAGGATCACATCAGAACAGTCGTAACAAGTAAAATTGCTTTGTTTATACTTGTAGTCGATGACTGGCTGAAAGAAAAAGGGGAGGGGATGTACCGAACTGATCTGATGATGAAGTCAGAAGGTAAATTAATGTAATCTAACCGTGTTTGGGATTATTAGAATCGTTATGAGATACACTCTGGCTATAAGGTATTTATTTAAGTTTGGCTCAGGGGTACTTTTTAGTAATGGTATCATAACTATAAAGTGAAAATAAAAAACTTTTCACAAAAAAAAAAAACCGACTTTTGTAAAAAAAACACTGAAAAGTACAAAATAACTTTAATTTCGGAAGTCGGTGTTAAATAACGAAGAGACAAAACTATCTAAAACACTGACGAAAGTTTGAAATCGGTATTTTATTTTTTTTGTGAAATGTTTTTTAACCCAAAGGTTGACTGGGAGAGAATGCCTTGTTGCATTAAGCCCGCCTATGTACCACTACTGTACATAATAATATTCTACTACTAGTACACAACGCCGTCTAGTCCCAAGCTAAGCGGAGCTTGTGTTACGGGTACTAGACAACTGATAAACATACTTATATATTTCTAAATACATACATATTATAGATAAATAACACCCAGACACAGAACAAATGATTATGCCCATCACACAAACATTTGTCCTGGGTGGGAATCGAACCCACGACCTCCGGCATAGCAGTCAGGGTCACTAACCACTAGACCAACAGCACGCTTAGCCAAGTTGTTATTCAGCAATCGTTAACGCTGTCGAAAAGTGATGAAACGTATGGGAATCGCGTGGTCAGAACAAACGAATAGACAATTCGTAGCCAACTTCACATCGTTCAAAATCGTTTCTACAATGTTGAACGCTACATCCTTTGATATACAAACGCTACATTGTAGAACGAGCGGCCGACTCAAGCGCGTTAACCTACAACTTATCGTTTTCTACAATTGCTGTCACCGAGGCGTTACCGATTAGAGAACGGAAATCGACACAGACTGGTTGTAACTTGGCTAGGGGGGCAGGCCAGTCAGTGTCATGAAGTTTAAATAAATAAATAAAAGTCAGACGCCCTCCTGTTACACCGTACAGCTGGAGAAGACATTGAATGTTTTCCCACCCTAAAAAAATGAAACTTATTCATAGCAACAACAAACTGACCTCAATTATATGTAGATGTAACTCGTGCAAAATCCAAACAAAGCGTTTCAAAAACAACAAGTTTTTAATATCTACAAAAACTGCACAGCGACAAGTCTGAATAAGGACCTGTACACAACACATCTTATAAACGCGTCGTCGACGCGCGTTTTACGAACGTGAGCCGTTGGGCATTTTTTTTTATGGTGGGAAAAAAACATGCATTGACATCCCCCGCCCTTGGGCGGAGCGGGAGATAGTGTCAGACTCTTACTGACTAAAAGACCCACTCCGTTCTTTCTAGCCTTCATACCGGGGCTCGAGCGCCCTTTCGGATAACCCTGGCCCCAGTAGGCTTCGACCCGGCTGGGTGCCTGCTGTTGCAGACAACTCCTTGAGGTGTGCGGGAACAGTGCGCGCCGTCGACGACTTGGGCTTGGTCCGGACAGTTACCGGACGGCCGGACAGTGAGCTACCCATTGCTCACTGTCCGCAAGCCCGCGCCTACGTTGGCCGGAAATCGAGATCAGAATCCCGGCGGCGGCGGCGGCGATATAGATATTGTGCGAGTATTACTGCTTCGCAGAAGTCGACGACCGCCTGCCACTCCTCCTCGCTCCGGACCATGGCCTCAACCAAGGCCCGGCGCGAGAGGTCTCCGCCGCCTTACGATTACGATTCACACAGGAATATACCAAAAATAATTCTGTTAAACTGTAAATTATTGTCAATTTTCCGTAATTTTTATCTATGAAAGTATGATCCAAATTCAAATACAAATTATTTAGTAATTAGGGAAGCATTGCTATAATACGTGAAAAAAAATTGGTCGATTTAAAAGTAAAACAATATTTCTGAGTTAATAATTTATTTTGAAAAAAAAAAAAATGGCAAAGCCTCAAGTTTGTTTGTTCCGCGTAGCCGTTTGCATGTGTGCGTCGCGTACTTCACTAGACGCATCGAGCGCGACTGCTGCTGCCCGTCTTCTGATTTACCTAAACCCGAGCAATTCGATTTTGTCAATGCGCTCTTAAGGCTTATAGTCCCTTGAACCATCTAGCCAAAATTATGTGGACGCATCTCTCGCACCCGCCTAGGTGGCAGTACGCAAATCTGTGCATTTATTTGCGGCCAACAGCGCTCGGAAAGCGCGCGGCTGACCTTTAAATCCCTTTAAGCCCTTTAAATCTTTGCGAAATATTGATTTATTTACATATGCAATGTTCATTTTGTCTTCAAATATTCTTATATTTAACCACCATTTTTTATGTGTAAAAATGTTTCTAAAGATCCAAGCCGTTTCGAAGGAGTAGGGAAAAGTTGCGAATGTCATGTTGTTGTATGTAATATTTTTTTTAGACAAAAGTATTAATAGCACCAAAAAAAACAAATGTTGATAATGTTGTTCATGAATCTAAAATAAACATTTTTTTTTTTTGAAACCTATTAACGGTACGGTACGGACTTTCTGAAGAAAGTCACTGTTTTATGGCACTTTTCGGGCGCTTGGGCCTTAAATCATGTGGGTAGACCAAAGGAATCGGAGGCGTTACCGACTATAGCAAAAGATTCGAAACGAAACTAAAAAGTCGCCGTGCACAGGCTATCAGTCACAACCACAAAACATCGCCACCATATTTCCAATAGTTTTCATACATTTTATATAAATTCGCCGCACATGGACTTCAAAACGCCGCTGCTCGCTTTTTGGGCCCCGCACTAGCCACTAAACACTGTCACACGCAACTCGCGCATTTAAACCTTCTTAGTCAGAGTCCATTGTGATACTGCGCGTATGGGTTAAAAAAGCAGCAGCTACCAGCCACAATCGGCTTGTGGCCGCTTCTAATCCACGTACAGACATCGCGAGGCGTGCGTCGCGAATGGTTCATCTCGCATGCCTCGGGCTGTGTGAACGTGTGTGCTCACAGTGAGCATTCGCGTCATACGATTGTTGCGAACGCCGCCTCAGTACGAGCCGTGTGCTCCGCGTGGGTGGACGGGTGTTGTTTCTGAGACTGATACTGAATCACCGTGCGTGTTGGTTTGTGTGCCCAGCTTGAGCATGTATCGCATAAATATACCGTCGTATGCCTCAGGTTGAGGCATGCGTGACAAACCATTCGCGACGTACGCCTCGCGATGTCTGTACGCGGCTCGAGCTTCTCGTGGCTGCGTTTGTGGCGACAACAGTTTTGGGACAGTACCCCTAGCCAAGTTGAAAGGGAATCGTTTGTCTTGGTACGGTCATATGAAAAGGAGGGATGAAACGCATGTTGCTAAAAAAGTTATAAGTTTACATGTGGATGGATGGAGGGGAAGAGGGAGGCCAAAGAAAAGATGGATGGATTGTGTGAGAAGCGATATGAAAGAAAAGGGAGTTAGTGATAGCGTGACGAGTGACAGGACAGAATGGAAGAAAAAAACGTGTTGCGCCAACCCCAAATAAAACAGGACTAGGGCAGGAAGATGATGACCCCTAGCCAAGTTGCTAATTTCCAATAGTTAACGCTTGTAGAAAGCTTCAAATGTACGGGAAAGACGTCGTCTTAACACTCAGACACGTGGTCAAAACAAAAGAATTGGCGGCAAGGTCAACTCGAAGCGTTTGGCGCAAGCGAAACGGTTGTAACTTGGCTAGGGGGGCAGACTTGTCTATGTCTAATTGAGTAAAGTCTTTCTAAAAAATCTCAAGTCTGCATTCAGCTTAAGAATGTTTCAAAGACCTATATATCATCAACTTACACGTGGATATCCTACAAGGATAAGTCTAAAGATTTCCATCAACCGATATGGATATTTGTTCTGACACGTGTTTATTTTATGCTCGCGAAGATAATTTAGGCATAGTGCTAAAAAATGTTAGCATTTTTGTGTGAATTGTGTTACTAAGTCTATTTCTTTTCTAGGTTTAAAGAATCTTTATTTCTCATAGGAACATATTACATCGTTCACTTACATGAGATTTAAAATTTATACTTTAACTGTGGTCGTCTAATGACGAAGCATGCAATACTACCTATAGTACAGTTACAATAATATACACAATGGGCTTACAACATTACGTAATATTACTATGATAGAATATAACAGGGCACGACAAAATCATTTAAAACAAGCAAGTAGGTACAAGCAACACGATATGGCACAGCTGACTGACTAAGGGTGACAAATCAACATCGAGCTATGCTGCGCTGTACTGCGTTGCGCTGTGTTTTGTTTTATAAGCTACGATTTTTTAACAATCAACATCAAGCTGTGCTGCGCTGTACTGCGCTGTACTGCGCTGTGCTGTGCTGTGTTTCTTAAGCTAAGTTTTAAAAAAAATCAACATCAAGCTGTGCTGCGCTTTGCTTAGCTCAGTATTAAAAGTAATCAGCAGCTCGTGTAGTCGTTTATCTCGTCAAAAATGACTTTATTTTCAAAAAAACGTAAACATTACGACATAGTTGAATCCGATGAAGATGAAACTCGTTCGTTCTTATTTGTTTGTGCGCTCATACACTAGTGTGAGTGAGATGGGAGTACGAGAGTGAGAGAGACGTCTGAGGGCGATAGAGAGGCACGCAGCGTGCTCCATGTTTGAAAAACCTAGCACAGCTTGACACAGCGCAGCATAGCAGAGCTCCATAAAAAACATAGCACAGTTCGTCACAGCGCGGCTCAGCGCGGCTCAGCATGGCGGGTAGCGCGCCTCGCTCGAGACCGCTGCGTTTTTAAATAGAGCGTAGCCTCACACAGCGCAGCACAGCATGGTTTGTTTGTATCCTCATTAAAATATTAGACGAGCGAGTTGACCAAACATAGCACAGCGCAGTACAGCGCAGCATAGCTCGATGTTGATTTGTCACCCTTACTCTAGACGTCACCGAAATACCCTCTTAATTTGCTTTGTAAGAATCGCAGAGTACGATCGATAGGGATACCGGTGTGTACATGTAGGTGTGTGTTTATATGTGGTTTTTAGGTTTCCTTACTGTAAGGCCCGTATTAAATAAACGTCACTCAATACTCCAAGCATTATTTAAAACTAGATTCAAGCCATTTGATTGGTTGGACAAGGGGGATGTCATTAAATGATTTTCCCACCGAAGAAAAGGCCTAAAAGTATTTGTAACAATTGAAAAGTGGTGTATGTGTGTATGTGTATGTAGGAGGCCTGAGTTCCAACAGTGGAAACTTTAAAAAGGCTGATGATGAGGATGATGATGATGATGTTGGTGACGATAGGCCATGGTCTGGAGCGAGGAGGAGTGGCAGGCAGTCGCCGACTTCTGCGAAGCAGTAATACTCGCTAAGGAGGAGGCCGACCGCATCAGGCAACGGCGCTCTCGCCGCCGCCGGGATGCCGATCCCGATTTCCAGCCACCGTAGGCGCGGGCTTGCGGACAGTGAGCAATGGGTAGCTCGCTGTCCGGCCGTCAGGTAACTGTCCGGACCAAGCCCAATTCGGCTCAGTCCTTACCGGACGACCGAACGGCGAGCTAGGTACCCATTGCTCTCGTCGACGGCGCGCACTGTTCCCGCGCGCCTCAAGGAGTTGTCAGCAACAGCAGGAACCCAGCCGGGTCGAAGCCTACTGGGGCTAGGGTTATCCGAAAGGGCGCTCGAGCCCCTGTATGAAGGCTTGAAGAAACGGGATAGGTTTTTTTGTCAGTAATAGTCTGACACTATCTCCCGCTCCGCCCAAGAGCGGGGGTTGTCATTGGATGATTTTACCAATCGAAAAAAAAAAAATTAAAAAAAAAGACGTGTGGCAGTCGGGGACTGCTGCGTTAAAGCTATTGCATAGCATTTTTATCAACTTATGCAATTATAATTATTTATTTATTTTATTTATGCAGTATTTTTTTTTCCTTTTTTTTTTTCTTTGATATTAATTGAAGTACACTTTCACAAATTGAATTGAATTTTGATTGAAGGTTCACTCATTTGTTTTCTTATCGGTCACCACGCTCAAAAAACAAATGGGTGTTAGGTTATTTTCATTACGGAATTTCTGGATTCGGTCTCCATGCTCAAGGCCCGCGATAGAAGCTATGCAATAGCTTTAAGCTATTGCATAGCTTCTATCGATATACGATGATGATAATATCATCATCGTAATTTTTTATTTTTTTTTTAATGTAACCTTACTATGGTGTATAGGCTTCATCCATCTTTCTCGCTCGCAAGCCTGACATTTTAAAAGAAAGAAAGAATAACGTTTATTTGTACCTCACACAAACATATAGATAAATTAAAAAATAAAAACAGAATTAAGATACATTAAAAAACTTAACAACAAATAACGGATTTTAGATAACTTCAAAATCTGTGTATGGTCAAAAAGGCGACTAACTCAGCATATGCTGCGATATTTATAGAGATAAATAACGCAGCGCTGATATTCTGTTAGGGCCCGCGGTGATGCCACGGTCACACTCACGGAGATTAAATAAACTATAGCTACATATATACACCGTTAAATTTAAATCGTTTTAATCCCGTGGAGGGTCGATCCGGTACATGAAACACACACACACTTCAGCTGAGCGAGTCCAAAGAGTCCAACGCCGACAACTACCTACGGGTCATTGGACTCGCTCAGCTGACGTTTTCTTAAAGAAATTAATTTCGTACATGCGTAAATTAATACGAGTTTTGAAAAAAAGGTACTTTATTTTTTAATTTTATCTTTACAAATCGATAATGTTTCATGTACCGGATCGACCATCCACGGGATTAAAACGATTAAAATTTAGCGGTGTATAGGTATCGGAACAAAATAATAAATACGAACATTGGAAAAATAGTAATTAATACACAACATTGGTAAAAAACCGGCCAAGTGCGAGTCGGACTCGCCCATGAAGGGTTCCGTAGCAGCTAGTAACATAATATAAAAGTTCTTGTAATGTGTTGTAACTTTGATCGATGTTTTAATAATAGTGTATTTTTTTCGATTTATGACGCATTAAAAAAAAACTACTGACTAGATTTCGTTCACACCAATTTTCGTTGGCAGTTTTTATAGTAATGTATATCATATATTTTTTTTAGTTTTATTATTCTCTTATTTTAGAAGTTAGAGGGGGGGGGACGACACACATTTTACCACTTTGGAAGTGTCTCTCGGGCAAACTATTCAGTTTAGAAAAAAATTATATCCATATCATTTTTGAAGACCTATAGATACCCCACACGTATGGGTTTGATGAAAAAAAAATTTTTGAGTTTCAGTTCTAAGTATAGGGACCCCCAAAATTTATTGCTTTTTTTCTATTTTTGTTTGAAAATCTTAATGCGGTTCACAGAATACATCTACTTGCAAAGTTTCAACAGTATAGCTCTTATAGTTTCAGAAAAAAGTGGCTGTGACATACGGACGGACAGACAGACAGACAGACATGACGAATCTATAAGGGTTCCGTTTTTTGCCATTTGGCTACGGAACCCTAAAAAGCGTGAGAATATGTTAAAAGTCTAGTGTTAAAGAAATATATAAAATGTAATAAATTATGAATAGACAGACGTCTGACGCCGCGCTCCAAAATTATTTGTCAAAATCATAGACAAACAAATAAATTAACTGTAACACATCATGGTAAAGCCCCTGATCCATTTGACATACTCCAGAGATTAAAGATCCGATCGATGCTCTTACTAAATATAGCTGTAATTAAGTAGATCTATTATGTGTTCAACATTATATAGTCACTGCGCAGAAGGACCACTTTTACTTTTGTTAGATGTATGTTCTAAATATTCTGTTCAGTTATTTTTGATCATTACAAGCATAGCCTTGTTATGTTCGAGCAGTGGTGATGAAATGGATTACACAAAGTAATGCACCTGGCTAGGTTTGAACCCGCGACTTACAACTCGTAAGTCGGGGCCTTTACCACTGGGCCAGCACTGCTCTGATGAGTCTATTTTCTTAAAATAGACTTCTTTTTCTCAACTTTTTACACACAGCCATCTAGTCCCAAACTAAGCCGAGCTTGTGATACGAGTACTAGATAACTGATAAACATACTTATTTCTAAATCATCATTATCATCATTTCAGCCGATACACATCCACTGTTGGACATAGGCTTCCCCCAAGCGTCGCCACATCGAACGTTCCTGTGCGTCCCGCATCCATCGGTTTCCTGCCACCTTCACCAGGTCATCGGTCCACCTTGTAGGAGGCCTTCCAACACTGCGTCATCCGGTACGCGGGCGCCACTCCAAAACCTTTCGGCCCCAACGGCCATCTGTTCTGCGAGCAATGTGCCCTGCCCATTGCCACTTGAGTTAGACGATTTTTGGGCTATGTCGGTGATGTCGGTATGAAATCTTCTGAGACTCAATTCCAGAGAATTGAGTCTCAGAAGATTTTTCCGAATCGCAAAAAAGTTTTTTTTTGTGACGTAGGTAACTAGAAATTTACAGTTTGTGCAGTGAGACCTTGCTTCATGCCAAATTTCAGGATTCTTGGTGAACGGGAACTACCTTTAAGAGTGTCGAAATACACTTTTTTTGCGACATAAACGGCCGTAGCTTTTTTTTAACAGCTTCAATCCCTTGAAGCTGTCCGAAGACCAGTTTAAATTTCAATTCGAGACCTCCATGCGTTTCCGAGATAGTCTTGATAATCAGACGAACGACAAAGTCATCCAATAAGAGTTCCGGTTTTTTTTCTTTTGAGGAACGAAACCCCAAAGATCTTCCAAATACGCCATAATGACACCATCCAGTATTTATAAGTCAACGTGTTACCACCCTAAATATAGGCTGTTGTTGCTAAGTCAACGTCACACTGTTATCACTTATACTTAGTATAATCACAGACCTTCCGAGAAAACCGACAACTCCGCTATAATTACTTACTTTATTCGGAGGTTCAATGGGGATTAATTTAACGAGAAGTGTTATTAAAAATAGCTTCTAATCTAAATTTTATTAAGGAAAATTTTCAAGTTGCCTCTGTTCTCTACGTCATTTTTAACGAACAACCCAATGGACTTTCAAGCTATTTGGGTTCACCGTAGGCGCGGGCTTGCGGACGGCGAGCAATGGGTAGCTCGCTGTCCGACCGTCCAGTAACTGTCCGGACCGAGCCCAAGTCGTCAACGGCGCGCACTGTTCCCGCACGCCTCAAGGAGTTATCAGCAACAGCAGGGACCCAGCTGGGTCGAAGCCTCCTGAGGCCAGGGTTAGTTTTGAAAGAGTAGCTCAGCCCCGGTATGAAGGCTCGAAGGAACGGGGTGGGTTTTTAGTCAGTAAGAGTCTGACACTATCTCCCGCTCCGCCCAAGAGCGGGGGTTGTCACTAGATGATTTTCCTACCACAAAAAAGCTATTTGGGTTCAAAACGATTGGGTCATGGGGTACGAGTATATGACATATTTCCAAAGATATTTCTCACCAACTCGATAACTTTTTCAAATGAAGTTCAGAGGCAGTTTTAATTATTTGAAAATTCCTAGAGGATATTATACCTAATAATAATTATTCATTTTATAATTAAATAAAACGTTTTTCGTCTCACACGGACGGCCGTCTCTTTTTTCTGTTGCATTTCTTCTTCGTAGAAGGAGGCGCCCTCTTCTTATTTCCTCTTCTTCCGAATCATAGCCTGAACTAGGGCGCGAGAGATCGTATCTGCCGACCGCCACCACGAGGACACGGCGGTGCTCCGCCCCAGCAAGTTACATCTCCACTCTTTTCTACGGACAGTCAGCACAATTTATTGTGACACCCAGTTGTTTCTTTCGCCTGAATCTAGTGTTAGAACCTCACGAAGTTACCATATTCGTTGAGGACTTGCGTCATCCGGAAGTTGAGAACGCCATAGCACTACGGCAGCCGCTCATCACAGAGGCTTACTACCATGTTATTGGTGTATCCAGCTCAGCGTTACCATTATTTATCATGATATCCCGCCGGAATTCTGTACCCCATGCTACGATTTGGCGCGGTAGCATTGCATCTCCATGCACAAATCATGGATACGTGTAAAGACTGTTGCCTCCAGATTCCAATTAAGTAGTAGGTTCGGATTAGTTTTGATCCTGTTAGACGTTTCAATACTGGTTCTTTTCCACCCTTATACCTATAAATAAAATAAGCCTGCGTCCCAAAGCTTCGCGTCATAAGCTCAGTAACTACTAATCGAGATGTTTGGCCAAGTTTCAATTATCTCATGCTGTGAAACAATTGACGGTGTCAATATAATTAATCTGCGGGGAGAAGATTATTATTGATAGGTTTTTTTTCGGGTCAAGTGTCCATGTTGGTGTGGAGTTAGAAATAATAGACAGTAAACAAGTTATTAAGGTTTGATTGCCCCCTGTGACTTAGTTAAGCTCCTATTTTTATTGAATTACAGAATTTTATTAGCGGCTTCGATAACATAAAAGTCGAATGATTTTCAAAAGTAGTAGTAGTATCTTTAATCATAAAAATATAATTGTGTCGAACAGATAGATATAATTATTATAAATATGTCTAAGAACTAATTAAAATTCTAAAATCAAGAAAATAAAATCATTTCATTATCATAACTGTCACCACCACCACCCACCACCACCGGCCACCGGTATATGGTGGATATCCCACCAACACGCACAAAAAGTTTTGGGAACACATTCATTGTGCGTGCGGCTAGGGAGTGGAATTCCTTGCCGGAGTCTGTGTTTCCTGATAGCTACAACCCGGGAATCTTTAAGTCGAGAGTGAATAGGTTTCTTTTAGGTAAGCGCGTTCCATCGTCGACCGGATCGTCGCTTTCCATCAGGTGAGATAGCGCGGTCAAGTGCGAACCTATCAACAATAAAAAAAAAAAAAACTGTTACAAATTCAATAATAATAAAAGATTCTCATAAAGAAATGTCTTACTAGGGAAAAAGTATCTAACTATGGATCATCAGCCGATTATAAATGCACCCTCCATCCAATGACAACCCCCGCTCTTAGGCTGTGCGGGAGATAGTGTCAGACTCTTACTGACTAAAAGACCCAAGACTTTTATCAACTCAGTTGTAGAGAGATACCTGCTAAGTGCTCGGTTTAGTAAGGATACCGCGTACATCGAAGGACTGGTACAATCTGCCTGTTGCGATCTTCCCGTCTGATTATAATTTGAGTGTCTTATAGGCAGTTGAGGTGTGCCCTGCTTGGGTGGAGCATCGCCGTGCCGTCGTGAGGGCGATTGGCGGCGGCGATCTCCTGCGCCGGGCCTTGGTACAGGCCATGGTCCGGAGCGAGGAGGAGTGGCAGGCGGTCGCCGACTTCTGCGAAGCAGTAATGCTAGCGAAGGAGGAGGCCGAACGCATCAGCACCATAAAAAAGGGCCCCGGGGATCTCTTTCGCATCACCCATGGCCCCAGTAGGCTTCGGACCTTGCTGGGCCCCTGCGGTTGCTGACAACTCCTAGAGGCGCGCATGGAACACTACGTGCTGTCGACGACAAGTGATAATAATATAATAATAATAATATAATATTCCACAACTATCACACAGCGCCGTCTAGTCCCAAGCTAAGCAGAGCTTGTGTTATGGGTACTAGACAACTGATAAACATACTTATATATTTCTAAATACATACATAATAGGTATATATAAATTACACCCAGACACAGAAAAAATGATTATGCTCAGCACACAAACATTTGTCCTGGGTAGGAATCGAACCCACAACCTCCGGCATAGCACTCAGGGTCACTAAACACTAGACCAACAGGCCAGTCAAATAATAATAATAATAATCCGTTTACATATCCCTACAGAAAGCTGCCATATTAAATACATGCAGAATAGTTAGGAAATTCATGCAGTTGGAAGACGACAATACACCCCTACACTGAATACACCATACATGCTGCATTTACTTGGCTTTGGCCCGTAAATGTAGTCGAAACCAGCCATGAGCTGAGAAAAATAACACTCCCGAAAATAATAATAATAATAGCTATAAGGGTTTCGTTTTTTCTTTACGTACGAAACCGTAAAATATAAATACAAATATATACAAATACAAATATATATTATATACATACAAATACAAATACAAACCATTTATTTGTTTGAGTATTGGTAAAACATGAGGTAGTATAAAATTAAAGAGTTGTTCTTTGGACCATACCCTACCATTAGAGGTATACAAATAAACGAATATGACTACTAAATTAAAAAAAAAAATACACTTTATAAAATGTATAAGTTTACATGCATTGCCTTATTACAATTAATATTATGAACAATTTGAACACACACAATTTTGATTAAACCATTATTGAATTACATATATTATCTACGTTTACGTCCATGTATCTACGTCTTCAATAAAAAGGCTACGGTTTGCCAGGACTTCAGTCAAATTGAAGTTCTACGTATTATGGCTTCAAAAGATCACTATTGTATAGAAATTGATATGTAACATTAAGTCTGTATTTTCCAGATGGCTAGACAATGTGTACCTGTATGACGCCCACGCTACGACATTTATATTAAATTTACAAGAAATAGGAGCGAGTTTATTGCTATCAGTCAGGTATATAATAGCCAAATTAGAGCTAATCCTGAGATGTTATAGAGAAACTGAAACAAAGGTTTCTCTAACCACTGCCCTGTCCAGTACCCCTAGCCAAGTTGCTAATCTGCAATAGTTAACGCTAGTAGAAAGCTTCAAATGTACGGGAATGACGTCATCTCAACGCTCAGTCACGTGGTCAGAACAAAAAATTCGGTGACGCGGCCAACTCGAAGCGCTCGACGCAAGCGACAATATTGTAACTTGGCTAGGGCAGGTCACTATCTTTGTACTTTATTTTTTACGGCCGTGCGAAAGCCTTTCAAAAAAAAAAATTATTACGCAAAAACGCTTACAGCTATATTGAGTTGAAAAACACTTACAAAAAGCTCAAAGCACCAGAATTTAATTAGAGATTTGAGAATAGAACGCACAAAAATCGGCCAAGTGGGAGTCGGACTCGTTCACGAAGATTTACGTATCTATACAACATAAAACACTTTATTATAACTATTATTAAAATCGAGCAAAATCACATTTGCTCCGCTTATATTATTATTATTAATTTTTTTTAAAGGTCCGTTAAAGAGTATATTTGAATTGTAAGTAAGTTTTACACAAAGAAATAATAAACAAATTAAACAATAACAATAGCTGGCTTCTACCTCGATCAGAGAATAAGCATTGCCATACAACGTGGCAATGCCGCCAGATTAAAATCGAGCAAAATCACATTTGCTCCGCTTATTTATTTATTTATTTTTTTTTAAAGGTCCGTTAAAGAGTATATTTGAATTGTAAGTAAGTTTTACACAAAGAAATAATAAACAAATTAAACAATAACAATAGCTGACTTCTACCTCAGTCAGAGAATAAGCATTGCCATACAACGTGGCAATGCCGCCAGCCTTTTGGGCCAACTTCCAGTCGACAGCGATGCGGAGGAATTTTACGACGTCATATTTAGCTAGGCATTTATATTTTTAATTATTTAAGTTATTGTTTAATTTGTTTATTATTTCTTTGTGTAAAACTTATTTACAATTCAAATATAATTATTATATATATATTTTTTTTAATTTTGTTATAGTGTCAACAGAAATACGCACCTACTGAGACAGTTGAAAACGTCACCTGTCTAGCTATCTCGGTTCATGAAACAATCTCTGATGACATAAAGATGGAGAGCAGCGTGAAAGCAATATGGTTTCGTTTCTACCCGTTGAATATGGAAGCCTTCTGAGGTCATGGGTTGATTTCCGAAAGAGAAACCCGTGGCCGTGGAACGTAAAAGAAAAGAAGGAGCACAAGTGTGGTTTTAGTCTGTAAAAATCTTACACACCCTTCTGCTCCACCCGAATTCATTAGATAAATCATCTTAAATAAAAACTACACATTGGAAAGCTGACGATCAACCCTAGAACTGATTGATAATGCAAATTTAAGTTTTTTTTTTTAACTACATTTCTACACTTTTTTTTCCGATGGGAAAAATTATCTTATGACAACCCCCGCTCTTGGGCGGAGCGGGAGATAGTGTCAGACTCTTACTGAAAAAAAAACCCATCCCGTTCCTTCAAGCCTTCATACAGGGGCTCGAGCGCCCTTTTGAATAACCCTGGCCCCAGTAGACATTTCTACACTAATATTATAGAGAGATGATTGTTTTTTTGTTGTATTTTTTTTATTTCTAGGAGTTACCTAGTCTCTGAGAATATTGCAGGCCTAGCCAAGTTACAACCTTTTCGTTTCGATTCTCTTACGTCGAACGCCTCGAGTTGACCACGCTTCCGATTCCTTTTTTCTGACGTCATCTCAAAGCTCCTTCACGTGGTCAGAACAAAGCAATCGATGGCATGGCCGACTCAAAGCGATCAACGCAAGAGAATCGAAACGAAAAGGTCTTAAATTGGCTAGGGGGGCTGATCAGATTGCTAAACCTTTTTCACCGATAAAAAGCTGCTTCATTCCTGAGCGACATAGGTTATATTTTATATTCGCGGGCGAAGCCGCGGACAAAAGCTAGTATCTTATAAGGAAAAATGAAAAATCACAGCAAAAAATATGTCGCGACGGTACCAGAGACATAGATTTGAAAGGTAAATCAGTTCTCATAAATACGAAACATCTGATAAATGGAGCCACATTTCACATTATCATCCTCAACCATATTATAATTTTAAATTGACACATCTTTTGGCGATCCTTTTGTTAGGAAATTCATCAAAGATAAATCATCTCCACTATAATAAAAAAGAATTGTGGCGACACTTGGGGGAGGCCGATGTCCAACAGAGGACGTCTTTCGGCTGAAATGATGATGATGACTTCAATCCATCGCTACATTCAGGATTCTAGTATCAACGCCCTCGCTACGCTCGTGAGGAAAACTCTGAACTAATATGACGTTTGAGTTACTTAAATCTTATGCATGAAATTATATTTTGTATGGCTACTCGCATCTTTAATAACATTCTGGGGCCTTTCAGAATAATTACGTAATTGAAAAAAAAATAAAAAGCGTCTCATTGATCTATTAGTAGACAAGTACTAATCTAAATATAAGACTTTTTATTTGACAAATCACTGCTCCAACATAGTCCCTCTCAGTCATGATGTATTCAGTATCTTACTAATCTGTGCTTGCATGCCTTAATTAGTTTTGTTTGATTGTATCTTTTTATTTTTTATTAGAAAAATAATGTCCATAAATTCCTAAGTAACCATTGTACGCCCCAAGGGCGGGACATAGCTGATCTCATTAAATTATTTAAGACCTGTATTATGTACAAATCTATGATCCACAATAAAGATATTGAAATGAATTGAATTGAATGTACAGCCTGCAGCTAGAAATTTACAAACATAATATTTTACGAGTGTTCATATAATAAAAGCGTCCAGTATTCTGTGAGATAAAGTAGATAAGCGATAGTGTCCATAATTCTATGTTTTTTTTTTATTCATTTAAAATTATTTATATTTGATCAATTATTGTTATGCTCTACTATTATGAACTTTATTAATTCATATTTAAAAATATATACTACTAGCTGACCCGGCAAACTTCGTACCGCCTAATAGTTACCTTTTATCTAAGCTGTCAACTCTACCTACTCTACCCTACTCTACCCTACTCTACCCTACTCTACCCCACTCTACCCTACTCTACTCTACCCTACTCTACCCTACTCTACCCTACCCTACTCTACCCTACTCTACCCTACCCTACTCTATTACCCTACTCTATTACCCTACTCTATTACCCTACTCTAAGTTGCGTTTTGTTATACCACGTTTTATGTCACGTCCCACGGGAACGACGGGAACGGGATAAAAATCGGGATATCCTATGTCCTTCTCCTGGTTCTTAGCTACCTCCCTACCAATTTTCAACCAAATCGGTTCAGTCGTTCTTGAGTTATAAATAGTGTAACTAACACGACTTTCTTTTATATATATAGATAACACAAAATGGACCAAGTGAATTATTAGGACTTAATAAAAAAATGCCCGCGTAGTTTAATAAATGCCTATTAAAAGAGGGCAGATAACAACTGTTGAAATAGTTAAATTACCAGATGGCATTATACTCCAATACCAAGTATTATTTATATTTTTTTCATTCAATAATATAATTAACCAATAATAATTCATTTATTTGCCTGAAACATGGTTGTACAGATATTAAAATACAACAAGTACAAGGTTCTTCATGTTCCGCCTTAATTTCAAGCATGCAAATTTTAATTTGGACTAATTTTCTTTTTTTTTTATACAATCAAATTCTTACAAACAATTCCATTTTTATTTTAATTAAATAAATTAAAATCAATTAAATTAAATAACAAAAACAATAAAATGAAATTACAAATATCGAACACAATAATATGAACAATAAATAAATTTACAAATTTCAATTAAATTAAATCACAAATGTCAATAAAATTAAATTAGAAATGTCAATTAAATTAAATTACAAATGTCAATTATATTAAATTACAAATGTCAATTAAAGTAAATTACAAATGTCACTAAGTTTAATTATAAATGCAAAACAAAAGAAAACGTCAATAAATAAAAATAAAAATGTCAAAGAATAAAAATAAAAATGTCAATAAATTAAATCATAAATGTCAAACAAAATAAAAAAAATATATAAATAAAATGTCAAAAAGTTAAATTAAGTTAAGTTTTATATCTGGCACAGCTTCTTATTCATATTATAATTAAAAATTCATTTACAGTGTAAAAACATTTTCCAATTACGATACAATAACGTACCTAATATAAAAATACTCATTTTGTTGCAATATTGAGATTGAGATTCATATAACACAAGTTTAAACTTATTTTTTTTTTTGCTATTTCATGTAGAAAATCCTGTATTCTTTTGTGTAAATGATAAATAAAAAAAGTCGGTCACTAATTATAGTCAGGATTAAAAAAAAAAAATATTAGTTTTAAGTATGGCAGTAACGGATGGAAAGTCTAATTAAGCAAAGAGCTTGTCTTCTTACTTTTAAAAATTACAAGTTATAAAAATAGAAATCCAAAATGAAGCACTCAATATTTTTAAACGAAACAAAATATAAACGTGTAGTTCAACTATCCGCTGACCTGAATATATAGAGCTGACAGTAAACCCCAGTTCAAAGCTCTCCTAGTTCCCTGAACCTAGGTCGGTTCACTGTCCTGAAGTCCTTGTATATGTAAACTAAGCTAAACGAGGACAGGAATAATTGTAGTTTAAATTCAGGACAAAATTATTTTGTATTTTCTTTGGTATGGCATCAAAAATCACTAACATAGTATAAAAAAACAAAGTTGCTTCCCGCTGTCTGTCCCTATGTATGCGTAGATCTTAAAATCTACGCAACGGATTATGATGCGGTGTTTTTAATGGATAGAGTGATTTAAGCGGAAGGTTTATATGTATAATACATGCATAATATAGTAGAGAAACATTAGTAATTTTAGAGGTTTCTTGATGTCGATAAATAACACATTTTTGAGCGCTTACATTGCAAACGTTGGTTGAACCCTACAAGATAGATTAAAATAATGTACTACAGTATTGTATACCTTAAAAAGGTCTACTAGATATGGTATATATCTATGTCTTAGGGATAACCCACTTAACCATTTTTTATGCTTTACTTTTTACAAGAAATAATGGCTTATTTACGAAACTGTTTCAATACAGCATTAATCTTTATCCAATTAAGTACCTTAAATACATTGTGCGTTTAAAATAAATCAATATGGTCCTTTACGCCATGTAATTTAAATGAATATTTTCAAAGATATTACAGATTTAATACAGGGGCTGTGATGAATAATAGAATTAATAATAGAAGTTGTGATGGTATCAGCATTGACATTTTAAGCACTAAGAAACTTACACTATTTAAATATAAACTGCGTAACTTTTTAACTGACAAAGCTTACTACACGATCCATGATTTCTTAGATGATTAAATAATCATCATTATCATAATCATCATCAACTTTTTTAATATCCCCACTGCTGGGACTCAGGCCTCCTCTCTAGGAGAGAGAATGGGTCGTAACCCACCACGCGGGCCCAGTGCGGTTTGATGAATGTCACACGTCTTCGAACTTTTGGTTCTAGGACATGCCGGATCCTCACGATGTTTTTTCTTTACCGTTTTGAGAGCAATCGTAATGAAATAAATTACACAAATTAATGCGCCAGGCAGGGTTTGAACCCGGACGTACAGTCGTCAGTATGTTAGTTTAATTTGTAATTGTTGTATGCCAATCTGGCAGGATTTTTTTTTTTTTTTTTTATGGTGGGAAAAATCATGCATTGACATCCCCCGCCCTTGGGCGGAGCGGGAGATAGTGTCAGACTCTTACTGACTAAAAGACCCACCCCGTTCCTTCTAGCCTTCATACCTAGGACATATTGGATCTATAATTTATTTTTAAGTTTTAACATACCACTTATATGCCCACAATAAAGACATTCTGATTCTGATTCTGTATTTTTAGCGAATGATAAAGGGTCCTGAAATGCTGTTTTAGAGAAATTCTCAGCCTTTTAATCTACACATCTATGCACATACAAATAAAATTGGAGTGTCTGTTTGTAATATTGAAATAACTGCTTTTTATTACATGTTTATGAATATATATACGATACATACACCAAAATATTTTTTTTATAATTTTTGTCTTCCTCTCTGTCTGTCTGTTTGTTTGTCCGGGCTAATCTCTGAAATGGCTGGACCGATTTTGACGGAACTTTTTTGGCTGGTAGCTGATGTAATAAGGAGTAACATAGGCTACTTTTATTTTTGAAAAAATAAATTCAAATCCTGCAGTCAAGGCGAACGAAGTCGCAGGCACAGCTAGTGATAAAATAATAATGATAAATTAAATGATATTTATTTTGCATCAATGATATGCCCAAACAAGGATTGACATATCATCATATGTTAACGTTATCTGGCCAGTTTTACAAGCTTTTATTTAGTTACACCTGTCCCGATGTTTGTCTGTCATCAAATATTGCAAAGTAAATTTGACCCACTACCCGGTTACCGATTGAGCAGAAATTTTGTATGCATGTGTAAATCAGATGACAATGCAAATTCATTATGACATGGCGCTGATCTGATGATGCAAATGGAAGGTGGCTATAGGGACTTGGTAGTTTATCGACTCAACCCCATCGAATTTGGGCTCGTATGATTCGTCTTGACGAGCATTAATTATATAGGTATATCGAGCTCTAAAAGCTTGCAATGAAAAAAGATTTTAATTAAAATCTTGTTTTTTAGATAGCCATATCATGAAGTGATGAATTCTAAGATTTGGCCATGACATATACTAAATATCTAAAAAAAGTTATTAAAACTGAATACGGAACCTAACCAATACTATAGCCAAATCCTTCAGATCTTACAGTGAATCTTCTAACAAAATTAATGCCCTAACATTACCGATGATGAACAAAACGATTGTAAAAATGTAACAAGACTTCTAGAATTCGGGTGAAAAATCGATATAGATTTTATATTTCGCAGTTGATAGACGAAAATGAAATATACATTTGAACATCTGCTTGCTTTAAGAATTTACGTGAATAGTAAGTTTATGGTGACTTTGTCAACAGTTTTTGGAACATCTGCTATCATTTATTTTTCAATTTTTCAAGGCTGTCTAGTGTTAATTTAAATACTTTATCCCTACCGCTTTTAAGCACGCAATTTACTGTTTTCCGCACTAGTGCAGAAAAGTGCGCGAGATCTCCCTCGCCACAATGTTATTTCATTTTTTATCTGGCTGGGCGCGCTTCGACCCCGTCGATTCGCCAAGTCAACCCCCGTTTATTTATTTCTTTGTAAGTGTTTCGAAAATCGGCTAGGTTAGTTTAGGTAGGTGGGAATTTGGAACCATGGGCGCTCAGAGTGGGGACGCTGAACTCATCGAGGGATTCCAGGAAAGACGGTAGTACAGTGATCACGTGCTGCCGTGCACAAAGAGGCTCAGGGGAGACCGTTATAGAGTCTCCTCAGGGATGTGTCGTAACAGACGTTGCACTGAGGGGGTTCCGGAATGGTCTTTTGAGAGGTAACGAGGCGCTATCTATGTGCTGATGGTGATCACCGGGATGGTTTTAGTGAGGTAAAAATCCGGGCGCCTTTTAAAGGTTACCCCTCGAAAACAAAAAGGAAAAGTTTAGTTTCTTGTGGGGTTACTTTGTCAAAAGTCTATTGGAACATCTGCTATAATTTATTTTTCAGGTTTTTAATGCCATTTAGTGTTAATTTAAATACTTTATCCCTATCTCTTTTAGCCACGCAATTTACTGTTTTCTGCACCAGTGCAGAAAAGTGCGTAAGATCACCTCTGTCACAATTAATTTGAATTATCGTATCAGGCTGGGTGCTATGCGACCCCCATGAGTCACCAGTCAACCCCCGATTATTTATTTGTTTGTAAGTGTATTGGACATCTGCTTGGTATAAAAATTTATGTGAATAGTAAGTTTGTGGAGTTCTTTTGTCAACAGTTTTTGGAACATCTGCTACCATTTATTTTTCAGTTTTTCAAGGCTGTCTAGTGTTAATTTAAATACTTTATCCCTACCGCTTTTAAGCACGCAATTTATTGTTTACCGTACTAGAGCAGAAAAGTGCGTAAGCTCGCCTCCGTCACAATTAATTTGAATTATCGCATCAGACTGGGCGCTAAGCGACCCCCACGAGTCCCAAATCGATCCCCTTTTATTTGTTTCTTTCTAAGTGTATGGAATATTTCCTTGGTATAGGAATTTATACGTGAATAAGTTTGCTGTGGGGTTACTTTGTCAACTGGCTTTGGAACATCTGCTATCATTTATTTTTCAGTTTTTCAATGCTGCCTAGTATTAATTTAAATACTTTATCCCTACCGCTTTTAAGTACACAATTTACTGTTTTCCGTACTGGTGCAGAAATGTACGTGAGCTCCCACCTCCACCACAATTAATTTGAATTACGAGTTCCAAGTAAATAAAAGGGGGTCACCTTTTATTTATTTCTTTGTAAGTGTATTAGACATAATCTGCTTGGGAATAGGAATTTATGTAAATAGTAAGTTTACTTTTTATGTTAGGTTACTTTGTCAACCGTCTTTGGAACATCTGCTATCCATAAATTTTTAGTTTTTAGTGCAGAGTAACAGGACAGAATGGAAGAAAAAAACATGTTGCGCCGACCCCAAATAAAACGGGACAAGGGCAGGAAGAAGAAGAAGAAGTGCAATCTGGTTAATACACGTATATTTTTGATTGTGAGAGGCAAATCAACTAACAACTTCACCCACTCTCGGTGGAGAAAGGGAGTATCATACTTTTACAGATTTCTTCCCTTAGTCAGATTTTAATTTTTTTTTAAACACTTAAGTACCATGTTGTCTCTTCACCACCCTTGGTTTACTGATAAGGAATGCTTAAGGGCATGCACTTCGACCATTGAATTATAAAACTTCGACATACATTTTCACTGTTTTTCATGTAACCGCTCTTACGCGATTATGACATTATTATACATTTTTCATTAGATATTTTGAAAATCCAGTATCTTGAAAATATTATCACATACAAATATTTTTAAGATTCAGTTTTTCTCTTTTGCTTAAAAAAATAAGTTGAACATTAATTCAAGTGATCAGAAACGATTTAAAAAAAGTAGTGGTTACAGGAGAAAAGTAAATTTAGTATTAGCAGGCATATTTCAAGCGAGTTATCTGGACTGAGACTCTTATAAGTACTAATTTACCTATATTGCTCCTATAGAGTACTTGATGAAAATCAATTTTAAAACATGGCGAATACGAAGAAGAAACGATGAAATATTTTATTTTCAGCAATATAATAATGTCTTATTTTTGAAGGGCATTGAAAAACTAAATAAGGGTACACTTTCACAGTAAAAATGGCTTCCCCACGATTTCATACAGTATATTTACAATATAAATAGTATCGAATTAATGTCCTACAATAATACAATATGATAGTCAAAGTCAAAGTCAAAAGTTTTTTATTTCACATAGGCCTACATGGGCACTTATAAAACGTCAGAAGCTAGTGCACGGTTCGAAATTGGTCGTTTCCTATGGAGAAGAACCGGCAAGAAACTCCATGGACACTCTTTTAAAAAAATGGTTGTAGTTACAATATTTCGATATCACAGTATTAATAGGTATTATTTAAGAACAGTGTAAACCGGTCTATATTGTACTCAAAAGCACAATAAAATCATCAAAAAAAATCATTTAATAAAACCGGCCAAGTGCGAGTCGGACTCGCCCATGAAGGGTTCCGTAGCAGCAAGTAACATAATATAAAAGTTCTTGTAATGTGTTGTAACTTTGATCGATGTTTTAATAATAGTGTATTTTTTTCGGTTTATAACGCATTAAAAAAAACTACTCACTGGATTTCGTTCAAACCAATTTTCGTTGGTAGTTTTTATAGTAATGTACATCATATATTTTTTTTAGTTTTATCATTCTCTTATCTTGGAAGTTAGAGGGGGGGGGACACACATTTTACCACTTTGGAAGTTTCTCTCGCGCAAACTATTCAGTTTAGAAAAAAATGATATTTGAAACCTCAGTATCATTTTTGAAGACCTATCCATAGATACCACACACGCATGGGTTTGATGAAAAAAAAAATTTTGAGTTTCAGTTCTATGTATGGGGACCCCCAAAATTTATTGCTTTTTTTTCTATTTTTGTGTGAAAATCTTAATGCGGTTCACAGAATACATCTACTTACAAAGTTTCAACAGTATAGCTCTTATAGTTTCGGAAAAAAGTGGCTGTGACATACGGACGGACGGACAGACAGACAGACAGACAGACAGACATGACGAATCTATAAGGGTTCCGTTTTTTGCCATTTGGCTACGGAACCCTAAAAAGTGAGTCAAAATATGAAGTAATGTAAGAATTCGTGGAGTCTACAGTGTTCTTTCATTTATATTATAAAAAGAGGCTATATAAAAAAAGCTGTCAATAAATGAGACGTTAACAACCAAAAAAGAAAAACTAACGATGTGGTTGAAGTCAGATAATATAAAAAAAAATGCAAAAGCAATGTGTTAGAAAAAAAATGTTACAACAAAGTTGGAGCAGTTAATAGATACATTCACACAATATTATGAGTTACCAGGGGGCCAGAAGTGCAGAGGCAGTCATTGCCTAACAAGCGTGTCTTCGACATAGTCACTTGTAATATGCTTTTTTGGTTAAGGCACGCTTAATATGGGTTTTGAACTTTCCTTCGCTAAGTTCAGTCACCGCTTTTGGTAGCTTATCACAGTAACAAAAATATACTTTTTTTAAATTTATTTTTTACAGAACAACTGGAACCACCAGCCAACATAACTTATATTAAAGTATAACTAATAACTAAGTACATTACTAGTGCATTAAACAAGACTGCTTTAGTAAGATACTTATATCCGATACTAATAGGAACATTTGTGCTAGTAATTGTATAGTCAAGTATATTATAGGGCTTAGTAACATTTTTAAAGTGGACTCTTATAACTGCGCCCAAATCCAGCTTTTTAGCATACTTCAAGATTCTTATAAGTGAAAATAAAAGTAGTCTTAAGACTGTTTTAAGTACTTGATTTTGCTAGTTGGGCGTCCACTGTTGAATATAGGCCAAAGGCCTTCTCCAAGTGTCGCCACAAAGAACGGTCCTGAGCGTCTCGCATCCATTGGATTCTCGCAACCCTCACCAGGTCATCGGTCCGCCCTGTAGGAAGCCCAACGCTACGTCTTCCGGTAGGTGGTCGCCATTCCAGAACCTTTCGAGCAATGTGCCCTACCCATTGCCACTTAAGTTTGGCCATTCTTTATGCTATGTCGGCAACCTTGGTTCTTCTGCGGCTAACTCAAGAGACCTGTTTGGGACATATAGGAACCTTCTATGGTTTTAGAGTCTATTACGGACGAGCAATGGCAGGTGTTCGTTTCGTCCTGCAAGGCAGTAATGCTAGCGAAGGAGGTAAATGGCCTTCACGATCCCGATCCCGATTTCTAGTCACCGTAGAAGTTTGCGGACGGCGAGCAATGAGTAGCTTGCTGTCCAGCCGTCTGGTAACTGTGTGGATCGAGCCCAAGTTGTCAACGGCACGGCTCGTAGTGTTATACGCGCGCCTCAAGGAGATGTCCGCAAAACAGGGGTCCATCATGTTTGAAGCCTACTGAGGTCATGGGTTCGCTTCTGAAAGGAAAACCCAGGGCCCTGGAACTCAAGGCAAGCAAGGATTGGAAAATGGGTTTTAGTCAGTAAAAGTCTATTACGGACATAGGCATTAAAATTGGCCCCATAAGGTGGACCAATATATAACCTAGTGAGGATCGCACGAATTTAACGGACTTGAGAAGCACGGAAGTGGTCGTTATGGCAACCTGGGAGAGGCCTACGCCCAACAGTGAACGTCTTTCGGCTGAAATTATATGACGAAAATAGACGGCTGAATTAATCCAGACTGTCTGCCTGCATTAATTCTGCTGTGCAACAGTTTGTCAAAAATCCTCGACATGAATCTATCAGTCATCGTGATTTTTATACGTATAAAGATATTATTATAGTTTATGCTTGTATCGGGGTCGATACTGTATCACTCAACGGATTCAACCGTCATCAAGTCAATGTTGAAATATCTAGATTCTTCGTCAGTGTATTACGTTTGCTGGTCGACTCTTTGCGTGACCAGAAGACTGCTTTTCTTCGTTCAACGAAATAGCATTGCCATGTTATCCATGGTGGTAATACTGCCAGTGTTCTGAGGACTTATCATGACGTAGTAACCTACCTACCTTATACCTACGTACTTTCATCATCATCACTATCATTTCAGCCCAAAGACGTCAACTGTTAGACACAAACCGGGACCCACGTCACTACGACCGATCCTGTGCATCTTCATCCACCGCATTCCCTCGACTCACATGCCGTCGGTTCAACTCGTCGGTGTGCAGTCGCCATTCTAGAACCTTTCGGCCTTATCGACCATCTGTTCTACCAGCAATGTGCCCTGCATACAGCCACTTTATTTTGGCGATTCTTTGGGCTATATCGGCGACTTTGGTTCATGCTATCTATCTCGAAATCAAAGGATAGGTTTGCAAATATCTCGCGGTGAAACCGTTGGCCCATATTATTAAGGTTCTTCATTATGTTTTTGTATTTCAGTGAGGTGTATTTTTTGAAATTTCGAAAACTGTAAGGACGCTTTTTTTTAATCTTTATTTTAAGGAACTTTGTCACAATTTTGACCATGTCGCTTCATCATAGCCAAATTTTGTGTTTTGATTTATTTTAGATGATTGTAATAAATGTTGTATAAAACTCTTGCCTCGTCTGACGTAGGCTTAGCTAAAATGTTGTTCCAAATACCGATATCTAACAAATTTAAAGTGCTATATGAAGGGCGCTTTCAATATGCGTTTTCTTATACGCAGCTTTCAATTCATACGCAGTGTCGCTGGTTTGACTTTAATGGTGTGCGTGTAGTCGTGTTGATGGAGAACTTTAATCTATTATTACGTAGCAAGACTGCTTGCGACGGCTCGAGTGCCCGTGCAATGAGCCGCGTCGGTACATTTTCGTATCGGACCGCATGGGCGACCGCGTAACGCAGCGTTAGCCCTAAAAACCGCTCACACTGTGATAAGAAACTACGGTACTTTTAAATAAGTCCTCTATGTCAGACAGCCGCTACATTTCTCAGAATGACGCTGCATTAGCACACAAATTGAGGAAAACAGTGAAAAGAACACACAAGTGATTCTGTGATCTGACAGCTTAACATTCCTTTGACTGTTATCAGTAATATTTACATTGAAACTTATAACACCTGCATAGATAATATTAATTTTAAAATAATAATTTTAGTGACAGACCGATTAGATATTCGATGTCACCATCCCACATGACAAGAATGGTGTGAAAGTTGAAGACAAACAAATTAATTACAACATATGTTGGCAAAACGAAAAACAGTGTTGCAAAATTTTTAGCAATGAAATTAATTAATATTAGGGAGATTAACTTATGTTTCGTTACTTTTAACAATTGCCTTATAATTTTCTTTTTTGGAACCTGTAAAAACTATTTTTGAATAAAATATATGACGTTGGGCTCAATTTCGATTATCCTGCAATGTCGCTTTCCATCAGGTGAGATGGCGGTCAAGTGCGAATGTGAACGCCAGTGAACCCAATATAGTTGTAGGCGTTCTGGCGTAATAATTTTTTTTTTGAAAGGCTTTCGCGCGGTCTTAAAAAATAAAGTGCAAAGAAAGTGACCTGCCCTCCTAGCCAAGTTACAATAGTTTCATTTGCGCCGAACGCTTCGAGTTGGCCGCGCCACCGAATCTTTTGTTCTGACCACGTGACTGAGCGTCGAGATGACGTCATTCCCGTACATTTGAAGCTTTCTACTTGCGTTAACTATTGTAGATTTGTAACTTGGCTAGGGGTACAGCACTGCGGCGCGCCGCCGTCGTCTGCCTCTAAGGCTGTGGCATGTCGAGCGAGCGATGTCTCTCCATTTCTGGCGGTTGTTGGCATTACGCGCACACTGTACTGCTGTTGAACCCCCCTAAAAATAATTAAATAACTTTTCATTTCTCTCCTTACTTGCCAATGTGAAAGGATATTGAAATGTGTTACAGTTTTCTCATGGATCATTCTTGTAGGTATTAGAATTGCAAGTGATGAATGTAAATAAACTCGGATAAGTGGACAGTTTGCGTCATCAACGGCCTAGCCTCTTCTTGCATTCTGTATCCAGGTAGATACGTTTAAATAATATCATAAATCATTTATTTAGTCAGAGATATGGTACAATGGATGATAAAAGAAAGAAGTGCTTTACACATATTATATCTGTCTTGTATAGGACATCCGAAAATTTACGCCATTCAATTCAAAATATCACATATATTTTTTATTCTTCTTTCACATACGTATACGTGTGGATGGTTGATCTTCCAATATTTCCATATTATTTTAATAGATGTTAAACACTGTTCGGTATATACGGTAGAATAATTAACAAATACAAAAATATCATAAATTACAATTTTGTAGAGAGTTTTATAGTTACATTTTTACGTTTGAAAGATAAAAAATTCACCCAATGCCCGCGGAATTAAATAGTATTAATTAATTATTTTTTTAGAAATAAAATCTATTTTTGTAAATTTTTCATTTTTGTTTTTTTTTTTATCGTTGGTAGGTTCGCGCATGACCGCTATCTCACCTGATGGAGAGCGACGATGCGGTCGACGATGGAACGCGCTTACCTAGAAGACACCTATTCACTCTCGACTTAAAGATTCCCGGGTTGTAGCTATCAGGAAACACAGACTCCGGCAAGGAATTCCACTCCCTAGCCGCACGCACAATGAATGTGTTCCCAAAACGTTTTGTGCGTGTAGGCGATTGCGTCGCTTTTTAGGATTCTATACCCAAAAGCTAAAACGGGACTTGGGTGACCGTCTGTCTATCCGCCTGTCACCAGACTGTATCTCATGGCCTGTGATAGCTACTCAGTAGAAATTTTTACAGATGATTTCGCTTCGTCATTTATACCGCGTACCTCAAAGGACTGGAACAGTTTCCCTGCTGAGGTCTTCCCGTCCGATTATAATTTAGGTGTCTTCAAGGCTAGAGTGAATAGGCTCTAAGTAAACTAGTGCGCCTCACCATCAACGATTGCATCACTGCTTACCATCAGGCGGGATCGCAGTAAAGTACTAGTTTATAACAGATAAAAAAAAATGTATTTCTGTTGCCGCCATAACAACAAACTATAAAAACAAGATAAAATAAATACATTTTTAAGTGATTTTTTTTTTCATTTTTTTCTACGGATGGTCGGTTTTAATTTAAACACTTTATAGGGTATTAAAAGTTTTCAAAGTAATTCCAAGAGTCTAGATAAGACATCGTGAAGACAAGAAAGTTGCAACATACACAAAAAAAACTATATTTGTCACTAGTTTTCATTTCAGTAAGTGCAGATCTCAAGAGGCATGTCAGATCGAGTGTCGAAAGAGCCACCTGGCATCTAGCCAGGGGAATATTCCTCTGGATGTTCGTATTCTTCAGTTTATACCCTTTGTCAGGTAATTTCTGACGGATTATGGGACTGTCAATTAAGGTTTTATATTATCGGTTTACCAAAAGAGTTATGAGTATACATGTGGATGGATGGAGAGGGAAAGGGAGGCCAAAAAAAAGATGGATGGATTGCGTGACGAATGATATGAAAGAAAAGGAAGTTAGTGATAGCATGACGAGTGACAGGGTAGAATGAAAGAAAAAAACGTATTGCGCCGACCCCAAATAAGATGGGACAAGGGCAGGAAGAAGAAGAAGAAGATTATCGGTTTATGAATGCCAAAGAAATAATTTAATTTATTATTATTTATCTGATCAGACTGAATATGGAACGATACGTTGCGCTCCATAATGGGTATCGTAGACGTGGGCAAAAAGGCTGCCAGGCTCAAATAGGACTGGGCGGGTCATGTCTGCCGCATGCATAGGGACCGCTGGGCGAGCGTCGCCACACAGTGGGTCCCTACTGAAGGAAAGCGCCGTTGAGGTCGGCCTAGAAAGAGGTGGCGGGATGATCTGGACGCGTACCGCGAGGACTGGTTTGAGACGGCGCAGGAGAAGAAAGTTTGGAAGGACTTGGGGGAAGCCTTTGCCCAGCAGTGGGACAGTAACGGCTAGTAAAAAAAAACATTGTTTATGTACATCGTTCTTACATATTAGAAGCGCCAAAAAAAAAAGTAACCAAGATTTATGATCATATAATATTATCAGTTATATGCATGCATCTATCAAGTAAAGTCTGTCTAAAAAGTCAAATGATTTGAAATTTTTTAATCGAATCAAAAAATCTATTATACAGATTCAAATTCAAATTCAAATTCAAATTCAAAGCATTTATTTCAAATAGACCATTTACAGGCACTTTTGAATAGTCAAATGTCGGTCAGTCCAAGAAAAGTGAAGCTAAATTGCACGTTCCAAAGAGTAGGTCTCTATGGAGAAGAACGTGCAAGAAACTCCATGGACACTCTTTTAAATCATATATGTGTTACATATAATGCTTGGTTACATATTACTTGTTGCTTCTATCATGTGAGCACAATGTCGATAGTGAAATAAAAATGTAAAATAATTAAAAGATAGAAACTGAATTAAGCCACTGGCAGCTAAGAGATGACCAGTCCCATCTGACGGCATCCGTTCACGAGCATGACGCGTGCATCAGCCCCACTCAGCTCAACCATTTTGAAGGGAACTGAACGACCCAATAACACGTGCCACCAACAGCGAGACATTTGAGTGAGCATGACAAACTCTCAACTGCCATGCTCGTAATGTCAAAAAAAAAAAAAAAAGTTGTAACCTAATAAAAATGCTCCATGGTGCTTCACATTCACAAACTTGGAAAAAGTGCTTCTACATTATACAATGCAATTGTGTCTTTCAAATTAAAAAATAATAATATTAGTTTCCAACTAATCAACTAATTAGTACGCCCTAGTGTTAGTGGAGCTGGACCAGCATTGAGCCAAGCATTTTTATCTTGAATATAATCCTCCAACTTATAATATGCTTGTCTGCATAGTGTGCGTTTAATACAAGATTTAAATTTCGTTTCATTGAGTTCTAATATGTGGGGAGGTATTTTATTATAACATTTCAAACAGTACCCCATGAAAGAAGAGGCCACTTTAGCCAGTCTGAAACCTGGTTGAACTAATTGATCCCTATTTCTTGTAACATAATTATGTCTATCGCCTCTTTTGCTAAAAAGATGAAGATTTTTTCTAACATACATTATGTTTTCATAGATATATTGACAAGGTACTGTCATTATGTTAATATCTTTAAACAGTTCCCTTAAAGAATCGCACCGGCGGAGATTGTAAATCGCTCTGATGGCTCTTTTCTGTAATATAAAGATTGACTCGATGTCAGCAGCCCGTCCCCATAGTAAGATACCGTACGACATGACACTATGAAAATAATTAAAATAGACTAGTCTAGCGGTATCAACATCCGTAAATTGGCGGATTTTTCTAACAGCATATGCAGCTGAGCTAAGCCGACCTGCAAGAGAAGTTAAGTGAGGACCCCATTGTAGCCTTGAATCAAGCGTAATCCCCAGGAAAATCGTTTTATCAACAAATTCTAGTTTTTCATTATTCAATACAATGTCACAATCACTACTTTTGACATTCGGTAAGGAAAATCTTATGCATTTAGTTTTTTTCCCATTTAGAACCAGATTATTAGCAGTGAACCAGTTTTGAACCTGCAATAGGGCGCTATTTTCGTTGTCAAGATTGTTAGTTTTTCTATTTATCTTAAAAATCAAAGAAGTGTCGTCAGCAAACAACACCATATTAAGTTTATTTTGCAACAAATTGGGTAAATCATTAATATAAACTAAAAACAAAAAAGGACCTAAAATTGAACCTTGGGGCACCCTCATTTCAACATTCAATCCCGACGAATTGACACCGTTTATTTGCACTAATTGCTGTCTATTATTCAAATAAGATTTTAATAAGCTTAACGCTGCATTGCCTAGTCCGTAATGCTTGAGTTTCCGAAGCAATGTTTCATGAACTACACAATCAAACGCCTTAGATAGGTCGCAGAAGATGCCTATAGCATCTTGTGCCTCTTCCCACGCATTAAAAATGTGTTTTAGTAAGGAAACACCCGCGTCAGTTGTACAACGTCCTTTGGTGAAGCCATACTGTTTATCATGTAGGATGTTATTGGAGTTAAAATGACTAAGCATTTGATTTAACATTACCTTTTCAAATATCTTGCTAAGAACCGGCAAAACGGACACCGGCCTATAATTATTAGTGTCTTTACTATTCCCGGATTTAAAGAGCGGTATCACTTTACTATATTTCATTAGATCTGGAAAGACTCCTTGATCTATACACAAATTAAATATTAAAGCCAAGTACGGCGCTATAGTCTCAATAATTGAGGTACAAACTTTTATAGACATACCCCACAGATCTTCTGTCAATTTAATCTTGATTTCTTTAAAAGCTTTTATTACTGTTATGGGGTATATATGTTTAAAGTTAAATTCAGTTGAACTGGCTGCAACGTTCGCCTGTAATAAATCAAAAGCATGCGATGGCGACGAATTTAGGGCTTCAGTAATTTTAATTGGTATACTGGTAAAGAAATTTACAAATTCTTCTGCAACTAGTTTGTTATCGCTAATGAGACCATGATGAGTCTCCAATGTGTAATCATTATTATTTCTTTTGTTTCTGTTGGTTTTTTTTATTTATAATATTCCAAACTGTTTTTATTTTATTATCTGCTGTTTTAACTTTGTTGCTAATGTATAAGGCCTTAGCTGCCTAACAAGTATTTTTAAACATTTTAGAATAAGTAGCAACATATTTATTAAAAGTTTCAGTGTTAATAATAGGCTTAAGGCCATACAACTCGAAAAGTCTTTCCCTACTTATTCTGATTCCTTTAGTTGCCCAGTCACTAAATCTAAACTTAGGGCAGATAGTTTTAGTTTTTTTTTCAAACGTCTGATTAAACTCCTTTTGAACTACTGAAAAAAATTTTTATACAAAATATTACCATTGTTTTCTGCAAGGTTCCAATCACCCAACCTGCTAGTTATAGTGCTATTAAATTTATTTAATTTACCGGATGTTATTGGTCTGAATTGTATCTGCACTTGTTGTATTGGTAAGTTGGATTCAAATGTTACCATTAGGCCGCTATGATCAGAAGGCAGATAATTTACAATGGCTTTTTCTAAATACTTGCAGCAACAAAAAACATTATCGATACATGTAGCAGTAGTTGTCGTTGTTCGAGTTGGTTCAATAAACACATTTGATAAATTAAATGATTTGAAAAGATTTAATAATCTACTGCTATCTGAATTATTTTCTAAAATATTAACATTAAAGTCTCCGCAGATAATTACTGGTTTATTACCAGTTGAAAGTTTAGCCATAACATCTTCCATGACTGACTCAAAAATAGAGTAGTTTTGATAATTAGGGGGCCTGTAAACGCACACTATGATATACCTATCCAGCTCAACACACGACACTTCAATGCTATGTTCAACAGACAGTGCAACTATATCTTTACGAGTTTTAAATTTAATACTATTTTTAATAAGGATTAGTGAACCCCCACGTAACATTGACTTGCGGTTAAAACAACTGCCCACATTATAATTATCATAATTAATTAGCATTTCAGAATCCTTTAACCAATGCTCAGTAAAACAAATGATGTCAAACTTAGTTTTTTCCAAAAATAATTCTATTTCTAATTGTTTCGAAGAAAAACCCTGAATGTTTTGAAGAAACAAATTAAAGGATTTTTGCGTAGCTTGAATGCTAGACGATACTGTATTAAGTTGACATAAACTACTAACAGTACCAACTAGTTTAAATCATTAGTACTACTACTAATGGTTGGACTAACTACCGGGTACGTCGACATACTATTTATGTCTGAGTAAATATTAAATTCTAATAGCTTCGCTATTTGACGTCTTAAAACAATAGGTAGGTATACAGTATACCTGGTCGAAAAAAGTTTATCAACAACATTGTTAATGTCAAAATATAAAAACTTATTACTATGGTGCGTAACTAAAAAATGCATATGCATATTTAGCATATGTATGTACTTATTTTGTCTGTTTGATAAGTGCTCAAAGTAAGGAAAAGCACACAAAATAATCTTTTTACAATTTATCTTCAACAGTTCAGTGATATTATTGGTGATATCATCTTTCTTCACATTTATGCTATTACCCACAAATACAGTTAGAATAGCGTTGGGATCATATACTTGCCCATTTACTAATGACATAATGTGATGGTAGGAAGCTTGAGGTGTGCAATAATTTTGAGAAGGAAAAGGGAGTTTTTTACTAATTAATTGCCCTAATCCTCTTCCTATGCTATCTGAAAATATAATTGATTGATAATCCCTACTGCTATGAGAGGAAAAATTACAATTATCTGAATCTACCCCTTGAGTTAATTCATGCTGAATGTGGGGTACCTGGTCGGGAACATAGTCCTGAGCACTGATGGGCTGGGATGAGTTCTCTGTTACCACAAGTTCGAGGCCAGCTGGTTTAGATTCTGTCTGGCAAGTGCATTTATGGTTTCTTAGAGTAAGAGAGTCTACTTTGTCCACCAGCTCATTTGTAGCCAGAATATGTTCCTTTATTTGGTTCTTTGAGCATACATATTTGTTATATATTGACTTTAGGGAGTTATCAAGCGTCTGTATTTCAGACTGCAAGCGCTGAGTGTCAATTTGATAAATATTTACATACAATACTTTTAATAAGATTCTATTATTAAACAATGATCATCGCATTGCAACCTTGATTGTTCAACCAGTGTTGACTACGTCAGATTTCAAGAATTTGATTATTTGATTAGATTACCGAAGTCGTTATCCGAAAGGGAACTCGAGCCCCGGTATGAAGGCTAGAATGAACAGGGTGGGTCGTATAGTAAGTAATACTCTGACAATATCTTCCACTCCGCCCAAGAGCAGGGGTTGTTTCCCACCATAAAAAAAAGATTGTCCGTTAAAAGTCGTCTGACTTTTTAGACTGACTATACTAGTTTATATAAATTAAAAAAAAAAAACAAATGACAAATGATCAGGAAAATATACTTTACCTGAAAAAAATACCCGAATTTTAGGTATTAATTATAATTTTCCTGTAATAATGAACTTTATCGTTGATTTTTATGATGCAATATTTCATTAATTTTACATAGGTATTTAGGTATTGTACCTTTGGCAAAAAATGACGTAGACCGGTATTGTTACTCTGTTTCCTGGTTGATTAAATCATTCGATATTCCGACTATAATATGTACATAAAATATAGCCTATGTCACTCAGGAATAAACCAGCTTTCTATCGGTAAAAAAATTTTAGCAATCGGACCAGTACTTCCAGAGATTACAACTATAAAAAAAAAACTTTAAAATAACGAGTATTTTACTAGTGTAGATTTGAGGAAGGAAATGATCACGCTCTCAGCTCTAGGTTGGAGCGAGAGGATATGTCAAATATTTGCTGAATAAAACCCAACTGTATCCTTTACTTGCCTTTAGCGTTCCCGGGCCCCGGTAACTCTTTTAAAATATCATGGGAAATCGTCAAATGACTTCCCCCACTCTAGGGTGGAGCGGGTTTTACTGTTATCTCTTTGAGACGTATTTGGAACACTACGCAACGTCGAGGACTCGGGTTCGGTCCAGATGGCGAGCCACCCAATGCTCGTCGGCCGTCCGGTAACTGTCCGGACCAAGCCCAAGTCGTCGACGGCGCGCACTGTTCCCGCGCGCCTCAAGGAGTTGTCAGCAACAGCAGGGACCCAGCCGGGTCGAAGCCTACTGGGGCCAGGGTTATCCGAAAGGGCGCTCGAGCCCCGGTACGAAGGCTAGAAGGAACGGGGTGGGTCTTTTAGTCAGTAAGAGTCTGACACTATCTCCCGCTCCGCCCAAGGGCGGGGGATGTCAATGCATGATTTTTCCCACCATAAAAAAAAAAAAAAAATGCTGCTCGGCTGAAAGCCAAGCCATTATTATAAACAACGTTATTTTCATTTTAAAATATTATTCAGAACCAGTAATTGAATGCATTTCACTAGTTTTTAAAAAATATTTAAAAAGGTTACAAGTTGGACACCACCGACACTAACCCTACATGTCACGTTAGGTCATAGCGGGCATTCGGAGCCATCAAATAGCTGGGTGCAAGTGCAAAAACCCCTCAGTCGCTTGGACGAGTCGGTGACTTTATTGATAGCCCGATGACTACGTATTTTTGTTGACAAAACCAGCTTATAATTTTGTGATTTTTCATGATACAGTTATGAAATTTTTTACATAGATTCTTTACATAAAAATACTAGACACTTGTTTCGGAATTCACATATAACAAAACTGATGTTGTATATAGGTAATATTTTTAATTTGGTGTAGGTTAGTACTGACTCACACTTTTAAAACTAACTAAACAATGTGCAGGAAGTGCTTTTGTCAGATGTCAGTAACTGACAAAATACTTCTACAAAAATAAATGTAATTTTCAACATGAGATAAATTTTAAATGACACATGTCTTTTTGCTGTCAATCAGTTTAAACGTCAAAGTTTACTCGGTCTGCTCGGTCGCTTCCCTATCCTAGCGCTATGATACGCTTTCCAAGTCACGTAGGCAACTAACTAAAAAGGTTTTTTTTTTTTTTTTGTTAACACCTTTTTGTGGCCACCTTTTGAGAAAAAAAGGTTTATGATGTAATAACACTGGCTGGTTGTGACGTTTGCTGAAAAAAAAGTAACGTCAGTTTTGACAGATGATTTTAAATTAGCGGGAAGTATTTTTTTTTTTTTTATTAAAGAAAAGTTTAAATTAAAATGAAGGATATATTATCGAAGTTTAAATAAGCAAAATAAATAAACTGTCGAAAAATTAATAAATAAGTAATAGTTTATGTATTTTATATAGGTAAGTATGTAATAGTTTCTGTAAATATGTAATAATCTTTATTTTAAAAAATGTGGTCATTTTACTTAAAACCACGATTGACCTCGCTCAAAAATACGCGACAGTGCATTACAAAAATAGCATATTCCTAGATTACAATAGCAAAAATTTCTTCGTAAAAATACGATTATTTCCTGATACTACAAACACAGGTATTTTTATTACGCGGTAGCACAAGTATGCCATTCATTCCTACCGTAATCAAATTTTTTCCCCACGACGTGATAACTGACACGAGTCGAAAGATCAGCATATTTAAAAAAAGAACATGCCAAGCGACTTACAACCTTATTATTCTACGAATACACTAAGCCTTGACACGTGGCGAAATATGGAACTAAAATAAAATGTATAGATTTTGACAGCTAGCTGTCACATTGCATAGACAAGTGGCGCCACTATGCACGGCCATCTTAGAATAGACGTCAAAAAAGCTTTATCTGTCATCATGGCTTTGTGTGTATTCGTGTATTCTTAAAACTGTCGCGACTCGTAAAAAAACGTTGACAGTTTTTTTTACGCGTTTTTATGAATTACAGAGAAGCATGAATGAGTCATTTACGTCGTATTTATATTAATAGGTGTCATGGAATTCCTGCTTGATTAATTAATATGACGCAATAGTAACGATAACTTGTACATTGTAATTTGTTAAAACTTCCGAAGTCGATTCGATGGTAATTAAATTTTATTAAAAGGAACTCCGTTTGCTTATTGGGTTTAAACTGCTAATCTGCTGATTCGTTTTCGATCATTTTTGGTTGAGAGATAGCTTGAAACTTGAAGAAAGATATAAAGATATAATACATAATTTAAGCATATACTTTTCTGTCAGTATTTCTGAATACAGTAGGCGCGGGCTTGTGGACGGCGAGTAATGGGTAGCTCGACGTCCGACCTTCCGGTAATTGTCTAAACTGAGCCCAAATCGTCGAAGGCGCATACTGTTCTAAGAGATGTCAGGATACCGTAGGGGCCCAGCAGGGTCGAAGCTATTCTACTACTCCACCGTAGGCGCGGGCTTGCGGACAGTGAGCAATGGGTATCTCGATGTCCGACCGTCCGGTAACTGTCCGGACCGAGCCCAAGTCTTTGACGGCGCGCACTGTTCCCGCGTGCCTCATGGAGTTGTCAGGAACAGCAGGGACCCAGCCGGGTCGAAGCCTACTGGGGCCAGGGGTATCCGAAAGGGAGCTCGAGCCCCGGTATGAAGGCTAGAAGGAGCGGGATGGGTCTTTTAGTTAGTAAGAGTCTGACATTATCTCCCGCTCCACCCAAAAGCAGGGATTGTCATTGGATGATTTTTCCCAAAAAAAAAGGGTTGAAGCCTACTGGGGCCAAGGGTCTGCTTTTGAAAGGAAGACTCGGCCCTGGTATATAGGGCAAGGAAAGAAAAGGGTGGGTTTTTAGTCAGTAAGAGTCTGACACGCCCTCTCGCTCCGCCCAAAAACCTACCTTTCTGTAAAACAAAATCAAATGGAACGGGATGCTATCATGAACGCCGGCGTTCGCGCATCTATTGTCTTACTATTGTGTCTCAAATTGACGGTATCTGAAAGGTAATGAATCACGAATCATCATCACATGATCATAGTCCTCATGAAATTGGTTCCTATAGAAAAAACATAACACTCCTGTTTTTGGGCAGACGTGTAAAAAAAAATATTCACCCGGACGAAGCCAACTGTTTTTGCTGTAGCCCATGCATCGTAGATTCCTGTTTCTAGGTAAAAGGGTACAATTATATCTGAAAAAACCGGGCAAGTGATTGTCGGACTCGCGCACTGAGGGTTCTGTACAAACTTACCTATGAAAACAGTTCAATTCCTGAATTGAATTACGACGATTTTTCCGAATCGCTGACAATGTTTTTTTTTGTTTTGTAACTACAAAGCAGTTTTCATATTTTTTCCTATACTTGTGCTATAAGTCCTTGCTTCATGCTAAACTTCAGGATTCCAGGAAAAACGGGAAGTACCCTATGAATTTTGATCCCTTGAGAGTGCCGGAATACGTTTTTCGCTACATAAACAACCATATCTTTTTTTTTTCAAGAAGAAAATTGATTTTTCCACAACTTCAAGGGACTATTAACTAAATAATATTTAATCATTTAAAAAATACTTAAATTAGTTAAGTAATAATAATTACTAAACAATAAAAAACAATAATAAAAAAAACAATAATAATTGTTAAACAATAAAAGAACTTAAAAAATTAAAAGTAATATACACTAAATGCCTAGCTAAATATGACGTCATAAAACTCTGCATCGCTGTCGACTGGAAGTATGCCCAAAAGGCTGGCGGCATTGCCACGTTGTATGGCAATGCTTATTCTCTGACCGAGGTAGAAGCCAGCCCTTGGGTCACGCGAAGCGTCAACTAAGCGTTTTGATAATTCTTTAAAAAGCATATGAGCACTTGGACCCACGGCCCGAGAGTTTCAACCCCAAACGGCTCAAAAATATAACTGCCGACGAGGCTGTTAAATAATATTAACTTGAGCATATAGTTTTAATTTCAACTCGATACCAACACGCGTTCTCGAGATAAAGGATGTGTCTTTACAGACAGATGAACAACAAAGTGATCCTATAACGTTCCGTTTTTAGGGTTCCGTAGTCAACTAGGAACCCTTATAGTTTCGCCATGTCTGTCTGTCTGTCTGTCCGTCTGTCTGTCCGTCCTCGCTTAATCTCTGGGACCGTTAGCATTAGAAAGCTGAAAGTTGGTACCAATGTTTTTTCCTTTTAATTTTGACGTACTAATCCCTAAATACAGAACTCTTTTTCTACCGCATCTGGTAGTCCATCGTCACCGGTCGGGTAATAATATTATCTGATGTATTTTCCTAGAGCAAATTCTCCGAAATACACTTTGTCCTCAAGTAATGATATTATATTAGCCTGGTCCCTCTGAGTTCCTTTAAAATGCGAGCCTCTCTTTGTGAGGGTACATCTGCTTACCACTTCGGAGAATACCGGACTAGTGATGTGTTGTGAATACATTTAGCTTTAAATAATAATAGCTGAGCGAATCCAATGACCTGTAGGTAGTTTGTACCTACAGGTCATTGGACTCACTCAGCTGCCGTATTCTTAAAGAAATTAATTTCGTACATGCGTAAATTAACACGAGTTTTGAAAAAAAGTTACTTTATTTTTCAATTTTATCTTTACAAATCGATAGTGTTTTATGTACCGGATCGACCATCCAAGGGATTAAAACGATCAAAATTTAGCGGTGTAGATATATTATGCATTCAAAGCCTGTGGCTCTGAAACCACGTGGAAGCCTTGAAGGTTCGATGCCTGTACGTATATTGATTGATTGGTTGGTTGGTTTGGTTGGTTACATCATCATCATAATAATAATATTCCACAACTACCACACAACGCCGTCTAGTCCCAAGCTAAGCAGAGCTTGTGTTATGGGTACTACACAACTGATAAACATACTTATATATTTCTAAATACATACATATTATTGATAAATTACACCCAGACACAGAACAAATGATTAAGCTCATCACATAAACATTTGTCCTGGGTGGGAATCGAACCCACGACCTCCGGCATAGCAGTCGGTTCATTAACCACTAGACCAACAGGCTAGTCATAATCATCCGAAAGACGAAAGCCGCCACAGGCGAAGCCGAAAGACGTCCACAGTTGGACATAGGCCTCCCTCAAGTGTCACACAATGAACGGTCCTGTACGTCTCGCATCCATCGGATTCCCGCAACCCTTACCAGGTCATCGGTCCACCTTGTAGGAGGCCTTCCATAGCTACGTCTTCCGGTACGTAGTGTCCATTCCAGAACCTTTCGGCCCTAACGGCCATCTGTTCTGCGAGCAATGCGCCCTGCCCTCTGCCACTTAAGTTTGGCGACTCTTCGTGCTATGTCGGTAACCTTGGTTCTTCTGCGGGTTGGTTGGTGGCAGTTACCGATAAATGTTTCATGAGTCTAATAGAACTGACAATTTTATTTTTCTATACAATACGTCGGGGTCAGTATGCGGAAAAGAAAGTAAAGTCCCACCAACCTCCGTTGAAAAGGGAGGATCCTTCGACCAGACGAGTGTTATGTCTGATGGGTAACTGCCCGATTGATGATTTCGTGCGGAGAACTATAATTGCGCAATGCAGGATTTGATGCCATAGATGTCTTTACATCTGAAAAAAAATACAGTTGCCATCACGGATCTTGAGCGCCCAGCGTCAGAGTGGGGATCGCTTTGCTTATTCCATACATTGGCGAACCAATCGTCTTCGTTCTTAGATACATGCAGCAACGCAGTGAACGAATCAGGAGTGACGTCTATGACGCGATGGCGCGGCGAGTCAATCACTGACACTCCCGCCCCCGCGTCTCACTTCGCACCACTAAAGAGACTATTTGACTTCTGCGTAACCGCTCAAGATCCGTGATGGTGACTGTAGTTCAGTAAGTAGTCTAATGCGGTTGATGAATTTTTTTATTTTTTATTTCAATCATAAATTAACCATTCATGCAATCTCTTCTACGATACTATTACATTACAACACCTTGAAACAATGATTCAGAATCATCAGCAATGAGGAATAGGATATAGCTGGATAGATAATGATACTTGTGATAAGTAATCACTCAGTTTAGATATAAGATAATAAAATAATCAGTCATCATTGTGGGGCTCTAACAGGTAGTATTGTTCAGTGGGATTTTTTTATTCTGTTATAACTAGTAATTGACTGCGATCCCGCCTGATGGTAAGCAGTGATGCATTCTCTGATGGTGAGGCGCACTAGTTTATTAAGAGCCTATTCACTCTAGCCTTGAAGACACCCAAATTATAAACAGACGGGAAGACCGCAGCAGGCAAACCGTTCCCGTCCTTTGACGTACGCGGTATAAATAACGAGGCATTTTTAATATAAATAATTAAAAAAGCGTATATTATAAGCATAACCAGCTTCTTAATGTTCCCACTGCTGGGACTCAGGCCTCCTCTACTAACTAACGGACGGTAATTCACTTCGCGGGCCCAGTGCGGGTTGGTGAATGTCACGTTTTCTTTTCAGCCAATTAAGATAACTGAAACTTAACAATAAAATTTTTTAGTGCACAAGTCTGACACTATCTCCCGCTCTGCCCAAGAGCAGGGGTTGTCATTGGATGATTTTTTCCCACCGTAAAAAAAAGACACAATAATACGTTTTTTCAAAACTCATCCTACATTAGACCGACGCACATGTGTGACACGCTTTATTTATACCTACGTAGGACGACGTCGCGTGGCTTGTATGAACTGTAGCTCTACAAGTCTAGTTTTCATATAAAATGTATGGAGACCGACGCGCCAAGATCAGCGTGTGGCACACGTGTGTGCAGTGTAGTTCTAGCTTAAAATTTACAAAGATGACGTAAGTTAAGAGCCGATGCATGCACGATGCGTTTCGGCGTCGCATCGTAAATATTTCAACGAATCGGTGGGCACGTGAGTGACGCCACCCCGCTCGAACGTCCCGCCGATTCATCGAAATATTCGGCTCTAAGGCCATCATATTTGCCGAGGGGAATCTCCATCGTACACAGCTTGCATTCTAAAAAAAATCCTCAAAAAAAAAGGTGAACACGTCCCAAGACATACAACTACTTTAAAATAGGATGAAAAGAATTTTACGGCCGTGAATTGACAACCGGTCCTATGTCAATTTTTTTAACATTTCACTTTTTAATTCATTTTAAACCCCAAGCGAACGCCGGCGTTCGCGCACCTATTGTCTTTCTATTGTGTCTGTAATTTCCACGATTGAAAGGTTAATACCATTTTAAACTTTTATATACTCCTGGTCAAGGTTGCGGGAATCTGATGAAAGCGAGACGCACAGGACCGTTCATTGTGGCAACACTTGGGGGAGACCTATGTCCAACAGACGTATTTCGGTTGAAATGATGATGATGATGATAAAGTTCCTAAATCGAGAAAACAATAATTCTAACTTTAATGTAGACTTGCCTAATCTAGTTTAATAAAAACCTGTGTTTCAGGCCATTAATGTACATAAAACATTTAAAAAAGAAAACAACAATAGAACTTCGCCCGCGTATATAAAATATATCTAGCCTATGTCACTCAGGAATAAAGCAGCTTTCTATCGGTGAAAAATTTTAGCAATCGGACAAGCACTTTCAGAGATTACCCCCTATAAACAAAAAACAAACTTTATCTCTTTGTAATTTTAGTGTAGAAAAATATATATTAAATTAAATATATATGTATGTCTATTTTAGTTATATATATACATTTGCACCCTTATTTTTCTTAATAATCCATTTTTTTTTGTTGTTTTTTTTTTTTGTGCACCTTCCATGTTTTTCTCTTCACCACCCTAGGTTGACTGGTAGAGAATGCCTAAGGCATTAAGTCCGCCTTTGTACCTGTGCGTTGCATAAAGTTTTAATAAATAAATAAAAATACATGTTTTTTGAGCATTAATAACGCAAAAAAAGTTCAAAATAGATACTACCAGTTGCCAGTACACAGGTCAAACCGAACAATTGGTCCGTCCATTATCTCTGGGGGCTCGTCACCGCGTGCGCCTGCGACGCATCCGCCATGTTGTGACGTAGGAGTATTGCGCAATAGTTGCCGCTTGTGACTACATACTGGAGCGCCGTATCTTGATAGACTGATATACTTGAGGCGCCGTACTTCCGATCTTTCAATGATTATATGAAGTAGCTGATTCTTTTTTTAAGTGTAATTTTTTCCTGCTATTTTTTTTTTAATTTTGAGATCTTCTAGAACGGGTTTAAAATAGTCCTAGAACTATGGACTATTTTGAATTCTACTAATAAATTCCTATTAAGGGCCGGTTTCTGATTGAGTACTTTATTTTTTTTTTTTGATAGGCTCGTATTTGACCGCAGGCGCACACACGATAGAGCACGCTTGCCAAGAAGTAACTATTCACTCTTAAGGTTATACCTATCAGAAAACACAGACTCCAGCAGGAGATTCCACTCCTTAGTACTTACGCTTTATACGTATGAGCAGGAGATCCACCCTGTATCGGTGGTACAACGCTACCCCCACAATAATTGAATATATTTTTCAACATTTTAAATAATCTTGAGGGTCAATGAAGTACTCGTTTATTACATGAAGTGTAATATAACGTCAGAGCCTGGTTCTCACAACACAGGGAATCCTAGTGTGAGTTCCAGGAATTCAACCCATAATGTATGTACGTTTTTTGGTCAGTAAATATTCTTATTCTTAATTTTATAATTATATTTAAGTAAACATCTATTCATCAATAATTCAGCGGTAGAAAGAGACACACGAGCAGTCACCCACATGAATGACAGTTTCACTACAAAGTTTAACTTTTTTTGTAATAAAATCTTGGTAGACTATTAAACCATTACTTACGATACCATTTATCTAACCCCACGAATAGTATTATGCTAGAACTACACTGCGCACACGTGTGCCACACACGCCGATCTGGGCGCGTCGGTCTCCATACATTTTATATGGAAACTAAACTTGTAGAGCTACACTAGATCCACGCCACGCGACGTCGTTCTGCGTACAAATCAGGCGTGTTACACGTGTGCGTCGGTCTAATGTAGTTCTAGCTTTATGGTCGCATAGCGGCAAGACACGTACACCTCTCGGTCGACGTGACTTGAGAGGTGTTGTCTCAGAATATTTACCGGTTAAGATCAGGTTAACTATTTTTTACAAGCTTTTATTTAGTTTCACTTGACCCGATGTTTTTATGCCTTTAATCAAATTTCCAGTTACCGATTGAGCTGAAATTTTGCATGCATGTGTAAATCAGATGACAATGGGAAGTTATAGACATGGAGCTGATCTGATGATGGAACCGGAAGGTGGCTATGGGAAGTCAGATAACCCATCGTGTTTGAGCTTTTTGGAATGGTCTTGATGATTATTAAATATATATGTGCAGGTACAGTTGCCATCACGGATCTTGAATACTTGCGCAGAAGTCAAATATTCGGTGGGGAGTGTCAGTGATTGGCTGACCGCTCCATCTCGTCATAGACGTCGAGACGAGATACATGCAGCAACGCAGTGAACGAATGATACTCCTCATTCGTTCACTGCGTTGCTGCATGTATCTAACAACGAAGACGATTGGCACGCCAATGTATGGAATGCGCAAAGCGATCCCCACTCTGACGCCGAGCGTTTTTAAGATCCGTGATGGAAACTGTACACTGCGCGTGTTAGGAAAAAATGATTTTCATTTTTTTTGATTTTGTTTTCAAATAACTTCTCCCTTTCTGGACGAAGAGTGAGGGTATATCAATCAGACTTTTACTGACTAAACCCACTTTTATGTAATAATTTCATTCTTATTGTACACGGTGACTGAGAAGTTGAAAGGGAATCGTTTGTCATGGTATGGTCATGTGAAACGGAGGGACGAAACGCATGGTGCTAAAAAGTTATGAGTTTACATGTGGATGGATGGAGGGGGAGAGGGAGGCCAAAGAAAAGATGGATGGTGTGAGAAGCGATATGAAATAAAAGGAAGTTAGTGATAGCGTGACGAGTGACAGGACAGAATGGAAGAAAAAAACGTGTTGCGCCGACCCCAAATAAAACGGGACTAGGGCAGGAAGATGATGATAATGATTGTACGTTATGAAAATTCACAATATTATGTGGATAATAGAATTCATATGAATGGATGGAGAGGAAAAGGAAAGGCAAAGAAAAGATGGATGTATTGTATGAGAAGTGATATGAAAGAAAAGAGGGTTAGTGATAGCAAGACGAGTGACAGGACAGAATGGAAGAAAAAAAAAACGTGTTGCGCCGACCCCAAATAAAACGGGACTAGGACAGGAAGATGACGATTGTACACCATGAAAATTTACAATATTATGTGGATTATAGAGTTCATGTGGAGGGATGGAGAGGGAAAGAGAAGGCAAAGAAAAGATGGATGGATTGTGTGTGAAGTGGTATGAAAGAAAAGAGGGTTAGTGATAGCGTGACGAGTGACAGGACAGAATGGAAGAAAAAAACGTGTTGCGCCGACCCCAAATAAAACGTGACACGGGATCCTACTGTTATCACTCAGCTCTCGTCTGTATGTCACTAGGTTGTATCTTATGAATTATTATAGCTTGATAGTTGAAATATTTAGAGATGATGTATTTTTATTGTCGCTATAGCAACAAATACTACAAACAGAATAAAATAAATATGTAAGTGGGGCTCCCGTCTATAAAGGCCATAATCCGGAGCGAGGAGGAGTGGCAGGCGGTCGCCGACTTCTGCGAAGCAGTAATGCTCGCTAAGGCCTGGCGCCCATTATCGGCATTAGCAACAAAAAGAATCTTTCGGTATCCCTACATGCAAGCGCACACTGACGGAAATGTATGCGTGTAGGGATGCCGAAGGGTGCCGAAGGATCCTATTCCTTGCCGATGCCGGTAATGGGCGCCGGGCCTAAGGAGGAGGCCGACCGCATCAGGCAACGGCGCTCTCGCCGCCGCCGCCGGGATTCCGATCCTGATTTCCACCGTAGGCATGGGCTTACGGACAGTGAGCAATAGGTAACTCGCTGTCCGACCGTCCGGTAACTGTCCGGACCAAGACAGAGTCATCGACGGCGCGCACTGTTACCGCGCGCCTCAAGAAGTTATCAGCAACAGCAGGGGCCCAGCCGGGTCGAAGCCTACTGGGGCTAGGGTTATCGGAAAGGGAACTCGAGCCCCGGTGTGAAGGCTTGAAGGAACGGGTGGGTCTTTTAGTCAGTAAGAGTCTGACACTATCTCCCGCTCCGCCCAAGAACGGGGGTTGTCATTGGATGATTTTCCCCACCAAAAAAAAAGCTCCCAGACATAAAAATTGTGATTTTTTGCTACTGTTATTACGCAACCCTTCGTCCACTCAGACTCACACTTGGTTTTTTTCGGTTGAAATTTCAAACAACTTCTCCCGCTTTAGACGGAGAGAGAGGGTATATTAATCAGACTTTTACTGACTAAAACCAACTTATTTTTATATAATGACATATACTAGTGCTTGACTGCGATCCCACCTGATGGTAAGCAATGATGCAATCGTTGATGGTGAAGTGCCACTCTAGATATGCCTTGAAGACACCAAAATTAAATTATAATCAGACAGGGAGGCAGTCAAATTGTTCCAACCTTTGATGTACGCGGTATAAACGATGGTGCGAAACGCTTAGTCTGGACCGTAGAGGTATCAACAAAGGAAGGATGGACAAATATTGTAAAGTTTCCATATACGTATCTACTAAGAAGTGAACCAACTATCATTGATCGGGTACAAACTACAAGCTTTTACTGAGAATCTCGACTAAGAAAAAACCTATAAGACACTGTTTAATACCCGTATATTGAACCTATATTGCAAGCACGATACTGTTGTGGCTGGTTCGCGCTTGATCGCTGTATCACCTGATGGAAAGCGATGATGCGGTCGATGATGGTGCGCGCTTAACCTAGAAAGCCATCAGGAAACACAGACTCCGGCAAGGAATTCCACTCAGCTGTACGCAAAATGAATGTGTTTCCAAAAAGTTTTGTGCGTGTAGGTGGGATGTCCACCATGTACTGGTGGCACATCGCCGTACGTCTGGTAGTCAGATGATGGAACGGGCTAGGCGGAATTAGGTTATGCCATTCCGACATACACTCCCCGAAATGCAACCGGTAGAAAACCGACAGACCAGCAATTTGGCGTCGATGCTCAAGTCTTTGAAAACTCGACTCGACGAGTGTATAATACACACCAAAGTAATTTTACATTTAAAACATATTGTAATACTACTCTGTCAAGAAAGTACCGGGAAAAGATCAATAATACACAAAATTTTTGTTATTCATCCAAATTTATTTTATTATCTTCAAAGTATGCCCCTTCAGAAACGGTACACTTACGCCAACGAATAATCCAATCATCAAAACATTTTTTAAACGCCGTTTCCGAAATTGAGTTCAGTTCTCGCATGCGAATTCTCCTTTATGTCTTCTACAGATTGAAAACGGGTGCCACGAAGTGGTAATTAGAGTTTAGGAAAAAGACAGAAGTCGGCTGGAGCCATATATGGCGAATATGGTGACTGCGCGATGGTATTTGTTGAGTGTTTGGTCAAAAATTCGTTTACAATGATGGCCTGTGCGAAGGCGCATTATCGTGGTGCAACTTCAGTTGCAGAGTTTGATGGCCTACCAGAGCAAAGCAAATCCTCGATCACATCTCGACCGCTTTTGAATGCACTAAAAACAGCACTGTATTTAATATAAAAAAAACAGACGCAACTCGAACTCCGCACCAAAATGGAAAACAGTTGTGCCAATCTAGCAACAACAAAAAAATCTAAAATTTGAATTTGGAACCATAAACAAATTATCCATTCCCGACACTTTTTTGACTGAATGTATTACAGAAAACACAAAGAAACCAATAAATACCTAATTTCGAAAAAAGAATAACATACCTTTAGGTATATAGACAAACTTAAAATAATAATATGTACAAACGGGTAAAAAGGGGAACTCATAGTCATAAAAAAATTCGTCCTCATCGATGTCAATGAAAAAAGTGCCCAGAACGCTGGCAGCATTGCCACCCTGGATGGCAATGCTGATTTGTTGACTGAAGAAAAGCCCAGAGTCACACGAAGAGTCGACCAACTAGGTACTGATATATTATTATTTTAATTTTGTATACAAAAATTATTATTTTTAATATTTATTTATTTATTTATTTATTTATTTATTTATTTATTTATTTATTTATTTACTTATTTATTTATTTATTTATTTATATATTCAAACTTCATGTACCTACAATAGTGGCACATAGGCGGACTTAATGCAACAAGGCATTCTCTACCAGTCAACCTTTGGGTTGAAAAAGACATCACTGTGGTAGGTTTGGACAATAAACGCGCGGACAATAAACGTACGGCGAATATTCACCCTTACGTTGTTGAAACCTCTACGGTCCGGACTAAGCGTTTCGCCTCGCCGTTTATACCGCGTACGTCGAAGGACTGGAACAGTCTGCCTGCTGCGGTCTTCCCGTCCGATTATAATTTGGGTGTCTTCAAGGCTAGAGTGAATAGGCTCTTAATAAACTAGTGCGCCTCACCATCAAAGGTTGCATCGCTACTTACCATCAGGTGGGATCGCAGTCAAGCACTAGTTTATCTGAATTAAAAAAAAAAAAACAGATAACAAATACTTGAAATGGAGGAAAATAAATAAAACAAGTTATTTATATATAATATTTAATAAAAATAAATATATATTTATATATTTTTTATTTTATTAATTTTATTTAATAGTTGAGAAAATTAAATCATAATACCTTTAATATAAAGTTTATTTGAATATATAATTCTAAATCAATCCAAAGATATAACACTTCAAAGCAACCTGTTTTAAAAAACGGCAATCACATAGGTACCTTAAGCAGAAGCATCATCAGCCTTTTACTGTTCCCACAGCTGGGACTCAGGCCTCCTCTCTAGGAGAGAGAATGGGCCATAATCCACCACGCGGGCCCAGTGCGGGTTGGTGAATGTCACGTCTTCGAATTTTTGGTTCCAGGACATGCCGATTTCCTTACGATGTTTTCTTTCACCGTTTCGATAGCAGTGGTGATGAAATAAATTACACAAAGTAATTGCTGGCTGGGTTTGAACCCAAGACCTACAACTCGTAAGTCGGACCTTCGGACCACTGCTCTAGGTATAGGTTTACCATCTCTCCATATTACTGCAGCAAAAATAAAATGGCCAAAATTGACATTGACATTCTGTGCTTCTAATGCTAAACCAATATTTCAGTATCATGATTCCATTACAGAAGTGTGTAATAAATAGCCTATTGTCTCAACACCTACTTAAATACGTCATTCCAAATCATAAGGTAAAATAAAAGAGATAATGAGTAGATATATTAATAGTGGCACAGATGTGTGGGATTCCCGTCACACAGCCACTGTATCATTATTCTTAGTAAAGCTGTAATTAAATCAATTTGAAAAGATCTTTGTCTTAAATTTTTCAGAAGAATGTTGTAGCCATAAGGAAAAAACTGAAAAAAGGATATAAATAAAAAAGAAAATGTTGGTATTTACTTAATTAGATTTCAGGAAAACTATTCGGTTTAACCGAATTGCTGAAACAATTATCATCAGTGATGTAAAGCATCCAAGTATGAATTTAAAAAAAACTATGTATTGGCTTGCGTTTGACCACTATCTCACCTGATGGTAAGCGATGATGTGGTCGACGATGGAGCACGCTTGCCTAGAAGTAACCTCTTGAAAATTTCAGTAATTACAACTAAATACTATCTAAATACATAGTTTTTTTTTTTTTATTTAGCCTAAACTTTCCCACTGCTGGGCAAAGAACTACCCCAATTTCTTCTAATTACTCTTTTCTTGAACCAGCCTTTCCGGTAGGCGTCTAAGTAATTTCATTCATTAATTGTCATTTAATTCACCCAAAATACACATAGACTAAAACAAATACAAATATAAGAAATACACCAAAAACACAAAAAAAAAACATTCCAATGTCATACATTACAATTTTTACGTATAAAATTGATACCACATTAAAACAACGATTCAACCAAAACCATATCGGTCCTCTTTTTATTATTATACGATTATAATGTATGTATCTTAAAGGCTAGAGTGAATAGGCTTTTAATAAACTAGTGCGCCTCACCATCAACGATTACATCACTGCTTACCATCAGGTGGGATCGTAGTCAAAAGAAATTTTTTGTATCTTAAAAAAAACCTCAGTAACAATACATTTAAATTCTAAATCACAAAAATTTTCCGTCCTAAACTAGAATATATTAAGTAGATACGTATTTTTAAAAAAAAACATTGTATCATTGCTTACCACCAGGTGAGATCACAGTCAATCCCTAATTCATATCATTAAAAAAAAAATCCCATACGTAACTTTTCCACTACGTTCTAAATCACAAAGACTTTCCGTCTTATAATAACAATCAAACTGTTAATTTAAAAAAAAATCTTTTAAATAAAATCATAGTTTTCCAATTATAAAAAAGTATTAATCTAACGACCAGAAAATTGACGAGCAAAAGCGCGCCAAGCCACAGAGTAACCAATTCAGTTAGTCGAACTGAGCCATATATAAGGGGATGGCAAAAAGGAACTGTCCATACTCCTATTACTACTCCCAAACGGATAAGAGCTCAAGGAATTTTGTATTTTTATATTTTATCGTGTGTTTTGTGCGATCGAGATTGATAAGGTTGGTTTTTAACATTAATATTTTTTTTTTGCAATTGTTTTTTTTTTTTAGTGTGCGAAATTTATTTTTAAAATATTTTATTTTTGCGTTTTCTTTTTTTTTTGTTGCTCAAATGTGTGTTTTAACAGTGTTTCCTATCTAAACAAATTAATTGTGTTACAAAATATTTTTTGCAAAAAAAAAAAATGTAGGACCAATTTTTCAAAAACAAAAAAAATATGTCTTAACAATATTTAATAAAATTACTATGACAACATTTCCCAACACCAAAAACTTCAAAATTAACAAAAAAAAAAAACTATAAAAAAAAAATTACGTGAAAAAAAAATTATCTAATAAAAAAACTATTAGATAAATCATGACACGCGTCGCCAGCGAGCGGTGAGGTATGTATGGTACGAGCGCCTACAACCGGCACGGACTTGTGACTTCTCAATTATGATTCACTATATTCAGCGCGTGGAGGTCAACTTATCTGCCTAGCCTACTAGACCAACAAATTTATGCTATGTGTCAATCCTGATTGATTTCAATACGATAATGACATAACAAAATTGTCAGCGTTCATTTTTTTTTTTTTGTGATAATCTTTTTTTAGTTTTGTAACTTTTTTTTTAATGATAAATGATCTTTACTTTTATAAAAACACTTTTACTAGTCAATTTTTTTTTTTCGTCAGTTAAAGCTAGATGAGTCCGGTGTTTCCTAGCTCAGGGTAGTCTCCTGAGAAGAAACACCGAAACAAACTCACGGGTCAAAGTCTCTTTTAAAGTCCATACAGCAAAACATGTAATGTTTGACAATTCATATGAGAACCATGCAGATTTTTATGATCATGATCTATTTACAAGCATTTATAACTAAATAACTATAATTACAGTAAATTAAAAAATAAATAAATATTTTAACCCTACGCTAATTTCTAACTAATCTATACATATAATAAATCTGTACAAGTTATTAGTTGTGCGCGTATCACTTAAAATTTACGAAACCCATGTAGATAACTTTTATAGATTAAAATGGTGCGTATCCTGATATATTACTTAGGCTTTGTTTCATCGTAATCGGCTGACTATATCGAAAGATATATAAATTTAAAGTGATCAAGAAGTAAAATATCACACCTTTGCTATTAAGCGGTACAAAGTTCACCATGTCAGCTAGTTAAATAATAAAAGAATAAAACACTTATTAAAAACTATATACTGTATTTAACTAGATTAAACTATAGTATCTTATAATATTTAGTACTGTAATACAAAAAAATCGAAGACATGCGACATCCACCAAACCGCACTGGACCGTGGTCGATTACAGCCCATTCTCTCTACTGGAGAGGAGGCCTGGGTCCCAGCAGTGGGAACATCTTAAGGCTGATTTTGTATGTACTTACCTATGTACTTAATCTTAAACCTAGATAACATATACTGAATAGTTTTGATCGAGCCTAATTAACAAGTAAATAGACTTATTTAAATTGCTGATTGTTACTTAAAGCACTCTTTTGCACTCTTGCAATATTTAAACCTATTGATTAGCGTCAAATTGCGTCAAATAGAAAATCTACTTATTCGATATTTTAGCCTATTTTTATTAATATATTAGAAGAGGATTCTAGTTTCATTAAAATTGACGACTCTGTTAAAATTTCCGAATCGGAAATACAATTTAAGCAATTTGTAAAATGATAACAAATACTTATTAAGGATTTGTGAAATAAATCATTTATAAGCTGTAATAATAACTAACAAGTTCACACATGTATTCACCAAAGTGTTGAGCAGTAGAGTTTTTAAAATATTCTACAATGGTCAGGCCTGTTGGTCTAGTGGTTAGTGACCCTGACTGCTATGCCGGAGGTCGTGGGTTCGATTCCCACCCAGGACAAATGTTTGTGTGATGAGCATAATCATTTGTTCTGTGTCTGGGTGTAATTTATCTGTAATATGTATGTATTTAGAAATATATAAGTGTGTTTATCAGTTGTCTAGTACTCATAACACAAGCTCTGCTTAGCTTGGGACTAGACGGCGTTGTGTGGCAGAATGTGGAATATTATGTGGAATATTATATTTGATGGGCAATCCATCACGCAGGTCCAGTGCGGGTTGGTGGATGTCACATGTCTTTGAATTTTTGGTTCTAGGACATGCCGGTTACCTCGCGATGTTTCCTTCACTGTTTTGAGAGTAGTGTTGATGACATAAATTACACAAATTTTTATTTTAAATTACACGACCTGCTCTCGTAAGATGGGACCGTTACCACTGCTCATAATAAAGTATATATTTAATCAAAATATGTAACCAAGATCTATGTAACTCATAATATATTTTAAAAAGAGTGTCGATGGAGTTTCTTGCACGTTCTTCTCCATAGAGACCTACGTATTGGAACGTGCAATTTAGCTTCAGTTTTCTTGGACCGACCGACATTTGACTATTCAAAAGTGCCTGCAAATGGTCTATTTGAAATAAATGATTTTGATTTTGCTAGAACGCGCCGAGCACCATACATTTTATGGAAACTAGACCTGTAGAGTCACACTTGATCCACGCCACGCGACGTCGTTCTACGTTACAAATCAGGCGCGTTACACGTGTGCATCGGTCTAATGTAGTTCGAGGTTAACTCCTTCTATCTTCGATCCAGAGTCCGGGAAGGCGTGCCCTAAATGGCTCCGTCAATTTTGCTAGCATTTCTTTGAAGCGCCCGTGGAAAACAACGTGCTGTCGATCCGGATTTGGTCATTACCGGACGGCCGACTGCACATCGACGAGCTACATTACGACTTGATTCCACCATGTCATGTCTACCACCGTACAACCTTTTTTTTATGGTGGGAAAAAATCATGCGTTGACATCCCCCGCACTTGGGCGGAGCGGGAGATAGTGTTAGACTCTTACTGACTAAAAAACCCACCCCGTTCCTTCTAGCCTTCATACCGGGGCTCGAGCGCCTTTTCGGCTAACCCTGGCCCCAGTAGGTTTCGACCCGGCTGGGTCCCTGCTGTTGCTGACAACTCCTTGAGGCGCGCGGGAACAGTGCGCGCCGTCGACGACTTGGGCTTGGTCCGGACAGTTACCGGACAGCCAGACAGTGAGGTACCCATTGCTCACTGTCCGCAAGCCCGCGTCTACGTTGGCCGGAAATCGTCCAACGTACAACCTGGCGTACGGCGAGTCCACCCTAACGTTGTTCAAAACTCTACGTTCCGGACTAAAGTTTTCGGCCTCGTCGTTCATACCGCGTCCATCGAAGGACTGGAACAATTTGCCTGCTGCGGTCTTCCCGTCCGATTATTATTTGGGTGTCTTCAAGATTAGAGTGAATAGGCTCTTAATAAACTAGAGCGCCTCACCATCAACGATTGCATCACTGCTTACCATCAGGTGGCATTCAGTCAAGCACTAGTTTATATCAATAAAGAAAAATATCTAGGCTTGATTCAAAAAGAAGTCCCTTAACATGATTCTCTGTAGTTTCGGTACCATAAGTACTTATGGTAGTTCTAAAACTTTTTTTTTTCAAGAGAAAATATTGTTGAATGGCCATTTTTTTTTTAATTTACAGTTATCAGTTTTCCTTGATTGACTCAACTTTTCTCGGAAAATCTTAGGTATTTATGTAAAAATAGTTTTTGTTTCATACCGCAGTTGTCGTGAAAGATGACTAACTAATGTTTATTTCAAGGGCTAGACGTTAGTTTTCTTTGTGTTTATAATATTACGATCACTGAATTTGACAGTTCAGTGACCGTATCATGACGAAAAGAGTCTTCTTCCTGCCCTTGTCCCGTTTTATTTGGGGTCGGCGCAACACGTTTTTTTCTTCCATTCTGTCCTGTCACTCGTCACGTTATCACTAACTCCCTTTTCTTTCATATCGCTTTTCACACAATCCGTCCATCTTTTCTTTGGCCTCCCTCTCCCCCTCCATCCATCCACATGTCAAATCATTACATTTTTAGCAACATGCGTTTCGTCCCTCCTTTTCACATGACCATACCAAGACGCGCTGTTCCCGCGCGTCTCAAGGAGTTGTCAGCAACAGCAGGGGCCCAGCCGGGTCGAAGCCTACTGGGGCCAGGGTTATCCGAAAGGGCGCTCGAGCCCCGGTATGAAGGCTTGGAGGAACCGGATGGGTTTTTTAGTCAGAAAGAGTCTGACTCTATCTCCCGCTCCGCCCAAGAGCGGGGGTTGTCATAAGATGATTTTTCAAATCGAAAAAAAAAACCTACCATGACAAACGATTCCCTTTCAACTCTTCAGTCACTGGCGCCATTTTCAAACTTCCCCTAATATACTCATTTCTCACTTTATCCATTCTCGTCACACCACACATCGATCTTATATCAACAACAAAAAATCCGTTAAGAACCTCACCCCGTAAGAGGAAGAAACGAGGGTCTAAAGTTTTTATGGAAAAACCGACATTCACGCGGGCGAAACCATTGGCAGAGACTAGTAAATAAATAAAGGCAATCAGGTATTTTCATAATACAAGCTGTACGTCCAACTTTAGTGACTGATTAATATTTGAACCACCTCTAAAAAAAGATCTCGGAGATAATTATCAATTAAATCATCATCATCTACACTTTAATATTACAAAGAGGTAAAGTTTTTTTTTTGTTTGTAGGAGGTAATTTCTAAAAGTACTGGGCCGATTGTCAAATTTTTTCACCGATAGAAAGCTGTTTTATTCCTTAGTGACATAGGCTATATTTTATGTACGGGGGCGAAGCTGCCAGTCAATCTTTTTCTCACTTCGACGTGCCTCCTATCTTCAAGAGGTCAGTTTAATACGTCATCACAATTTCGTCATGGTCATTCCACATCCACTGTATCGCAATAACGATCATCATTCAGTGACGTCTACCTATCCAGTTTAAATTGCGTCAATTTAGACTTGATTTAGACTTGATTCAGCTAAATTGACGCTCGATGACGATTCATACTTTATTATGCATAATATAAAAAGGTATTTGTAATTTTGTGTGTAGGAAGTCATTTCTGGAACTAAGGAACTGATTTTAAATTTTTTTCACCATTATCAAGCTAAATTATTCATACAATGTGCCCTGCCGATTGCCACTTAAGTTTGGCGATTCTTCGTGCTATATCGGTAGCCTGCCCCCCTAGCCAAGTTGCTAATCTGCGATAGTCGCTTGTAGAAAGCTTCAAATGTACGGGAATGACGTCGTCTTAACGCTCAGTCACGTGGTCAGAACAAAAGAGTTGGTGGCAAGGTCACCTCGAAGCGTTTGGCGCAAGCGAAAGGATTGTAACTTGGCTAGGGGGGCAGGTTCTCTTGCGGATATCTTCATTTCTGATGTGATCACACAAGGAAACTCTGAGCATAGCTCATTTCATCGCCCTTTGGGTGACTTTGAGCCTTCTTATGAGGCCCATTGTCAGCGACCACGTTTCGGAGCTACGAATCACATATCTACACGTAAACCACGTGGCGTTTGAAGCTCAAAGTTTACGTATATTTTATCATAATTAATCACTGTCACATTTATCGATTTCGAATCGCTAGAATTATGATAGTAAATATCTATTTACATGTACATTGGCATCCGCATTCGTGCCACCGGGATTCCGATCCCGATGTCCAGCCATCGCGATGGAATAAGAATGGGTTATTAGTCAGTACAAGTCTGACACTATTTCCCGCTCTACCTGAGAGCGGGGGATGGCATTTGCAATTTGTTTCGTCAGTGCTTGAGGCACGCTCTTATCCTGTATAGGTAAACCTAATTTGTGAGTTTTTGTCGTCAAACTTTATAGAAATCGAACCTGCAAATTCTACCGAAGTGAACCTTTTACCACTGAGCTACATTTTTCTTAGTTAATTCGAAATTAATTCAAGGAGATTCCTTCATAGAAATACTGTATTTTCCTGAAAAGTTTTGCAAGTTACAGACAGAAATAAAAATTCCTACATCGACACACATCAGCGACAGAGCGTAGTGTTCCAAGTACAGTGCGCCTCAAGGATATGTCAGCAAACCGTAGGGGCCCAGTAGGGTCAAAGTCTACTGGGGCCCTGGGTTTGCTTCTGAAAGAAAAACCCGGCCCTGGTGTGAAACTCAAAAAAGGAACAGGAGTGGGTATTTAGTCTCTTCCGTTCTGCCCAAGAGCGATGTCATTGGATGATTTTCCCACATACAAAAAATAGCGACACATAACGTTTTGCTAGTAAAGAAATCAATGAAGCTAAACCTAATCTCAAACATGCGTACACAATCTAATCTTCATGAGAAATCAATGAATCACTTCAGTCTTGATCCGTCGACAAATGGTTCACATAAGGAAGATCAAGCGCTGATTGTAGACTCGTGCAATCTAAATAGGTATCCAGTTGTTACTAGTTAGTTGGGTTGATATCAACCACGAGTATCTATGCAAAAGACGTTCTATTCTATTCTAATTTTTGTTAATGGCAAGTACAGCTAATGTCGACTATTTTGTCAATGTCTAAAGTACCTAAATTAGAAAAGCAGGTGTGCACATTATCAACACAGAAAATGAAAAGGAACAGTAACCGAAGACCTAAAATGATACAGTTGAACTTGATGAGTTGGTACCTACTGGACTGAAACAGACGAAAAGTAAAAACACATAAATTATAATAACTGTATTTGTGAAATCCTTGCCAACCAATCAATCAATCAAAATCATACAGGCTTACTTTTGAATTGTCAAAGTATCCGTCAGTAACAAAAATGAAACATGATTGCATGTTTCAAAGTGAAGATCTGTATGGAGAAGAACGTGCAAGAAACTTAATGGGCACTCTTTCAAATCATATTATTTTGACTTTATGAGTTACAAAAATCTTGGTCACATATTTCTTGTCGTTTCTATTTATGTGAGCACTATGATTTTTTTTCTTTGGTCTCCTTCCATCCACGTGTATATCATAACTCTTATAGTAACGTGGGTTTCGTCCTTTTTCTTTTCATGACCATACCAAAATAAACAATTAACATTTAACTTTTCAATCATTGTGGCTCTATTTTTAAACTTTACCTAATGTAGGTACCTATAAGATATATCGATTAATGATATTATTTAATCTGTTCATGTTCTCGAGATAAACTTGACCAGAAGTCGCCCTAGACAGAGAGGTTTAGAACGAGAAGGGGCAGACCCTTGCCCAGCCGTGGAACACCAAATAGGCTATAAAAAAAATTATCTCATCTTTGCCAGCAGCAAGAACTGGTTGATTTTCAAACACTCATTTATCATTTAGAATCTTCTTAAAGTACATTTCATTGAAAAATAATAATCTATTGTTTTTAACTTTTCTCAATTTTCTTTTACAGGCTGCAACTCAATACTCAACTAGCGACATCTATTATCGAATAGCAACAATGATGAATTCACTTTCGCTACTCGCCGCTCTCTTCGTGTCGCTACTGTGCACCTTCGCGAGTGCTCATGTTGCCGACAGCAGAAAAGGTTTAGACAACGATATTCAACCTAATGGTAAGTTGTATTTGATTTTATATTTACTGTTCTCATAACTTATCCAACATACGTATCGGATTTTTTTTTTGCGCTACTTTTTATTGGCTAACAACTAGGCAGTTTTTTTTTCAATACTCAACACCATAATTGTATTTCTATACTCAATACTTTATTGCGATAATTTTACATAGATGATATATTTTTTTTTTATAAGACACAGTAAAATTTTGAGAGAGGAAGAGAGCTAAGTAGCAATTCACGGAATTCAATATTATTGTAGATATACACACTATAGTGTTAAATTAGGTGTAATTATGTATGTAGAAATAGATATGATTTTTTTTTTTTCTTTTGGAAAAATCATCTTATGACAACCCCCGCTCTTGGGCGGAGCGGGAGATAGTGTCAGACTCTTACTGACTAAAAAACCCATCCCGTTCCTTCTAGCCTTCATACCTGGGCTCGAGCGCCCTTTCGGCCTTTTGCCCTGGCCCCAGTAAAATAGATATGACAGGACGGCGATTTAGGGGGTTTGTCTTTTGTAATTTTTGACGCTGAAACTATTCTGTTTCTTGGACTAATATAAAAATTTAAATTTAAATAAATTAAGGCTGTATTATCGGTATCACTACAAGTTATTTATTTAAATGCTGTACTGACACGAGAGATGGAGCATTATTAGTTTAAAACTGCAAATATAGATTAGTACAGCTATTCAGAAATAAACGGGTCAAAATCAAATTGTATACAAAAGGCGCCTATGTGAAATCATCGCCATTTGCAGGAATAATTCGTATTGATTTATTCTGAATGATATGAATTTCATGATTTCCCTGTCGCCATGGTTGGCAGTTGGGCTCTGTTGGAATGAGCACAATGAGTGTGGTTCAAAGGGGTTGGATGAAAAACGATTTTTTCTTCTTTAATAATACAAACTCGTGCTTGACTTTGATCCCACCTGATGGTAAGCAGTGATGCAATCGTTGATAGTGAAGCGCACTATGCTTTGCCCCTTTATTAGATTTTGCGTTAGATGAAACAAAAAACTTTTAAACCAAACTTACGGTGACGATTCACGGATTGGAAAGATTTCTCTAAAAAGTACTGAAACTGAGTTAAATTTTACATTGAGTACCACCTAGCTTACTTTGATATTCCAGAAATTTCAGTTAAAAACGAAAGTTGGAAAAATTGCCTCACATTAACATTTTTCCTCTTCTTTAAATTCCCATTCTTACTTAAAAATTGTTCACGCAAGGATGTGAACATTCCAACGCAACGAGGTAGCTCAATGTACAGTTCTTATTCACATAGTAATAAAATATCACTTACTAGAATCATGCTGTAGTTTACTCAAAAATTATTATCATATTGTATAAAATACCATGTTGCTAACTCATTTTCCTACTCAATATGATAATATTGAAAATATTATGTATCTTTATCCTCAAAAATGGCCTCGCATTTAAGTGACACTTCTAAGCTAAAATCAAAATTCTGAAATGCTGATATATCACGAATTTAAAATAAAAATGCTAAAAAGAGAAAAAAAAAAAATGTTTTATTCAGAAGTGGAATGGAGTTATATGAAAAAATATTCGCTGAAATGATGGATTATACTTTGTAATGGTTTGACTGTAGTCTGGAGGAGTTTGCAAGTCAATTGAATTCTCGGCTCCAACCGTACGATATACTTATGTATATAATATCTACATCTGGGCTTTCTTTAAATTATTTGAATGTAAAATTATTTTGTCTGCCTCAAAATGTGACACGGAAATTTTTGAGATCAAATGTGTTGTGACAATGTCCTTTGTGAGATTTTTATTAGGTACAGTTATATTTTAATATCATAGTGAGGGATTCTGTAAGCTTATTTTTTATTGAATATACTTAAAATTCAATGACTTTTAGTCAAAATTAATACTATTTTTGAAAATATTATATACCCATTTAGTCTCTCAAATATGTATCTACATATAACTTTTTACTTAATTCCTGAGGACTTATCTAGAATATAATACTTATCCTGTATTATTAATAAAGTGGTATTATCTCTCTTCAACAACAAATCTGCATTATAACAAAAATATATTTTCAATTACAATGACCACTTAATCTTCATAAATATTTTTGAGTTTAAACCACCAGAAGGCGTCAATTTCGTTACCTTTAACTTTCTCTACTTTAACCTTATTTTCCTAATTTCCAGTAACTCCCAAAAGGCGTCACCTCCGAGACATGGTCCGCATCAGGAACGCTCCGCCGGAAACGGTCCAGTTCGAGCTTGGCACGCGACTGGTGCTGGAGTGCGAGGTGCTGGGGAAACCAGCTCCTACTGTACAGTGGATGAAGAATGGAGAGCCTATTGTTGATGTGAGTAAAGAGTTTATAATAATAAGTTTACTGTCGCAAAGAAACATTCATAACGTTAGCATACACTGTTTAAAAAAATGCTAACTACGCTGCTGAAGTTTGTATACAGATATTGTGAGTCCTGTCTCTCAAACTAGGATAACCTGTACCTTAAGACAAAGTGTTCAGCTGTGAGATTACATAAGAAGAGTTACAACTGCGGACTGTGCAACCCATTAATCATCAGATTGACTAAATAAAAGAATATTAAATTTTAAGGGGAAAAAAATGAGTGAAAATATGAGTGGTGAATGATGAGTGGTGAGTGTTTGAGAGTAGTCCTTGAATGGTCATTAAATGGTAAAGGAATTACTTGGTCTACAGAACTCACAGGACTACTACCAGTCACCGTAGGCGAGGGTTATTTTTTTTTTAATAGTATAAACTAGTATTTGACTGGAATACCACCTGATAGTAAGCTGTGATGCAGTCGTTAATGGTGAAGCGCACTAGTTTATTAAGAGCCTATTCACTCTAGTCTTGGAGGGTTTGCGGATGGCGAGCTATCCGTGTTCGTCAGGTAAGGATGACGCGTTGTGTTCGACGCCTGCCTCACAAAGATGTCAGCAAAATTGTAGGGACCAGGCTACGGATGGTTCGATGGAGGTGCCGCAGCCCTCGCAATACAAAACTTAACAAAACCACTGAAGGAACATTGTGCCCCCACAGCACAAGTTATTTGTTGATTACCCAATTAAAAAGAGACCTAAAGCAAAAGCCCAAACTGGTGGGTTACTCTTATTTAGGCTACACTGAATCCCACTTCAAACTATTACTAAAATATCAAGACTTGAGTTGGTCATGGAGTGTTAGCTATATTCTTAGCATAGGCTATTTTGATACGAAGGTTAATAAAAATTAGATCCGTAAATGTACTTATGTGGTAGGTATATTTTTCAAGCATGTGAGACAAGAAAGGTATTTATTACGTTTTTAAGCCGCGTGAAAATTTCAATAGTTTTACATTTGGCATTGGCATGTTATTTTAAACTACAGAAAGGTTATATTCATGAACTGAAATTTACAAAGACGAAAATATCACGTACCTTTTTTATTTTAATGGTAATGTTTATTTACATTTTATTTACATACGCAGGTATAGGTATCGCCAAAACTTAAATTATATATTTACACATTTAAAAATATCTAACTAATTATTGCTACACACTTACAAACAACTAAGTATGTAATATAAATAACTAATAAACAACTTACAATAATAAATAACGAAATAGGTTTACCTATATACAAACTGAAAGTAGTAGTATGTACTGTAGTAACGCTCTTGTTTAAAGAAATTATTGGAAATCAAAAAATCCATGTCACTGTCAATAGGATGCTCAAAACACTGGCAGCATTGCCATGTGGAATGTCAATGCCGATTGGTTAGCCAAAGAAAAACCCATGATGTATAAGAGGCCTTTTACAAAAAAACGCGAAATTGCAAGTGTTCGACGTTGAAATTGTATGTTTTACGTTCGTTAAATGAAATAACAATTATTGACGAAAATAGTTTGTTTTCTCTACTATATTAACTATTTAACCGATTTTAGATAACTTGTTTAATTATTTAGTAATAAGCTTTCTTCCGATGCATGTTTAGGCAAAAACTCACGGAGACATGATTTGGCAGCTCTAATTTGGAGATTCTACTGAATATCTACCACCAAAACTAATATTAATTAGCTGTCAAATATCCTTAACTTCAAAAATTATTGAGTAGTTTTTGGTTAAATGCCTTTTGTGTAAAAAAATAAAAAATCTACATAATTCAATTATCGTCCGAAAAGGCTTCGAAACAAGCCCCAATATCTCCAAAGTTCTACATTATTTAGGCGTAAAATTTATACCAAAATAATCATCAACATTTGCTTAAACTATAGTATTATTTTTATTTTTTTAATCGCTACTGTTATTTTGTAATTAAATAAATAAAAACACTATATATTTCACTGCGCCAGCCTCCCGCGACTAGTACCGCGCGAGCGCTTGTCGAGGTCGGACCTATGTCAGTTTATTTCCCGCGCGCGTTCGTTCCGATCTATCATTGTGTGCGCTGATTGTCGCGTATACGCTACCGCATTGCTGTTGTGTGCGTGTAAACTACGAACGCCGTTTTTGATCTTTGTATTTATTTTCTAACGGTATTCAATATGTGCAAAGTTCACATATTATTAGTTTACCAGATAGTCGCTTATTGGAACGAAGTTCCATATATATATATATCAACTTTTTTTATGTTTTTGGCTTGGAAACTAAATCTTTATCTATTAATGGAAATTCAAGATGGCGGCTGCAATAAATTATCAACTTTTTCGATATGGGTGTCTTTTTCATGGTTTTCGAGGGTGTTGAAGCCGATAGTTCTGTCAAAATGTGAATCCAAGATGGCGGCTGCAATGAATTATCAACTTTTTCGATATGGGTGTCTTTTTCATGGTTTTCGAGGGTGTTGAAGCCGATAGTTCTGTCAAAATGTGAATCCAAGATGGCGGTTGCAATAAATTATCAACTTTTTCGATATGGGTGTCGTTTTCATGTTTTTCAAGGATGTTGAAACCGATAGTACTGTTAAAATATAAATCCAAGATGGCGGCTGCAAGAATGTATTAAATTTTTCGTCATGGGTGTCGTTTTCATGGTTTTCGAGGGTGTTGAAACCGATAGTACTGTCAAAATATAAATCCAAGATGGCGACTGCTAAAAATTATTAAATTTTCCGTCATGGGTGTCGTTTCCATGGTTTTCGAGGGTGTTGAAACTGGTAGTACTGTCAAAATATAAATCCAAGATGGCGGCTGCAAAAAAATATTAAATTTTTCGTCATAGGTGTCGTTTTCATAGTTTTCAAAGGTGTTGAAACCAATAGTATTGTCGAAATGTAAATCCAAGATGGCGGCTGCAAGAAATTATCAACTTATTCGTCATGGGTGTCGTTTTCGTGGTTTTCGAGGGTGTTGAAACTGATTGTATTGTCAAAATGTAAATTCAAGATGGCGGCTGAAATAAATTATCAACTTTTTCGATATGGGTGACTTTTTCATGGTTTTCGAGGTTGTTGAAGCCGATAGTGCTGTCAAAATGTAAATCTAAGATGGCGGCTGTCAGAAATTATCAACTTTTTCGTCATGAGTGTCGTTTTCATAGTTTCGAAGATGTTGAAATGGTAATGTCAAAATGTACATAAAATAGGATAGTATTTTTTTGGAACGAAGTTATGCGACTACGATAAAATAAATAAATGAATGGTTTGAATAGGTATGCTCAAAATGGTATCATTGAAGTGACCTGATGATGATGATCGAGCCGGAAGATAGGCACCGGAACTCCGTAATGAATGTATCCTACCCGTGTTTGGGCTTATTAGAATTGTCATGAGATGCACTTTGGTTATAAGGTACTATCGAACTGATCTGATGATGATGATGGAGCCGGAAGGTAGACACGGGAACTTCATAATAAAACAATGTATCCTAGAAGGGTTTGAGTTAATTGGAATTGCCATGAGAAAAAGGTACTCTGGCTGTAAGTGTATTTCCACTAAAAAATGTGAAATAAAAAACTTTTTACAAAAATAAATAACCGACTTCACTAAAAAAAAACACTAAAACCATAATTTTAATTTCGGTAGTCGGTGTATCTCGATATTGTTTGTTCCTTATTTAACACCGACTTCCGAAATAGTTTTTTTTTTTTTTTTGTAAAAAGTTTTTTAATTTAAAAACTTCCAAAAATAATGTTGACATGAATGTCAATTTAGGTGCGGTTTCGGTGGCGATAATAACTGGCATTGGTCTTTCAAATCTAAATGAACTGTCTGCTTCGATGGATTTGCCTACCTTACCTTTCCGGTTATTCGGCAAATGCCATGACACAGTAGCAGAAATGTGGAAGAAACCTGCAGAAATAACAATGACACAAGCGGCTGAAGAAGTAGCTGAAGCTGCAAAACTGCGTGGCGATGTTAACAGTGCGGGTATACCTACAATATCGGTGCAAGCTGATGCATGTTGGAGCAACGCTCATACAAGTCGAATTATTCTGCACTTTCCGGTGTTGCATCCATTATAGGTACCAACCAAAACACTTTAATAACGTGTGACTGAGGCTTTTCTTTTTGTTCTATTCTTGTTTTTTACCATCCTAAAAGTCTTATTTCATTCTTTTTAACCGTTTTTTTTTTGTCGTAGTCGGATTTTAGTTTTTTACTTAATTGTTTAAATAAATAAATTCTATTTAAACAATTTTGTAGCTAAATCATATTTACGTGAAGACCTTTAAAATGATACCAAACACGAAGTATTTATCTTTTTTTTATAATAAATAGGCTTGCGTTTGACCACAATCTCACTTGATGGTAAGTGATGATGTGGCCGACGATGGGGCACGCTTGCCTAGAAACAATCTATTCACTATTGACTTAAAGACCCCTAGGTTATAGCTATCAGGAAACACAGACTCCAGCAAGGAATTCCATTCCTTAGCTGTTGCGTACAGCTGCGTGCCGGAGAATGAATGTACTCCCAAAACGCTTTGTACATATAGGTGGAATGTCCATCATGTATCGGTGGCGCAACGCCGTACGGACGGACTTGGCGGAATTAAATTGTGTAACTCTAGTGCGCACTCCCCGAAGTGTAAACGATAGAAAACAGACAGGCTAGCAACTCGGCGTCGATGCTCAAGACTTTGGAGTTTTGACTTCACAAGAGCATCATTGTCTATGATCTTCTTGGCACGCTTTTCAATAGACTCTAGTGCATCCAGCTGGTATTTGGCAAGTGGGCTGCCAAGGATAGCATGCGAAGAAAGACCGCATGCTATCCCAATCTGCTGACATGTGTTGCCAAACCCGCCGAGTGTCTCTAGGACTAGGATCGGGCGGGGAATAGATAGACACAGATTTAACCAGACAGTGGTCAGAACTGCCTAAAGGCGAAGATATCGACACTGAGTAGCGGTCTGGATCTGTGGTCAGCAGAAGGTCCAAGCAATTGGCTGTGTGCGAATTCACATCAGGTACCCTCATTGCCCCCTGGACCAGCTGGGTGAGATTCAATTCCAGCGCTAGCTTCCGCATCTCACGACCAGCATGATCTGTGCACTGGTATGGGAAAAGCCACTCTTGGTGGTGCGCATTGAAGTCCCCCAGTAACACCAATTGGGCGGAAGGGTACCGCTGCTGAGCCGCATCTGCCGCCTCACTCAGATGCTGTGTGAGCCCGGACGTCTCCTGATCTCCACTATGCGAGCGGTAAACACAAGCGTAGATTATTTTATCTAGGCCCGTGTCGACCAAAGCCCAAAGCGTTGAGAACCTGGAGTCTTCAAGATTGCGGAGACGCCGATAGCAGATGTCGTCCCGGGCATACATACATACGCCCGCGAGTGGTTTGAAGTTGTGCTCCAAGGTAAACCCTGGGTATGAAAGATACGACACGTCGGACGACGGACCTCTGATCTGCGTCTCCGTAAGGAATTGGACAGCTAGTTTTTTCAGTCTCCACGTGGTGATGGACTGCAAAGAGATTTAAGTGCAGATCTCGTATATTTGAGAGGTGAATTTTGTGAGAGAGGGAGTACAGCCGCTGTTTTACTTTACTCTTTCCATTCCTTTTCATAATTTGAGAGTGAATGGAGGAGAGGAGAAGGAAGTGAAATGGGGAGCCACGCTGAGTTCCTTCAGGCATGCACTGAAAGGACGACATCATTAGGGGACTATGTTTTTTTTAACACAAAACTTTTTTACCACTAGAGGGCGCCACATTGTTTTTTTGATATTTTTGCTAAGTACCGGTGAAGCCCTTTCAAATGATATCAAACACGGTGTATTTATCTTAAAATTTATCACATTACCTTTTGTCCGCTAGAGGGCGTTACTTTAAATTTGAGAAACATATTTTCCAATATGTTACACAAGTTAAGCCCTTTCAAATGATACCAAATACGGCGTATCTATCTCCATTTTTATTTTTACCACATTACTTTTTGTCCGCTAGAGGGCGCCATATGGCGTTTTGTGACAGGTCACATAGCATATGTTCAGCGAACGATTAAGACGGTTCTAACGATACCACATATGTCGAGTTCCGATAAGTAGATTAGGAGCTATAAGGAACAAATTAACATCCTCACAAACATACATACATACATAGCCTGTCAAAATCTTAATCATAACCCTCCGTAAGTCCGTAGTCGGGTAATAATTAAAAAAATATTCTCTTCTTTCTTCTCTTTCTGTAATTAATATATTTGTTAATTAAATATATTATATTAATAATATTTAAGTTTCTGTGAAATTGTTACTACGAGTATTTTGGTGAACAATAAAGTTTATTCTATTCTATTACATTTGGTTGTTTTATTTATTAGAATACGTTGCAGCAACCATACTACTATAATATATACAATTAATACAACTATGCTATTGACTGTAAATATTATAATCGATTACTGCATAACAATTAAAAAAATAATGTGAACATATTTCATAAAAAATAATAATAAGAAAAATCAATTAATATAAATTCATTTTATAAAATTGAAATAACACGTCAACAATTTCCACCTACTAACTTTCATCCTAAGAAATCTTAAGTTACGGAAAATAAAGATCATTTAGTCGCCGTATTAAGTGCGAGCGAGAAGTATGAATGAAAGTATCGGTGGCGCAGTTAGCCGTCCGCTCGAGCGCTCGGTGCGTAAAATACCTAAACTTGCGTAAAGCCGAAACGTAAAAGGACTCATAATTGTTTATTTTAACATTTAACAGTATGAAGTTGAAAGCAACGACATCCTGCCGGCCGATCCTTCAAGCTTTGCCCAGCTGGTGAGCAAATTAATCGTGACATCGACGAACAACGGCGACGTGTACACGTGTGTGGCTACTTCTGCACTCAACCAGAAATCTGCTTCTACGACTGTTTTCACTGTTGAAGGTTACTATTTTTTCTATGTCAATAATATCCTGAAAAGATTTATATTTAAATTGTAATATCAAAGTTACAAAAGTTGAAATCAGTGACATCTAGTAATGACAATTGGAGTTAAAAGCACTTGTGATTCGGCTACTCGATAACAGATGGCGTTGTCAGTATGTTTTAAAACTCGAGCTTTAAATTACTTTTTGTTTTTATTTTGTTAAACTTTTTTTAAATAATATTAATTAATTATTTTCAGGAAGCGAAGAAGAAAACCTGTTAACCCTAGAGAAACTGTTCCGTATGCCAGCGAAACCAGTAATCACTTCTTACTACACGAACATCTTCCAAAACATTGGATCAGATGTCATCCTGCCATGCCGAGTGGACAGCGTCAGCAAGTCGCAAATCTTCTGGCAAGATAACAACGACGATTTGGTATTCGGGAACTCTAGGATGCGGGTAAGAGCATAAAATACATATTTTTCTAAATTATGAATAGGCTCGCGTTTGACCACCATCTCACCTGAATGAAAGCGATAATGTGGCCGACGATGGAACACGCTTGCATAGAAGCAATCTATTCACTCTTGACTTAAAGATCCCTAGGCCATAGCTATCAGGAAACACTGATTCGGCAGGGAATTCCACTTCTTAGCTGTACGCATAATGAATGTGTTCTCAAAGCTTTGTACGTATGGGTTGGATCTCCACCATGCGTCAGACCATGTTTCTAAACCAAACTAATTATTTTTTATGCTTGTGACGAGTTTACAACTAATGTATGGAACTCATAAAAGTGCGGCCAAACGACAATGTGGCAAGTTTACATACATTTTATTACTTACTTAACCTATGGGTTGTGCGTAAGTGAACTTTGGAACCTTGGAATAAAGGCAAAGAAGGAACAGGAGTGGGTTTTATTCAGTAAAAGACTAACACTCCCTCTCGCTCTGCCTAAGGGCGGGAGAAGTCATTAGATGATGTCCCACTTAAAAAAATTACAGTATTGTTGGAAAGTGGTGTAACAAAATAGGTTACCTACGTTTTGCCTAAGTTTTTGATTTAGATATTACAGGCGTGATTATTATCTTACTTCTTATAACAAACCGCTCTAACAGAATATTTACTTGAACCCCAATTTTTAAGTGAATATTTTTGATGATTCTAAATAAATTTGTTTTTTTTTTATATTCCACATCTAAGCTAAGCAGAGCTTACATATGTTATGGGTACTAGACAGCTGATAAACGAACTTATACATTTCTAAATACATATATATTGTAGATAAATTACACCCAGACACAGAACAAATGATCGTGCTCATCACACAAACATTTGTCATGGGTGGGAATCGAACCCACAACCTCCGGCATAGCAGTCAGGGTCACTAACCACTAGACCCACAGGCCAGTCCAATATTACACCGGTAGGCGTACGTTATTTAGACTGTCTTAGAGCAAGCAAACCTCGCTAAACGCTGAATTCAGATTCAGACCGGTCTAACTCTTATTACACTACACGATGCTGAATACAGTGTGCTGAATAACTAGAAGTGTAATAGGCTCTTTACATCCTAACTTTCTTAACAATTGTAGTTCCTCAACAGGTGCTGCCCTCTGGCGACCTCCTAATCAACCCCCTCCTGTGGACGGACATGGGCAACTTCACCTGCATAGCCAAGAACATGTACGGCAAGGACATCCAGACGACCTTCGTGTATCCTCTCAGACCATCCAAAGTATAAGGGTAAGTTGCGAACAGTTTTTTTAGTAATAGAGGGTTCTTTTTAGGGTTCCTTACCCTAGGGGTAAAAACGGAACTACTACTAAGACTTCGCTGTCTGTCCGTCTGTCTGTCACCAGGCTGTATTTCAAGAACAGCGATAGCTAGACAGTTGAAATTTTCACAAATAATGTATTTCTGTTGCCGCTTTAACAACTAAACTAAAAACAAAATTAAAACAAATATTTAAGAGGGGCTCCCATACAACAAACGACATTTTTTTACCGAATTTCCTAAGGACGGTAAGGAGCTCTTTATGCGCGAGTCCAACTCGCACTTGGCCAGTTTTTTATTACTAGTGGGTTCTTTTTTCAGTCTAGCATAGAGAGTTCTTAAGAAACACCTCTTACAGTTTTCAAAATTTCTAAAAAAATATACCGCACTGAATTATAGAAAAACGTTGGTGGATTTAAATTAGTAATCCATATAATTCCATACTTTCGCTGACAGAAACTTTCATGTTCGACACTTTCACCGTCATGCCTTTTCAGCTACCGAATATTTAAATTGTTAAGTAAATTAACTTTACTAATTTTATTTATTTTTATTGTTACAGCGCAAAAAAATACACCATTTTCACGAGAAACGTTACCCGCCGATTTAATCTCGATGTTCCTATTATTAAGTGACGTTTAAGTATAACTTAACTTATTATTAGTCCCCTAAGTTATAATGTATACAAAAAAGTAATATAAGTACTTAATATATTAAAAAAAAAAATGTTACTTGTATGCCATTAAAATATTCAAACGTGTCCTAAAGACGATTAAAAAAAATAAAGAATCAGAAAATGTGAACTATACAATAGCGATTGTTTTATTACACTTGAGTGATTGATTTAAGAGGATTGCAGAACCTAATCGCGAGTTTTATTATGCGCAAAAGTATTTAATTCATTGCAATAAACAGAACCAAAAAATATATGTTATTCATCAAGATAAATGCTACATAGTGTGTTCAAAACATTATAGATAGAAAAAAACACGAAAATGCCTCTAAAGATTACTTTTATCGGTCAAAAACCGGATTAACTTACATGCAATCATTCCGATTCTTTGTCAGATTATTCTACAAGCAATGTTTTTATCGTTATAATGTTTTAATTTTGTTATCAAATCTGTAGATTTTTATTAAATCGCTAAAAAGCTTTGTATTTGCAAGCATTGTGTCTTTGTGTATTTCTTTTGTTTGCAATCCGAGAATGACTGTGTTTTAGGCCATATAGTCCTCTTAAAAATTAAATGACACTACTTTTTTTTCTATTATCAGTTGATTTAATTTATTTACATAAATGGTTCAGAGACTTATTAAACTGTGTAGATTAAATAATCCAACTTATTTTTGTAATTAGTATTTTGTCTGATTTTGCGACTGGATTTTTATTTGTTAAGTTATTATTTTGTGATTTTATTTTAAGGTTATTTTGTACATACATAGAAACTTGATTATTACCTATTATTGTATAGTTTTTATACATGTATGTTATGTACAGTTGGCAGCATTTCCAAAACTCTATTTTTCATCAGCCATTTAATGTTTACAAAAATCTTAATATACATACAGATTGTAAAATACAAAAATTTCCATGAATTTTCCCTTTTTCTGCCCTTATAATTTGGCTTTTTACTAAATAAAAATTGAAAATTTTACTAAATACATTAATTACTCCAAGTAAATACATTTCCATTCCTATTTTGCTAACTGTACTCAGATTAAAAACTTGATGTTATACATACGATCTCTGTGATTTTTGAAATAAATGTTTTATTATTACACCACTCTAAGTTTTTTTACTAAACCCTTCTTAATGATCTATCAACCATGCAAGAATGGGCTTAGATGGATAATCTCAATAATACAATTACATATAAATTTATAATGGCGTATTCGCTATTCAGTGTCTTTAGTCTTGTAAAAATAAAAGATTATTTATGTTATTCTTACGTAATTCTATCTTAAAATATCAATAAGAGTATCTGTAGAATTAACGTACTATCGTACACCTATATACAGCTTCTAGTGTACACATGGACATTTATACAGCTGTTATGCAGTTGTTATGTAGCTACTGTACAGCAACAATTCTCCACTAACTTAATGCTGTGTAATTTGGGGTTATTTTTGTAGTTATAATAATAATAATAATTTATTCAAAAAATACATTTGCAAAAATATGAACATTAGGCAACAGTAACAAGGTTTCCTATTACAATAATGATACAATTACAGTGCTTAAAAATATTGTAAAACTAAAATATCAAAAAAAAAAAAACAAAAAAGTACAATTAGTAGTGGGTTGGAATTGCATTATTTGATAGTGGACCGCCCGATCTAGAATAAATTAAACCTGTGTTTCAGGCCATCACTTTACAGTCCAGTTTCATTGCGACAATAAAAATTTAAAATTAGAGTAAAATTATTATAAAAAATGTTCTACTGTAATAAATGACTACGATATATAAGAACTGTATAAGCGCTTATACAGGTTTTATACAGCTTAGAGTGTAGACCTGATCCTTTATACAGTTCGTATACAGTGTTGTGATTCTGAACTAACTACATTCAGTTTTCGCTTATACTAAAAACAATCTTGTATATGATTTAAAGTACAATACTCTATTTTAGAGTACAGCAGGCAACCCTATACTTTAGCCTCATTTTAGTATTTTACCAGTTCAGTTCAGTCACAAACCGATCGATCCAGATCATTATAATTTATCCACGGATCCCTCTATAATGATCAAGAGTATTATGTCGCAACACTGAATTCGTTCATCCGAAGGTTGCGAGGTGACTGCACCAGTTCTTGTCCATCCTTTCTAAAGTGATGGTCCTTAGTGCTGGGCCAGATTTCACACGCGAGCGCTGGGCGGGTGCAGCGCGACGAATTTAAATATTTATATAAGAACTTCATTTGAGCGGCCATACGACACGCGGTCGCGGGAACTGACAATGGCTGCTCGACGTAAGACACGTAGACATGTGTACTACGCGCTCCAAATGAGAATAGGACCGATTCCTATGTTTTTACGTCTCATCGTACTGTCAAATCCAAAAAAAATTGGCGAAATTGAAGAACTTAGAGATGAGTAAAATTGAAGAATTGAATTCTGCTTAAACTTTTTTCGTTCCCAGTTCATAAATAAATTAAATTTTTCGTAAATTAATTAATGTTTAAACATTTCTTTTCTCAATTTGACAGTAAATCTTGACGTCACAACATGGCGGGCGATCCTATTCTCATTTGGAACGCATTGTAAAGTGGGAACTAATTAGATACAAATAAATACAAATACAAAACATTTATTTGTGCACACAGGTACAATTGAGTTGTTACAAAAGTTTTTAAATATGTAGGTATCTCTGTGTCCTGTCACAGTAAGCGGCATACAAATATTAATAAAATAAGTATTGTTGCTCCTACTGAACAATATTGACTAAGTAGGTACACATGTTATTATTGAATAGTCACTATAATAAGGACTAATAACAATCTTTTAAATAATCGAGATAGACCTACGCACACATAGAATACGACTGATTTGTGCGTAAAGTTACAAAGCATGGCGTGGATCTAATGTCTATCTGTCTATCTAATCTCTAATAAATCGTCTTAAGTGGCCCAATATAGTTCTAGGTTAACTCACGCGATAGCTGTTCATGTAATGAGAGCACCGGGAAGGAGCGGTGGCATGTGTGTGCGTGGATTGGCCACTACTAGATCTACAGGCTGCCTGGCCAGGCCTGTCAAGTCCATCATCAGACCACGCGACGTACAGCGTTGCGCCACCGGTACATAGTAGACATCCCACCCATACGCACAAAGCGTTTTGGGAACACAATTAATGTGCGTACGACCAAGGAGTGGAATTCCCTGCCGGAGTCTGTGTTTTCTGATAGCTACAACTTAGGGGTCTTTAAGTCAAGAGTGAATAGGTTGCTTCTAGGCAAGCGTGCTCCATCGTTGACCTCATCATCGCTTACTATCAGGTGAGATGGTGGTCAAACGCTAGCCTATAAATAATAAAAAAAAAGTCAAACACACACTGTGATATCGTGTATTCACTGTAGATATCTATACTATCTACAATGTACCTATCGTTTCTCTAGTTGTAACGTAAGCTTTACAATATTGTTTAAGACAAACCTTAAAAATAAAAAATAAATACTCTATCATATTAGGTTACACTGTAATGATTGTTGTAAGTTGAAAAAAAAAATAGACTGCGGATAGGTGGAATCGCGTAAGACCCACGCCGTTCGCCGCACCTCTCGCCGCACCACGCTGCCAGCCTGACCCAGTACTTAGAGTTCAGTGAGCGGCTAAGATTGTGTGGTTACTAGGAGCTACCTTAGTTCATTATCTTATGTGGAGTATTTAAAGATTGTTTGAGAAGTGTGATGCGGTTTGTGGTTTATGAAAATTGGATATCAAGAACCCGCAAATGTTCCTTAGTAATCTTAATTATAATTTCTGGTGAGAAATATGATTGTGAAGATAGAAGGTGTAGATATAATTGTACCTGCTGCCAAAGGTTTAAAGTAGAAAATTTTCCCAAGGGAACACATTTTTGACACAATCAGCCATATAATGTTCTCACTGCTGGGACTATAGCCTCCTTCCAGATTTTCCGTGACGTAATAAATGAATACAAAAATAGATATACTAAGGTAGGCGCCAGATAGCCCTATAATAACGGTCATTGACCCTTCTACATTTTTTGTTGACGTGTATTGAAAAAAAACTTTTTTACACCACCTGCTCGATAATGTCGTTTTATACGTCATACAAACCTCACTTAAAGCAAGTCATTGATAGAATGATAATGCAGTATGGCCGATCCCTAGGGAATAATGAGATTTGAATTTGGAACAAAATCGTCAACATTGTGAATTAAAATGTACGTGTATCGAACAAGTTGACTCGAAATTCAAACTGGCCACTAACAAATAGAATAAAACCTGCTTACTGACGGGAGCATTATAGAAAATTGAAAGTATTTAATCTTGGAGTAGTGAATTATGTCTGTTTGATGAACTTGTTAATACAATACTTATATTTTTGTAATATATGATTTGGTCGACCAAATTGTCTTTTAATTATCTCACAGATGGTGTAAAAAGTAGAGTATGCAACACGGGGATAAAGCTGTCTTTGTCTTGAGCGGCTTGAATTCCTCACTTCAGTCAGGTTTCTTTATAAACTCCGTCGCTATGCGCGGGAGTAAATTTTATAAAGCCCTCACTATCGTTCGGGATTAAAATCAGAAACCTTCGTTTCGTTCTGAATTCACCATGCCGCCCGCGACTTAAAGACACTGCTTTATTCCCTAGTCACATTAACTACTATTTGCTTTTTGCTAAAGGTGTCGATATTATGTTCCAATCACAAAAGACAACAGCCTTGCGAACTCCACAGTTGATCAAGTGTGAGGTAACCGTACCCACAGTGTGAATAGCTGGAAGTTCGTGCGCCGGAAGAAAGCCGCGCCTGCGCGATAGCAAGCCAAGGTAACGCAGGCTAACTCACTGCATCGAACACTGGAAGGCGTGGAGATGACCATTGATTATTTATGGAACAGAAACTAGAAACGATTCATAAACGCATTTCCTAGAAGCCTAGGTCAACATCCATCATCACTTCAGCCGGAAGACGTCCACTGTTGGATCTAGATCTTCTTAATGGTCCTGTGCGCTTCGCATCCATTGGATTTCCTCAATCGTCACCAGGCCATCAGTCCATCTTATGGGAGACTGTGTACCGGTGTTACGGTTGCCACTCCAGAATAGGAGTGAGGCGTATTTATCGTCACAGATAAATATAACAGATATCTGAAAATAGCAGTCTGTCACAGTTACGAATGTGCGAAATAAACTGTTGTTGCTCCACGCGACTGCTACAAGTCACACTGAGACACTAGGAGGCTTAAATAGCCTGTAAAAGCATGAGGGATTGTTTTCAGTTTTACAAAAGATAAATTATTATCAAACACCTAATTGTAAAAGATTAATTCGGTACTTCTAAAGAGCAAACAGCAAAACCAAAAAAGTTGATCCTAAAAAAGTAGGTAGGCATTTATCGTTTATTCAGTTATTAAAACACAGTTACTGGTAAACTTAGTCACAAGCTCAAACAAAACAGACTGTTACATACACAACGGTTACATGGAACTGTAAAGAACCGATCCTTTACAGTTCCGTGTAACAGTTGCTATTTTGTCACAGGTTTTTGGAACTGCTATTTTTATTAATTATTAGTAGCAGGAACAGGCGTAACAGATATGCGAACTAACCTGTTCCAACCCACCTCTACTCCAGAATCTCTCGGTCCCATCGATCGTCTATTCTGTGATGAATGTGCCCAGACTACTGCCATTTAAGTTTGACGAATCTTCTGCCTGTGTCGGTAATCTCAGTGCTCCTATGGGTCTTCATTTCTGATTCGATTACACAAGGAAACTCTGAGCCTTTTTTTGCCCTTTGGGTGACTTTAAGCCTTCTGATGAGGCCCATGGTGAGTATGACAACATTTCGGACCCGTATGTTTTTTAATGATATAAACCATAGCTCGACTGCGATGCCAGGCGAGGCGAGGCACACTAGTTTATTAAGATGGCATCACCGTCAACGCGCACTGATCATAGAATTCTCAAAACGTTTAGGACATATACCTATACAACATTCCGAAGACAACTATCGGGCAGTTACCTGGACTAGATACAGCACGAGTCTGATCGGAGGATCCTCCCTTTTCAATGTAAGCATGTGGGATTTTACACCTTGTTTTGCATAACAGTAACATAATTATACATTTGAATTTGATTTTCTCTGTAGGTACCCATTATTTTATCATCAGTTTATCTACTTGACCTTTGCAAATAAGTAGATATTATCTAAGCTACTAACGAGATAATTATTTAATTATCCGAACTTTCTTTACCAAACATGCAAAACTAAAATTATACGAGAAACTACAGAGCAACGATTTTTATGATCATTTTGTCATAATTTCAGCCGAAAGAAGTCCATTGCTGGAAATAGGCCTTCCCCAAGTGTCGCCACTACAGCTGGTCCTGTGTGTCTCGCATTCATCGGATTCTTGCAATGGAAAGAAAAATGAAAAACCCTCTACAATGAGCAGGTAAGGACCAGCTCATTGTAAAGGGTTAACAACACAATAAATAGCATAAAATTAAACAACACAACAGATAGCATGAAATTAAACAGCACAACAGATAGCATAAAATTAAACAACACAACAGATAGCATGAAATTAAACAGTACAACAGATAGCATAAAATTAAACAACACAACAGATAGCATGAAATTAAACAGCACAACAGATGTCATAAAATTAAACAACACAACGGATGGCATAAAATTAAACAAACACATTGTGATAAACAATGTTTGGTCATAAGGGGTTGCGGAATTGTTTGTACACTCCCTCCCCAAAGTGGATGATGGTTATTTTTAGTTTTCAAATCCCAAAAAAAGTAGTAAAACTAACTTCTCTACATAACCTTATTTTTAGTATATGCAAAACCTGAAGCACCTGTCTAATATTTATATGTAAAGAATCTATGTATATTTGAAAACTGTATTATGAAAATACACAAATTTATAAGCTTGATATGGTACCTGGTTGGTGACATAAATACATGGTCACCGGGCCACCCGGGCGCCAGATGGGTTGTTTTGCTCCTGTACTCAGCTGTGCGCTGGCGCTTAACGCCCGCTATGACCTGTTTTATACTTATAAGTTTCGTTAGGTGATGTCCAACTTGTGACCTTTTTTAATTATTTTTGGGTAAAAAATATAACATGGTGTAAAAATTATTGAAATCTATTCAGTTACTGATTCTGAACAAACTATATTCTGGTTTCACATAAAATAAAACTTATGTGGTATAATTATGTCAGGTAATTTTTTTTTACGTGGAAAGTCATAAAATCACAAGTCTGCAAAAAAAAAAAAGTTGAGAGCTGTTTTGATTTTTTGGCGTAATTCTTATGTTTTTGGGTGTGCTGAATCCGAAAATGACTTTCATTTGCTCGTAGAACGTCACGTTTTCTGACAATATAGGTATCTATGTTAAACAAGTTATCACCTTAAAATAAAAGATAAAATACTAAAAAAAAAAATTTTATTTATAATTGCGTAACGAAACTTATTTTTTTTTCTTAAATAAATTCATTAGTAAGCACTAAACACGTTTCTTTTTCCCAGTGAGACTCCTTTTGGTACATTTTCGCTTGTAGGAAGCATCTGGAAGGTCTCTCTGAAGCATCCAACAGTAGTCTGATATCACTGAGACGCTCCATCTTCCCTGGTATCTTTTTTCCATATCCTTAATATCTTGGTAAAATCGTTCACCTTGCTCTTTACTCACGTCTCCTAAATTTTCTGGAAAGTAGTCGAGAAGGGAATGAAGAAAATGAACTTTTAAACTCATTAGGCAACCTAAAGCTTGAAATGCTTTTAACATTCTTTTGACGATTTGTTTGTAGTCAGGGTCTTTGTTATTGCCTAAAAAATTTTCCATGACCTCTTTGAAGGCAATCCACAATTTTCTTTGAGGATCCGTCATGGTTGTGATGAATTGTGGATCAGCCATAAGCCGTCTAATATCTGGTCCAGTGAAAACACCTTCTTTCAACTTTGCCTCCGAGAGGCCTGGAAACTTTGATATTAAGTATTTAAAGCAATTTCCATCTCTTGGAAGTGACTTTACAAATTGCTTCATCAATCCCAGCTTTATGTGAAGCGGTGGTAGAAGAACTTTATGACGAGGCACCAATGTTTCACGCAGGATGTTCTTTTCGCCGACGTTAAGCTCTTATTTAGAAAGTAATGATAGTTATGGCCTGAATACATTTAAAAACAATTATCAAAATAAAATTGTACTTATTAATTTATGACTTCAAGTTAGCCCAAAAACCCCTTTTTGTAATAAAATTTTGCGTTTAGCAAAATAACGTGACGTTCTAGAATTTTTTGAATATTTTTTCAGCTTTCAGAACACCTTAATACATATAAATCAGTTGGAAACATCCAGACAGCATTTTTTTTGCAGACCTGTGATATCTTCTCCAACTCTAGGATGGAGCGAGAGACCGTGCCAGACTTTAACCACATAGTAGATAGAATAGAATAAACTTTATTGTACACCAAAATAGTAACAACTTCACAGAAACTTAAACCTATGTACACAGCGGCGGTCTTATCGCTGAAAGCGATGTCTTTCAGACAACCTTGGGATGGAATATAAGAACTTAAACTAAAAACGGGGGTAGTCTGCGGTGTACTAGTTAGGTACAGAAGACAATCTCTTGTATGTACTTCACTTTTTATACCTACACTCGATGGACGCACACTAATGAGCTTTAGAGCCGGAACTGTTCGACGAGTTGTCCGAGACGCGATCGAGACATCGTGTCTGTGAGCGGTGTCTATGTGTGCGTTGCTCGAGTGCGCTTTGTATGTAGATTGACTTCTATACCTATTTCGTGCTTTAACTGTCAAAAATCCACCTCTATTTACAGGATCACAAAAACTCAAAAATTACCGAGACTACCACATGATAATATAGATAAAAATATCTATTCAAGTTGGATCATTCGTCTCCACTCCCGCCGTGTGCCTCAAGCGCGCAGCCTGACCGGGTAACATTTGACAAAGGCTAAGTTTAACTGAACGATCACATAACTACACTTAACTCGACTGCAGTTAACTTCACTGCATGTTTAACTGTTGACGAATTGCGTGCTATGAGGTCAATTGAGATGATTTTGTGAACTGTAGAAATCTTCGTGTAATTCTAGTGTTTAATATTATAAGCTCAAGCGCTTCTGTCTATGCAGTTTCAACCTCCATAAAAGTAAATGATTGCGCCGATATGGTTATAAGAAGCATTCAGTAGGTATGTTGTGTCGTGGTAGCGCCCGGAGGACACGGTGGAGCATATACTTAATGATGGTCTGCTGCCTGGTTCCCGCTTGGACGGAGCTCCGCCGTGTCCTCGTTGGGGCGATCGGCGGCGGCGAAGTCTTGCGCCGGGCCCTACAGGCCATGGTTCGGAGTCATGGACTCAGGCCTCCCCACTAGGAGAGGGAATGGGCTGTAATCCAAGACGCGGGCCCAGTGCGGGTTGGTAGATGTCACACGTCTTCGATTTTTTTGTTCTAGGACATCACATTTCCTCGGGATGTTTTCCTTCACCATTTTGAGAGCAGTCACGATGAAATAAATACAAAAAGTTTATTTGTGCACACAGGTACAATTTAGTTGTTACAATTATTTGTATAGTGTCTCTGTGTTCTGCCAGAGTAAGTGGCATACAAAAGTAAGCCACTTTCTCTTAATATTTAATATTAATAACATAAGTATTTTAAATAACTGACATAAGTACTTAAACGGATACACAGGGTATGCTTATTCATTTTATATGTAATACTTTTATATGTAAAACCCATCCAGGCGCATTACTTAGTGTAATTTATTTTATTACTACTGCTCTCAAAACGGTAAAGGAAAACATCGTGAGGAAACCGGCGTCCTAGAACGAAAAAATCGCAGACATGACTGTGACATCCACCAACCCGCATTGGGCCCGCGTGGCGAATTACGGCCCATTCCCTCTCCTAGAGGGCAGGCCTAAGTCCCAGCAGTGGGAACATTAAAAAGGCTGATGATGATGATGATATTGAAAAGTAATGTTGTAATAACTTCTACATCTTCCACATCGCCGTCATCCAAAAACGTGCTCTTTTTTTCGATGGGAAAAATAATCTTATGACAACCCCCGCTCTTGGGCGGAGCGGGAGATAGTGTCAGACTCTTACTGACTAAAAAACCCATCCCGTTCCTTCAAGCCTTCATACCGGGGCTCGAGCGCCCTTTCGGATCAGAAGACTGGCAGCAATGCGATTCAATTTGGCAATTCTTTGGGCAATCTTTCGCAATTTTGATAGAGATATAATTAGTTCCCACGTTCGAAGCAGTAAATTCACGAATGCGAATGAATATATTAAGTGTGACATTTGCCTGTACTTTAGAGCTACATATATTAGACCTTAAGGTTATTGACCATAAATAAATAAACTACACAGGTAGCCTATATTGACGACATGGCAGGTTACTTCTCACAGTTTAAGTGCTGTGATAAAACAGTTAATTTAGTATAAAAAATATACACCGTTAAATTTTGACCATTTTAATCCCGTGGAGGGTCGATCCGGTAATTGAAACACAATCGATTTGTAAAGAAAAAATAAAAAAGTAAAGTACCTTTTTTAAAAACTCGTATTAATTTACGCATGTATGAAATTAATTTCTTTAAGAAAACGTCAGCTGAGCGAGTTCAATGACTTGTTGGTAGTAGTCGGCGTTGCGTACTAATTACCTACAGGTCATTGAATTGGTCTGAATAAACAAACTTTGGATGCTGATAAAAACTGGGAATGCTATAAAACCGCCCCTGTTGAGTATATAAATATTACTGATTTATTTTACATATCATAATCATCATATCAACCGAAAGACGTCCACTGCTGGACATAGGCCTCCACCAAGCGTCGCCAGAACGACCAGTCCTGTACGTCACGCAACCGTCAGATTCCCGTGACCCTGACCAGGTCATCAGTCTACCTTGTTGGAAGCCTTGCAACGCTGCTTCTTTCGCTCCGTGGTTGCCACTCCAGAACCTTTCGTCCCCATCTGTTCTGCGTGCAATGTGCCCTACCCATTGCCACTTAAGTTTGGCGATTTCTCCAGCTATGTTGATAAACTTGGTTCTACTGCAGATAGCTTCATTTCTGATGAGAACACGCAAGGTATCTCCGACATAGCCCTTTCCATTGCTCTTTGGATGATTTTAAGCCTTCTTATGAGGCCCATTGTAAGCGACCAGGTTTCGGAGCCATAAAGGTCTTCACTCGCAACACGCACTGGTCATAGACTTTCGTCTTGAGACAATGGTATATTGGACGAAAAGACTCCCCGCGCAGCTTCCCGAACGCTGCCCAGCCGAGTCGGATTCGACGATTGACCTCTTACTCAAAGTTAGACCTACCCAATTGGACCGTCTGTCCCAGGTAAACGTAGTTGGCCACAACTTGAAGTAACTCCATAAGTATACTAAATGGCCGCGCGTATGCAAACACAAAGTTACATAACCGACATAGTTATAAAAATGTGCGGGTTTACCGTACAATCGTAATTAAAATTAATGGAAAAATGTTATAAACAAATAAATAATGTTAATGACGAAGAGGAAATGTCATGTGATGTAACTCCGGAACAACACAAAGCATAATGATTGTAACATTAACGATAAATATTCGTGAAATCTGAAATTATTGCATGCGTCATTATAGACGGTTAGTTCAAGATTTTTTAGTGACCGTTCTGTGTTTTTCCATCGACGGTAAGTATAGACATAACTATCCCTAGCCCAGTTGCTAATCTGCAATAGTTAACGCTTGTAGAAAGCTTCAAATGTACGGCAATGACGTCGGCTCAACGCTCAGTCACGTGTTCAGAACAAAAGAATTGGCGGCAAGGTCAACACGAAGCGTTCGACGCAAGCGAAACGGTTGTGACTTGGCTAGGAGGCTGACTTATACTGTTCCCACTGCTGGGACTTACACCATGGGATCTGGGGTTAACAGTCCCAACACGCATGCATGATTTGCGCGTGGAGATGCAACGCCGGGACAAAACAAGTGGTTTACCATGATGTTTAAAGTAAGATTGTTTTATTCTCATTCTCTCGTGGAATACTACGCGCCATCGATGACTGAGGCTTGGTCCTTACCAGACGACCGGACGGCGAGTTAGATACCCATTGCTCTCGTCGACGGCGCGCACTATTCTCGCGCGCCTCAAGGAGTTGTTAGCAACAGCAGGGACCTAGCCGGGTCGAAGCCTACTGGGGCCAGAGTTATCCAAAAGGGAACTCGAGCCCCGGTATGAAGGCTAGAAGGAACGGGGTGGGCTTTTAGTCAGTAAGAGTCTGACATTATCTCTCTGCCCAAGAGCGGGGGTTGTCATTGGATGATTTTTCCCACCATAAAAAAGGTATCCATTGCTCATAGTCCACAAGCCCGCATCTACGGTGGCCGGAGATCGCACTGCGTCTACCGACACCCAAGACGTCTCCTGTACGACGGCTGAAGCGGCTGGCTCCTTCGCTAGCATTACTGCTACCTTCGCTCCGGACCATGACCTGAACCAAGGCCCAGCGAGAGAGGTCGCCGCAAATCGCCCACACACTGAGTAAACATTAGGAGGATCAATACACCTTCTGTGTATAAGAATAGGCATTTGCCCTGGAGCCACATAAATAAACTAATAAGCGTGGGCGAACGATAACACATCAGTACAATGATAGGCGTAATGTTGTTTTAATATTACTCCAACACTTATTTGATTTGACAAGCAGTACATCTGCCTACTGCTTGTCAAATCAATTATTTATCGGTAGTATTAATAGCACCTACGACTCGTCAATAAAGAGGAGGAATAATGAGGAGTATTTTTTGTAGAAGATATCCCCAGGAGAATCAAGGTTGCCAACATAGCCCGAAAAATCGCCCAACTTAAGTGGCAGTGGGCAGGGCTCGCAGAACAGATGGTCGATGGGTTCGAAAGGTTCTGGAGTGGCGACCGCGTAGAAGAAGACGCAGCGATGGAAGGCCTCCTACAAAGTGAACCGATGACTTTATTTATTTATGGTTTTCATCATTTCAGCCGATAGACGTCCACAGTTGGACATAGGCCTCCCTCAAGTGTCGCCACAATGATTGATCCTGTGCGTCCCGCATCCATCAGATACCCGCAACCTTCACCAGGTCATCGGTCCATCTTGTAGGAGGCCTTCCGACGCTGCGTATTCCGGTACGCGGTCGCCACTCCAGAACCTTTTGGCCTCAACGGCCATCTGTTCTGCGAGCAATGTGCCCTGCCCATTCCATTGCCTCTTGAGTTTGGTGATTCTTCGTGCTATGTCGGCAACCTTGGTTCTCCTGCGGATATCTTCATTTCTGATTCGATCACGCAAGGAAACTCCGAGCATAGAACTTTTCATTGCCCTTTGTGTGATTTTAAGCCTTCTGATGAGGCCCATTGTGAGCGACCACGTTTCGGCACCATAAGTCATCACTGGCAACACGCACAGGTCATAGACTTTCGTCTTGAGACACTGGTATGCTGGACGAGAAGATACCGCGCAGCTTCCCGAACGCTGCCCAGCCGAGTTGGATTCGACGGTTGACCTCTTTCTCGAAATTAGATCTACCCAACTGGATTGTCTGTCCGAGGTAGACGTAATCTTCCACAACCTGTATACGATTTATGGTTTTACTTTAACAAAAACGGCTATCCGCCAATTACATTAGGTAAAGACTATATTAATAGATACAAATTTTAAAAAATCACACTCGCAAAACTCCAGATATACTGACATGATAGTCTTCTGACCGCGAACACGTCACAGTCAGGGTGCGTGTCCAAAAGAGTGGACTGGTGAAGGTCGTGGGATTTTGATGGTTGTAAGAGGAACAGCCCCCCTAGCCATGTTACAATCGAATTCCGTTCTCTAATCGGTAACGCCTCGGTGACAGCAATTGTAGAAAACGATAAGTTGGTAGCCATGTTGACGCGCCTGAGTCGGCCGCTCGTTCTACAATGTAGCGTTTGTATAACAAAGGATGTTAAATATTGTAGAAACGATTTTGAATGATGTGAACTTGGCTACGAATTGTCTATTCGTTTGTTCTGACCACGCGACTTTACGCTGAGATGACGTCATTCCCATAAGTTTCGTCACTTTTCGACAGCGTTAACGATTGCAGAATAACAACTTGGCTAAGCGTGCAGGACCGATTGTTATATTAACACTTGGGGCCTATGTCCAATAGACGTCTTTATACGGACGACTGGAATGATGATAATAATAATTTAATTATCTACGGGCATCTTGATCTGATATAAGAAAGTGTTTACAATGTCAGGGTCAATCAGCACGGCTGGAGAGCTGTCCGGCTGTCCGACGCGTTGTTTGCCAAGTAATGTCAGCCAAATTGACGGGGGCACGGTTGGTGCAGAGGTTGAGCGATTGGCTGGTGTGTTGCTTGACTTGCATGTCGCGAATTTGATTCCCGCACGGAACAAATATTTGTATGTTCTATAAAGTTATTTGTTCCTGGTCTGGGTGTCATATGTGTGAGTTTAGATGTTTGTAAATGAAACCACGACACGTAGGAGTGGTTAGAAAAACTCCGCTTATGAATTCGGTTCCGATGTAACTATTCCATATTCAAAACATCCACACACACACACACACACACACACACACACACACAGGCTGCTTTTCCACTCGCCTATTGTAAACATCGAGCATGGTTTAAAAGCTTGTTACTGCATCTAACGCAATCCAACGTGATGTTTGACGAAAAGGCAACGTGAAAAAAGGAAGATAATACCTGAAAACTCTGTTAGCATTCAGTATTTCCGTGATTTACTCGAATATTTTACAAAAGTTGTTCCAGGAAATATAAGAATGTTGATATAATTTGCAAGGCTTCTATGGTAATACATTTTTGACTTTTTTAATTTTTGACCAAATTATGAAGTGTCGAAGTTCATGCGAAATAGCAGATTTTCAGAAGTCTTTACTGAATTAGTTTAAAACAAATTTACAAAATGATTTCAATGTAAGCCTAAATAATATCCCCAAGATACTGTGTTTCCAAAATATCTAATGAAAAATGTGTAATAACGTCATTATCGCGTAAGAGCGGGTGTATGAAAAACAGTCAAAATGTATTTATTTATTTATTTATTGGCACACCAACAGCATTACATACATGATTATATAAAAATAATATTAAAAACAAGGCACTGGTATGTATGCCTATTACAGGTATGCACAGCTTACACCATGATAGATATAACATTAATTATTAAAAATTACTACAAAAAAAAAAAACAAGGAGGAAAAAAAAACACAGATACAATTATAAAAATAAAAATAGAAATATGTCTAAAATAGAAAATTAAACATTGAAACATTAAAAAAAAGAAAAAAAAACCGGCCAAGTGCGAGTCGGACTCGCCCATGAAGGGTTCCGTAGCAGCAAGTAACATAATATAAAAGTTCTTGTAATGTGTTGTAACTTTGATCGATGTTTTAATAATAGTGTATTTTTTTTCGATTTATGACGCCTTAAAAAAAACTACTTACTAGATTTCGTTCAAACCAATTTTCGTTGGTAGTTTTTATAGTAATGTACATCATATATTTTTTTTAGATTTATCATTCTCTTATTTTAGAAGTTAGAGGGGGGGGGACACACATTTTACCACTTTGGAAGTGTCTCTCGCGCAAACTATTCAGTTTAGAAAAAAATGATATTAGAAACCTCAGTATCATTTTTGAAGACCTATCCATAGATACCCCACACGCATGGATTCGACGAAAAAAAAATTTTTGAGTTTCAGTTCTAAGTATGGGGACCCCCAAAATTTATTGCTTTTTTTCTATTTTTGTATGAAAATCTTAATGCGGTTCACAGAATACATCTACTTACAAAATTTCAACAGTATAGCTCTTATAGTTTCGGAAAAAAGTTGCTGTGACATACGGACGGACAGACAGACAGACAGACAGACAGACATGACGAATCTATAAGGGTTCCGTTTTTTGCCATTTGGCTACGGAACCCTAAAAAGAGAGAAATGTATGTCGAGTAGCATCAAGATACAGGCGCCGTCTAGTTTGGGGACCACCGTATATTACATAATTGAAGCCCGCAAATAGTTACAGACCTATAATACGTTAAGATTATTTAATTTAAGGTACAATTTGTAACAATGGCTCAATAAATTTATTATTAATTCATATTTTTTTTTTTTTTATTATTTATTTGTTTATTTAGTTACACTGTCCGACATAAGGTAATTTTATTTCTATTGTGTTTCTAATTACGACATTCAAAGAGTTAATAGATACTATAATACTAGACATCACTCGCAAAACACTGCAACGTCTACTAGTTTTTTTTTTATCATTAACGTCCATAAATCTCATCAATGTTTTGAACTTTCAATTCAAAGCTGATCATTGAAATCCACCTTATAAACCTACTAGCTTTTGCCCGCAGCTTCGCCTACATATATAAAATATAGCCTATAGACAATTGCTTTGTATAATGTAGAAGCACTTTTTTCAAGTTTGTGAATGTGAAGCACCATGGAGCATTTTTATTAGGTTACAACTTTTTTTTTTGACATTACGAGCATGGCAGTTGAGAGTTTGTCATGCTCACTCAAATGTCTCGCTGTTGGTGGGACGTGTTATTGGGTCGTTAACTAGCTGCTTCCACCGGCTTCTCACGCGTGTTAAGGATCTACACTACGCGTTATTCAGACTCGTTTTGTCTATGGTTCGACGTATCTCGACTATGGTTTGACGTATCGCGCAGTGTAATAGGGGTTAGACTGTCTTTCTATGAATGAAAATAGTACGAGTCGGAATATCGCACGCGATATTCAGCGCAGTTTAATAGGTCCTTTAGTCGAATATTAATCTAAAGAACATATTCTTTGGATAAAACTAATCTAGGTGCTCTCCCAGTACCTAGATGGCCTACCCGTTTACCAAGTATCATTGGAATCTGTTCAGCCGTTCAAGCGTCAAGTAACAAGCATACAGACAAATTTACACCTTTATAATATTAGTGCAATATCTTTTGTTAATAGTTACACCACACCTGTTACTAAATCATAGTCTATTAGCCCAGACTTCTCGGCGACTTCAAAAGGTTTTTTAATGCCCCGACTTTTTATTATCGTGGGACCATAACATTATTTATAAAGTAATAATGGAGGCGACCGTCCTATTATTAATAACATCGTTCATAATAGTCGTGATAGGGCAGGCCTTAGCGATGATTTGCTGAATTCAGATCAGCTGAGCTGAGATTTTTGTAGAAGACGTGCGGGGGATTAGTGTGCGCTCTTTGAATTGAATGTAAAATGCGATTCGATGTTAAGAGTTCTGTTGCTTTAAATTGTTATTTCTCTTTATTTTAATCATAATTATTAATTGGATATATTTTGTTTTTTATTATTATTGATAGCCTTACGTTTGACCACTATCTCACCTGATGTGGTCTACGATGGAGCACGCACACTAGTGGATAGCTTGTCGATTAAATTATCTGTCGTTTAGATTTTGGAGAGAATGCATCGGAATTCCACAATTTCCCGGTACACGGTAGACATTCCTACCATGTATGTGTATAAAAAATTTTGGGAACACATTTATTGTGCGTACGGTCTGTGTTTCCTGATAGCTACAACCGGGGCCTTTACGTCATAGAATAATAGGTTACTTTAAGGCAAGCGTGCTCTATCGTCAACCATATCATCGGTTAACAACAAGTGAGAAAGTGGAATAATAATAAAATTATGTTCATCAATATTTGCAACATAAACAAAATACAAACTGTAAAGCCGCACTCTATTCTAGTGTATGACCATTTCAATCGAGTCGATATTTTTGACGTGAGGCTAAGTATGTTCAGTTCAAGTACGTATTATAACTAAACTATGCGTGACATAGTTATTTTGCTGTGGCGCCAAGCTTGACTGATTTAACTGACTGTTGACTGTATCTGTTATACCAATAATCCTCTTGACTCGCTTCTGAATCAACTCAAGTGCATCAAGCTTGTATCTGACAAATCCCCCGCTCTTGGGCGGAGCGGGAGATAGTGTCCGACCCGGCTGGGTCCCTGCTGTTGCTGACAACTCCTTGAAGCGCGCGGGAACAGTGCGCGCCGTCTACTACTTGGGCTTGGTCTGGACAGTTACCGGACGGTCGGACAGCGAGCTACCCATTGCTCACTGTCCGCAAGCGCGCGCATACGGTGGCCGGAAATCGGGATCAGAATCCCGGCGGCGGCGGCGGCGGTGATAACGCCGTTGCCTGATGCGTTCGGCCTCCTCCTTTGCGAGCATTACTGCTTCGCAGAAGTTGGCGGCCGCCTGCCACTCCTCCTCGCTCCGGACCATGGCCTCAACCAAGGCCACGATTTTAAAACGTCATGGTAAGCTGCCAGTACTCCACACGACCGAACTTACACTTAAAAAAGGTTGACCTGCTGGTCCAAAGCATCACTAGAATCACTCTTTGGCCAGCTACCTGGTCGAATTCAAATTCAAAAATCATTTATTTCAAATAGACCATTTGCAGGCACTTTTGAATAGTCAAATGTCGGTCAGTCCAAGAAAAGTGAAGCTAAATTGCACGTTCCAAAACGTAGGTCTCTATGGAGAAGAACGTGCAAGAAACTCCATGGACACTCTTTTAAATCATATTATGTGTTACATATAATGCTTGGTTACATATTTCTTGTTGCTTCTATTATGTGAGCACAATTTAGATAATAAAATAAAAATTTAAAAATAATTAAAAGATTTATTTATTTACTTTAACATAACACGGCCAAAAGCCAATTATATTAGTTAACACATACTATATTTGAATAATTACGAAGTAACAATACAAAAATAATAATGACTACACCACAGTCATATACTCATCTCACAGAACTCCAAACAGACAGACAAAATGTTCTTCCATTCATCAGCGAACACGTCACTATCAGGTTTGGCATCCAAGAGAGCGTTGAGCGCAGAGATTGCACGAGGGATAGGAGACTGGGCTCGGGCCACGGTACGACTCCCAGAAACAGCAAACAGTCGGTGCTTCCGATTACGACTATAGTTTATCGGAGCAAACAGCTGGCAAAGCTCGTCGTGTAGGAGGAGGAGGAGGAGGATTTTCCCGTGAAATATTTTACACATATTAATGATTTGGTCATTATTTCTTCTCATCAAAGAGAGACACATACTCCCAGGCCTGGGTAAAAAGTACTGGAGAGTTTATTAGTGTAGTAGTATCGGGGTAAATTTCTTAAATTTTAACATGTTCTTTCTAGAATGTTTAACTATTTGCTATTCCAGGATAAGTGAACTCTTTCGCTACAAATAACTATGTGGGGTAAAGAACTTTTTTTTATGGTGGGAACTAATCTTTTTTTATATCTTTTTTTATGGGGGGATGTCATGCAATGACATCTCTCGCTCTTGGGCGAGGCGGAGTGTCAGACTCTTACTGACTAAACGACACACCCCGTTCGTTCTAGCCTTCATACCGGGGCTCGAGCGCCCTTTCGGATAACCCTGGCCCCAGGACCCGGCTGGGTCCCTGCTGTTGCTGACAACTCCTTGAGGCGCGCGGGAACAGTGCGCGCCTTCGACGACTTGGGCTTGGTCCGGACAGCCGGACAGCGAGCTACCCATTGCTTACTGTCCACAAATCCGCGCCTACGGTGGCCAGAAATCGAGATCAGAATCCCGGCGGCGGCGGCGAGAACGCCGTTGCCTGATGCGTGCGGCCTCCTCCTTTGCGAGTATTACTGCTTCGCAGAAGTCGACGACCGCCTGCCAAGAATCCTTGCTCGGACCATGGCCTCAACCAAGGCCCGGAGCGAGAGGCCTAAGCCGCCTATAGCCATGGGGTAATGGTCTGGCAGTGCTGCAGTCGGCTGGAGATCGTGCTGTGATCGCACGTGTTCTGCGACAAGTCGCCCTACTCGATCCCCGGAGGCGTGCAAAACATCGTGCTCCACAACGCGGCCCACGTCGCTGAAGTCTGGATGAACGATATGGTCTACACTTGTACTAAACAAATACTCGTCGTCATCATCATCATCATCTCAGCCGATACACGTCCACTGTTGGACATAGGCCTCCCCCAAGCGTCGCCACATCGAACGTTCCTGTGCGTTCCGCATCCATCGGTTCCCCGCTACCTTCACCAGACCATCGGTCCACCTTGTAGGAGGCCTTCCAACGCTGCGTCTTCCGGCACGCAGTCGCCACTCCAATACCTTTCGGCCCCAACGGCCATCTGTTCTGCGAGCAATGTGCCCTGCCCATTGCCACTTAAGTTTGGCAATTCTTTGTACTATGTCGGCAACCTTAGTTTTCTGCGGATATCTTCATTTTTGATTCGATCACGCAAGGAAACCCCGAGCATAGCCCTTTCCATTGCTCTTTGGGTGACTTTGAGCCTTCTGATGACTGCCCACTGTGAGCTACCACGTTTTAATAGTCGTTGTATTGTTCTGATATTTTCATAAGAACTCCTCCAGACAATAAAATCATAACAAAAATACTTAGTGAAATTCTATACCTGTGCAATAAGGAAGAATTTCACGATTCTGGGTCAAAGGGAAGCACCCTATAAATTTTGATTCCCTTGACAATGTCGAAAAATATTTTTTGCGACATAACCGGTCCTATTTTTTTTTTTGTCTGTAACTTAGAAGTTTCATTTTTTCACCGCTTCAACAGACTGCAAACTTGATTATATGGTTTTAATTTCAACTCAATACCTTCATGCTTTCCCGAGATAAAGGGCCTTGACAAACAGACAGCCAGACTACATGAAAGACAGACAGACTAACAAAGTAATACTATAAGAGATTTTTCCTTTTGAGGTACGGAAACTCAAAAATGTCAAAGAATTAACAAAATCCAGTCTTAAAGCTTTTTTTATTGATGAACTTTTTTTTTTCTTTTTTTTTTTAATAGCCATTACTGTCCCACTGTTGGGCAAAGGCCTCCCCCAAGTCCTTCCAGACATTCTTCTCTCGCGCCGTCTCTAACCAGTTCTCGTGATACGCGTCTATGATGAACTTTTAGTTGTGTTATTTTGTCTATTTATGCTTCGTAGAGGACTGACTTGATAATGCCTTCACCAAAATTTTCGTGACGGAATATCCTTGATAAGTTCTAAGAACGGATGCACAGAGGCAAATCGTTACCATCATTTTTGTAGAAAATGAGACACGGACAAATAGATTCTATTTAAAGATTACCGCGAATATTGACAAGGTTTCAATCATCACGACTTACCAATACGGATCCCTAAAAGGATTTCGTAACACCATGCAAAATTGATTTTCATCTGTACACTCAATTGACGGCGATCTTTCGCGTTGAGCTCTAGTTCAGGCCATGGTCCAGATCAAGAAGGAAAAATAAAATATAATAATAATAATATTGCACAAGTTTTATACAATGCCAATGTAATGCAAAGCAATGTTTTTAGGGTTCCGTAGTCAACTAGGAACCCTTATAGTTTCGCCATGTCTGTCTGTCCTCGCTTAATCTCTGTGACCGTTAGCACTAGAAAGCTGAAATTTGGTACCAATATGTATATCAATCACGCCGACAAAGTGGTAAAATAAAAATTGGAAAAAAATGTTTTATTAGGGTAGCCCCCCTATATGTAAAGTGGAAAGTGATTTTTTTTTTTAATTTCAACCCTATCGTGTGATATATTGTTAGATAGGTATTTAAAAATGAATAAAATCATTTTTTGATAATGTCAATAATTTCGGAAATAATCGCTCTAACTTTTGAACAATAAGTTTAGAAAATATGAAAAAAATTATGGAAAGAACAGTTTTTGTACAAAAAAGACAAAAAGGTTCTACAAAATAATTTCTGGTCTAAGTTTGTAGTATAATCGTATATGCAAGCATATTTTTAAACTCATAAGTGAGTACACATATTGTGACGGACGGGAAACTACGGAACGATATACCGTATACGCTCTTGGCCGGTTTTTTTTTGGTTGGCCACATTCTTTAAACTGTAACTAATTTTTAGTTTAAAATTGGATACTGCTGGGACTTAGGCCTCCTCTCTGGGAGGGGACGTGTTCTACCCCGCGGGCCCAGTGTAGGTTGGTGCATATCACATGTCTTCGTATTTTTGGTTTCCTCACGATGTTTTCCTTTACCGTTTTGAGAGCAGTGCCGATGAAATTAATTACAAAGTAATGCGCCTAGCAGGGTTTGAACCCGCGACCTACTACTTTTTTGACTGGCTTGTTGGTTTAGTGGTTAGTGACCCTGACTGCTATGCCGGAGGTCGTGGGTTCGATTCCCACCCAGGACAAATGTTTGTGTGATGAGCATAATCATTTATTCTGTGTCTGGGTGTAATTTATCTATAATATGTATGTATTTAGACATACATAAGTATGTTTATCAGTTGTCTAGTACCCATAACACAAGCTCTGCTTAGCTTGGGACTAGTCGGCGTTGTGTGATAGTTATTATTATTACAACTCATAAATCGGGGCCGTTACCACTCGGCCACCATTGGTCCTAAAAAGAAATAAAAAAAAAACACTTAGGTTGGTACTTCAGACTAATTTCAATATATTATTTAAGTGCATCTTGTTAAAAAATGGCTTTGCTAAGAATTTCCTAACCTATAAATAAATACTTCAAACGGTCACCATCTTTAATTTACAAAACCCTTTCGATAACATGACATGAACCACAGAGGTGACCGTGCTATCGATAATTATAAACACCAATACATCATGTTCACTAGAGGTGACCATATATCGATAAACCCAATTGATCTTTAGCAATTTGCATTTAATGACACATATCATCGGCATCGACTTGTCGATAAGGAGGTGTATCTCTAGTAATTAATTATTGAGTTAGATTAAGATTAATTTTGTCGATGATATTAAGGATTTATTGCAACGGCTATGCATTATAATATATAATGTTAATAGTACAGTATCTAGGTTTGCAATCTTGAGTTTATACTGAGTAAGGAAAATAAACATCGACATAATTCAAAAGAAACAAACATTAAATCATATCTCTACAGGGTTATTGGTAAAACATTAACAACTTTGCAGGACTGTATTACTACGCGGGCTTGCGGACAGTGAGCAATGGGTAGCTCACTGTCCGGCCGTCCGGTGACTGTCCGGACCAAGCCCAAGTCGTCGACGGCGCGCACTGTTCCCGCGCGCCTCAAGGAGTTGTCAGCAACAGCAGGGACCCAGCCGGGTCGAAGCCTACTGGGGCCAGAGTTATCCGAAAGGGCGCTCGAGCCCCGGTATGAAGGCTAGAAGGAACGGGGTGGGTCTTTTAACCAGTAAGAGTCTGACACTATCTCCCGCTCCGCCCAAGGGCGGGGGATGTCAATGCATGATTTTTCCCACCATAAAAAAAGGACTGTATTACTAACATCATAAACAACAACTTTTGTTCTATGACTTTTTACAAAAAATAATACATTTACCAAAAACAACCCTTCAAGATCTGCCCTGCGAGTCCTGCCCATTGCGACGTTGGCGATTTTTCGAGCTATGTCAGAAACCTGGTTCTCCTGCGGATATCTTCATTTCTGATGTGATCACGCAAGGAAACTCCAAGCATAGCTCTTTCCATTGCCCTTTGGGTGACTTTGAGTCTTCTTATGAGGCCCATTGTAAGCAACCACGTTTCGGAGCCATAGATCATCACTGGCAACACGCACTGGTCATATACTACATTACGATCACGTATCTATCTTCACCTTCTTCATCAGTCTTTTAAATGTTCCCACTGCTGGGACTCAGGCCTCCTCTCTAGGAGAGGGAATGGGCCGTAATCCACCATGTGGGCCCAGTGCTGGTTGAGAAATGTCACATGTCTTCGAACTTTTGGTTCTAGGACATGCCGGTTTCCTCACGATGTTTTGCTTCACCGTTTTGAGAGCAGTGATGATCAAATAAATTACACAAAGTAATGGCTGGGTTCGAACCCGCGACCTACAACTCGTAAGTCGGCGCCATTACCACGTATACAAAATTATAATCATTAAAATCATCAATAAAAATTATGACCTAAAATTGGGGGCGTCATCAAAATAATGAGGGAAATAAACGAAAACAATTGGATATCAACTTGTTACACAAAATATCGTATTGTTCATTACGTAAGTCGAGAATCGAACCTTGAACTAACGCAATTAACTAACGATGTACTATAACGTGTAATTTGGCTCACATGAGGTCATGTAACAAATTATTTTCTATTTTTTTTTTTTTTTTTGTTTAACAGGTCACGGATATGTTATGTATTTGTTTTTTGGGTATGTGAAAAGTGCTTACTCATCTTTTATCGAAGAGTTAATGGGTTGAAAAAATATTGAGACCACTGTGAATTTCTCAATTCATATCTTGAAAACGGGCAAGTATCAATATGAATTTTTCAATTCATATTTCGAATCCAAGCAAAGTACCAATGTAAATTTTTCATTTCAAATTTCGAATCTGAACAAAGAACCTACCAATGCAAATTTTTCAATCCATATTTCGAATCCTGGCCTGTACACATGTAAATTTCTCAGTTCATATTTCAAATCCAGGCAAGTACCAATGTGAATTTCTCAATTCATATCCATTTTTTTTCCAAGTTCATCTAGGATATTATCTGACACCTTTTTTTTATGGTGGGAAAAAATCACGCATTGACATCCCCCGCCCTTGGGCTTGGTCCGGACAGTTACCGGACGGCCGGGCAGCGAGCTACCCATTGCTGACTGTCCGCAAGTCCGCGTCTACGTTGGCTGGAAATCGGGATCAGAATCCCGGCGACGGCGGCGGCGATAACGCCGTTGCCTGATGCGTTCGGCCTCCTCCTTTGCTAACATTACTGCTTCGCAGAAGTCGGCGACCGCCTGCCACTCCTCCTCGCTCCGGACCATGGCCTCAACCAAGGCCCGGCGCGAGAGGTCTCCGCCGCCGATCACCCCCACGAGGGCACGGCGATGCTCCGTCCAAGCAGGGCACACCGCGATTGTGTGCTCCACCGTGTCCTCCGGGCGTTCCGCACAGATATTATCTGACACCTCATGCATCGGAAAACACGTAAAGCTGTTAGTCGCGATTGTCATTTGTAGATTTTTGACAGGTATTTAGATGCCTAAACGTCTGACTATCGGTATATCCAAGGAGAAGGAAGGAAGAATGCTGAACCCAAACCGAAATCATCCAATGACTTCTCCCGCTCTAAGTTAGAGCGAGAAGGCGTGTCAAAATTTTACTGACTAAAACCACACCTATGTTCCTTTTTTACAGTGTTCCGGGTTTTCGATTCGGAAGTCAACCTATGACACCAGTAGGCTTCAGCCCTGCTGGGCTTTTATGATTTTCAAAAAACGCCGTCGATCGACTACTCGGGTTTGGTCTAGACCAAACCGGATGGCTGGACGGCGAGTTACCCATTGCTTATCGTCCGCAAAGCTACGCCTATGGTGGCTGGAAATCGACAATCAATTTCCCAAAATAGACACCCATCTATAACCTGACCGCTCCAAGCTAGCTTAACTCCATCACCGTATAACCACGAGCCCCTTAAACGAAGGTTCTCATATCTATACTATATATAATATTATAAAGATATGTTTTATTTTTGTTTGTTTGTAGGAAGTAATCTTTGAAAGTACTGGTCCGATTGCAAAAAAATTTTCACCGATAGAATGCTTTTTATTTCTGGATGACAGGCTATATTTTATGTCGGCGGGTGAAGCCGCGGGTAAAAGCTATTTGGTAAGAAAATCTAATTTATAGTCAATGACAATCATTAATTTATGTTCTATGACACACTGACTATGATTAATAAGTGACCGACGACTTAGGCTTCGTAATTAACGGTGGCACTAATTACTTGTAGAAACTGCATCTACTATGAGCGTTCAACCGGAGATAGCTAAGTGGTAACGGCCCAACTTACGAGTTGTAGGTCGCAGGCGCATTACTTTGTGTAATTCATCACCACTGCTCTCAAAACGGTGAAGGAAAACATCGTGAGGAAACCGGCATGTCCTAGAATCAAAAATTCGACATGTGACATCCACCAACCCGTACCGGGCCAGCATATACAAGCCAAAATATAATATAATAATAATATAATATTCCACAACTATCACACAACGCCGTCAAGTCCCAAGCTAAGCAGAGCTTGTGTTATATATATATATAACTAGACAACTGTTAAACATACTTATATATTTCTAAATACATACACATTATATAATTACAACATAGTTTTTGTATATATATACGAAAACTCGAAGCATGTGTCTTGTATTTTTATGTAAAGAATCTATATATATTATTTCATAACTGGGTCATGAAAAGTTACAAAGTTATAAGCATGTTACGTTAGCAAAAATATATAGTCGCAATTTGGAGCAATTAATTCCGAAATTATTGACATTATCAAAAAATGATTTTAGTAAACCCCTATTCATTGTTTAATACCTATCCAACAATGTATCACACACGTTAGGGTTGAAATTAAAAAAAAAATCACTTCCCACTTTACATATAGGGGACTACCCTAATAAAATATTTTTTTCCAATTTTTATTTTACCACTTTGTCGGCGTGATTGATATACATATTGGTACTAAATTTCAGCTTTCTAGTGCTAACGGTCACAGAGAAAAGCGAGGACGGACAGACAGACAGACGGACAGACAGACATGGCGAAACTATAAGGGTTCCTAGTTGACTACGGAACCCTAAAAAGGGACATGTATTTTTTTATTTATAAATTAAACCAAAAATGACAAAGATATAACCTATTAAAGTTACGTGTGACGTCACGCCGTGCTAAATTTTTTCGCATGTGGTGACGTCACACGTAACTTTAATGGGCTATAACTTTGTTATTTTTTGGCTATTCGAAAAAAAAAACAAATACGTATTAATTTTTTTTATATTCTAAAATACGGACTAAATAAAATGTGACCCTGGAAACTACCCTATTGTATTTTGGGTCACTCTTCAGTTTGTCTATTTATTAAGTGTCACCTGCCATATTATGTTATGGTATATATCTATATGGTAGATAATGCCTATGGCATTAAACCCGCCTTTATAGTGTTATGTGCAAGCTTTAATAAATAAATTAATAAATAAAACTTGACATTAATAAAAGCATGAAACTAAACAATGCCTTGTCAAAAGCTCCATGGGAAGCTGCTTAAGTTGGCTCGTCATTTACCATGGGAAAAAGCTACTTAAGGCCCAAGCGCCCGAGCAGTACCGTAAAACAGTGACTTTCTGAAAGCTACTTATTTATCGGTAACGGCCAGGTTAATAGGTTTTGAAAAAAAATATGTTCATTACAGGTTCATGAACAACGTTATCATCTATTGATTTTTTCGTGCGATTATTACTTTTGTCTACAAAAAAATATTTAGCGATTTCGCGACTTGTCCCTACTTCCTTCGGGACGGCTTGGAACTTTAGAAACATTTTTACAAATACAAATTGATTGGTGGATTGATTCTTCAAAATGAACACAGCATAACATGTAAATCTACACTTTAATAATATAATATAGAGGTAAAGTTGTTTTTTTTTTATATATATATTTTTTGTAGGAAGGAAATCTGGAAGTACTACTCCGAATGCTAACATTTTTTCACCGATAGAAAGCTGCTTTATTCCTGAGTGACATAGGCTATATTTTAGGTACGCGGGCAAAGCCACGGGCAAAAGATAGCCAAACAATATTTCGTAAAAAAAAATGGATTTAAAGGTCAGCAGCTTACTATCCGGGCGCAGATAGTCAGATTAAATGCACAGATACTCGTACTGCCACCTAGGCGGGTACGAGTGTTGTGTCCATTTAATTTCGACAAGATTTTCAAGGGACTATAAGCCTTAAGTTGCATTTAACAAAATCAGGTATGCAAGGACGCTTTTCAATAGACGTGACGGCGATCAATCGGAATGTTTGACGATGTCGTTCACAATAGGTCACGCGTTACAATTCATTTTACACCTTGCTAGGCTTAGATATGATCGTAGCATCACGCTTGTGTTCCGTGAGGGAGCGGCAGAAGTGTATAGTATATGTAGTGCGTTGGGGTAAGATAGGCATTGGGGTAAGAACGTATAAATATAAATTTTACCCCTTATTTAGCTTTATTATTAATGCTAGTCATATTGCGTGGCGCGTCATTATGTTTTACCTTGTCCTGCAATGTAGCTGGCATTAAAAATAAAGCTAAATAAGTGAAATAATTGATTTATACGTTCTTACCCCAATACCGATCTTCCCCCGACCAACCTGTATTTTTAAAGTCATGTTAGAATTTATTTATTTATTTAACTATTTATGTACACACACATGAACGAGAAAAGAAAAAGGAAACAGAAAAATAGTACGATGTTAATGGCTATGGAAAAGAACCCGTCTAGTCGGGGGATCCGCCATTTTTTTTTGTATGGTAAATCATCTAATGTATCGCGCGTGGAACACTACGTGCCGTCGACGACTCGGGCTCCGTCTGGTCGCTTACCGAACGGCTGGACGGCAAGCTACCCGTAAGGGTGTTTTTAATATCATGCAGATTTCATCACGCTTGCGGATTTTCTCCGCAACAGACATGGATCAAATCTGACGGAATGCGATCGTCGGTTGTTTATTCAAACCATAGACCACGGAGTAGGCTAGAGACGCCATCTTATAAAATAAAAGCTTTACTATTTTTTATCTCGTAAACAAAACACATCCGATTGCAATCGTAAGTTAGGATCAGATTCGCGATTTTTTTTTATCGAGGCAACTAATTTATTATTTGTTTTGATTTTTGCCCGACGATTGGTCATAATGGTCAATTTCAATAAAATTGTTTTGACGTGACAACGTCTTAAATTAGGTTGCGGCTGGGAGTCACTTATGAAAAAGTGTAACGCTCGGTAACGTTACGATGAGTCACCGAACGAGAGAGAGGCCCGCCGAATGCCTTGCGTCTCTCTCCCACTCAACTATGATCGGTCTGCCGCGCGCGCAGCACTAGAGATAAATATTCTACCGAGAAAAAGACGTTGTCACGTAAAATCTTCGCCCGTAAAACCGACTTTACAGGCAACCATTTTTTTATTGTGTTTTCTTTTATATCTTTGGATTTCTACAGGTTTATAAAGTTCAAAATGAGTAGAAACTGGCCTATATGGGCTGTCAATATCTATGAGCAATTGATGAAGTCCCCTACCTGCTCGGTTTGTGTAGAATGTTCTATATACCTAGAGCGAGATATCGTCACGTTTATGATGTTGAACGCTGCGATTGACCCGCTCCAAACTCTTAACCAATCAGAAAGCGTTTCAACACACACTCGTTACTTTAAAGCTAGAACTACATTAGACCGACCATACGTGGCTACGCCTGATTTGTACGTAGAACGACGTCGTGTAACGTGGATCTAGCGTAGCTCAACAAGTCTAGTTTCCATAATTAAAAAATGCGTGAAGACCAACCGACGGGCCTAGATCTTTCTGTGCCATGATCTGAGCACACGTGTGCGCAGTGTAGTTCTATATTAATAACTAGCTTTTGCCAGCGGCTTCACACGCGTACATAAAATATAGCCTATGTCACTCAGGAATAAACAGATTACAACTTACAAACAAAAAATAAACTTTACCTCTTTATTATATTAAGTACAGATGTCGTTAAGGCCGCTAAGGCATTCCTCGCTCTGTGGTCGCAATAGGTCACGGTTTCGAGTATGTTCAGCGACCTGACTCGTTTGTCAAAATTGTTTTAAGAACGATTATGACAAGGTTAAGCAGGTGTGCTATTGAAGATTGATTGATGAATGTTGATAGGTACGTATGGTGGCTGTCTGAAAACAATGCAAACGAATCATACTTCTTCAATCTTTAAAGTTTAGTTACTATAAGCACGTTATAAACTTTTCACGTAATAAACTGTTTGCTGGAGAGCCCGTGGTGGCCCAGTGGTATTGGCCCCGACTTACGAGTTTTTTTTTTGTTTTATAAAGAGAATAATATTCCACAACTATCACACAACGCCGTATAGTCCCAAGCTAAGCAGAGCTTGTGTTATAGGTACTAGACAACTGATAAACATACTTATATATTTCTAAATACATACAAATTATAGATAAATTACATCCAGACACAGAACAAATGATCGTGCTCATCACACAAACATTTGTCCTGGGTGGGAATCAAACCCACGACCTCCGGCATAGTAGTCAAGGTCACTAACTATTAGACCAACAGGCCAGTCTGTATCAGTTCGTGGGTTCAAGCTCATGCAAGTGCATAACTTTTTGCAGTTTATTTCATCACCACTGCTCTCAAAACGGTGAAGGAAATCATCGTTCATTGAACCACAATGGCTCCTTTTCCTAAAAAACTGGGTCAATTCTAATCCTTTCTAATGAATACCAGCAACTCTCTAAACCGTGAAACAGACAAATAAATCCAAAAAGTTGTGTAAACGCTTGAAACTGTAACAATCCAACATTTGTCGACGTCCATTGTGCTAAGGCTTGTAACAATGCGGCCCTTTCTCCTGCGACCTTGGCACACTTCCACCAAGATTTTGTGTAAAACGAGGTGTTGCTTCGTTTGTAGAGCTTATTGATTGTTTTTAGCTGTACAATCGACTAATTAAAAAGCAGAAGTGAAGCTGTGATTTGCTCCGTTTAATTATAGATATTTTTTCTTTTTTTTTTATGGTGTGAAAAAATCATGCATTGACATCCCCCGCCCTTGGGCGGAGCGGGAGACCCACCCCGTTCCTTCAAGGGGTGGGCCCTTTCCTTCTAGCCTTCAAACCGGGGCTCGAGCGCCCTTTCGGATAACCCTGGCCCCAGTAGGCTTCGACCCGGCTGGGTCCCTGCTGTTGCTGAAAACTCCTTGAGGCGCGCGGGAACAGTGCGCGCCGTCGACGATTTGGGCTTGGTCCGGACAGCTACCGGACGGCCGGACAGTGAGCTACCCATTGCTCACGCATCACGCTCACGCTCATTACGGCGGCGGCGATAACACCGTTGCCTGATGCGTTCGGCCTCCTCCTTTGCGAGCATTACTGCTTCGCAGAAGTCGGCGACAGCCTGCCACTCCTCCTCGCTCCGGACCATGGCCTCAACCAAGGCCCGGCGCGAGAGGTCTCCGCCGCCCCAACGAGGGCACGGCGATGCTCCGCCCAAGCAGGGCACACCTCGACTGTGTGCTCCACCGCGTCCTCCGGGCGTTCCGCACAGTGGCGAGGCAGAGATGTCCTGCCCAGTCCCATTTAAGTTGGGCAGTCTTATGAGCCACATCAACGATTTGCGTTTTAGAGCGCAGTGTTGTTTCGAACATGATCTGTTAATTTAACACCTAGTATGCTGCGCTCCATTGCAGGCTGGCAAACTTTGAGTTTGGATTTTTGGATGTTAGTCAAAGACCGAGTCTGTGCACCATAAGTCAGAATGGGGAGAATACACATGTATGTACATCAGGTTACACACATTTCAACTCTGTATTTTTCTGCACACACCTGCGCCTCCCGCGCACGATCCCCGCTCCCCGCCGCTTATACGATCGCTTGCTTTGCATAGACTTCGTAACATTTAGAATATACAATTTAAATATTTTTATTTTTGTATGTAAATCTGATGAACCAATGTATGATAGTTTTTTTAGAGTCATTGAACAAAAGTTGTTGTTTATGATGTTCTTAACATGGTCATGAGAGGCTGTCAGTGTTTTAGAAATAACCCTGTATAATATTAAAGGAGAAAATAATTGACTGTCATATTAATGCTGAGCCAAAAGACCCTTTTTTTTATTTATTATTGATAGGCTCACGTTTGACCACTATCTCACCTGATGGTAAGTGATGATGTGGCCGACGATGGAGCACGCTTGCCTAGAAGTAACCTATTCACTCTCGACTTAAAGACACCCTAATGGGATGAAACGGAATCAAGTGTTTGTATGGAGAAACCTTTGACAACATTTACGCAAGCGAAACCGCGGACAAAACCTCGTGTATCATAATTACGCTAAGCCATAAATTGCCCATAAATAAACCAAATCATCGGAAATAGTGCTACCAACAGCACAACTCGCAAAGAACTTGTACAACATTACAACTTTAATTTACTTGACCCGTTAAACATCGGTCACTTCAATCTTCTAAGAAACTGCGCCTACGCATGTCCAATCGTTTAGACCTATCGAATCATCACTTGCTATTTAAAACACTACTCTAACTCCATGAAATAAGGTGCAAATCCAAAACCAAGATGCACGTGAGAGAGGTCTAGATAAAACGATCAAGTTCTGCTTTTAATTAAGGATAGTTTAATGTAACAACGTCTTATCTGACGTGCTGGTTTGCCCCGCGGCGTTGCTTGTTTCTCGTGGGAATTTTGTTTTCTTAAAACTTTATTTTGTAAGATGGAACTTTTAGGTCTTAGCAGTCAATGGAAAGAAACCGTAGGCACGGGCTTGCGGGCAGTAAGCAATGGGTAGCTCGCTGTCCGGCCGTCCGGTAACTGTCCGGACCAAGCCCAAGTCGTGCGCACTGTTCCCGCGCGCCTCAAGGAGTTGTCAGCAACAGCAGGGGCCCAGCTGGGTCGAAGCCAACTGGGGCCAGGGTTATCCAAAAGGGCGCTCGAGCCCCGGTATGAAGGCTTGAAGGAACGGGATGGGTTTTTTAGTCAGTAAGAGTCTGACACTATCTCCCGCTCCGCCCAAAAGCGGGGGTTGTCGTAACATGATTTTTCCCATCGGAAAAAAAGTCAATGGGAAGAAAGTCTTTTGCTTTCTTGTCCGTCTCATCTGCCAGTGTAGCGTTTGCGGGTTAAATAATATCTAATTCTAGATAAATAATACGCAGCATTTTCTACTTAACATTTATTAGTTATGGTCCCAGGTACAAGAGCGGTTTCCTTTAAAAAAAATATGGAGGTAGGCGCAGAGTACTATCCTGGCCTGGCAGCAGGAGAGGTTACGAAGACGCTGGATGCCGAGGAATAGGCACCAGCAGGAAGACGTCCCGCTGGTAGACGATGGTTCGGAAAGTTGCTGAACGTTGGATAAGCTCAGGCCAAGTGTTTGAACCGGAATCTTGGACCCCAACACGGGGTTAACACTGAAGTTGGTCTTTTACACTTGTAAGTCGTTATAATTTTATATCTTTTGACATTATAATTGGAACTGTTTGACACTTATTTGAATTGTGATTCAGAATTGTATCTTGTTTCTGTTTTTTTCTTTTATGATACGTTTTGTGCGTGCATATTTGTCCTTGGATTCAACACAATGCAAATTGTTATGAATAAATAAATGAAATGAAATAATAAAATGCCGATTCAAAATATTCGATTTATTAAAGCCACGTAAAATAACACACTCTAAGTCTATAGTAGAGCGTGTGAACGTGCGTTGCCGCTAAGATGTCCGATTGTCAATGCTCTTAATCGTATCTTTGTTCACAATAGGGTAGTGTCAAGGTCCAGGGTCAAAATAATTACATTTTATTTAATCCGTATTTTAGATTATAACAAAATATTGGACACGTATTTTTTTTTTCGATTAAAAAAAAAATAACAAAGAAAAAAAAATGCAGCACGGCGTGACGTTACACGTAACTTTAATGAGCTATATCTTTGTCATTTTTGGTTTAATTTACTAATAATAAATACGTGTCCCATAATTTTGAATAATCTAAGACGGACTAATTACATTTTTTACGGCAACTAGCCTATTGTTACGTACTGGGTTTGTGGCTAAATTTTTACGCTATTTCTATTATAAAACTCTGGAATGTACTTCCCCCTGACATCAAAAAACCTGAAAGTAAATTTTGCTTCAAGCGTAAAATTTGGAACTAGTTACTACTAAGTCCTCTCGGCTTTAGTTTGGTCTTCGTCATATTTTTTATATTTAATGTACCTACTCTTAATTGGGCCGTGGGCTCCAAATGCTTATACGTTTTTTAAAGAATTATCCAAACGCCTTGTTAACACTTCGCATGACCCAAGGGCTGGCTTCTATCTCGGTCAGAGATTAAGTATTGCCATACAACGTGGCAATGCCGCCAGCTCCTCGAGCTCCGGTATGAAGGCTTGAAGGAACGGGATGGGTTTTTTAGTCAGTAAGAGTCTGACACTATCCCCCGCTCCGCCCAAGAGCGGGGGTTGTCATTGGATGATTTTTCCCATCGGAAAAAAAAAGCCTTTTGGGCATACTAAGAGTCAACTAAGCGTAATTTTAACATATATAATTATGTATTTTATTATTATAAACTACTTAATTGAACGAATAAATAAACATTTTTAATAAAGAAAATAAAATAAAGGAAAAAAGAAAAGAGAGAATGTATAAAACATACATACATACAAATTCAACGAAATGGTATAAGTTATGTAAAGTTATTCTGAAAGCAGTCGTAACTCAAGTTCGGCCGTTATTGGATGCCGCAGGGTTCAGTAGGTTAATACGTGAACTACCTGATGTAGCGGCATAAATATTAATAGAACCCTAAATTGATGGTAGTAGCATCATTTGCAATACTAACTTAGGACGATAGTAATTATCGGTGAATTTATTTGTGGCCACTGAATTTCAATAGGGGAAATAAACTCAAAATCTAATTTTATATTCACAATATTTATTTATATTGTGTTTAATGTTTTTTTTTACAAATAAAAAAAGCGGCCAAATGCGAGTCGAACGCATTTTTTTTTATGGTGGGAAAAAATCATGCATTGACATCCCTCGCTCTTGGGCTGAGCGGGGGATAGTGTCAGACTCTTACTGACTAAAAGACCCACCCCGTTCCTTCTAGCCTTCATACTGGAGCTCGAGCGCCCTTTCGGATAACCCTGGCCCCAGTAGGCGCATGAACGAAGGCTTCCGTCCCGCAAGGATACAAAAATCACGTTTGACGTATAGCCTTACTTAAATACTCGTATTTTACTCTGTTTTAGTAGGTATTACATATTTAGTATAGTTTTTTTTTTTAATGGAGGGAAAAATCATCCAATGAAAACCCCCGCTCTTGGGCAGAGCGGGAGATAGTGTCAGACTCTTACTGACTAAAAGACCCACCCCGTTCCTTCTAGTTTTCATACCGGGGCTCGAGTTTCCTTTCAGGAAATAGTAATAATATATAATATAATATTCCACAACTATCACACAACGCCGTCTAGTCCCAAGCTAAGCAGAGCTTGTGTTATGGGTACTAAACAACTGATAAACATACTTATAAATTTCTAAATACATACATATTATAGATAAATTACACCCAGACACAGAACAAATGATTGTGCTCATCACACAAACATTTGTCCTGGGTGGGAATCGAACCCACGACCTCCGGCATAGCAGTCAAGGTCACTAACCACTAGACCAACAGGCCAATAGTAGCAACATAAATACATAATCTGTGAAAATTTCAACCGTCGAACTATCATGGTGCATAAGATACAGCCTGGGTACAGACTGACAGTGAACTGATAGCAATAGGGTCTCGTTTTTTTCACTGAGTGTACAATTATTCAATCGTATTCAAAATAAGCATACATTATCTAACATAAAACTAAAACATTTAAATTAAATTAAACATTACTATAGGTACATTTAAAAATTAGAAATAAACATCACGCCTCTATTCTCAGAGAGACACACATCAGACATTTCTCTAGTTATTTTTATTTATTTATTTTTAACTTTTACTCTTCTACGTCTTCACATATCTAGCTCGTTTCAAAAAAGCTCAGTTCTTCAGAAAACTGTAGAAGCACACGTAAACTGCACTGCTGTACCTGGAGACACCGGTGTTATATCTTTAAAGAAAACGTTACAATGTATAATTAACAATTAATGAAATTAAAACTGAGATTTTCGGCCAATAGGCCTCTCCAATATTGCCAGCCGACACTCCGTCGTCAAACACTGGACGTCTTTGACGACGAACTGACGGTTGAAATAATGTTTGCTAAGTATTTAGACAGATTTTAATGATTTTTACCTGCATTTAGTATACCCCTCAACACTGAAACAGTTTGGGTACACTTGGTTAGGGAAACAGGAACATCGCATCTTTTTCCTTCATAACCTTCCGTGCATTGGCAGACGCGCTCTTCTTCCTCGTTTATAGAACAGATACCGCCGTTCAAACAGTACTCTTTACACACGTTGACTTCACACCTGGCTCCTGAGTAATCGTCTTTACATCTGAAATAACGAAGATATGTAAAAAAGAAAGCAGAACAAAAAACACAAGAAACATCTAACTGAACTCTATTAAAACTATGCAGGCTACAATAAATGTGAAGTCAATACAATGCCAACACAAACACACTCACTCACTGAGCACTCACTCTCTCTGAGCGTCTAACAGGAAGAATTGAAATAAAAATGCAAGTAGTCCGACTCAAACTACGTCTAATTGAACATTAAAGTAAGACTATTTACTTTACGTATATGCAGGCAATCATTGCTCTGCCTATGTAAAAAAAAAATTACTTACTCCGTACTAACTACAAAGATTGGGATACTGACTACAGTCCTTTTTTGCCTGCGAATTCTCAAATGACTTGTTGCTTTGCGCATCTAAACTTACAAAAAATACACATCATCTGGTCGCTTCTGCGAGTGTAAAACCATCGTCCAACTGTAAACGCGCTCAGGCGCTTGTTGTCGCTAGTCCCCAATGACCACACTCGGGCGCTAATCATTACTAGTCCCCAACGAGTGTGCTCGGGCGCTTCTTGTTATTAGTCCCCAATGAGCACCTTCGGGCGCTTGTTGTTATTAGTCCCCAATGAGCACCTTCGGGCGCTTGTTGTTATTAGTCCCCAATGAGCACCTTCAGGCGCTTGTTGTTATTAGTTTCCTACGAGCGCAGTTGAGCGCTTTTTGTCACTACTCCCCAACGACCGCACTCAGGCACTGATCATTACTAGTCCCTAATGGGTGTGCTCGGGCGTTTATTGTTATTAGTCCCAAATGAGTACCTTCGAGCGCATGTTGTTAGTTCCAACGTACGTGTTTGGACACTTGTTATTACTAGTTGATGACCAATGAGATGAACATGTCTTACCTGCATGTAGGTAGTCCCTCAGCACTGATACTACAATCTCCTTGATAACAGTAGTCCTTACAGATGGAAACCTCACATCGTGCACCTTTATAATCTGCTGTGCATTGGCAAACTGGTTCGGCTTCCATGTTCAAGGTGCAGATACCGTTGTTGAAACAATGCTTATGGCACACGTCAACTTCGCACCTTTCTCCGGAGTATCCAGCTTTACAACTGTAAAGATCAAAATAAGAAACTATCACTCAATAAACTAAGAAAGAATCAAATGTTTGTGACTCAGCGCACTTCAATAGCATTCTACAAAGAAAAATTATGTAGTTGTAGATTGCGACCAAAGTGAAAAATGTGTCTGAGAAACCGTGATAAAGAAATAATAAGAAACGCTCCGGTTCGTCAGAATTTTCCTGTAACCATAGTCACAGGTTTTTATAAACACTGCTTAAAAGATCGTAGAAAGTTAAAATATATTTTTACATTTGACAGAAGAGGAGAAAATTTGTCATTGCGACTGAGGCGGAATTCGACAAAACCGCAGGCGATGGTAACAAATTACTACGTGTATCAAACGAGTTTTTCAATAAAGATATAAATAAAAGTGGCAGCGACTTTGGGTCGCATATCACCCAGCCTGATACGATAAATACAAAAAAAATATGATGAGGGCGAGCTTGCACATTTAAACATAATACTGAACCTATCTTACCTGCATTTAGGTTGTCCTTCAGCATTGACACTACAATCTCCTTGTAAACAATAGTTGTGGCAAATCGAAACATCACACCGCTCACCGATGTAGCCCTTTGCACATTCACACCTAGATTCTCCACTGACTTTCGTACCATTCACACAGAATAGACTCGTGTTTGTCAACTCAGATTCCATGCCACTTGGTTGCAGCCTTTTCAGAGCATTGCAGCTCTTTATTTTCTGCGCTTGTTCCGAAATTGTGTAGTTGGCTGCTATGCGTTGACGAAATAAAGAATAGCCTGATAACTTAGCAAATTCTCTGACTTCCATATTTAGTGCTGGATCCTTTGGTATCTGCGAAATCGATTGAAGTAGGTGGTTTCCCCAGTAAATAAAATCTTTTGATACTGTCAAAGAAGATGCAATGTTATCATTTTTTATAATATGTAGTGTACTTCTGTTTTTTCCGTTAAAATCGGCACTTTCGATAGAGAGTCGAACAGCACCATTTTTTAGTAATGTTTCAGTCCAATATATTTTTCGTGTCTGTTGGTCGATGGCCAAACTGCCTCGGTGATTTATTTCACTCTTTATTAATAATTCTCTGTCGGAGCCATTAAACCGAGCCCTCTCTATCTCGTAGTCTGTGATCCAGTAAATATATCTGTAATTTTAAAAAACAAAAAATTTGGTAATTTCTGAAGTTTAGCGTCATTTAATTTGCTAGACACATGTTAAGCTGGGTTCCCATTTGGTGCAACATTGATATGCACATCGCACTATGACTCTATTGCGTTACTGTTTTCTAAGGGACCATCCCATAAGTGTTTTTATATTTCTAATTATAATGTTGGTCACTACTGTTAAATATTTTGTTATTTGTCTTTTTTGTGGCTATTTTCATTATCTATTATTATCGTTTGTTTCTGTGTAAGTACTTTGAGTGAGTGTGTTGTGTTGCAACAAATATTTTTTTAATCTAAGTAACATACCCTCCACAGCTGTCCACAGCGATATCATGGCAGTTATTATGAATCGTAACTATAAGGTTACCATCAACACCAGTATTAGAAGATGCAGAATTTAATGAAATCGAGTATATTTTCTTATTTTCCTTCCAAAAGAGTAACTGTGTGACGGGGTCAGAGACGGCCCGAGGGAAGAAGTCGTCAGTTTCCTTTTTAACCAAAGTTTGTATCTTCCTTGTTGACATGTCTAGACTATATATTGTCATAAATCCATTTATTGTGTCCTTATCGACAATCAGCAGCCTGTACACAGCCGGGTCGTAAGACACTGAAGTAATATCATCGACCGATGGAACGTGTTTTGTGTCCATTAGTGTACCGTTAAAGTAAAATTTTATTTGTTTTCCATTGCCGGCGACGATATCTGAAATATTAAGACAATAATATTATTACACGATGTTTTTGGTCCTTCATGCTAAGTTCTTGGTCTGTCCGTACCAAAGTTGAGCATGAATTTGGTCTGTCCGAACTTTTAATTTTAAGATGGGAAATTATCCAATAACATCTCCAGCTCTGGAGCAAAAGTGTCAGACTTTTACTGACAAAAACCAAACCTATAAAACTTTTGTCTTGCTTTTTTTCAATACCCCATTATTTCCCTTTAGAAAGTCGACCTATGGCCCCCGTAGGCTTCGACCCTGCCGAGCCCCTACGATTTTTGTAACATCTGTTTGGGACGTAGAACACAAAGCGTTGTTGACGACCTGGGCTCGGTCCGAATAGTTACTGACCATTTTTCATCGTCTGCAAGCTCACGCCTACGGTATCTGGAAGTCGGGGTCGGGATACAGTCGGCTAGAGGCTTGAGGATGTTCTCTCACCCGTAGTCTGACCGTACTAAGGTCGAGAACTTCAACGTGAGTTTGGCCCAACATACCAAGTTTGAGCGTGTGTTAACATTATAACAATTTTGCATTTTTTTGCCAAGTAAATGTTTCTGGTTCTGATTCAAATTTCTTTACTAATTCAAGACTTTCCTCATCTATTACACCTAAAATTATAAAGAGGTAAAGTTTATTTTTTTGTTTATAGAAGTAATCTTTGGAAGTACTGGTCCGAATGGTAAAATTTTTTCACTGATAGAAAGCTACTTTATTCCTGAGTGACATATGCTATATTTTATGTACGCGAAGCTAGTATAAGAAGAAATTAACTGACTGCCATATCAACGCATAGCCGAAAATACTGGAACCAAAAACGTGAAATTTTGCACTAGAGTTCCCTTCATGATGAGGGTTTTTGAAAATTCTATTATTAAGTGGATGAAAAGAGGAACTGTTTTCTTGTATGCAAAATTTTATTTATTGGTCCCATAAACTTGAAACTTAGTATAATGTGTAACCCAAGTAAATAAAAAAAGTTTTTATTATTCGTTTTTAAAAACAACCTCCAATATTAAAGGGTACGAAAGGTTGTATGGGAGAATCTTACCCCTTGGTTTTATAAATCTAAACAGAACCCTAAAAACCATAAAGCTAAAACTACATAAGACCGACGCACACGAGTAACACACCTGATTTGTACGTAGAACGACGTCGCGTGGCGTGGATCAAGTGTAGCTCTACAAGTCTTGTTTCCACATAAAATGTATGGAGACCGACGCGCCCAGATAGTCGTGTGTGGCACACGTGTGCGCAGTGTAGTTCTAGCGTTATTCTATCGTTCAAGAGTCTTGTACTTACCCCAAGGAAACGATTGCACATACCCCACGAGCGCCACTAAGATCAAGAACACACGCGTGCTACACATCTTGTAGTACTCACTATTATACTGTACAAATTCGTTGAAAATAAAAGGATAATGCTGGTTTAGTAGCGAAGTTATTACTCGTATAATATATATATAGCTGTGCCATAGAAACTTTTCCTGTTTTGAAACAGTTGGTCTAATAAGGCGGAGAATAATTAGTTACCTATAGTAGATTAGGTCCATAGATTGGAATGGGTTAACAAAGGTCATCAAACTGGTTATTGGATTAACCCATTTCGGTAGTTAACAATGGTAATATAATTAAATATAAAACTTAAAATACACTGGACTGCAAAAAAAAGCTGGACGCTATATAATAAATCTGATAGTATCATAAGATCGTCCAACCTGAGGTAAATTTTCATACAGAAATCAGAAACATTTATTTCAAATATCCCAATTACAGGCACTTTTGAATTGTCAAAATGTCGGTTAGTCAAAATATGAAGTTAAATTGCCAGTTCCAAAGCGTAGATCTCTATGGAGAAGAAACATGCAATAAACTTTATGGACACTCTTTTAAATCATATTATGAGTAACATTTATCTTGGTTACACATCCACTTTAGATTACAAGAATATGACGTTATTACAAATTTTTCTTCAGTTATTTTAGATACACAGCTTGCTTGTAGAGATCATCACAGTTTCTATTGAAATTAAATCCTCAATTCGTGTAAGACTAATGCTGAAAATACCTCTGAAAATCTGCTATTTTGCGTACATTTTTGCTCTTCATAATACGCGTACTTGAAAATTAGAAATATATCTTTAAAAACCTTCCACATTTATTTGGAATTTAAAGTATTTTTTTTTTCTATTAAGATTAAAAAAAAACACGTAGTTCCCGAAACAAGTTTTGTGAACATTGAAAGTTGTGTAATAATGTATTGAACACTAGAAATTATTAGTTACATAACTTACCAATCCAAGAATTTGATATACTGACAGATCGGTTTGAAAACTAGAGTGGAATAAACTTTTTTTTTTACTTTTGATTTCTCCTATTTTTCAAAATTCTGAAAATCTGTTTTTTTTTCTGTAACTTGTACAATTAATTAATCGTCTTTTAAGATTTAAATTAAGCATTAACATGGTATTAATACGAGTTACATAGGTATCTATGCATCACTTTGGGACATATTGCAGTTTTTCTGTGACCTGGTATTTTTTTAACCTAGTGTAGTGGTTTTCTAAAATTTTATGTGTGCAATTTTGTAGTGTTTACGCAGACACAGGTTTCCTTCCTTATACCGAGACCATGGAATAATTAATAACTCGGTTTTGCTCAATGTACCTACTGATAATAACTACTCATAAGTATTTACAAATATAACTGAAGTATCTGTTTGTAATATTTATATAACGTGTAACTTTAAATGCACAAAACCTGAAAATAATTTAATCAGAATTACGAGCTGAAACAATTGAAACACTTTGTAATGAAGGCCAAATTAAAAAAAAATCGCTTAATAAATAAAAGTAGATAGCGTATTTCTTTGCAAAATAATTGATCAAGAAAGTGATTGCCTCTGTATTTGACAAAAATCTCTATCTCCCGAGCGCAATTGTTACATAAATAAACAAAAAGAAGTGTCTTGGGGATAGATGGTAAGTAAGATGGATGATCAAAGAGTCTAAACCGTAATTCGTACATTTTTGCCATGACAACCCTTGAGGTATGAGACGGCGAATTGTCTTGCTGAAAAAGGATTGTCTTTTTCTGCATCTCACATCGACTCACTCAAATGAATGTCAAATAAAATTCAAAATGGCTGATATTTTGGTAAGTATCTATATCTTACTATGTATCAAAAGGTGTACAACTACATTCACTAGCGTTTATTAATATGTGCTTCTATCTTCACATTGAGGTCGGAAACTTAACAGACCACCCACGTATCGTTAAAGTAACCACCTTACAATGGCACATTGCTCGCAGAACAGATGGCCGTTGGGGCCGAAAGGTTCTGGAGTGGCAACCGCGTACCGGAAGACGCCGCGTTGGAAGGCCTCCCACAAGGTGGTCCGATGACATGGTAAATGTTGCGGGAATCCGATGCGATGGAGGCAAAGGACACTCGGAGAGGCCAACTGCGGAATCTATGGGCTGAAATAATAATGATGAAATGTTTTACTAAAACAAAACAATTAAGGTAATAACCATTCATTCCGTTTGAGAACATATATTAAAATCTGTACGTAATTATACTCATTAAACAAGATCTAGACCGCAAATGCCAACAAATAATACTTAGGAACGCAATTAGTACCATCTTGAATGTAATCCTAATAGTTCAGTGAACGATTTCCATTACGTTACATTTTATAATAATAGAAGTCGTGATAAATGTGACATTGGCAATGCGTAGCAGGTTTTTGTTTACAATGACTTTGACTGACCTGTTGGTCTAGTGGTTAATGGCCCTATCTGCTACGCTGGAGCTTGTAGATTCGATTCCCACCCAGGACAAATGTTTGTGTGATGAGCATGATCATTTGTTCTGTGTCTGAATGTAATTTATCTATATATGTATGTATTTAGAAATATATAAGTATGTTAATCAGTTGTCTAGTACCCATAACACAAGCTCTGCTTAGCTTGGGACTAGATGGCGTTCTGCGAGAGATGTCGAAAAAAAAACAAGCGGAATTGCACGATTCTAGATCTACGTGAAGTAAGTGCGAGTAGAATTTGGATTATTTTACTGCTGCAATGAAACACTTGGTGCTTGAGGTGCAACACTTAAGTATTTGATATTAATTTCAGCTTCCATATCTCTACGCGTTACTGAGAAAATGGGTTTTGACAGACGAATAAAAAGTGATCCTATAGGGGGTGTTTTTAATATCATGCCGATTTCATCACGAGTGCGAGATTACTCCGTATGCGTAACCCCTGCAAATATCGTCTTCATTCAAGTATTCATTGTAATGCGGGGAATATAATAGGCACGCGGGACGCGTTTTTTTGCTTGCGTGATGAAATACGCACGATAATTAAAAACCCCTAAGAGTTCCGTTATCGCCGACTAGATACGGAATCTTAATAATCTACTTTAAAATGCAATTCCGATTCAAGAGCTCGCTCTATTCGCTCATTGAGCTAGTAGTCAAAGGTCACAGTAACGCATTCGCAGATTCCGATACCACTGCGTACAGGTATACGATATATCGCACGGACAAAGATTAGGTATGTGAGAGGAGATGAACGGTTATGGTTGGGTTTCATACCTACTTCTACTACACTGCGGCCTCATCAGAATGCTTAAAGTCACCCAAAGGGCAATATGAAAGGGTTACGCTCGATATTTCCTTGCGTGATCCCATCAGGAATGAAGATATTCCGCAAAAGATCCAAGTTCACCGACATGGCCCAAAGAATCGCCAAAATTAAGTGGCAGTGGGTTTAGCATATTCTCCATAAAACAGATGACCGATGGTCGAAGGTTTTGGTGTGGTGACCATGCACCGGAAAACGCAGCGTTTGTAGGCCCCCCAAGAGGTGGTCCGATTGATTGGCGGTCTTATCGCTAACAGCGATATCTACCAGACAACCTTAGGATGGATTGTAAGAACTTAAAATAAAAAGGTACTATGTTTTCCGAATGATAATTATGAAGGACAGAGGTATGTGAAACAGGGTGTAAAGTCCCGAAAACCTGTGTTGAAAATGGAGGATCCTCCTTAAATTCAGACCATGGCCTGTATCAAGGCCCGGCACAAGAGATCGCTGGCACCGAGCGCTCCCCACAAGGATACGGCGTTGCTCTGCCCAGGCGGGGGACACCTCTAAAGTATGCTCCACCGTGTCCTCCGGGCGGTATGCACAATAGTGCCACCGGGGCGTTTCTTTTGCACAAATCGGATATGGTCAGTTCGGGAGATACCTGCACTGGCAGGTATATCCCGAACTGACCTTGTCTGGTGAGGGCACCGTATTCTTATTTCAGCCACTCCTCAAAGAGAAGATATGGCGACGTAGATGTTACTGCACCTTTTAGTAACAGATACATTCAAAATTGATGAAGGTAGAATTCTGGTCCAGCTCCTCTCGTTTCTTCATGTCGCATCTGTACGGACAACATAATCATCGGCGTCAGTAATGCTTTATGACATTTGGCGCTTATGGGATACCGTGCGGTCGTCAGGTACGCATGTACCGTCAGCAACGGCAGCTAAAGTGTTGTTATTATATTATTATTTATATTGCCACATATCCTGCTAGTAATGTCGTGTTACACGGCAAGGCTGCTGGAATTAGATTAAAATGTTATGATCAACTTTTAATGTAGTACACTCATTGATATACAAAAAACCCACTATATTGCTTGTTGTTTTTATGTTTGGGTGACCTTGGAATAGGATGCTGTCAGGATATTCTATCAAAAAATATTATTATGTCAAAACTAGTGACCAATATTTCATCAATAGCCTGTACAATATGTCCATAAATTTAGTGACATTTTGGGATTTAAACAAACACTAATAACTTTGCTGTTTATGGATATTATTTATTGAGACTTTACTTAGATAGTAGTAGTATCTTTATTTTCATAACAACATAGTTGTGTCGAACAGATTGATAATTATAAATGTCCTTAAACTACATTAAATTAATTTCTAGAATAAATAAAATCATTACATAATTTTATCAAATACAATAATAATAATTTATAACAAAAGTCATTGGTTAAATCATAAATAATGTCCTAATTGCTATAATTAATAACAAATTAAATACCTGCTCAAATATATTATACAATTAAAGGTCTCCAACTGAGTATAAACACTTTTCCAAAAGAAACGCTTTAAGACTTGCTTTAAAAGTACTTTTATACAAATCCTGTTTTAATGCAGTAGGCAATTTGTTATACAATTTTATTGCATTTATTTGTGAACAATGACTGACTACTTTGAGGTGGGGTATTATGTTCGACGATAGATCAAGTCTTCTCGTTTTTTCCCTATTTATTCTTTCCTCATATGTTTCGAAATTGTCATTTTTTTTAGCCAAGTTCATTAACAAAACCATTACATACAAACTTGGTACAGTCAAAATATTTAATTTTATAAAATGCTCCCGACACGAATCTTCTTGTTTTATTCGCACCATAGTTCTGATGGCACGTTTCTGAGCAATAAAAGCTTATTCCCGCTCTTGGGCGGAGCGGGAGATAGTGTCAGACTCTTACTGACTAAAAATCCCATCCCGTTCCTTCAAGCCTTCGTACCGGGCGGGGCTCGAGCGCCCTTTCGGATAACCTTGGCTCCAGTAGGCTTCGACCCGGCTGGGCCTCTGCTATTGCTGACAACTCCTTGAGGCGCGCGGGAACTGTGCGCGCCGTCGACGATTTAGGCTTGGTTCGGACAGTTACCAGAAGGCCGGACAGCGACACACTATCACTAACTCCCTTTTCTTTCATAACACTACTCACATAATCCACCCATCTTTTCTTTGGCTTCCCTCTCCCCCTCCATCTATCTAAATGTATATTCATAACTCTTTTAGAAACGTGCGTTTCATCCCTCTTCCTTACATGACCAAACTAAGAAAAACAATTCTCTTTCAACTTTCTAGTCCTATACTCATTTCTCACTTTATCCATTCTCGTCACACCACACATCCATCTCAACGTTCTCATCACTGCTACATGCAATCTTTTTTCATCCGTCTTTTCCACAGTTCAACATACTGATCTATACAGAGCCACTTAACCCAATAATAGCTACTTAAGGCCCAAAGTGCCATAAAACAGTGACTTTCTGAAGCCTACTCCTCGGTAACGGCCAGGTTAATAGGTTTGAAATAAATATATGTTTATTATAGATTCATGAACAACATTTGATTTGATTTTTTCGTGCTATTAATACTTTTGCCTAAAAAAAAACATTTAGCAATTTCGCAACTTTTCGCAACTTTTTCCTACTCCTTCAAAACGGTCCAAGCCGTTCTTTAGAAACATTTTTACACATAAAAATTGGTGGTTAAATATTCTTCATAGCAGCATAAATAAATTAATCAATATTTCGCAAAGAAAATGGATTAAAAGGTCAACCGCGCGCTTTCCGGGCGCTATTGGCCGCAAATAAATACCGCCTAGGCGGGTCCGAGAGGTGCGTCCACATAATTTTGGCTTAAGAGAAAAAGCATAGGCAAAGGGACATATACTTAATTTATCATCTACTAGCATTCGCCCACAGCTTCGCTTACATACATAAAACATACAGTCTATGTCACTCAGGAATAAAGCAGCTTTCTATTGATGAAAACATTTCCGCAATCGGACCAGTACTTCCAGCGATTACCTCCTACAATCAAAAAAATAAACTTTACTTCTTAGTCCAGACCAGAAAATCATCAAAATATCTGACATTTAACAAATTATATAAGTGCTGAACATAATCATAAAAGAAACAATGGTCGTGCGTGCTTTTAATTTGTCATTACAAATAAAGTATCTATTAACTTTCTCATAATTAAAGTTGACTTTTCGAACTATAATGTTGATTATTAAGTTTAGCATTTTGTTTGGGTACACGACTTTGATTGATTGTAATATCAGCCTTCCACTTTCCCGAACAAAGGGTTTTATAGTTTTGTGGTGTCTAAGAAGGTCATTAACTTGCAAACTGGCAAGATAATGTAACCTTTAAAAAAAAGCTCAGAAAAAAGATTCAAAACGAATTCGATAGGAGATGTCCCAAAAATTTTAGTAGTAATTTTTATAATATACTTGTACATTATAAAGTGCTTTGAATATAATATAACATAATTATATTTGAACTAGAAGCCTTTCATTTTTCGTCTCCATTCACTACAAATGGCGTAGGCGCCCAACGAACCTAAATAAAATTTTAGAAGAAATGTAGAGCCCCATATAAGTTACCTCTGGCAAGAAACGAGTTAACTGTTATAGCAAGCTAGGAAATATAAAAGCTCAGTGATTTGTTTTTATTATTTATAATAATAATAATAATTTATTTTATTTGCAAACATGGGTATAGTACACAGGTGTTTTATAACAGAGTCCTCCATATTTTGCCATCACATTGGCATGCAATTTTTTTTTTTTTTTGAATTTCGTTACAATTTAAAAATTAAAAAAAAATATATAATTATGTTCAAAATGTCAGCGTAATAAAGGTCAAAAGATTAAAAAATAAAATAAAAAAAATAAGACTACATGTCAAACGGAAATAAAAAGTAAGTCAAACAGGATCAAAATAATAATAGTAATCTATACATATAATAAAATCGTAGGAAAGTCAAAACTGTACATTGAATATTTTTTTAAAAGAATACTTGGGGCGTGATGTACAATCGATATCAAACCCAAAAATATAGTTTTTAGAATTTTTGTCTGTTTGTCTGTATGTATGTCCGGGATAAACTCAAAAAGTACTGCATGGATTTACTTCAAATTTTGCATGAATATTACTAAGAGGTCGGGTCAACATATAGGCTACATATTATCACGCTATCACCGACGGGGGAGGAGCTGTGAATCTTTATTTTTCTCACGCATTCTGTGACAAGGTGTAATCTAACGAAGCATATTTAAATGTTGTTTTTGAGTAAGTCATGCTATTATCTAGCTTTACACTATAAAAACTACGCAATTTAAGTAACTTGGGCAGAGAAACATAATTTAATGAATATTTAGTAGTATAAAGGCAATTTTAAAGCAGCGCCATCTATGAGATTTCATAAAAATCAAATAAACACTTTTTGAAAATTAATAATTTGATCATGTTGGCGAGGTTAGTAGTTAGTTATTCTTAAAATTCATAGATGGCAATGTGCATTTTCTTCATAATATTATAGTTCGTTTTGACAAATTCAAGTTCCAACAAAACCATCATCTTGAGCAGAGTTGAGGAAGACAATTTAAAAAAAATGTGGTGTATTACATGGTCACATTTTTCAGGCTCTGTGAAGTCGATTAGTTTGCGAGATCCCTTACATATGAGGTGCCTTCATATTACCCGTACGACAAGCAAAGGGGTGTATTTTAACCGACCTCAACGAGGAGGAGCTGTGGAAGGTTTTTTGTGAATTTTCAAGGACACCGCATTGGGTAGGGATTATACTGTGCATTCGAATAATGGCGAATGCTATTTTCTGCGGTTGTTACTTCAACTGTCCGAGGGCCAACGTCTTTCACCTTTCTGAGTACATTTGATGGCGTGGAGTATCCGACTTACCGCACAACCTGCGTAGCACGTCATATTCTTGACGGTGACCAAAATTGGAATGACACCCTCGCGGAGGCGAGCATCAGTGACAGTCCCAGCCACATACGTCATCTGTTTGCCGTCATGTTGGTGATTTGTGGAGTCACGAACCAGATAGCTTTGTGGGAGAAGTATCGCCATCATCCGTCTGAAGATTTTCTACGAGCTTTGAGACCTGCCTTTGACTAGAGACAAAGTCGAAGTAACTGATGAACGCGTGCTGAACTCTCAAGTCATTCACGTCTCAGTTCATTTCAAGATATGGTAATTTCTATCAGCGGTAATCCACTGATCGAAAATGGGTTACCAGCTCCACAATCATCACCGCATCAAGACCAAGGAAATCGGGAGTATAACGCTGAGACAAATTACGATTCAGGCAAAATGAACACCATACGAAATGACCATGTCGCTTTGTTCTCTTCAGAGCAAAAACAAAACCAGGGTAAAATGTTTTTCTTGGATGCTCTTGGTGGAACAGGAAAAACATTTGTTACCACTGGCATACTTGCCGAGGTCAGGCAGGCCAAAATTGCTATTGCTGTAGCGTCGTCGGGAATCGCTGCCACACTGCTTCCGGGTGGCAAGACAGCACATGCCATGTTTAAAATTCCCATCGATTTAGATAGCGCCGAAAGACTTGTTTGTGGTGTGTCACGTAACAGCGATACGGGATACGTGCTTAAGGATTGCTCTCTGATCGTATGGGATGAGTGTACGATGGCCAATAGGAAGGCAGTTGAGGCTGTGGACAAAACCCCGCGTGACATCCGCAGGGACGAACATTTGATGGGTGGTGTCACAGTTTTGTTCAGTGGCGATTTCCGGCAAACTCTTTCCATGATGACGCGAGGATCGAGGGCTGACGAGGTGAATGCTTCGTTGAAACGATCTTCGTTGTGGTCACGAGTTCTTACGCTGCGCTTGACCATTAATATGAGAGCTTGGCTCGGCGGCAATGCACGTGCTCAAGAATTCTCCAATGTCCTTCTAAGTACTCTAACAGAAGAGAGAGGTGGACAGGTGCTGCTTCCAGAGTCTCTCGGTAGAGTGGTATCCAGCTTAGAAGAACTCATTCGCTGTGTGTACGGGGACATCAGTCGTATACCGCACCAGCAGAATTCTTAGGTGTGTGAGCAGGCCATTTTGACGCCCAAAAATGATCAGGCTGCAGCAATTAATGAATGCATTCTCTCGGAAATAGAGGGAAATGAAGTGGTCTACACCTCGATAAACACTGTTGTCGAGCAAGATGACGCCACACATTATCCCGTGCAATTTCTGAACTCCCCGTCAGCAAGTGGACTTCCAGCGCATACCACCAAGCTGAATTCAGTGTCCCGATTATGCTTTTTCGGAACCTATCTCCTTCGAAGTTGTGTAACGGGACCCGCCTTAAAGTTATCTCGCTCCGTAGGCGCACCATTGAGGCGGAAATTTTTACGGGTTGTGGTGTCGGCGAGGCAGTATTTATACCACACATTCCCCGCATACCTCATAACTCCACGTTCCAGTTCAAGCGCGTACTGTTCCCCATGGGTGTTTGCTTCGCTATGACGATCAATAAGTCGCAAGGGCAGACACTGAGGGCAGCGGGTGTCGACTTCAGGACAAGTTGCTTCTCACACTGGCAACTGTACGTCGCTTGCTCCCGCGTCACCAGTCCTGACTCTCTTTTCATTTTGGCTCCTGGCAGCATAACTGCTAACGTAGTTTATAGGGAAATGTTGTAAGGTATGATACCTTTGTACGTATTTTTACTCTTTTGTGTCTTGGAATGTCTTCTTGGAATGTATTCCTGCATTATTTTCTCTATTTCCTTCAGTCACATCTTATGACTGAACTCAGCAGGATTCCCAAATAACTCTCTTCACTTGCAATAAAAACTTATATTTTAATGCTATTTTAAAAGTTGTTTACTTATTATACTATAGCGACACTGGCATCTTAGGTATTTTTGGTACTGTAGAGCCTTCACGCAGACGACGTCGCGGGCAGCAGCTAGTATATAATATTCCACAACTATCACACAACGTTGTCTAGTCCCAAGCTAAGCAGAGCTTGTGTTATGGGTACTAGACAACTGCTAAACATACTTATATATTTCTAAATACATACATATTATAGATAAATTACACCCAGACACAGAACAAATGATCATGCTCTACACACAAACATTTGTCCTGGGTTGGAATCGAACCCACGACCTCCGGCATAGCAGTCAGGGCCACTAACCACTAGACCATCAGGCCAGTCAAAAATTTGATAATTTTGAAAAGAAAAAATGATGTTTTTCTCAGGTATAGATGATATATGCCTCGAAAAGTTAGATTTTAGGCTGACCGACGAAATATTCCTCCACTGGGGGGCCTGAATCATGTACTGAATCCATGGTATTCACTTGTACGTGGATTTCAAAGTCACCCTGTATAACGCAAAGACATAAATTACGCTCAGGCGTCGAAGTACTCCTCCACATCGCTGTCATCCAGAAACGTGCCCAGAAGACTCCAGAAGAATTTAGCATTGCCACGTTGAATGGCAATGCTAATTCTTTGGGCGAAGAACGAGCCTCTATATCGTCTCAAGAATCTTCTCCCAGCTCACATAAAGGCAATGCTTGTACAATCCCTAATCTTTCCCATAATCGACTATGCTGATGTGTGCTACTATGACCTGAATGCAGATCTCCTCAATAAACTTGACCGTCTTCTGAATAACTGCATTCGATTTGTCTTCAACCTCCGTAAGTACGATCATGTATCCGAGCATCGTTTGCTTTTAAAATGGTTACCCATTCGCCAGCGCAGAGTGCTAAGGGCCTTGACTACCCTGTTCTCTTTTCTGGATAATCCTTCTTCCCCTTCTTATCTGACTTCAGAACTTCAATTTCTTTGCTCTGAGCACAATAAAAATCTTCGGTCTACTAATAATCGTCTTCTACGATGCCCCTCACACCGCTCTGGGCTTATCCACTCTTCCTTTTACGTCCAGGCGATATCTCTTTGGAATGCGCTCCCTCTGAATATCAGGATGGCAACAAGCCAATTTTCTTTTAAGGTGAAGGCACGTGAGCATATTCGCAAAATGTTGGTAGAATCATCACCGCGCTAATGTGTTAGACTTGTTTTTTCACTACAGTATTGTTTATTAATATGTATGTATCTAAGTATGTATTTAATATTGTATATATTTTTTTCTCTTCTGTTTTGCCTATATATTAATTTGTACCTGCTATGTTATGTTTCTGCACCACCCTAAGGTCGACTGGCAGATAATGCCTAAGGCATTAAGTCCGCCTTTGTACAGTTTTTTTGTGCATAAAGCTTTAAATAAATAAATAAATAAAAAGTCGATCAGTCGGCGTAAAATTTCCTTGAAAAAGGAACACGCTCAGGGTCCCCATGCCCCAAGCGTTTCGATCCCAAACGGCTCAAAACTGTAATTACCAATAAGGTTACAGTATTTGCGCCGTTTATAGGTCTCAGCAGCCACAGCGGCACAGCTTGCTGAACTAAGAACGTAGGACGGCAAAAGGATGACGACACAGTTTACGTCTTATACTCGTAAAACAGTTTTAATATGCGCAATGAACTTAATTTTCATCTAATTGCCATTCCGAACATTGCGGAAACTTGTAGCGTAGTAATAAATAAGAAGTCCACGAGGATAAATATCGATACAATGTTGCAGTGAAGCGACTGTTATTGATGAGGGTAACGACTGCTGATGTGGTCACCATCGACTTTGAATTTATTAGTACTGGTGTGCTTTATTTGGTGGCTTGATGGCCCAATGGCTTCTTCAAGCAATCTTCTTCGGCTTTTCAATTTACATGTATGTAAGTATTTTTCTAAGTTTATTTAGGACGTTACTGACAGCCGTTGTTCCCGGTTGTCATTTGCAAATCTTTGACAGTCGTTAGTCAGATGCCAGAAAATTTGAATGTCAGTATTTCCAAGGAGTGTTGTGTTGCCCCGTAACTGGGTACTGGAGGTCTGATAGGCAGTCGCTCCGTGTAAAATACGGGCACTCAGCCCCATCCAGTTAGACTGGTGGTCTAAGTACTGCAAAGTAGTTGGGGAAAAGGCTAGGAAAATAAGTACTCAAAACAAATGGTCGATGGGGACGGAAGATTCTGGATTGGCAACCATGTACCAGACGACGCAGCGTTGGAAGACCTCACACCAGGTGGAGCGATGTTCTGGTGAGGTCGAAGTTTGATACACATGACCACAAGACACAAGACCAATTGTTGTAGCGACCATTGGGGAGGCTTATGTCGAGCAGTGTCCACTGCTGTCTTACAGCTGAAACGATCATGACCTCACATTTGACCACTATCTCACCTGATGGAAAGCGATGATGTGGTCGACGATGGAGCACGCGTAACGCCTAGAAGTAATTCACTTTTGACTTAAAAACCCTTGGTTGTAACTATCAGGAAACACAGACACAAATAAAACAAGTGCTTGTCTGCGCTCCCAACTGATGGTAAGCAGTGATGCAATCATTGTTGACGAGGAATATAGTATCTTGACCCTATTTTAGTCAAACCATCATCATCATATCAGCCGAAAGACGTCCACGTTGGACATAGGCCTCCCCCAAGCGTCGCCACAACAACCAGTCCTGTGCATCACACATCTATCGGATTCCTGCGACCCTGACCATGTCATCGGTCCACCTTGCTGGAGGCCTTCCAACGCTGTGTCTTTCGGTACGAGGTCGCCGCACCAGAACCCTTCGTCCCCATCGACCATCTGTTCTGCGTGCAATGTGCCAAATAGGGTCAACATACTGTTTTCAGAACTTGACCCGACACCATACATTGGCACCCTACACTTATGCTGCTAATATATATTATGGCATCGCTCAGGAATTTCTACAACCATAAGGATGTGATCTTCAATGTCTATTGAGCAAACATCGTAAATTTCCATCTGACGTTAATCTGTTTAGATTATTTCACACTAGGTTTTTCCACAGGCTTCGTCCGCGTGAAAATCGTAAATATGGTAAGTAGTAGCAGGCATTGACTGCCCTGTTGATCTTGTGGTTAGTGGCCATGACTGCTGTGGTGGTCGTGGGTTCGATTCCCACCCAAGACAAATGTTTGTGTTGGGTGGGAATCGAAACCGCAGAGGTCTGGGCTCCAACATTTTTATTTGGGCGGAAACCCAGCCCACCCTTTTGGTGGGCTTCGGCCCTCATCCATGGTGGTCTTGGTGGCCATTCTAACAGAGCTGGGAAGACGGTGACAGAAGCTGATGATTTCTTACTTTGTAGTGGCTTGTGAATGACAAGATTAGGTTTCTAACACCAACATTGTAAGAAGCTTCTAATATTATTATTTACTGAACGGCGAGCAATGGGTAGCTCACCGTCCGACCGTCCGGTAAGCATCCGGACCGAGCCCACGATGTCGACGGCGTGTACTGTTACACGCGTATCTCATTGTTTTCAGCAAACCGTAGGAGCAAAGGAGGCCAAGGGTCTGCTTCTGAAAGGAAGATTCGGCCCCGGTACGAAAGGCAACGAAGGAACTGGAGTGGGGTTTTAGTCAGTAAAAGTCTGACACACCTTCCCGCTCCGCCCAAGAGCAGGGGATGTTATTGAATGACTTTCCCACGTAAAAAAAAGAAAAACATTTTAAGAATCTACTAACATTATTATTTTCTATAAACTGCGGAAGTCTGTTTAATGTGTACTATAATCTCCATATTATTATAATATTTATAGCCCAGCATATTAATATAAAATAAATAAAAAGTTTTTTTATAGGTATCAGTAATAATCTAAGACGGCAATAAAATTATATTAGCTCCAATTAAATTACATTAATATAATCATCACATCTAGAGTCTTCAAAGGCAGGGCCCAATCTAAGCGTTCACGCACACGGAACTCCAAAAAACGTTGCCACAAAAATAAAAGCTAGAAGCGGCCACAAAAAAAAGCAAATGTAGCTTTTTTTGCAGCCGCAAAAATTAGGTGAAGCGCGCGCGACACCTTGTGTCCGGAGAAGCTTGAAGCTGCTTTAAGCATTTTTGTAGCTGCACCGCCGCACACGAGCCACAAAAAAAGCCCACCTCAAAAACAAGCTTGAAGCGGCGTAAACGTCAGCTGAGCGAGTCCAATGACCTGTAGTTAGTTTGTATGCACCGCCGACTGCTACCTACAGGTCATTGGACTCGCTCAGCTGGCGTTTTGTTAAAGAAATTAATTTCGTACATGCGTAAATTAATAGAAGTTTTGAAAAAAAAGGTCCTTTATTTATTAATTTTATCTTAACAAATTTTTTTCATATACCCGAAGAATAACAGAAGAATAATCATGCTACGCAATGTTTCTATGTATGCTTAGCTTCTTATTTCTAGGGCGTTCTTTATCGAATTGGAGAATTTTATTTAAAATGTTAACACTATAATTACAAGGAAAAAAAATGTAATAATCTAATTTTATTCGTGAATGTTACTCATTAATATTAAAATTCAAACAAAGCTATCGCGTCATGCTATCGGCATGATAACGGAGCGATAATATAATTAGAGATTAGCTTCAGCCCGCGTCTTCGCCCGCTTTAGGTATTGATGACGAGTATTCTATGTACCTATATTATTATACATATGCGTGGTGTTTCCTTTCGTGATCACATCAGAAATGAAGATATCCGCAGAAGAATCAAGGTTACCGACATAGCGCGAAAAATCGCTAAACTTAAGTGGCAAAGGTTCTGGAGTGGCGACCGCGTACCGGAAAACGCAGCGTTGGAAGGCTTCCCACAATCGATGCCCTGGTCAGGGAAATCCGATGGATGCGTGATGCACAGGACTGGTCGTTGTGGCGACGCTTGGGGAAGGCCTATGTCCAACAGTGGACGTCTTTTGGCTGAAAGATGACGATGATGGTGGTACTATGTAGAGTATGTAGTGAATCTCCAAAACCTTGCGTTCAAAAAATAAGATCGGTTTATTGGCTTGGGCGGGGAAACATACTGAATATAATCAACCAGACAGTAACTTTTGCATTTGCTCTAATATTATATCATCGTTGGCGTGGGTTTGCGGACGGTGAGCAATGTGTAGCTCGCCGTCCGGCTATCTGGTGACCGTTCGAACCGAGCCCGAATCCTGAATAGCGCGTATTGTTTCACGCTCACCTCAAGAAGATGTCAGCTACCGTAGGGCCCAACAGTGTCGAAACCTGTGGGGCCATCTTCTGAAAGGAAAACCCGAGGTCCTGGAGTAAGGCAAAAAGAAACATAGGAGAGGGTTTTAGTCAGTAAAAGTCTCACACACCCTCTTGCTTTGACCTAGAGCGGAAGAAGTCATTGGATGATTTCGAACCTAAAATAAAAAACCGGCCAAGTGCGAGTCGGACTCGCCCATGAAGGGTTCCGTAGCAGCAAGTAACATAATATAAAAGTTCTTGTTATGTGTTGTAACTTTGATCGATGTTTTAATAATAGTGTATTTTTTTCGGTTTATGACGCATTAAAAAAAAACTACTTACTGGATTTCGTTCAAACCAATTTTCGTTGGTAGTTTTTATAGTAATGTATATCATATATTTTTTTTAGTTTTATCATTCTCTTATCTTAGAAGTTAGAGGGGGGGGGGGGACACACATTTTACCACTTTGGAAGTGTCTCTCGCGCAAACTATTAAGTTTAGAAAAAAATGATATTAGAAACCTCAGTATCATTTTTGAAGACCTATCCATAGATACCCCACACGCAAGGGTTGGATGAAAAAAAAAAATTTGAGTTTCAGTTCTATGTATGGGGACCCCCAAAATTTATTGCTTTTTTTCTATTTTTGTGTGAAAATCTTAATGCGGTTCACAGAATACATCTACTTACAAAGTTTCAACAGTATAGCTCTTACAGTTTCGGAAAAAAGTGGCTGTGACATACGGACGGACAGACAGACAGACAGACAGACAGACAGACAGACAGACAGGCAGACATGACGAATCCATAAGGGTTCCGTTTTTTGCCATTTGGCTACGGAACCCTAAAAAATCAGGTCTGAAGGACTATTATGTCCGATTATGGAACAAAATTGAGTCATAATTCGGTTTTACCAAAACAGTATTGTTAAACAAAAGCGTTTGTTCTCCTAAACGGAAAAATATAAAATATTCATAGATATGGACTTCCCGAAAAAATAATATGTTGCAATACATATTTTAAAATTTTTAGGCGATTGCAATATTTAATTCCACTAAAAAAATACATTCAAACTTACATACATAAATACAGTATCCACAGAAAACTGGGTAAACGCGAGTTCGACTCGCGCATTGAGGGTTCCGTCCAAACTTACCGACGGTATGTAAACACGTAAAAAGTTCAATTTATAATAAAAATAATAATTTTGGAATGAAGTCTCACGAATTTTTCCGAATCGCAGAAAAAGGATTTTTTTTTTTGACTGGCCTCTTGGTCTAGTGGTTAGCGACCCTGACTGCTATGCCGGAGGTCGTGGGTTCGATTCCCACCCAGGACAAATATTTGTGTGATGAGCATAATCATTTGTTCTGTGTCTGGGTGTAATTTATCTATAATATGTATGTATTTAGAAATATATAAGTATGTTTATCAGTTGTCTAGTACTCATAACACAAGCTCTGCTTAGCTTGGGACTAGACGGCGTTGTGTGATAGTTGTGGAATATTATTTTTGTGACTTAACTACTTTACTCTTTTCAGATTTGTTCCTGTATCTGCATTTTAAGACCTTGCTTTATCCAAAATTCCATTTACTATGAATTTTGATTCCTTTGAAAGTGTCAAAATATTTTTTGCGACATAATCAGCCGTATCTTTTTTTTAGTAAATTTAGAAATTTGTTTTGTTTTTTTTCAATTCGTTACCTCGTCGCGTTCCCAAGATAAAGAGGCTTGACAGACAGACAGACGGACAACAAAGTGATCTAGGGTTCCGCTTTTCCTTTTGAGGTACGGAACCCTAAAAATTAGCCTCCTCCAAACCCGAATAAAACTAAATAATATTGTATGTTTTTTTTTGATTTTTTTTTTTTATTTTTACTGAGACCGGAAATCAATATTGAAGAGCTGTACAGGAAAATGCACGAATGATGATAATTATCATCACTACCCAATCTCTTGGTCTTCCTTTCAATCGTAGAAATTACAGACACAATAGAAAGACAATAGGTGCCACCCCAAGATTTAATGAATTACACCCCAAACCCCAAGGTTCAATGAATTAACATGCTTGATATGCAGGCTTAGTTATACATTTCACACTGTCTAACTAGAACCCTAATGACACCGTGTCAGACTTTAACTGACCAAAACCACACCAGTTCCATCGTAGCCTTCATTGCAGGGCCCCAGGGTTTAATTTCACACAACCCATGGCACCAGTAGCCCCTTACATTAGACAATGTTTTGCATTTTGAAATTGCATAACATTATAGTATCGAATATAGTATCTTGACCCTATTTTAGTCAAATTATCATTATCATTCCAGCCAAAAGACGTCCACTATTGGACATATGCCTCCCCCAAGTGTCGCCATAATGATCGGTTCTGTGCGTCTCGCATCCGTCGGATTCCCACGACCCTCAACAGGTCATCGGTCCACCTTCTGGGAGGCCTTCCGACGCTACGTCTTCCGGTACGTAGTCGTCACTCCCGAACCTTTCGTCTCCTTCGTCCATCTGTTCTGCGAGCAATGTGCCCTGCCCACTGCCTTTTAAGTTAAGCGATTCCTACCTTGCTACCTTGGTTCTCCTGCGAATATCTTCATTTCTGACGTAATCACGCAAGGAAACTCCAAGCATAGCCCTTTCTATTGCCCTTTGAGTGACTTTAGGCCTTCTGATGAGGACCATTGTAAGCGACCACGTTTTGGAGCCATTTGTTAAAGTAAAACCATAAATAAATAAATGTCTTAAAATACCACCACCCTAGGTTGACTGCTAGAGAATGCCTAAGGCATTAAGTCCGCCTTTGTACATTTGTGTTGCATGAAGTTAATCAATTTACACTTTTTTTAAGCTATTGCATAGCTTCTATCGCGGGTCTTGAGCGTGGAGACCGAATCCAGAAATTCCGTAACGAAAATAACCTAACACCCCCCACTCATTAATTTGTTTTTTGAGCGCGGTGACCGATAAGAAAACAAATGTGTGAACAATCAATCAAAATTCAATTCAATGTGTGTATGTGTAACTTCAATTATTATCAAAGAAAAAAATACTGCACAAATAAAATAAATAAATAATTATAATTGCATAAGTTGATAAAATGCTATGCAATAGCTTTACCGCGGCAGTCCCCGAGTGCCACACGTCTTTTTATTTTTTCTTGCCGTTGCTGTCCCACTGCTGGGCAAACTTTCTTCTCTTTTTTTTACTGGGCGTATAAAAAACAGACCGAATAAGAAACGACACGTTGCGCTCCATAACAGGTATTATAGACGTGGGCAAAAAGGCTGCCAGACGCAAATGGGACTGGGCGGGCCATGTCAGCCGCATGCATAGGGACCGCTGGGCGAGCGTCGCCGCACAGTGGGAGTAAAGCGCCGTCGAGGTCGGCCTAGAAAGAGGTGGCGGGATGATCTGGACGCGTACCGCAAGGACTGGTTTTAGGCGGCGCAGGAGAAGAAAGTTTGGAAGGACTTGGGGGAGGCCTTTGCCCAGCAGTGGGACAGCAACGGCTAGAAAAAAAAAATGTGTAAATTGATTAATTTCATACAACACGAATATACAAAGGAGGACTTAATGCCTTAGGCATTCTCTAGCAGTCAACCTAGGGTGAAAATATTTATTTACACATATTTATTTATTTATTAAAATAATTTTTTATAAATTGCATAACATTATTTCATTATCTTTCGCATATTTCCGAATACCAAATCATTGAATAATATTAGAAGCTAGTAACTTAACACTCATGACTCACACTATGTTGATAACAGCGTCACTTCTGACCTCACATCGACTACTATGCAGATAATTCGCTGAAAAGTTATTTACTTGACAAATAATATGTTGCAATACAGAGAAGTTTGTTGCTAAGTAACAAGGAGTAACTTGGTTACTTTTAATTTTCTCGCGGGAACAGGATTTTGAAATATGGGATTTTTTTTAGCTGGTAAAATTATCTAATAGCATCCCCCGTTCGTGGGCGGAGCGAGAGAGTGTGTCACACATTTAGTGACAATTTTTTTGGTGGAGAAAATTAACCAATGACCACCCCCGCTCTTGGTTGGAGCGGGAGATAGTGTCAGCATCTTACTGACTAAAAAACCCACCCCGTTCCTTCTAGCCTTCAGTGTAAATGTATACCTAACTCTCAACCAGTGCGCCAAATGTGCTGAAATTGTAAAAGTCTATCCATGATGCCGCCAGGCAACTAAAACATAAAACAAAAATATTGTTACAATACCGGAGATTAAATAACATGTTGCAATAAACGTTATTTGCTTCTGTTTTCCCGATTGCGTTATTTTATGCAATAACTCGTGTTATGCCATGACTATATAAGCCAGTATCGTTCCAGAAAATCTCATTCAACACCGGACTTTAGTAGTCGCGGGTTGATTCACCAACTCAGAGTCCAAAACCAAAGCTACAGATAAGAAGACACCAGTGACTGAAGACAGAAGCCTGTCACAAGCCACTGCAGGTCATAGGCCTCTCTCAAGCTGCGCCAAAAAAACCTGGAACTCCATCTTCCACACCAAAACTATAAGTACGAAAACACAAGTGACTGAAGACAGAAGCCTACTTACTATTCTACTGGAAATAGAACTACGAAGCCGCACCACAAAATCTGGAACTCGTCTTCCATAACCAGCCCTAACTACCCTTTAAAGGTTGTCAGTTCAACCAGGGTCATCTCGCTACGCTTGCTGATACGCGGCTTCCAATCTAGGACTTGTCTGCTTCATATCACGGTCCTTGGAGACAGCGACACTCCCAATAAACTTCAAATCAAAGTAAAAAAAAATACTGTGTGCTATCGGGACATTCAAACCTGATTGTTTATTGATAACATTGATATCATTTGTCAAGTGATTAAACATTTTCTAAAGTGCTAATAGTAAATACTAAAGTGTTTGAATAGTCATCTGATAAAAGAGATTTTATTTCAATCTCGTATCATTGACGGTTTGTGTTAGACGTTGAACTGATAACTTATATCTGTGACTACAAAATGGCTACATGTAATACTTGTGTGAAACCTGTGAAAACATTTGAAAAATTTATAATATGTTCGAAATGTGACAAAGATTACCATCAAGTATGTGTTAAAATAAGTGCTGAGAACTTTACAAAACTAAAACAAAATACAAATTTAAAATGGAAGTGTCCGAACTGTTTACCTCGAAAGAATCGGAGAAGTGGTAAGCCTTCTGCTAAGGCTGAGGAAAATAAGTCTGATGATAATAAAATCAGTGATGTGAGACGTCAAAATAGCCCTAATAAAGCTAACGGTATAGGAGTAGCTAACTGTAATGGAGCTAATAAAAGAACTGACGATATTCGAGTAGAAATTCAGAATAAATTGTTGTTTGAAATGAGGAATATCATTAGATCTGGATTTAATGATATTAAGACACAAGTTGATGAGTTGAAGATATCGATGGCGTCAAATGACCTCGATATACTCAGAACTCATATTAAGTAATCTAAGACTGAGCTCAAGGGTGTGTGGGTGTGTACGTTTAGTAGACTTACAGGGACAAAACACTGTAAGTCAATTGAACATCAATATACTTGGTTATTTCTAAAACACTGGCAACCACTCACGACTATATCACTAACATCATAAACAACAACTTTTGTTCTATGACTTTTTACAAAACATAATTCATTTACCAAAAACAAACCTTCAAGATTTCGTTGTTCTATCTAACACATTTCAACTCTATGTTTTGCTATACGTACCTACGTCTGTACGTTGCGACACAAGCGCATCAAGCACCCCCGCCGTCCGATCCCCACTTCTCGCCGCTAATGTACTCCTATCGCTTTCATCGCATAGACTTTGTAATATTTAGAACGGTCAATTTAAATATTTTAATTTTTGTACGATTATCTGATGAACCAAAACATGATATTTTTTTAAAAGGCATCCCAAATATTACGAAGTCTATGCCAAGCAAACGATAGTACAATAGCGGAAGACAGTGGTGATCGGGAGGCGAGGTGCTTGATGCATAGCAAATATAATGATGTACCTATAGCAAAATACAGAATTGAAATGTGTTAGATAGAACAACGAAATCTTGAAGGTTTGATATATGTATTAGTAAGTTTTGTAAAAAGTCATAGAACAAAAGTTGTTGTTTGTGATGTTAGTACAACCCTGCAAGGTTGTTAGTGTTTTACAAATACCCTGTTTAACATCACCTTACAGTGAATTTTGAATACAACCATCTCACCATTATGGTGGTAGAAAGACGACAATTTATATAACTGAGCATTGCCCTCCAGTGTTTTAAATTTTAGCTTACAATTGCACAATGTAAGGCCAAAGAAATATCCTAGATATAAGTTTATGCAAGAAAATTGTATGAATAAAATTATAAGTTCCTAAACATTTTGTTTTCTTTTGTTTTTTACCTTGTCTTTATTCTGATAGAATTTTATGAGGCGTACTACTAATGATACATGCGGAATTATATGAAAATCTAAAATCAATTTTGAAACTTTCGTTTTGAAGTTTCGTTTGTTAGAAACTTGGCCTTTAATTCATTAAACCCCAAGCGAACGCCGGCGTTCGCGCACCTATTGTCTTTCAATTGTGTCTGCAATTATCACAATTGAAAGCTGACGCCACGACAGTCGAGATCCCACAGAGCTCACGACTAGACGTCACTCCTTGGTTTGCTTGCTTACTGACAATTTGGTTGTTTAATTTACTATAAACCTAAATCCCTAACAAGTGATTTTAGTGAACACCACATTGGCGACGGCATGTTTCTAATAACAATCCAATTTTAGAATTTAATAAAAATGATAGCTACACTAATGTTATATATAGGTAGAGTTTGTTTTTTTGTTTGTAGGAGGTAATCTCTGGTCAGATACCTAAATTTTTTTTCACCGATAGAAAGCAGCTTTATGGGGGCGAAGCCGCGGGTGATAGCTAGTGATAACATAAAGCTAAAGATAATGTTTGTATGTTTGTTTAAACACGCTAGTCTCAGAAAGTTCTGATTTAAATTGAGATTTCTTTTAGTGCTAAATAGCTCATTGATAGACAAAGTATATATAATTATAAATAATTATACATTACGTTACTACCAATAGGAACCCAACAGTAACCTGAATTGCGGCTGAAACCGTGGGGACCGTCAGACATAATTATTTTCTATATGTACTCATATATGGTATATAGTGCTAGACCCTTTTCAGAATCCGACTTGCAGGTTTGACAACTGCAAGAATCTTCTTGCAGTTGTCAAACCTGCTAGCGAGATAGTGGAAGTGGAAGTTGAAGGTCGCGGGAATCTAACGGCGTTCTCGACGTAGCCACCGCCGCCGGGATTCTGATCCTGATTTCCGGCCACCCTAGGAGCGGGCTTGCGGACAGTGAGCAATGGGTAGCTCGCTGTCCGGCCGTCCGGTAACTGTCCGGACCAAGCCCAAGTCATCGATGGCGCGCGCCTCAACAAGTTGTCAGCAACAGCAGGGACCCAGCCGGGTCGAAGCCTACTGGGGCCAGGGTTATCCGAAAGGGTACTCGAGCCCCGGTATAAAGGCTTGAAGGAACGGAATGGGTTTTTTAGTCAGTAAGAGTCTGACACTATCTCCCGCTACGCCCAAGAGCGGGGGTTGTCATTGGATGATTTTTCACATCGAAAAAAAAAAAACAGGTCCGGTCATTTTAGCGACACTTTAGGGAGAGCCTATGTCGAACAGAGAATGTTTTGCGGCTGAAATGATGATGATGACAACGTCTTCCGGTCTTTGGGCCCCATCGACCATCTGTTCTATGAGCAATGTGCCCTGCTTGTTACCACTTTATTTTGACGATCCTTCGGGCTATATCGGCAATCTTGGTTCTCTTACTGAATTACCTACTGGGTCAATGTCAAAGTCAAAGTCAAAATCATTCATTTCAAATAGACCATTTGCAAGCACTTTTGAATAGTCAAATGTTGGGTTGTGCAAGAAAAGTGAAGTTAAATTGCACGTTCCAAAGTGTAGGTCTCTATGGAGAAGAACGTGCAAGAAACTCCATGGACACTCTTTTTAAAACATATTTTGAGTTAAATGGGCTCAATCAATCTATGGATTACCATTGAATCGTAAAGAAGTACTTAAAACAGGAACAATTTTATTACTATTCTAATCATGCCTTCATAAAGAAATAACCACATTGATTGGTAATTGTACCGTCACAACACTAGTTTTATTATATTTATTTAATGAAGCTGTAACAGTAAATTATGTAGATTATATTTATTATACATGGGAATAAATAATTCATAGAAATATAATGAAATCAACGAACCTTCAGATAATAGATATAAAGTTTAAGAGTTCGTTAGTTTGTTTGAACTCACTAATCTCAGGACGCACTGGTTCGTATATTGAAACACTAGCTTTTACCCGCGCCTTCGCCCGCGTACATAAAATAGCCTATGTCACTCAGGAAAAAAGCAGCTTGCTATCGGAGAAAAAATTTCAGCAATCGGACCAGTACTTTCAGAGATTATCTCCTAGAAACAAAAAAACAAAAAAACAAACGTTTTCTCTTTATTATATTAGTGTAGATTATAAGGTAGAACTACACTGCTCACAAAACAGTGAAGGAAAACATCGTGAGGAAACCGGCATGTCCTAGAACCAATAATTCGAAGACATTTGACATTCACCAACCCGCACTGGGGGTCCCGCGTGGTGGATTACGGGCTACGGCACTCTCCTAGAGAGGAGGCCTGTGTCCCAGCAGTGGGAACATTAAAAAGGCTGATGATGATGATGATAATGACACTGCTCACACGTGTGCCATACATGCCGACCTGGCTGCGTTGAACTCTATATATTTTGTATGGAAATTAGACTTGTAGAGCTACACTTGATCCACGCCACGCGACGTCGTTCTACATACAAATCTGGTGTGTTACACTTGTGTGTCGGTGTAATGTAGTTCTAGCTTTAATGTTGAATAGATAAAATTCAAGGCTGTATAAAATCTTTGTACACCAAAGGAAAAACTTTTAAGACGTAGGCAATGTTTTCAAAGTTCATTACTTAACTCGCCAATCTCCATAGGTATTAGGAAATAACGGAAAGGTTTGCTTATTTTCGATATTTACAAACTACTTTACGAAGAACTTCTTAATTACCTACGTTCTTGGATAAATCTACACTAACATAATAAAGAGGTAAAGTTGTTTTTTTTTTTGTTTGTAGGAGGTAATGTCTGGAAGTACTGGTTCGATTGCTAAAATTTTTCCATCGATAGAAAGCTGCTTTATTCCTGAGGGACATAAGCTATATTTTGTGTATGCGGGCGAAGCCGCGAGCAAAAGCTAGTGTTTAAATATACGAACCAGTGCGCCCTGAGATTACTGAGTTCAAACAAACTAACGAACTCATCAATTTTATGGCTATTATCTGAAGGTCCATTTATTTCATTATATTACGAAGAACTTCTTATTTACGTTCTTGGTCTACACAAATCTACACTAATATAATAAAGAGGTGAAAACGGTAGTAGAAACTAGTGATTTTAGCAGAGCAGTAACCAAGACGCAGATAAAACCGCAGAAGACAACTAGTGTTTTCTTTATTTAAAGTGGGAAATCATCTAATGAGTTCGCCCATTCTAAGGTGGAGCGAGAGGACGTGTAAAGTCTGACAAGCCACTGATTGAAACTACCCCTATGTTTCTTCTCGGCCTTAAACCCGGTGTTCTCTTTCGGACTACTCATGGCCCCAGTAAGCTTCGGCTCTGCCGGGCCCCACGGTATTGCTGATATATCTTTGAGGTGCGCGTGGAAAGGTGGCAGAATCAAGTCATATAATTCCCGCGCATATTCTCCAAAACGCATCCTGTAATATACCGAAAGGCTGGGTGCCCTACGCCTGTGCTCCAGGCTTTAGTTTTCAATTCGTTTATTTATAGGAACTTCAATGTCTTTTCGGTCGACGAGTTATAAAGTCTCAAGTATTTCTATATTATAGAAGCTTTACATTTGTCAATCCCTGCGATACAAAGTTTGTTCAAACTTAGTTTGAACAAGTCAATTCTAAAACTTGCATTCCACTTCGTTCTACGATAAATCTTTCACGATACAAGCAGCTCGTTTGTGGAATGCATTACCCATAGAAGTTAGGCGTGCCCAAACACTACCGAACTTCAAAAAAATGGTGAAGGAGCACTACCTTACACTTTAATTTTTCTTCCCCTTTCCCTATTGTATATTTTAATATTTATTAGTTTAATATGTGGTAATTTATTTATGTATTATATATATTTTTTCAGACGTTGTACACTGACAGCCCCAAATATTTTCCTTTCGTTCAGTCCATCCAAAGGTTGTCTGGTAGAAATTACATTGTGCAATAAGACCGCCTATTGTACACTTATTCTTTTGTAAATGTTTATCCTATAATAAGCTAAGGTGTGCAATAAAGTTATAAATAAATAAATAACATAACATAAAGAAAAGAAGACTTATAGGCAGCAAATAAAACATTTATTTGAACAGGTTTGCTTTTAGATATACTTATTCTCTTCGTCCTTGACTATAGTTTCAGAGATAAAACTTAAAACTAAAAATTTTCTTTGGCCTTAAATTCTGTAGCCACAGAACCGATAAAAGAGGTTAGAATTACCTTGTCGGTGGCGCAGGCGTGCCACAAATTAGAGCAATGCTCATAGTTCAACTACCAATAGCAAACTTGCGATCTAAGTATGCGTGGGCTGTTAGTTGCGTAACGCGCGTTCGTATTGGTTTATTGCCTGTAGTGAAGTTAAAGGATGTGAGACAAGCGGCGACACTCGTTGTAGTACAAATCGAAAAGTATTTCCCTTCGAACCTCTTTCATCATCTCTGTGGTAGTAACCTAGGATTTATTCATAGGAGAGCGATGCTCAGTTACATATACCGGCGCTTTTTTACCAGGAAAACCTAAGACGGTGGTATTTAGTTTGTCATCCGAATGGGACTTGTTGTATCTAATGACTGCAGCATAAAAGTCGTTGCGACATCTAACACTTCCTAGCTTCACTACTACAGAGTGGGGATGCAGCCTGTTATTTGGCACTCTTACGCACTTTAATATATCAGAATCTTGTAGCGTATAGTTCACTACTTTAGCTAATTTTATTACTATAGCCGGTAGGTTTTCATTCCTCAATTCTGGTAACCCATAAATTTCTATATTAGCCTCTCGTAGACTCTGATCGAGGACATTTATATTCACATTCAATTGGCTAACAGTCTTTATCATTTCGGTAATCTTTGTTCTCAGTTCGTTATTCTCGTATTGTACATGTTTGAGTTCAGTTTTCAGTTCGTCGATTTGAGTGGTGTCGCATGGTCCGCCTTTCTTCAAATTTTCAATTTGCTTCTTGATAGCATCCGATTCAGCTTTCAAGGCGTTTCTTACTTCAATACATAATTTGTTCTGGATTTGTTCTTGAATTTCGATGGCTTTCGGCATTTTGTGTCTTTGCTATCAATTACAGTTGTTAGTTTAATAGTTTATAAGTCCAAACAAACACTCTCCCAAGGTTGGTTGGTGAAGAACTAGAGTTTGAAATAAAGTCACTTTTTACAGACCATTGGCACGTAACACTGGTTTCACAAGTGACACTTTTAACGCACGTTTTGATTTGATTGTTTGATTGATAGATTGATGGTTTGATTGATTGTTGATTGATTGATCTGATTAAGGATCAGTTTTAACGACCCGTAAATAGTACACTTTCTTAAACTGTTTTTCACTCGAAAATTATAGAGCAGGATTGAATATTTACTGTTGATATGAAGGTCCCAGGTCTTGAAGAGGCAAGCGAAGCGTAAATCCTTCTTCGAGCAGCAGCGATGTCCTCGAATACGTAGCTGGAAGACTGGACGTGGAAGCTGGAGAACCGGGACTCAGGCGGTAGAGGCAGAGGCCTATATCCAACAATGGACTATAATAGGCTTCTATCTTCTTTCACTGGTTCGTAACTATTATTTTGAAAACTAAATACTAGTTAGTGAATCGACCTGCGACTCCCGAGGTTCGGTAAAGTGTGATTTGGTCAGGAACGGTTTTAGTTTATATAGTAACAAAGTGCGGATAGTTGCACAAGGTATCGCAATCGGGAAAATAGCAACAAGATATCGTGTATTGCAACACATTAGTTAATTTTTTTATATTTTTTGTAATATATATTTTTTCAATTTTAGTGACAGGCTCACGCTTGACCACTTCTTTTGTAGGTAGGAAAATCGTCTAGATGTCAGACTTTTACTGACTAAAAAACCACTCCTATTCCTTCGTTGCTTTTCGTACTGAGGCCGAATCTTCCTTTCGGAAGCAGGCCCTTGGCCCCAAAAGGCTTCGACCCTGCTGAGTCTCTAAGGTTTGCTGACAACTCCTTGAGGCGCTTGTAGAACAATACGCACAGTCGACGTCTTGAGCTTCCAGACGGTTCCCGGATAGACGGCCAGCGGCAGCGGCTGAGGCGTGAGGGTCGCTCTCACGCGCGTGCAGGTTCGGCCTCCTCCTTTGCTTGTATTTCTGCTTCGAAGAAAGAGGCGACTGCCCGCCACTTTGCCTCGCTCCGGACCATGACCTGTACCAAGGCCCGGTGCGAGAGATCGTTGCCCCAGATCACCCCGGCGAGGATACGGCGGTGCTCTACTTGGGGCACTCCTGTACCGTATGCTCCACCGTGTGCTGCGAGACACTTGACCACTAAGGTAAACCAAGCATTCGTGACCCAGTCGGTAACATGGCCCACTTGTATAACGAAGACTCGCATATGACGGCGATGTTTTACATCGTAGTTTAAATAGTTTTTTAATATAGTACTACTCAAGTGTCACTTGCGTTGTGTAGTTTTTATATGTTATAAATATAATTACCGGCACGGATCTTGAGCGCTGGCTTCAAGTTGCGCAAATGTCAAATATTCGGTCTCTTTAGTGGTACGAAGTGAGACGTGGGGGTGGGGAGTATCAGTGATTGGGTCGCCGCGCCATCGAGTCATAGATGTCACTCCTGATTCGCTTCCTGCGCTGCTGCATGTATGTAACAACGACGACGATTGGCTCGCCTGCGTTCACAAACATGTAACTTCACAAACAAAGACACCCAGAACCAGAGTACATGTCTATAGGTCATACAAATATTTGTTCCATGCGGAAAACGAACCCACGACGAGCAGCATAGCTGCTAATCCCTCAACCACTGCGCCAAGCATTGCAAGCCGTCCGGATAAAGCCTGACATAATCAGTCTTTTTAGTTGCGTGTCCGGCCAAACTAGACGTAGTCCGGTCCGATCGGCTTATGTTAGGCTTTTTAAATTTGACTATTTTGTTTAGAATTGTTATTTGAGTTTTGCCTTACATTGTATCGCTAGTATAAGCAGAGCGGACATGCAATTAGTCTAGCAATTGTATCACTTAATTTTATTGTTTTTTCATTAGAATTTAAAACGGGTTTGTGTATTTTATTGTGGATTAAAAAGTCATGTTAGAATTTTTAAATATCGGCCTTTTTGATCAAATGCCCGACTAAATAGGATAGTCTGTCCGTCTTTTCGGTTTCAAGACCTGGCAACACTAACTGCGCCAAATGTGCTGATGCTGCTATACATTTATGCCGCTAGCAACCAAAACATTAAACAAAAATATTGTCACAATACCGGAGATTGTTGCAGTAAACGTTATTTGCTTCTGTTTTCCCAATTGCGTTATTTTATGCAATAACTCGTGTTATGCCATGAGTATATAAGCCAGTATCGTTCCAGAAAATCTCATTCAACACCGGACTTTAGTAGTCGCGGGTTGATTCACCAACTCAGAGTCCAAAACCAAAGCTATAGATAAGAAGACACCGGTGACTGAAGTCAGAAGCCTATCACAAGCCACTGCTGGACATAGGCCTCTCTCAAGCTGCGCCAAAAAAACCTGGAACTCCATCTTCCACACCAAAAAACTATAAATACGAAAACACAAGTGACTGAAGACAGAAGCCTACTTACTATTCTGCTGGAAATAGAACTACGAAGCCGCACCACAAAATCTGGAACTCGTCTTCCATAACCAGCCCTAACTACCCTTTAAAGGTTGTCAGTTCAACCAGGGTCATCTCGCTACGCTTGCTGATACGCGGCTTCCAATCTAGGACTCGTCTGCTTCATATCACGGTCCTTTGAGACAGCGACGCACCCAATAAACCTCTAATCGTAGTGAAAAAATTGACTGTGCGCTATCGGGACACTCAAACCTGATTGTTTATTGATAACATTGATATCATTTGTCAAGTGATTAAAAATTTTCTAAAGTGCTAATAGTAAATACTAAAGTGTTTGATAATACTCATCTGATAAAAGAGATTTTATTTCAAGCTCGTATCATTGACGGTTTGCGTTAGACGTTGAACTTATAATTTATATTTGTGACTACAAAATGGCTACATGTAATACTTGTGTGAAACCTGTGAAAACATTTGAAAAATTTATAATATGTTCGAAATGTGACAAAGATTACCATCAAGTATGTGTTAAAATAAGTGCTGAGAACTTTACAAAACTAAAACAAAATACAAATTTAAAATGGAAGTGTCCGAACTGTTTACCTCGAAAGAATCGGAGTCGTGGTAAGCCTTCTGCTAAGGCTGAGGAAAATAAGTCTGATGATAGTAAAATCAGTGATGTGAGACGTCAAAATAGCCCTAATAAAGCTAACGGTATAGGAGTAGCTAACTATAATGGCGCTGATAAAAGAACTGACGATATTCGAGTAGAAATTCAGAATAAATTGTTGTTTGAAATGAGGAATATCATTAGATCTGGATTTAATGATATTAAGACACAAGTTGATGAGTTGAAGATATCGATGGCCTCAAATGACCTCGATATACTCAGGACTCATATTAAGTAATCTAAGACTGAGCTCAAGGGTGTGCAGGTGTAAGTTTTGTAGACTTACAGGGATAAAACACTGTAAGTCAATTGAACATCAATATACTTGGTTATTTGTAAAACACTCACGACTATGTCACTAACATCACAAACAACAACTTTTGTTCTATGACTTTTTACAAAACATAATACATTTACCAAAAATAAACCTTCAAGATTTCGTTGTTCTATCTACCACATTTCAACTCTGTGTTTTGCTATACGTACCTACGTCTGTACGTTGAGACACAAGCGCATCCAGCACCCCCGCCATCCGATTCCCACTCCTCTTCGCTATTGTACTACTATCGCTTTCATCGCATAGACTTTGTAATATTTAGAACGGTCAATTTAAATATTTTAATTTTTGTACGATTATCTGATGAACCAAAACATGATATTTTTTTAAAGTCATCCCAAATATTACGAAGTCTATGCCAAGCAAACGATAGTACAATAGCGGAAGAGAGTGGTGATCGGGAGGCGAGGTGCTTGATGCATAGCAAATATAATGATGTACCTATAGAAAAATACAGAATTGAAATGTGTTAGATAGAACAACAAAATCTTGAAGGTTTATTTTTGGTAAATGTATCAGTATGTTTTGTAAAAAGTCATAGAACAAAAGTTGTTGTTTATGATGTTAGTAAGTGAATGAATATAACTGTCTTGGTTTATGGTGGAAGAAAGGCTCCAGTTTATGTAACTGAGCATTGCTCTCCGTCTTTAGAAATCTTTCCTTACAACTGCACAATCTAATGCCAAAGAAATATCCTATATATAAGTTTATGCAAGAACATTGTATCAATAAATATTGCAAGTTCCTAAACATTTTGTTTCCTTTAGTTTTTTACCTTGTCTTTATTCAGATAGAATTTTATGAGGCCTATACTAATGATACATACGGAGTTATATGAAAATCTAAAATCAATTTTAAAAACTTCGTTTTGAAGTTTCTTTTGTCGACAAAGGATATATAATTATAAATATAATTATACATTACGTTACTTCTAATAGGAACCCAATAGTAACCTGAATTGCGGCTGAAACCGTGGGGACCGTCGGACATAATTATTTTCTATATGTGGTCTCGCAAATGGTCTTTAGTGCTAGACCCTTTTCAGAATCCGACTTGCAGGTTTGAAAACTGCAAGAATCTTCTTGCAGTTGTCAAACCTGCTAGCGAGATAGTATAAGTGGAAGTTTAAGGGCGCGGGAATATAACGGCGTTCTCGACGCCGCCACCGCCGCCGAGATTCTGATCCCGATTTCCGGCCACCCTAGGAGTGGGCTTGCGGACAGTGAACAATGGGTAGCTCGCTGTCCGGCCGTCCGGTAACTGTCTGGACCAAGCCCAAGTCATCGATGGCGCGCGCCTCAACAAGTTGTCAGCAACAGCAGGAACCCAGCCGGGTCGAAGCCTACTGGGGCCAGGGTTATCCAAAAGGGCACTCGAGCCCCGGTATAAAGGCTTGAAGGAACGGGATGGGTTTTTTAGTCAGTAAGAGTCTAACACTATCTCACGCTCCGCCCAAGAGCGGGGGTTGTTATTAGATGATTTTTCACATCGAAAAAAAAAAAACAGGGCCGGTCATTTTAGCGACACTTTGGGGAGAGCCTATGTCGAACAGAGAATGTTTTGCGGCTGAAATGATGATGATGACAACGTCTTCCGGTCTTTGGGCCCCATCGACCATCTGTTCTACGAGCAATGTGCCCTGCTTATTACCACTTAATTTTGGCGATTCTTCGGACTATATCGGCAATCTTATTTCTCGTACTGAATTACCTACTCGGTCAAAGTCAAAGTCAAAATCATTCATTTCAAATAGACCATTTGCAAGCACTTTTGAATAGTCAAATGTTGGGTTGTCCAAGAAAAGTGAAGCTAAATTGCACGTTCAAAAGTGTAGGTCTCTATGGAGAAGAACGTGCAAGAAACTCCATGGACACTCTTTTAAAAACATATTTTGAGTTAAATGGGCTCAATCAATCTATGGATTACCATTGAATCGTAAAGAAGTACTTAAAAACAGGAACAATTTTATTACTATTTTAATCATGCCTTCATAAAGAAATAACGACATTGATTGTTAAGTGTACCGTCACAACATAAGTTTTATTATATTTATTTAATGTAGCTGTAACAGTAAATTATGTAGATTATATTATACATGAGAATAAATAATTCATAGAAATGTAATGAAATAAATGGACCTTCAGATAGACACAAAGTTGAAGAGTTCGTTAGTTTGTTTGAACTCACTAATCTCAGGACGCACTGGTTCGTATATTGAAACACTAGCTTTTACCCGCGCCTTCGCCCGCGTATATAAAATACTAGCGGACCCGACAGACGTTGTCCTGTCTACTCGTCTTTAATTTGAAAATTTCAGGATAAAATTGTAAATCTAAACCATTCCCAGATCCCCTTGAACACACACAAAAAATTTCATCAAAATCGGTCCAGTCGTTTGAGAGAAGTTCAGTGACATACACACTCACAGAAGAATTATATATATAAAGATAGGCTATGTCACTCAGGAATAAAGCAGCTTGCTATCGGTGAAAAAATTTCAGCAACCGGACCGGTACTTTTAGAGATTACCTCCTATAAACAAAATAAAAAACAAACTACGTCGCGTTGCGTGGATCAAGTGCAGCTCTACAAGTCTAGTTTCCATAGAAAATGTGTGGAAACACTGCAGACTAACTTACCGAGTCGGCATGTACGGCACACGTGTGAGTAGTGTCATCATTACCACCATCATCAGCCTTTTTAATGTTCCCACTTCTGGGACTCAGGCCTCCTCTCTAGGAGAGGGCCGTAGCCCGTTATCCACCACGCGGGCCCAGTGCGAGCTGGTGAATGTCAAATGTCTTCGAATTATTGGTTCTAGGACATGCCGGTTCCCTCACGATGTTTACCTTCACCGTTTTGTGAGCAGTGTAGTTCTACCTTAAAATAATCTACACTAATATAATAAAGAGGTAAATATAATAAAGAGGTAAATTTTGTTTTTTTTTTTTTGTTTGTAAGAGATAATCTCGGAAAGTACTGGTCCGATTGCTAAAATTGTTTTACCGATAGAAAGCTGCGTTATTTCTGACTGACATAGGCTATATTTTATGTGCGCGGGCGAAGCCGCTGGTATAAGCTAGTACCTTATAAAAGAAATGCTCAATATTTTATAATCTATGCGGACGCTGGCGTTCGCTTGGTGTTGGAGGAGTAGGAATAAAATCATGATTGAAAGTTTTTTTTGGAGAAAACTACTTTCACGCGATGAAAACGGTAGTAGAAACTAGTTAAGTTAGCAGAGCAGTAACCAAGACGCAGATAAAATCGCAGGAGACAACTAGTGCTTTATTTAAAGTGGGAAATCATCTAATGAGTTCTCCCATTCTAGGGTGGAGCAAGAGGACGTGTAAGGTCTGACAAGCCACTGACTGAAACTACACCTATGTTTCTTCATGGCTTTAACCCCGGTGTTCTCTTTCGGACTACCTATGGCCCCAGTAAGCTTCGGCTCTGACGGGCCCCACGGTATTGCTGATATATCTTTGAGGTGCGCGTGGAAAGGTGGCAGAATCAAGTCATATAATTCCCGCGCATATTCTCCAAAATGCATCCAGTAAAATACCTAAAGGCTGCCCTACGCCTGTGCTCCAGGTTTTGGCTTTCAATTCGTTTATTTAAGTGAGTCTGTGTTTCCTGATAGCTACAACCTAGGGGTCTTTAAGTCGAAAGTGAATAGGTTACTTCTAGGCAAGCGTGCTCCATCGTCGGCCACATCATCACTTACCATCCGGTGAGATAGTGGTCAAACGCGAGCCTATCAATAATAAAAAAAAAAAAAAAAATTATAGGTACTTCGGTGTCTTTTTGGTCGACGAGTTCTAAAGACTCAAGTATTTCTATATTATAGAAGTTTTACATTTGTCAATCCCTGCGATACAATGTTTGTTCAAACTTAGTTTGAACAAGTCAATTCTAAAACTTGCATTCCACTTCGTTCTACGATAAATCTTTCACGATACAAGCAGCTCGTTTGTGGAATGGATTACCCATAGAAGTAAGGCGTTCCCAAACGCTACCGAACTTAAAAAAAAAGGGTGAAGGAGCACTGCCTGTCACTTTAATTTGTCTTCCCCTTTCTTTATTGTATATTTTATTATTTACTAGCTGACCCGGCAAACGTTGTTTTGAAGGTATGAAAAATAGATGTTGGCTGATTCTCAGACCTACTCAATTTGCTCAAAAAATTTGATGAGAATCGGTCAAGCCGTTTCGGAGGAGTACGGGAACGAACATTGTGACACGAGAATTTTATATATAAGATTAGTTTATTATTTGGTAATTTATTTATGTATTATATATTTTGTATTGTACAATATATATATTCACATTATTTATTTTGTACACTGACAGCCCCAAATCTTTTCCTTTCGTTCAGTCCATCCAAAGGTTGTCTGGTAGAAATTGCATTGTGCAATAAGACCGCCTATTGTACACATATTCTTTTGTAAATGTTAATCATAGAATAAGCTAAGGTGTGCAATAAAGTTATAAATAAATAACATAACGTAAAGAAAAAGAAAAAAAGGTATATAGAAAGCAAATAAAAAATTTATTTGAACAGTTTTACTTTTAGAGATACTTATTCTCTTCGTCCTTGACTATAGTTTCAGAGATAAAACTTAGAACTAAGAATTTTCTTTGGCCTTAAATTCTGTAGAAGTAGCCACAGAACAGATAAAAGAGGTCAGAATGGCCTTGTCGGCGGCGCAGGCGTGCCACAAAGTAGGGCAATGCTCATAGTTCAACAACCAACAGCAAACTTGCGATCTAAGTATGCGTGGACTGTTAGTTGCGTAATGCGCGTTCGTATTGGTTTATTGCCTGTAGTGAAGTTAAAGATTGTGAGACAAGCGGCGACACTCGTTGTAGTAAAAATCGAAAAGTATTTCCTTTCGAACCTCTTTCATCATTTCTGTGGTAGTAACCTAGGATTTATTCATAGGAGAGCGATGCTCAGTTACATATACCGGCGCCTTTTTACCAGGAAAACCTAAGACGGTGGTATTTAGTTTGTCATCCGAATGGGACTTGTTGTATCTAATGACTGCAGCATAAAAGTCGTTGCGACATCTAACACTTCCTAGCTTCACTACTACAGAGTGTGGATGCAGCCTGTTATTTGGCACTCTCACGCACTTTAATATATCAGAGTCCTGTAGCGTATAGTTCACTACTTTAGCTAGTTTTATTACTATAGCCGGTAGGTTTTCATTCCTCAATTCTGGTAACCCATAAATTTCTATATTAGCCTCTCGTAGACTCTGATCGAGGACATTTATATTCACATTCAATTGACTAACAGTCTTTATCATTTCGGTAATCTTTGTTCTCAGTTCGTTATTCTCGTATTGAACATGTTTGAGTTCAGTTTTCAGTTCGTCGATTTGAGCGGTGTCGCATGGTCCACCTTTCTTTAAGTCTTCAATTTGCTTCTTGATAGCATCCGTTTCAGCTTTCAAGGCGTTTCTTACTTCAATACATAATTTGTTTTGAATTTGTTCTTGAATTTCGATGGCTTTCGACATTTTGTGTCTTTGCTATCAATTACACGATAGTATAGTTGTTACTTTAGTAGTTTATAAGTGTAAACACACACTCTCTCAAGGTTGGTTAGTGAAGAATTAGAGTTTGAAATAAAGTCACTTTTTGCAGACCACTGGCACGTAACACTAGTTTCACAAGTGACACTTTTGACGCAAGTTTTGATTTGATTGTTTGATTGATAGATTGATGGTTTGATTGATTGTTGATTGATTGATTTGATTAAGGATCAGTTTTAACGACCCGCAAATAGTACACTTTCTTAAACTGTTTTTCACTCGAAAATTATAGAGCAGGATTGAATATTTACTGTTGATACGAAGGATTCAGGTCTTGAAGTGGCAAGCGAAGCGTGAATCCTTCTTCGAGCAGCAGCGATGTCCTCGAATACGTGGCTGGAAGACTGGATGTGGAAGCTGGAGGACCGGGACTCAGGCGGTAGAGGCAGAGGCCTATATCCAAAAATGGACTATAATAGGCTTCTATCTTCTTTCACTGGTTCGTAATTATTATTTTGAAAACTAAATACTAGTTAGTGAATCGACCTGCGACTCCCGAGGTTCGGTAAAGTGTGATTTGGTCAGGAGCGATGTTAGTTTATATAGTAACAAAGCGCGGAAAATTGCACAAGGTATCGCAATCGGGAAAATAGCAACAACATATCGTGTATTGCAACATATTAGTTAATTTTTTAATATTTTTTGTAATATATATTTTTTCAATTTTAGTGATAGGCTCACGATTGACCACTTCTTTTGTAGGTAGGAAAATCGTCTAGATGTCAGACTTTTACTGACTAAAAACCCATTCCTATTCCTTCGTTGCTTTTCGTACCGGAGCCGAATCTTCCTTTCAGAAGCATACCCTTGCCCCAATAGGCTTCGACCCTGCTGGGCCCCTAAGGTTTGCTGACAACTCCTTGAGGCGCTCGTGGAACAATACGCACGGTCGACGTCTTGAGCTTCCAGACGGTTCCCGGATAGACGGCCAGCGGCAGCGGCTGAGGCGTGAGGGTCGCTCTCACGCGCGTGCAGGTTCGGTCTCCTCCTTTGCTTGTATTTCTGCTTCGAAGAAAGAGGCGACTGCCCGCCACTTTGCCTCGCTCCGGACCATGGCCTGTACCAAGGCCCGGTGCGAGAGATCGTTGCCCCAGATCGTCTCTACGAGGATACGGCGGTGCTCTACTTGGGGCACTCTTGTACCGTATGCTCCACCGTGTGCTGCGAGACACTTGACCACTAAGGTAAGCCAAGCATTCGTGACCCAGTCGGTAACATGGCTCACTTGCATAACGAAGACTCGCGATAAATATGAAGGCGATGTTTACATCGTAGTATAATAGTTGTTTAATATAGTTTACTACACAAGTTTTACTTATGTTGTGTAGTATATGTGTTATAAATATAATTACCGGCACGGATCTTGAGCGCTGGCTTCAAGTTGCGCAGAAGTCAAATATTTGGTCTCGAAGTGAGACGCGGCGGTGGGGAGTATCAGTGATTAAAATTCCACAAATATCACACAGCGCCGGCTGGTCCCAAGCTAAGCAGAGCTTGTGTTATGGGTACTAGACATCTGATAAACATACTTATATATTTCTAAATACATACATAGTATAGATAATAACACCCAGACACAGAACAACTGATCGTGCTCATCACACAAACATTTGTCCTGGGTGGGTATCGAAACCACGACCTTCGGCATAGCAGTCAGGGTCACTAACCACTAGACCAACAGGCCTGTCAAAGTGTTGTGTCAAGTGATTGGCTCGCTGCGCCATCGTGTCGCGCCATCGTGTCTCGCAATTCATTCCCTGCGCTTGCTGCATGTAACAAAGACGACCATTGTTTCGCCACTGTATGGAATGCGCAAAGCGACTTGACGCCGAGCGCTCAAGATCCGTGCCGGTAAATATACGTATCTTAGTTTTGCAATTGAGGCACCCACCTGATTTGGTTGAGGATAGAGCACGCTTGCCTAGAAGTAACCTATTCATTCTTGATTTCCCTGGGGTGTTGCTATCAGGAAACAGAATCGGATAGGGAATTCCACACCGCAGCTATGTTTATTCTTTGAATGGGATAACCTGTGAAAAGCTTATAACTGCTGAAATATTAAAAACTTAGTATGCAGATAAAACAATTTTGAATTTTATACTGACCGCATAACGCGGATTGTTGCACAATATTTGGACACAGAACACAATATCAAAGTTTGTTAGTGTGTGTATATTTTTGACTACTTCACGCCCAAACGGCTGAACGGATTTCGATGAAACTTGGTACACGGGTAGACCATGCAGGAATACCTCATCGTCTTGAATCACGCAATTCTAATTCGCAATCGCGAAAGACACGCGTTGTTCCCGCGCGCCTCGCAGGGGCCCAGCTGGGTCGAAGCCTACTGGGGCCTTTTTTTTATTGTGGGAAAAAATATACATTGACATCCCTCGCTCTTGGGCGGAGCGGGAGATAGTGTCAAACTCTTACTGACTAAAAGACCCACCCCGTTCCTTCTAGCCTTCATACCGGAGCTCGAGCGCCCTTTCGGATAACTCAGGCCCCCGTAGGCTTCGACCCGGCTGGGTCCCTGCTGTTGCTGACAACTCCTTGAGGCGCGCGGGAACAGTGCGCCCCGTCGACGACTTGGGTTTGGTCCGGATAGTTACCGGACGGCCGGACAGCGAGCTACCCATTGCTCACTGTCCGCAGTAGTAAATTTTTAAACGCATTTTACTCAAAATCTTGGCATATTATTGCTTCTGTGTGCGTTTGGTAATGGGAGAAAAGGAACAAATATTTTTTTTAACTAGCTTTACCTGCGATTTCGCCTGCATGTAAATAGAAAATTACCCAAAGGGAACATACTCTCAGGATTAAAAATACTCCTCTATGTGCTATTCCAGGACATGGTCTATCTGTGTGCCAAATTTCATCCAAATCAGCTCAGCCGTTCATGCGTGTAGAAGTGACAAACATACACATACGCTCAAACTTCAAAGGTGACTGTGTAACATTAGTGTGACAATGTTGGGTCGTCGTCCGACCGTCCGGTAACTTTTTCGGACCGAGCCCAAGTCTTCGACGACACGTAATGTTCCACGCGCGCCTCAAGGTGGTGTCCACGGGCTTGCGGACGGCCAGCAACGGGTAGCTCGCTGTCTGACCGTCCAGTAACTGTCTGGACCGAGCTCAAGTCGTCGATAACGCGCACAGTTCACGCGCGTCGCAAAGAATTGTCAGTAACAGCAGGGGCCCAACTGGGTCGAAGCCTACTGGGGCCAGGATTAGCTCCAAAAGGTAGCTCAGCCCCGGTATGAAAAGTAAGAAGGAACGGGGTGGGTTTTTTTGGTCAGTAAAAGTCTGACACAAATAAAAAAGAAAAAAAAACGGTCATGTCCGCAACCGTAGGGGCCCAGCAGGGTCCAAGCCTGCTGGGACCATGGGTGAAAGAGAACCCTGGTAATGAATTTTCCGCAAATTATCTGCATAGCAGTCGATATGTAAGGCAAGATGTGTCGCTGTTATCAACACATGAGTCATGTAAGTTACTAGCTTCTAATATTATTTAATGATTTTATATGTATTCGGAAATATCCGAAAGTTAATGATATAATGTTATGCAATTTTAATATGCAAAACAATATTTAATGTAGGGGGCTACTGGAGCCATTGGCTGTGCGATAAAGAACCCCGGGGCCCTGGAACGAAGGTAAAGAAGGAACAGGAGTGGGTTTTTAGTCAGTAAAAGTCTGACACGCCCTCGCGCTCCATCCAAAGGTGTGGTCAGAACAAAAGAATTGGAGGTATGGCCAACTCGAGGCGTTCAATGTTTGAAAAACGGTTGTAACTGTTCTAGGGGGGCTGGACTCTGTTTCGATGTTATACGGCCGTGCCACTTTTTTGCTCGCCTTGTGGGGGGTACTGCCATGCCACCTAATCTAAGACATAGAAACACATCTACCAAACTCTATGGGACACACCGCCGTAATATCATGTTATTTTTGCTCGCCGTGTGGGGGGCACTGCCATGCCACCTAATCTAAAACATAGAAACACATCTACCAAACTCTATGGGGCACACCGCCGTGATGCCATGCTATTTTTGCTCGCCTTGTGGGGGGCACTGCCATGCCACCTAATCTAAGACAGAAACACATCTACCAAACTCTATAGGGCAAACCGCCGCGATGTCATGTTATTTTTGCTCGCCTTGTGGGGGGCACTGCCATGCCACCTAATCTAAGACATAGAAACACGTCTACCAAACTCTATGGGACACACCGCCGTGATGTCATGCTATTTTTGCTCGCCTTGTGGGGGGCACTGCCATGCCACCTAATCTAAGACATAGAAACACGTCTACCAAACTCTATGGGACACACCGCCGTGATGTCATGCTATTTTTGCTCGCCTTGTGGGGGGCACTGCCATGCCACCTAATCTAAGACATAAACACATCTACCAAACTCTATGGGACACACCGCCGTAATATATCATGTTATTTTTGCTCGCCTTATGGGGGGCACTGCCATGCCACCTAATCTAAGACATAGAAACACATCTACCTAACTCTATGGGACACACCGCCGTGATGTCATGCTATTTTTGCTCGCCTTGTGGGGGGCACTGCCATGCCACCTAATCTAAGACATAGAAACACATCTGCCAAACTCTATGAGACACACCACCGTAATATCATGTTATTTTTGCTCGCCTGTGGCAGGCACTGCCATGCCACCTAATCTAAGACGTAGAAACACATCTACCAAACTCTATGGGACACACCGCCGTGATGTCATATTATTTTTGCTCGCCTTGTGGGGGGCACTGCCATGCCACCTAATCTAAGACATAGAAATAATGGTTAAGCTGAGTGGGGCTGATGCACGCGTCATGCTCGTGAACGGGTGCCGTCAGATGAGACTGGTCATCTCTTAGCTGCCAGTGGCTTAATTCAGTTTCTGTCTTTTAATTATTTTACATTTTTATTTCACTATCGATATTGTGCTCACATAATAGAAGCAACAAGTAATATGTAACCAAGCATTATATGTAACACATATATGATTTAAAAGAGTGTCCATGGAGTTTCTTGCACGTTCTTCTCCATAGAGACCTACTCTTTGGAACGTGCAACTTAGCTTCACTTTTCTTGGACTGACCGACATTAGACTATTCAAAAGTGCCTGTAAATGGTCTATTTGAAATAAAAGCTTTGATTTGATTTGATTTGATTAAAAACACATCTACCAAACTCTATGGGACACACCGCCGTGACGTCATCTTATTATTTTGTACACTATTCCTTTTCTGTGTATTACGTGTTTATGGTTATTTAAAGTCTAAGGTTATCCAATCGTGTTGAGTCATATTGCTTACGGCTTTTGTTTACGGATTTGCCCAAAACACAATGTTGTGCAATTTCAACGTGCACCACTTTTTATTATTATTTTTTTTAAACCTATTCACCTGGCCGTTACCGAGGAGTCAGAAAGTCACTGTTTTATTTATTTCTTTCTTAAAAACACACACTATCTTTACAGGTTGGACCCAATACAATAGTGGTTTTAAAAATGGCAACAAATCAATTATTACTAACACTTATCTAAAATCAACTATAATACAATTTTTATGGCACTTTTCGGGCGCTTGGGCCTTAAGATTTACTGAGAGATTTACTGTTGTTTAAACAAGTGTCGCCCACTGCTCACCTCCTTATTATAATATACGACGTTATCATTATAAATACATTCCCTTTGTAATGAGTAATAATTACTATTGAGTAATTTATTGTCGATTGTTGGTAAGCCTACGTAAGTTGTGGCAACTATTTTTGAATCGAGGAAATTACGTACGTAAATTGTGCGTGGGATCGTTTTTTTTTTTTTAAGTATGAAGTTATCAGATATCTTCTCCTGCTCCACCCAGAGGAGCGAGAAGGAGTATCAGACTTATACTGACGGCGACACTTGTAAGGAATAGTTGTGAGGTGAGTAATTTTCCGAAGACACAAAATATTTGCCAAGAAACAATATGGATTAATCATCAGTAACTGCAAAAATAATATCGATAGGATCGCGTTTGACCACCACCTCACCTGATGGTAAGCGTGATGTGGTCGACGATGGAGTACGCTTACCTAGAAGTAACCTATTCCTTCCATCTTTTCCGTTCCTTATGTAAATTTAATTTAAAAAAAGAAACACGTCTACCAAACTCTATGGGACACACCGCCGTGATGTCATGTTATTTTTGCTCGCCTTGTGGGGGGCACTGCCATACCACCTAATCTAAGACATAGAAACACATCTACCAAACTCTACGGGACACAACGCCGTCGCCTTGTGGGGGGCACTGCCATGCCACCTAATCTAAGACATAGAAACACATCTACCAAACTCTACGGGACACAACGCCGTCGCCTTGTGGGGGGCACTGCCATGCCACCTAATCTAAGACATAGAAACACGTCTACCAAACTCTATGGGACACACCGCCGTGATGTCATGTTATTTTTGCTCGCCTTGTGGGGGCACTGCCATGCCACCTAATCTAAGACAGAAACACATCTACCTAACTCTATGGGACACACCGCTGTGATGTTATGTTATTTTTGTTCGCATTATGGGGGGCACTGCCATGCCACCTAATCTAAGACAGAAACACATCTACCAAACTCTATGGGACACACCGCCGTGATGGCATGCTATTTTTGCTCGCCTTGTGGGGGGCACTGCCATGCCACCTAATCTAAGACAGAAACACATCTACCAAACTCTATAGGACACACCGCCGTGATGTCATGCTATTTTTGCTCGCCTTGTGGGGGCACTGCCATGCCACCTAATCTAAGACTTAAAAACACATCTACCAAACTCTATGAGACAGACTGCCGTAATATCATGTTATTTTTGCTCGCCCGTGGGGGGCACTGCCATGCCACCTAATCTAAGACATAGAAACACGTCTACCAAACTCTACGGGACACACCGCCGTGATGTTATGTTATTTTTGTTCGCCTTATGGGGGGCACTGCCATGCCACCTAATCTAAGACATAGAAACACATCTACCAAACTCTATGAGACACACTGCCGTAATATCATGTTATTTTTGTTCGCCTTATGGGGGGAACTGCCATGCCACCTAATCTAAGACATTGAAACACGTCTACCAAACTCTATGGGACACACCGCCATGATGTCATGTTATTTTTGGTCGCCTTGTAGGGGGCACTGCCATGCCACCTAATCTAAGACATAGAAACACGTCTACCAAACTCTATGGGACACACCGCCGCGATGTTATATTATTTTTGTTCGCCTTGTGGGGGGCACTGCCATGCCACCTAATCTAAGACATAGAAACACGTCTACCAAACTCTATGGGACACACCACCGCGATGTTATATTATTTTTGTTCGCCTTGTGGGGGGCACTGCCATGCCACCTAATCTAAGACATAGAAACACGTCTACCAAACTCTATGGGACACACCGCCGCGATGTTATATTATTTTTGTTCGCCTTGTGGGGGGCACTGCCATGCCACCTAATCTAAGACATAGAAACACGTCTACCAAACTCTACGGGACACACCGCCGTCGCCTTGTGGGGGGCACTGCCATGCCACCTAATCTAAGACATAGAAACACGTCTACCAAACTCTATGGGACACACCGCCGTCGCCTTGTGGGGGGCACTGCCATGCCACCTAATCTAAGACATAGAAACACGTCTACCAAACTCTATGGGACACACCGCCGTCGCCTTGTGGGGGGCACTGCCATGCCACCTAATCTAAGACATAGAAACACGTCTACCAAACTCTATGGGACACACCGCCGTCGCCTTGTGGGGGGCACTGCCATGCCACCTAATCTAAGACATAGAAACACGTCTACCAAACTCTATGGGACACACCGCCGTCGCCTTGTGGGGGGCACTGCCATGCTACCTAATCTAAGACAGAAACACATCTACCAAACTCTATGGGACACACCGCCGTGATGTCATCTTATTATTTTGTACACTATTCCTTTACTGTGTATTACGTGTTTATAGTTATTTAAAGTCTAAGGTTATCCAATCGTGTTGAGTCATATTGCTTACGGCTTTTGTTTACGGATTTGCCCAAAACACAATGTTGTGCAATTTCAACGTGCACCACTTTTTATTAACTATTATTTTTTTTAAACCTATTCACCTGGCCGTTACCGAGGAGTAAGAAAGTCACTGTTTTATTTATTTATTTATTTATTTATTTCTTAAAAACACACACTATCTTTACAGGTTGGACCCAATACAATAGTGGTTTTAAAAATGGCAACAAATCAATTATCTTATTACTAACACTTATCTAAAATCAACTATAATACAATTTTTATGGCACTTTTCGGGCGCTTGGGCCTTAAGATTTACTGAGAGATTTACTGTTGATTAAACAAGTGTCGCCCACTGCTCACCTCCTTATTATAATATACGACGTTATTATTATAAATACATTCCCTTTGTAATGAGTAATAATTACTATTGAGTAATTTATTGTCGATTGTTGGTAAGCCTACGTAAGTTGTGGCAACTATTTTTGAATCGAGGAATTTACGTACGTAAATTGTGCGTGGGATCGTTTTTTTTTTTTTTGAAGTATGAAGTCATCAGATGTCTTCTCCTGCTCCACCCAGAGGAGCGAGAAGGAGTATCAGACTTTTACTGACGGCGGTCATAAATACTGCAATATTACAGAAAATGCAAGCCCATCGAAATAGCTAAATAACTGACTGGTGGCGATTAATAAATTATAGATTCATGAACATCATTATCAACATTTGATTTTTTCGTGCGATTAATACTTTTGCTTAAAAAAAACATTATTTTAACAATTTCACAACTTTTCCGTACTCCTTCGAAACGGCTTAGATTTTAGAAACATTTTTAAATATTGTTCAAAGTGAACATAGCGCATGTAAATCTCGCAGCTAGCCCCAATTAAATGCACAGATACGCGTACTGCCGCCTAGGCGACAACACACATCCTGCATTGAGCTTAGTACACGAATACTGACAAACGCTTGCACTGACTGAACAGGTCCACCCACAGAAAATATGAAAGAGGACCGAAAGGAAATACTTTCCGATTTGTACTACAACGAGTGTCGCCGCTCGTCTCACACCCTTTAACTCCACTACAGGCAATAAAATAACTAACAGACCACACACACTTGGATCGCCAGTTTGATTGGTAGTCGAACTATGAGCATTGTCCTACTTTGTGGCACGCTTGCCCCGCCCACAAAGCCAATCTAATCTCTTTTATCTGTTCTATGGGTTCACCCAAATCTATGTAGTTCTTTCTTCAAAAGACCATCTCAGACAAATCTGCATGGTTCTCATGAGATTTTTACCATTACATATTTACTGTATGGACTTTAAAAGAGACTTTGACCCCTGAGTTTGTTTCAATGTTTCTTCTCAGGATATTCAGCTAGGAAATACCGGCCTCATCTAGATTAAACTGATGGAAAACATTGACGTTTTTCAAAACTATTTATAAATTAAATATCTTTTTACTTACATAGTTATATCCCTGATGAGTACCATCTTTCTACAATTAATGTTGGCAGCCCACTCGAGACGAGTCCTACGCAGGCTTGTCATCTTGTAGTGTACTTAGTTTATCATATTTTGCAGTTAAATGGCGCATTCCTTGCGACACTTGTAAGGAATAGTTGTGAGGTGAGTAATTTTCCGAAGACACAAAGTATTTGCCAAAAAACAGTATGGATTAATCATCAGTAACTGCAAAAATAAAGAAAAAAATTTAATATTGATAGGATCGCTTTTGACCACCACTTCACCTGATGTTAAGCGTGATGTGGTCGACGATGGAGAACGCTTATCTAGAAGTAACCTATTCCTTCCTTCCTTTTTTCCTGTTCCTTATGTAGATTCAATTTTTGGTGTACAATAAAGAATATATCTACTTATAAATCTATCTATCTATTCACTTTTGACTTAAAAGATAAGTTGTAGCCATCAGGAAACATAGACTCCAACAGGAAATTCCACTCCATGGCTGTACGCACAGTAAATATGTTCCCAAAACTCTTTGTGCGTATGGTTGGAATGTCTACCATGTACCTACCAGTGGCGCAACGCCTTACGTCTTGTAGTGCGATGATGGAACGGACTTGGCGGAATTAGATTGTGCAGTTCCAGTGCACACTCGCCGAAATGTAAACGATAAATTTAATTTTTCGCCGTGCCCTCGTGGGGGTGATCGGCGGCGGAGACCTCTCGCGCCGGGCCTTGGTCGAGGCCATGGTCCGGAGCGAGGAGGAGTGGCAGGCGGTCGCCGACTTCTGCTAAGCAATAATGCTCGCTAAGGAGGATTCCGATCCCGATTTCCAGCCAACGTAGGCGCGGGCTTGCGGACAGTGAGCAATGGGTAGCTCGCTGTCCGGCCGTCCGGTAACTGTCCGGACCAAGCCCAAGTCGTCGACGGCGCGCACACGAAATCGGGATCAGAATCCCGGCGACTGTGGTGAAGACAGGCTGAACATTCCCGCGCGCCTCAAGGAGTCAGCAACAGCAGGGGCCCAGCCGGGTCAAAGCCTACTGGGGCCAGGGTGATCCGAAAGGGCGCTCGAGCCCCGGTATGAAGGCTTGAAGGAACGGGATGGGTTTTTTAGTCAGTAAGAGTCTGACACTATCTCCCACTCCGCCCAAGAGCGGGGGTTGTCATAAGATGATTTTTCCCATCGAAAAAAAAAGGTAAATTTCTCATTTTAATTGTAATACTACTTACTGTACCAATTTCAAAGAATCTGCAGTTGAAACGTAACTCGAGACACTTAAACATATAAGAGCTCATACGTGATTAAGGATGTACGTACATCTTTCTCTACATGTTTTGGAAACACAGTTTCTTGTGATAGTTTATATTGAAGTCTTGCTATAGGTAAAGTTTGTATGACATACACGTATAACAGAGCATTATCGAACAGGTGGTGTAACAAGATAATATAATAAAAAAATAATTTAAAAAATAAAAAACCCGACTGCGTAATAAAAACTGAAAAGAATAATAAACAAGTTCAGTCAACAATTCAGCAGCAGAATGATTTTAGTATAGATTATTTTAATGGGTCCCGACTGTTGCTGAACTGTGGACTGGAACTTGTTTATTATTCTTTGTTGTTTTTATTTAAAGTATATTTTTACGCAGTCGGGTTTTTTATTTTTAAAATTATTTTTTTATTGTACACTTTTTAGTTACAATTATATTATCACTATTTATTCACCATATTTTAGACGTAAAATCACTATAAAGTTCAAAAACCGACCTCAGTACAAAATAAATAACATAGATTTCCTGTTGTACTTTTTTTAATATGGTCATGACGTACCGTTTTGAAATACTCCTGAAAAGACCTATAATTTGATACCCATATAGCAGAATATTTTTTTTTTTGTTCTAACAAATAGCATCTCACAGTCGACATGTGGTTTTCTTTTTAACGTCACCTATCTAAGAACACTTGGGTTATCAAGACAAATCTAACGATATGTTAATTATAAAAATCTGTACAGTGGTTTGGAAGATATGAGAATGAATTCTTCTTGCAGTCGGGAAAAAACCGGCCAAGTGCGAGTCGGACTCGCCCATGAAGGGTTCCGTAGCAGCAAGTAACATAATATTAAAGTTCTTGTAGTTCACTGTAACTTCGATTGATGTTTTAATAATAGTGTATTTTTTTAGACATAAGACGTATTAAAAAAAAACTACTTACTAGATTTCGTTCAAACCAATTTTCGTTGGTAGTTTTTATAGTAATGTACATCATATATTTTTTTAGTTTTATTATTCTCTTATTATAGAAGTTAGAGGGGGGGGACACACATTTTACCACTTTGGAAGTGTCTCTCGCGCAAACTATTATCTATTACAGACAGACATATTTATTTTATTTTATTTATTTATTTTTATAAGCACATACAATTGTTTTAACAGGTATACCTACCCAAGGTAACAAAAGTAGTCGCAAAATAGCCTATCACTCAGAGATACCACCCACAAACTGTTCAAATATCCATTAGTGCATGCAAAATACAAACATAATGAACAGTCAATGTTCAGTCTCAAGCAGCACCCTGGAGAATCGGCACAAGTTACATAGAGGACAACACAATTAGTGTCACCCTCTGGAATTCCGCCAATGTGCAAGAAAAAATGTCTACCCGTAATGAGACACTATTGAGTGTTTCTATCGCCCGAGTCACGGATGCGAACTTTAACAGATTTGTGCGGGCTACCGGGACTTTAAACATCCTTCCCCTCGGTCCTGAGCTTAGTCTACTGTTTGGAACGAGCAATCTCAACGATTCTAATATTTGAGGATTATTTAGAATACCCCGTAACACAAAAAAAATATATTTGGCAAGAGCGAGGTTGCGTCTTACTTCCAACTTATAGTAACCAACCATCCCTATAACGAAGAGGGTTGGATACATAAGTGGATAGAAAGGGTATACACCATATTGCCTCATGTATAAGTACCGAGTAAATTTGTTTTGCATTTATCCAGCATCATAGTATACTTATTTTCATAAGGATTCCAAATGATAGCTATTATCGATATTAGAAACCTCAGTATCATTTTTAAAGACCTATCCATGGATACCCCACACGTATGGGTTTGATGAAAAAAAATTTTTCGAGTTTCAGTTTTAAGTATGGGGACCCCCAAAATTTATTGCTTTTTTCTATTTTTATGTGATAATCTTAATGCGGTTCACAGAATACATCTACTTACAAAGTTTCAACAGTATAGCTCTTATAGTTTCGGAAAAAATTGGCTGTGACATACGGACGGACAGACAGACAGACAGACAGACAGACATGACGAATCTATAAGGGTTCCGTTTTTTGCCATTTGGCTACGGATCCCTAAAAAATGTAGCGTGTGAAAACGCACTTACGCTCGTACTTGCGGGAGTACAGATCGGCATCATTGTGCGGGTTTTTACGCACTCACGCGCGTAGGTGCCTTTTGTAAATCACGCAGGCACGCACTCATTTCATAAAAAATCACGCACGGTACTACGAGACTCAGTGTGGCGTACCATGCGTGTCGCCCCGCACCCACGTGCGTGAGTGCGTGTTTCTCCGCATGTAGGCGCGTGATTTGAATGAACGCGCGTGGATGCAGTTTCAGTGTGTTGGACTGTGCGTATTTTCTATACAAACGGAGATACTTACAAGCAACGTTAAGGACGCATTCACGCACTACGCTGCGGGTGCGTGGCAGTGTGAAAACCGCATAAAACATAAACACTTAAACAAACTATTTAACTAGCACGTACTCATATCTCTCACATCACCAAAGATTACAAACTAACTACGAATCTGACCTATAAAACCGATCAATAACTTAATCATAATTATAATGATCTATAATAACAGTAATAATATAATTGTGACGCCATCTTCAAGTTCTCACGGACGCAGGTAATCGTCCATACCTTACCATATTTGGTGCAAATGTGAGAGAATTAAGGCGATCGCACACTGCTACGTAAGATGTGCATGGAGAGGTGTGCGACACAGAGTGTAAAGTCCCGCAAATCTCTATTGATAAGGGAGGATTGTCCGACCAGGTGTTATTATTTATCTAAGCTTAGGCCCGATACATGATGATAAATGATATTTATTTTGTAAATAGGTTTAAAAAACACTTTTACACGTCAATTTTTTTTTCGTCAGTTTATGCTAGATGAAGCCTGTGTTTCCTATCTGACTACCCTGAGAAGAAACACCGAAACAAACTTAGGGGTCAAAGTCTCTTTTAAAGTCCATACAGTAAATATGTAATGGTCAAATCACATGAGAACCATGCAGATTTGTCTGAGATGGTCTTTTGAAGAAAGAACCATACAGATTTGAGTGGACCTGTCCAATCAGTGTAAGCATTTGTCAGTATTCGAAAAGCTCAACTTAGGACTACTAAGGAGCTCCACGACTTGACGAACAATACCAAAGAAAGGACATTTGGGTAGGCCGCAGAAAATACTCAAATTGCCAGACATACGTTAAAATTACTGAATAGAAAAGAAAAAGCAATCAACATAGTCCTCACATTTACAATAATCTAAGGAAATTAATAGTTTACAAAATATTTAGCAAAGTAAATATTTATGTCAAAGAAAAAAAAATAGTTTAAGTACTTAAAAAGATGATTTCGGATTATTGTATACATACGTTCAAATCACGCGGAAAATCCACATAATGCAGCATTTCTTATTTTTTAGTTTTAATGTGACGCCAATAGCGTTCTGTATAAAGGTTGTAAGGGACAGCCCTCCACAAACTGTAAGGGCTTGCTCAGTAGACGAAACTGAACAACCTTCCACAAAATTTTTTTTCAAGAAACGAAAAAAAAATTGGCCTCTCCATACAAACTGTCCAAGCAAGTTTATAATTTTGTATGGTAAGGCCGATTTTTTTTTTCGTTTCCTGAAAAATGTGTTGTGGAAGGTTGTTCAGTTTCGTCTACTGAGCAAGCCCTTAAAGTTTGTGGAGGGCTGTCCCTTACACCTTGTTTAAGTCCAGTTTTTAGTCCATAAAAATATTTTTTAGATACATCTTGATTTTTTTTTCAATCATATTTAGCTGCGTTATATTTTAAACATACTATCAACCTAGCTTTTATTCTGATGAATTACATATATTTTTCTGATTCTGGTTACTGTAGTGGATCATATATATATTTTTGACCATTATAAAACTCGCATTTTTTATTATTATTATAATTTTTATTATAGATAGTAAGCGAGGATGTAGTCGACGATGTCTAGTAGTAACTTATTCACTCTTAACCTAAATAGGAATGAAATTAGCTCATCATATAATTTTTAATTAAACACTTCGGTCATAATTTCAAATTGATCTAAGTTCATAGGTACAACGTGAAGCTGTGCGTAGCTTATACGTGGGTTGCAGTGGAGTGATACCTTGACTGTGGTATGTGTTAAGTTGATTTGCTCATTAGATGGGTGTAAAGTGGGTCTGTAATAGTTTATAAGGTGTTTTAAAGTCATTTTCTCAGGATTTAATTGAGAGATTAGGTAGATAGGATATATACTATGTATGTTAGCTTCTCTCATTAGATTTAAATAGACCACTTTGTACATTATTGTGGCTTACAAAACCTAATAATTCGTGATTCGAGCAAAACACTCAAACATCAAGCGAATGTCCACATAGATTATGAAATATTGAGCGTTTTATTTATAGTATAGGGTATTTATCTAATTAGAAGTTCTGTACAAAGTAGTCTGTACATATCGAAAATAGGCAAACCTTTCCGTTATTCTCTATATGTATCCACCTACATATAATACAAGCTTGAATCGATAAACAAAAAAACCAGCCAAGCGCGAGTCGGACTCGCCCATGAAGGGTTCCGTAGCAGCAAGTAACATAACATCAAAGTTCTTTTAATTCATTGTAACTTCGATCGATGTTTTAATAATAGTGTATTTTTTTAGACTTGTGACGTATTAAAAAAAAACTACTTACTAGATCTCGTTCAAACCAATAAGCCATTTGGCTACGGAACCCTAAAAATGAAACAATCGTTTGCTTCATAATAAACATTACTATAAAAAAAAAAAATACGCACGATCGCACATTTCTGTAACACAATCACGGACCAAAGGCTAATTAAAAAAAAACTTTAGTTCTAATTGTTATTTTTTTCTGTTATTGATAGGCTCGCGTTTGACCACCATCTCACCTGATGGTAAGCGATGTTGTGGCCGACGATGAAGCACGCTTGCCTAGAAGTAACCTATTCACTCTTGACTTAAAGACCCGTAGGTTGTAGCTATCAGGTAAACCCAATACAATCAATTTGTATTACAATATCAATGTTTTTACGTCCGAATGTTTTATTTTTATTTTAGTATATTAATTTTGTGGTGGCAATGGGCAGGGCACATTGCTCGTAGAACAGATGGCCGTTGGCCGAAAGGTTCCGGAGTGGCGACCGCGTACTGGAAGACGCAGCTTCGGAAAGCCTCCTACAAGGTGGACCGATGACCTGAAAGTTGCGGGAATCCGATGGATGCGAGACGAACAGGATCGTGCATTGTGGCGACACTTGGGGGAGGCCTATGTACAACAGTGGACGTCTATGGGCTGAAATGATGATGATGATGATTAATTTTGTATTAAAGTAGGCACATAGTTATTACTTTTCTATGGATTTTTTTTTTGGGTAGGAAATCATCCAATGTCTTCTACCGCTCTAGAGCGGAGCGTGAAGGTGTGCAAGACTTTCACGTATAAAACCCACTGCTACGTTCTTTCTTTACCTTGTATTCCAGGACTTCTCGGAAGCGAACCCAGTAGGCTTAGGCCCTGCTGCACTTCTCTAAAAACGACAGTATACTTCATCTATTTAGGTACGACGGCGCGCACTGTTCCCGCACGTCTCAAGGAGTTGTCAGCAACAGCAGGGACCCGGCCGGGTCGAAGCCTCCTGGGGCCAGGGTTATCCGAAAGGGAACTCGAGCCCCAGTATAAAGGTTAGAAGGAACGGGGTGGGCTTTTATTCAGTAAGAGTCTGACACTATCTCCCGCTCCGCTCAAGAGCGGGGGTTGTCATTGAATGATTATTCCAACCATAAAAAAAATATCTGTTGAGGTAGTTAACTAAATGTAAACAATATTAATATGTTTTCTATCGAAAGAATTGTCTAAGAATGTTTACAATTAAGTATTTATTTAATTAACTTAATTTAGATAATCTTTGTATGTGTTTTATACGATTTATTTTAAATAAAAAGACATATCAATCTTGATAACTAACTGAACCGATGGAGTATAGATTATAGTTTTTTTTAACATATGTTTCAGTAATTTTTAAATTTTCGGTTTCCCATTAAACTAAACTATAAACCAGACCCGGAAATTCACGGGGTGGGTCTTTTAGTCAGTAAGATTCTGACACTATCTCCCGCCCCGCCCAAGAGCGGGGGTAGTCATTGGATGATTTCTCCCACCGTAAAAAAAAAAAAACAGAAATTCAATCCAGGACCTCATAGTCAGCAGTAGTACTAGCGACCACTAAACCAACGAGTAATTCTAATCCCAAGTTTGTAAATATTTATATACTGTCAATATAGTCCAAGATGTCGCCACAAAATAGGAGACCCAGTGAATGTATTACAAAATAAAATGTGGTTAGAAGCACCAAATGAGAAATAAATGAGTTAGCGAGATTGCCAGCCTCAAATGACTTTCCTTGATTAATGTTGCCACACTCTTTCTAAATAAATGGTTATCGTGACCCGTTGAAAACTGTGTTTTTACTGTTGGACTTACTGGCGTAGTGTAACGGACTTGGTTTTGTTTTAAAGCTACCATAGTCAGGACAGATAATAAAGTTCTTAATTTTAGTACTAGCTTCTGTCATTGGCTTCGCCCGTATGAGTTCAAAATTATCCCATGGCATGGTTGATGAGGCCTTTGCCCAGTAGTGGGACAATATGGGCTAACTATAATAATAATAATTATATACCAGCCACTTGCTCTTAAATACAATCTTGTGGAGTCAGAGGTACCGTAAAATAGGTATGTGCCCGACCCAGTTCTCGACAATGGCGATATCACGTTATATTGGGATCGATCTACCAGCACTGACAGGACTGTTGTGGCCAATAAGCCTGACATAGTGGTGATAGATCGACTAGAGCGTCGCACAATGATTGTTGATATAGCGGTCCCTCATGACGAGAACCTCGTGAAAGCTAAGAAGGATAAACAAACTAAATATCTTGACTTCGTCCGCGAGATTGTAGACATGTGGGAAGTGGATAGAGCAATCATTGTGCTGATAGTCGTGACAACCAATGGCTTAATAGCCAAGAGCCTTGACCAATATCTAAAGAGGCTTTAGTTAGGCAGTTGGATTAAGGGCTTGATCCAGAAGGCAGTACTCCTGGACAGGGCGCGCATTGTCCGGAGGTTCCTCTCTCAGGAGCCCTGACCATCGGTAGCTTGGACCCTGTTCCCGATACCAGTGGGCTACAATTTTTTTTGTATTTTAAATGTTTCTTTTAATATGTATTTTTTTTTAAGAAATGTTTTCAAAATATAATTAATATGTGTAAATAGGAAATAAATTAAATAATAATGGTTGATAGCAAACGACCAAGAGGCCGCAGCCCAATAAGATGGGCAGATCAGGTCCGCTCCACACTGGACACCCAATTGCACGTCGCACTTCATGACGCTAAGAACCGTCACAGATGGCGAGATACCATCAATGAGAAGCTTATCCAGCGAGAACTTCACGACCCTCAGTAATGAGGAAAACGACTAGAGTAGAAGGAGGATGTTCACTTCCGAAACAAAAGTTGTGATCTACCCGTGAGCCAAATTTCATCCTAATTCGTTCAGACGTTTGAGCATGTAGGATTGATAAACATACACACACACATGCACCATTCGATACCAATTAATTATATTGAACCTCCGTGAATGTGACCGTGGCATCACCGCGGGCCCTAACAGAATACCAGCGCTGCGTTATCGATACCAATTAATTATATTGAACCTCCGTGAATGTGACCGTGGGCCATCACCATCACCGCGGGCCCTAACAGAATACTTTATTTATCTTTTTAAATATCACAACATATGCTGAGTTAGACGCCCTTTTGGCCTTGCACAGATTTTAAAGTGTTTCTTTTTATTTTTATTATCGAATTGTACTGTATGTGTGAGGTACGAATAAAAGTTTTTTCTTTCTTTCTTTCTTTCTTTCACATGCAAACTTTCGCCTTTATAATCTTCTTTCTACTGAACTAAATATGTTTTTTTTTAATTATTTATATTAGAGAAACTGTCTGTCATATAAATACATAGCTGAAAGTATTGAGGCTGAAAGAGTGAAATTTTACACAGTACGGTTGTGGAACTCACTACCGCCTGAGGTTCGTCATCATCATTTCAGCCGAAAGACGTCCACTGTTGGGCATAGGCCTCCCTCAACTGTCGCCAGATTATTTTTTTTTCAACTCTCATTTCGCAGAGATGCTGGAAGAGATTTCTATAGAAATAAGCATCACCTTTAATCTATTTAATTTTTCTATAAGTACTAATCGACACTAATATAATAAAGAGGTAAAGTTTGTTTTTTTGTTTGTAGGAGGTAATCTTTAGAAGGTCCGATTGCAAAAAAAAATTACCGTTAGTATGTTGATTTATTCCTGAGTGACATAGACTATATTTTAAGTACGCAGGCGAAGCTGCGGGCAAAGGCTATTACACAATAATAAAAAAAAACAAAACCCCCAATTAAATTCGAACCAACGATAAGAACAAAGCCAACATATCCGTGCTAAATGTATTCTTCAATCTATTATACAAGTATTTCTAAAGTATTTAAATACGGAAATACTGATGCCGAAATATTTCGCATTGTAACTGCATAAACCGATCAACAATTTAAAATAAATTACTATTGAGATTGACCCTCAGTACATAATCGGATAAATATTAGGATCACAAAAAACTGAGAGCTCATTATCACCTTCCTTCATATATGGCAAAGATATTTTTATACAAATCGCACCTATTGTAGTAACATAATGGCACGGTAGCTTACTGTTGAAAGGACTACAAAAAATAACTTTATTTAAATCCAAACTAATAATATAAAAAGTGAAACTAGTTGTCTATGTGTAAAGAGGACACGGAGGAATCTATTATTTGTCTAACATAGATAGAACAAGAAAAATAAAAACACTTTACTAATTAAAACTAAATCTCGACACTAGTAGATTGTCTATAACCAGGGCATGTTGCCACCGCGCGCTTCAAGGAGTTGTCAGCAACAGCAAGGGCCCAGCCGCTCGAGCCCCGGTATGAAGGCTAGAAGGAACGGGATGGGTTTTTTAGTCAGTAAGAGTCTGACACTATCTCCCGCTCCGCCCAAGAGCGGGGGTTGTCAAGAAAAAAAGGGTATGTTGCCAATAGGCTAGTAGCCTTAAAAAATGTAATTAGTACGTTTTTTAGATTATTCAAAAATAAGGGACATGTATTTTTTTATTTGTAAATTAAACTAAAAATGACAAAGAAATATCCCATTTTAAAGTTACGTGTAACGTCACGCCGTGCTACATTTTTTCGCACGGGGTGACGTCACACGTAACTTTAATGGGCTATATCTTTGTTATTTTTTGGTTAATCGAAAAAAGAAAAAATACGTATGCAATTTTTTTTTATAATCTAAAATACGGACTAAATAAAATGTAATTATTTTGACCCTGGAAACTACCCTATTGCCAGTGATGACATATTTCTCCGAAACGTGGTCGCTCACAATGGGCCTCATCAGAAGGCTTAAAGTCATCCAAAGGGCTATGGAAAGAGCTATACTTGGAGTTTCCTTGCGTGATCGAATCAGAAATGCAGATGTCTGCAGGAGAACCAAGTTCACTGACATAGCACGAATAACCACCAAACTCAACAAGTGGCAGAAGGCAGGGCACATTGCTCGCAGAAAAGATGGAGACGAAAGGTTTTGGAGTGGCGACTGCGTACCGGAAGACGCAAGGCCTCCCACAAAATGAGGAGAAGACCGGGAATCCGAGGGCTGCGAGACGCACAAGACCGGTCAATATGGCGACCGATTGGAGGCCTTTGTCCAGCAGTAAACGTCTTTCGAATGACATGATGATAATGATACACTAAAGCCCATAACTCCTCGTCAAAAAATTCCTCCACAACGCTGTCGACTGGAAGTGTGCCCAAAAGATTGGTCGTATTTCCACGTTGTATGGCAATGCTTAATGTCTGATCGACGTGAAAGACAGCTCTGGTTTGGATAATTCTTTAAAAAGCGTATGAGCACTCGAATCCCATGGCCATGAGGCCTCCGTATAGGAGGGCTCCACTCCAAACATAGCTCTTTCCATTACACTTTGGGTGCCCAGGCCCATTGTGAGCTACCACGTTTCAAAGCCATAAACTGATCCTTTTTTTTTATGGTGGGAAAAATCGTGCATTGACATCCCCCGCCCTTGGGCGGAGCGGGAGATAGTGTCAGACTCTTACTGACTAAAAGATCCACCCCGTTCCTTCTAGCCTTCATACCGGGGCTCGAGCGCCCTTTCGGATAACCCTGGCCCCAGTAGGCTTCGACCCGGCCGGGTCCCTGCTATTGCTGACAACTCCTTGAGGCGCGCGGGAACAGTGCGCGCCGTCGACGACTTGGGCTTGGTCCGGACAGTTACCGGATGGCCGGACAGTGAACTACCCATTGCTCACTGTCCGCAAGCCCGCGTCTACGTTGGCCGGAAATCGGGATCAGAATCCCAGCGACGGCGGCGGCGATAACGCCGTTGCCTGATGCGTTCGGCCTCCTCCTTTGCGAGCATTACTGCTTCGCAGAAGTCGGCGACCGCCTGCCACTCCTCCTCGCTCCGGATCATGGCCTCAACCAAGGCCCGGCGCGAGAGGTCTCCGCCGCCGATCGCCCCCACGAGGGCACGGCGATGCTCCGCCCAAGCAGGGCACACCTCGACTGTGTGCTCCACCATGTCCTCCGGGCGTTCCGCACAGTGGTGACACCCGGGCGTCACTTCCGCATGGATCGAGTGCAGGAAACTCCAGCATATCGGCTGTAATGATGATGAGGCGATGATGAGCGACACCGCGTTAAAAAGCTAGTTTGTAAACTAAAGTCAATGTATTCAATACTCGTAATTATCGAACGTTTATTTCTGACCCTGGCTTGACAAGAGAATTATTGTTTATTATCGAAGTGTTATTATTTCATCGTATTTGGTGTTAAAACCTTTTTTGTTGCACCTACTTCCGATTATCATTAGGTTAAGCAAGGTTAGATGGAACTATTAGTTGTTGGGTTCAGTAGAAATTAAAAGATCATGGTGGAGCCTCTACCGTATAGTAGAGGTATGATCTGCTTGGACGGTATGGTCATGTGAAAAGGAGGGATGAAACGCATGTTGCTAAAAAAGTTATGAGTTTACATGTGGATGGATGGAGGGGAAGAGGAAGGCCAAAGAAAAGATGGATGGATTGTGCGAGAAGCGATATGAAAGAAAAGGGAGTTATGAGTGACAGGACAGAATGGAAGAAAAAAACGTGTTGCACCGACCCCAAATAAAGCGGGACAAGGGCAGGAAGATGATGATGGTCTGCTTGGACGGAGCACCGCCGTGGCCTCGTGGGAGCGATCGGTGGCAATGATCTCTCGTGTCAGATAAAGAAAGAAAGAAAGAAAGAAAGAAAAAACTTTTATTCGTACCTCACACATACAGTAGAATTCAATAAATAAAAAAAACACACACACACAGACACACACACAGATACAGGCCATGGTCCAAAGCGAGGAGGAGTGGTAGACGGTCGCGTCCTTCTGCGAAGCAGTAATGTTAGCGAAGAAGAAACCTCATGCAGGAAACGACTCTCACGCTCCAGCCGCCGGTTTCGAAACCGTAACCTCTTGCATGAGAGGTTGGTGCCTTAACCATTGATCCATCACGACATGCCATGTGGACAAAGAAGAAAAACCATTGTTTAATAAACTTGCGACGATTTATAACAGTCAATTAACAAATAATACGGAACCCTAAGAGTGGGTGATACATAATAGTATCGTAATTATAATCATTTGTGTGTGCAATATCGTTATTATTGTAAAAGATTGAATGAAGATTTGTATAAATTACAATACGAAACGAAATATAATGAAAAGTACATATATGGTAATGGAAGGTGTGAATGATAATCCTCGTGGAGGTAATTGACGGTGGCGACCTCTAGAACAGAGCCGTGGGCGTGATTCTGGTTTCTGGGTCCTGCTTCTCAGCTCTGGTCCTTTTTTTTATGGTAGGAAAAATCATCCAATGACAACCCCCGCTCTTGGGCGGAGCGGGAGATAGTATCAGACTCTTACTGACTAAAAGCACACCCCGTTCCTTCTAGCCTTCATACCGGGGCTCGAGTTCCCTTTCGGATAACCCTGGCTCGAGTAGGCTTCGACCTGGCTGGGCCCTTGCTGTTGCTGACAACAACTTGAGGTGCGCGGGAACAGTGCGCGCCGTCGACGACTTGAGCTTTGTCCGGACAGTTACCGGACGGCCGGACAGCGAGCTACCTATTGCTCACTGTCCGCAAGCCCACGCCTTCGCAGAAGTCGGCGACCGCCTCTCAGCTCTGGTCCTGTGTCCTAGTCTTGATTCCTAGGTGTCAGTCTCGGGTCCTAATTCAATTCAGGCGAAAGTTTGTGTGTGTGTGTGTGTGTACTGTATATTTCTTACTTCTTCGGGCTTAAACGCTGAATAAATTTCGATGAAACTTGGCATGTCCTGGAAAGTTTCCTGGGGATAATTTTCTGACAACAGCTACTCTGAAATAAATCCGTGTTTATCATTGTCATAATTTGAACAAACAGTCATCTTATCATCAATTTTAATAAAAAATTATGTGACCTTATTAAAGAACACTGTTTTTATAATACTGTTGCAAAACAATGTGAAATGTTAGCTGTAAATCAGTTAATTTTGGCGCTGAATTATTATACAGCCTGGGGTTATTTGTAAAACACTAACAACCTTGCAGGAAAGTATTAGTAATTACTGTTACGCCATTAAACGTGAACACGCCATATCTCCGAGAAAATAACGAGTAGCACGTAATAATTAAAACGCATTGCTGTTCGAAACTATACTGCCTATAGGTCCAATGACCTATAGGCACTATACTATACAAGGTGTAAGGGACAGCCCTCCACAAACTTTAAGAGCTTGCTCAGTAGACGAAACTGAACAACCTTCCACAAAATTTTTTTTCAGGAAACGAAAAATAAAATCGGCCTCGCCATACAAATTGTCCAATCAAGTTTATCATTTTGTATGGTGAGGCTGATTTTTTTTATCGTTTCCTGAAAAAAATTTTTGTGGAAGGTTGTTCAGTTTCGTCTACTGAGCAAGCTCTTAAAATTTGTGGAGGGCTGTCCCTTACACCTTGTATACTGCCTATAGGTCCAATGACCTATAGGCAGTATATAGTATTAGCCTTTGACTACTACCTATAGGTCATTGGACTCGCTCAGCTGACGTTTTCTTAAAGAAATTAATTTCGTACATGGGTAAATTAATACGAGTTTTGAAAAAAAAGGTACTTTATTTTTTAATTTTATCTTTACAAATCGATAGTGTTTCATGTACCGGATCGACCCTCCACGGGATTAAAACGATTAAAATTTAACAGGGTAGATCTGCCTATCTTGTAGTTGACTATAAAATAAGTCGGTCTAGCTTAGGATTTGTCCTAGGATTTCCGGATTTTCGGACTCATCTGGATTTTGCAAATGTCATAAAATCTCAAAAAAAAAATTCAGGAATTTCAATAAAGTACAGCTTACAGTTTAAAAAGTTAAACAAATAAAAATAATAATACTTTTTTATATACTTGTGCAATTAAAAATTGTGTAAGTATATTACCGCGGGTAACACCCCCCCATCCCGTTTCAGGTGCGATATGCAACGCGCGAATGGGACCTGCAGTGTCATCATCATAATCAGCCTTTTTAGTGTTGCACTGCTGGTACTCAGGCCTTTCTAGGAGAGGGAATGGGCCGTAATCTACCACTCGGGCCCAGTGCGGGTTTATGACACATGTCTTCGAATTTTTGGTTCTAGGACACGCCGCTTTCCTCACGATGTTTTCCTTCACCGTTTTGAGAGCAGTGGTACCTATTGAAAAAAATTACACAAAGTAATGCGCTGAATGGGTTTGAATACGCGACCTTCAACTCGTAAGTCAGAGCCATTACCACTAGGCCACTCCTGCTCTGTATAAAATCGAAAAAATTACAACTTTTTTAAATTGTTAAGCACGAGAAAATTCTCTAATTAAAAAATCTCAGGATTTTTCAATGGAAATCAGGCCTTTTTTCAGAACTTTTGAGTTTTTCATCTGGTAACCCTAATCTAACCTGATTAAAACAACACCATTTTTATAACACTTGCCAAATAAAATCATACTGAAATGTTGGTTGTAAATCAGTTAATTTTGGCGCTGAACAGTTTTATTTCTTATCTATAATAATATGCACCTTGATCTTTAACGGTGACGTCAATTAGTACATTACATCAAAACAAAGAAGAATTTATTTATATAACTAGCTTTTGCCCGTGGCTTCGCGCACGTATAAATGGTTATTATCTCAAAGGAATTTGCTAGTAGTATGAGATCTAAGTATTCAAAGATTCGGAGCATTTTATGTTTATCTAAATGTAAACTAATATTAGAAGTAAGATTTATTTTTTGTATGTAGGAGGTAATCTCTGAAAGTACAGCCTCCCTAGCCAAGTTACTACCGTTTCGTTGCGATTCTCTAACATCGAACGACTTGAGTTGGCCACGCCCCCGATTCTTTTGTTCTGACACGTGACTAAGCATTGAGGTGACGTCATTCCCGTGCATTTGAAGTTTTCTACTAGCGTTAACGATTGCAACTTGGCTAGGTGAACTGGTCCGATAGCGAACATTTTTTCACCGATAGAAAACTGCTTTATTCTTAAGTGACATATATGGCTCATCAACATCATCATCATTTCAGCCGATACACGTCCACTGTTGGACATAGGCCTCCCCCAAGCGTCGCCCCATCGAACGTTCCTGTGCGTTCCGCATCCATCGGTTTCCTGCCACCCTCACCAGGTCATCGGTCCACCTTGTAGGAGGCCTTCCAACACTGCGTCTTCCGGTACGCGGTCGCCACTCCAAAATCTTTCGGCCCCAACGGCCATCTGTTCTGCGAGCAATGTGCCCTGCCCATTGCCACTTAAGTTTGGCAATTCTTTGTGCTACATATATGGCTATATTTTATGTATGCGTTCGAAGCTGCGGGCAAAAGCTAGTTTCAAATAAACCATTTACAGGCACTTTTGAAATATCAAGAAATCAGTCAGAAAAATAAAACTAATTGCACATTCCAAAGCGTAGATTTCTATGGAGAAGAATGTTCTGTAAAGTATCATCAAAATCGGATCAGATGTTTCAACTAAAAAAATAACAAACAGACAGACATCCGCGTATTTACAATATTAAGTATAGATAACCCGCATTAGTGTTTACAATGAACCTTGACCGAGTGATCGCAACGAAGCTTTTTGTTTTAAAAATAATCTAGATATCTTTTTAATAATGTTACCGACTATACTGCAGGTTTATATTATTTTATGTTGGTTCTTAAGGTGTTCTTTACAATAACTTTTTATATAAACGTCGTATGATTATAATAACTATCTATGTATCTGACTGCAGTTTTTTTTTGTGATCGCAGTCTTCCAAAGACTTCTCTCACTCTAGAGTTAACTGATATTAAAAAATTATTTCATAATATTAAAAATATTTTATTTGCAAATTAAAGATTGCATAACCTAATTTTAAAATAAAATGAAAGAATGAAATCTTTTTTATTCTGCCCAAATAGATGCACAATAAATTATAAAAAAAAAGCCAGTTTCCTTGTCGAGTCATTTGGTTGACCTGTTGGTCTAGTGGTTAGAGGTCGTGAGTTCGATTCCCACGCAGGACAAATGTTTGTGTGATGAGCATAATCATTTGTTCTGTGTCTGGGTGCAATTTATCTCTACTAAGTATGTATTTAGAAATATTTAAGTAAGTTTATCAGTTGTCTAGTACTCATAACACAAGCTCTACTTAGCTTGGGATTAGATGGCGTTGTGTAATAGTTACGGAACATATACACCGCTAAATTTTAATCGTTTTCATCCCGTGGAGGGTCGATCCTGTACATGAAACACTATCGATTTGTAAAAATAAAATTAAAAAATAAAGTACCTTTTTTAAACTCGTACCTACAGGTCATTGGACTCGCTCAGCTGACGTTTTCTTAAATAAATTAATTTCGTACATGTGTAAATTAATACGAGTTTAAAAAAAGGTACTTTATTTTTTAATTTTATCTTTACAAATCGACAGTGTTTCATGTACCGGATCAACCCTCCACGGGATTAAAACGATTAAAATTTAACGGTGTATATTTGTGGACCGGGCATGACTGTTTTATACCATAGATCTACATAAAGCAGTTGTCACAATTGTTGTTGTTGAAATCGTATCAAAACAACACAACATGAAAAGTCCGCTAACACCCAACAATTTACACCACAAAAAATATTCTCTGACCGTGTCAATAGCACTTCACCCATATAATATACAGCGGCAATTACCATCGACAAAAGACGACCAATAAATAAAATTGAACACTCTAATTACGTGGCACGAACCTTGAACCGCGAGGTATGCCAGTCAAATGTCAGTCGCAGATACATTTGTGGTTTTGAACCGTTCAAATGGGCTAAAGTGCGCGTGAATTTGGCAGAGAATTATGTGCGGTAATCGACGTTGGTAAGGCTGTCTAACTTGATGTGGTAAATGGGAACTGTCTATTAATAATAACAATAATATTCCACAACTATCACACAACGCCGTCTAGTCCCAAGCTAAGCAGAGCTTGTGTTATGGGTACTAGACAACTGATAAACATACTTATATATTTCTAAATACATACATATTATAGATAAATTACACTCAGACACAGAACAAATGATTATGCTCATCACACAAACATTTGTCCTGGGTGGGAATCGAACCCACGACCTCCGGCATAGCAGTCAGGGTCACTAACCACTAGACCAACAGGCCAGTCTATATATATTGTTTTGCACTTGGTGAAGTTTTTATTCTTACTGATTAATATTTTTTTTCAATTTTAACTAGATGAGGCCGGTGTTTCCTAGCTGAATACCCTGAGAAGAAAAACCGAAATAAACTTCGGGGTCAAAGTTTCTTTTAATTTAAAGTCCCTACATCAAACATGAAGATAATGCTCAAATCATTTGAGAAACATGCAGATTGGTGTCTGAAATGGTTTTTTGAGGAAAGAACTACACAGATTTGAGTGGACCTATCCAGTCAGTGCAAACATTTGCAAACTCAACTTAGGACTACTAAGGAGCTTAACAAAGAATACTAAAGGACACACATTTAGGTTGGCCCCATAAAGTAGGTACTCAAAGCTGCCAGACATTAAAAAGTTACAGAAAAGCAGATAAGTAATCCTTATAGTCCCCACATTCGTAAAAAAAATGCAAATTGTAAAATATAGTATACCACACTGAAAATGGAACTCTATAAGTATATTTTGAGGTGGAAAATCATCCAATAACTACTCCTTCTCTGGGATAGATCGAGAGGACATTTCAGACTATTACTAATAAAACCAACCCTGTGTCCTGTTCTTAGGACCACGGGCTTCCTTTACAGAAATATGCTAGTTGCCGTAAAAAAAAAAATTAGTCCGTCTTTTATATTATTCAAAAAAAAGGGAAACGTATTTTTTTATTTGTAAATTAAACCAAAAATGATGCCCATTAAAGATACGTGGAACGTCACGCCGTGCTGCATTTTTTCCCACGGGGTGACGTCACACGTAACTTTAATGGGCTATATCTTAGTTATTTTTTGTTTAATCGAAAAAACAAAAAATACGTGTCCAATATTTTTTTATAATTTAAAAAATGTAATTATTTTGACCCTGGGAACTATTCCTCGTGGACCAAACGGGCATCGGCTCTGTTCAACCCCTACGGTTTTGCCGCAATCTCTTTGAGGCACGCGTGTAACACTACGTAACATCGACGACTCGGGCTTGGTGACTTGATAAGTGCCAAGGCTATGCTTTCTGTCGTCTATAACCTGTCGACCTGCCAATCTCATATCTGTGAAATTTTCATCAAACTTGCTATTGGGTTTCTAAATACTAAATACAGACAGACCGTAATACAGGTATAGTAATAGGTGCTTACATTTAGAATTTAATAATAGTAATAACTTTATTACGGGTGGCATAGATCCATAGAAAACTTAACCTAATGCAATTTTTTTTTTATTTGCCATGACTGGCCACACCTATACAAGACATGACCCAATAATTTTGAAACGGACAGTCAAACCGAACAGCTATGTACAGCTACCGTATTTAACTCTTAAAATTTTTTTTTTTTTTTTTGCTTTTTTTTTTTTTTGTTTGCCCCAGCAGATAGGGTCTATCTATCTATCTATCGGAGTCTAGTTTCCGCACTATCGAAGTCTGGTTTACTTAGTCCTATGTGGACCATTATGCGTGGGCCATGGGGGCTACCTGCTGATATTTGAGAAGAAACAAGGTCTCATAGCATAAGTAAAGAAAAAACTGAGAAGTTATGTCTACAAGACTTGATTATGGAATCGGAATATTTACATAGATGATTTTTTACAGTTCGACCCGCACTCGACCGATGATTTTTTTCTCAATCGTGCATGCAACATCCCTTCATACTTTTAAGACCAAGAAGATGATATGGCATTAAGTGCCATCACATAACCTTTACAGGTCGCAGCAATTTTACCACCAATTTGGTATTTCCCAAGTCTTCTTGTGATATTTTCACATAGCTAGCAATGATTGCCTGATCATTTGCCGACTCCTTATATGATTTGTATGTGTTCATAATTCAGGTTGAAAGGAGCTGGATATTCCTAATTCGTTGTAAATGACATCGTAAATGCTTTGAAATCACTGGTAGACGAGAATTCTTGGCTTTGTTTACTAGGTTGGCAGCGCATCGGAAAATTCCTATACAGGTCTGAAAATAAGTGTTTTTTTTTAATGATATATAAACTAGTGCTTGACTGCGATCCCACCTGATGGTAGCAGTGATGCAATCGTTGACGGTGAGGCGCACTAGTTTATTATGAGCCTACTCACTCTAGCCTTGAAGACACCTAAATTATAATTGGACGGGAAGAATTCTTTGATTTTTAACTGTGTTTCTATACCTTCGGTCGAATTAATATATCTATTTAATACAACTTTATAAGCAGCAGTATCATTTCAACATCTTCCTAGCTTCTACAATAAGGTTTATTATTATTCAAATTATTTTTATATATATACTTTTTACATGCCAGGATAATGTCAATCAAGACCGCTAATAGGTATTTAACATAACTTTTAGTATATGCGACACCCGAATATAGTTAGACAGCGAACAAAAGCTAGTAATTTATATTCAACGTACTTTTGATGTTTTTTGAGATGGGAAATCATCCAATGACTTCTCCTGCCCTGGGGTGCAAAAAACACTACTGGTAAACACTTTTACACGTAATTTTTTTCGTCAGTTTAAACTAGATGAGGCAGGCATTTCCTAGCTACTCTGAGACAAATCACCGAAACAAACTCACTCAAAGTCCATACGGCAATCGCCGATCATGTATTTAGTAGTCAAATCAAAAACCATGCAGTAGTGTGTACTGTCTAACTAACTGTCTATTAGGAGTCTTCAAACAGCTAGGTGTAGGTATTAAAAAATCCCTCAGCCTCCTGGATGGCCCGGTGACTATGTATTTTTGACATAGCAAACTTAATAATAAGGTAGGTAGGTAGGTAGGTTACTTAAGGTTGACTGGAAGAAAATGCCTAAGGCATTAAGTCCGCCTCTGTACTTTTATGTGCATGAAGTATAAATAAATAAATAAATAAATAAATAATAACTGATTTTTTATGATACAGTTATGTTTGTACACAGATTCTTACACATAAATGTACATAAACATACTTCGACACGTGTTTAAGGTTTCACATATAGGTATTAAAACTAATGTTGTATATTTGTTAATTTTGTTTGCATCTATAAAAGTGAAATATTTTTGAGACACCTATACTTATTCCTAAGATCTTACGCACCTTTACTTCATATAATTATGGTGAGTGTAAATATCTGTAAAGTTAATGATCTGAAACCCCCTAATACACACTGTGTGTGTGGTATAATTACTTATATTTATGAATGAGCAGAGGTCTAGGTCCATTGTCAGTAGCACAGAGTGTAGTAATTATAGTGGTAGGGGTGCGTTGCTACCGAAGCGGAGCTGAGCGAAGCGGAGCGAAGAGAGAGAGAGAGAAATATTTTAGCAAAGCAAAGTAATTTAATTTAATGATTAATCATCGGATCAATGCAAAATAATGATAATGCAATATAAATGATAAAATAATGTAATGCAATTTAAATTAATTTAATTTTGTTATTGACCTTTCAATTTTATGTAATTTTATAATACCTGTGTATACGTATGATTTTGTAACTGAAATGAGTCTTTGGTACTTGAAATAAATAAATAAATAAAGCGTAGCGAAGCGGAGAAGAGCAGTGAAAAGTGGCAAGTGTTGTCACTGAAGTGGATCGGAACAGCCACTCCGTTCCGATCCACTTCAATGAACTACCCTCCGCTTCGTACTCTCTGGTATCCACTCGACTCCGTTCTGTCCGGCTCGAGGCCGCGTATTTATTTGATTTACCGCTCAGCTCTATTACGCTTCCACTTTTAAACAAGAAGCGCGTCCTAAATTGGACCCTTTCCTAGATTTTGCCTGCTCTAGATTTATTATACGTAGAATCGCCTAGTACCGATAAATAAAATGGCCAACAATGTCATTGATATTCCGCGCTTCTGGAATTAATCTGTTTCCACTTATGCGGAGTAGAGCTATAAAGAACTGTGATTGGTCAAGTCCCGGTCTGCTCTTTTCCACTCCGCTCAGCTTCTCTCAGCTCCGCTCTACTCCTCTCAGCTCCGCTTTACTCCGCTCAGCACCGCTCTACTCCTCTCAGCTCCACTCTACTCCTCTCAGCTCCGCTATACTCCTTTCAGCTCCGCTCTACTCCTCTCAGCACCGCTCTACTCCTCTCAGCTCCGCTCTACTCCTCTCAGCTCCGCTCTACTCCTCTCAACTCCGCTCTACTCCTCTCAGCTCCGCTCTACTCCTCTCAGCTCCGCTCTACTCCTCTCAGCTCCGCTTCACTGGAAGCTTACCTTAACATGTATTACTAGTCATCATAGGCTGGTTTTAATGGTACTCAACATCCAAAAATACAACCGCAACTCTTATTACGAATAATCAGAGCGTAAAAAAACGAATATTAAAATACAAAATAACCTACTTGATCCCATCAATAAAAACACAAATAAAAAACTCATTTAAGTGACACAACAGGCCATTAACATTAACAATCCTACTCCACATCTATCCAAAAGAGAAAGTTTCACTGTAATCGGTGCATCCACGCGCAATAAATCTTGTGTTATTGTTTTTAATGGAACACTTTGTTAGGTAATGTTACTTTAATTTATGTTTTAAGTTACTAATTGGCCTGAAAGGCTTTGAGTTGCAAAGAATACTTTGTTCTCATGATGTTACTGAAATCCGGTTAGTTAATGGTTAACTAAGTCGTGATGAATCTTAATTCTTATGCTAACGATTGCAACCGTGTACTAGTCTCATCAAATACAACCGAATGCGATCTAATATCATCATCATCATCAGCCTTTTTGATGTTCCCACTGCTGGGACTCAGGCCTCCTCTCTAGGAGAGTGAATAGGCTGTAAACCACCACGCGGGCCCAGTGCGGGTTAGTGAATTTGGTGGTGTTCTAGGACATGCCAGTTTCTTCACAATGTTTTCCTTCTTCGCCGTTTGGAGAGCTGTGGTGATGAAATAAATTACACAAAGTAATGCTAAGTTCGAACCCGCGACTTACAGCTAGTAAGTCGAGGCCACTCGGCCACCACTGCTCGATCTGATCTAATATCAAAGAACTTTTTTTAAGGTGGAATATCATTTAATTACTTCTCCCGCTTAAGGTGGAGTGAGAAGAAGGTTCAAACTTTTAATTTCGCAATCACACTAGTGCTTTTTTTATTGTTGATAGGTTCGCGCTTAACCGCTATCTCACCTGATGGAAAGCAACGATGCGGTCGACGATGGAACGCGCTTACCTAGAAGAAACCTATTCACTCTCGAATTTACTTGTGATTACCTCCCACAAATAAAAAAATAAACTTTACCTCTTTATTATATTAGTGTAGATGTTTATAGAAATTAATGATTTTGTTATACATGAAGCTTTCGCAAAAGGCACTGTATTCTGTAAACTATTACCACAGTCCTTCACTTCTGTTAGTGTTAAGATGTGGACATTGCAGTGGGTTTCATGTTTGTGCATCTAATTTAAAGGGATTTTTTTTGTATTTTTCTAGCATGTAACTGTTTTTTGTTCCCAATAAAATAAAATAATCTAGCACCCAGACTACATTATTTAACACCTCATCAACATCAATCTATTTAAATCTCAATACATTCGAGATCACCATCAGATGAATGTCGAAAATATCAAGATTATGAATAGCGTGAACATTACTAATGTGCTACACGAGCGGGCTAATGATGGCCTAACAAATAGCCTAGCTTAAGGCCAGGTTATACTCATTTTTTAAACCTTTAGAAATCTACATACATCTACACTAACACAATAAAGAGGTAAAGTTTGTTTTTTTTTGTTTGTAGGAGGTAATCTCTGGAAATAGGTACTGGTCCAATTGCTAAAAAACTTTCACCGATAGAAAGATTCCTGAGTGACATAAGCTATATTTTATGTACGCGGGCGAAGCTGCGGGCAAAAGCTAGTACACAAATATAATTGAGAACACAATGAAAAATTGCCGGGTAAAAATCATTCATCATGATATAAATTAGTTGGCTCGATAAAAAAAATCGCGAATCTTACCCCAACTTACGATTTCAAACGTGTATGCCTACGAGATTACGTCATGAAATATTTGAAAGTTACAAAAAATAATATAATAATAAGCTTGTTTTTTAAAAGGGCCTCGCAAAAACAAAAATCTTGAATAGTAATCTTGAATAGCGGTTTTATTTTTAATAAAAATAAAACCGCTGTTGCGGAGCCGCAAAATTGACATAGACCCGGGCAGAGTTCATACAAAATACTCAGAGTTTACAACCGACTCTTAATCTATATACATGAAGTTTGTCTAAACAAATAACTTACTTCCGAGAGCCAACTAACTTATTACCGTAAGCATGGAAGCCGGATGATTGGATGACTAAATGCTCAGTGACTGTAACCGGCTCTTAAGAACTTAATGGCCAGGCTGTATAACCTGGTCATATAGCCTCAAGTGAACAATGAACGTCGGTTTAGGATGAGTAATTGACCACTCAGTGAGTAAAAGGTCGAGTTATAGACAAGGAAATGGTGAACGATGGGTTCAACTGTGTTAGTAGGAATTCTTACAGAATCTTTAGACAAGTGCATGTGTTTTTTTGACGAGAGCACCTTCTCATTACTATATTTATTTACTTTACAATAACATGGCCAAGTTTATAGTCTATCTAAAAAGTCAAAAGATTTGGGAAATTATATTATTAGTGTAAAATAAAATCTGGTTCAATAATAATCAAGGTTGATTAAGAGATCTTGATCATTTTTTTTTTGTATTTCTTAAATAATTTAATATTTTTAGGGGTCTTTGTAACAATAAAAAGTGCAAAAGATTTTCGTTTAGAATATACATTCGGTCAAGCGCGAACCTATCAACATTAAAAAAAATCCCTTTAGTGATATTTTTATTAAAAAAAATTATTAAATATTTGTTAATTATTTTTTTATACAAAATAATGACTCGTTTTTTTAGGATTTTTTTATAAAATCTATTCGGGAATTGAACCACTTATTTAAATAGGTAAGATTGTACGGAACCCTCTTTACGCGAGTCCGATTTTTTTTACTAGGACACTGTCTCATACATGACGCCATATTTTAGTAGGGCCTTTAATGTTTAAGTTAGTTATTGTTTAAGTAGTTTAAGCATAAATATTTTTTTTTTAATATTTAAGGTACATAACAAACTAAAATATATTTTGTTGGTTTAAGTTGCAAATAAAATAATTTGTGAATAACTTTACACATTATATTAATATAAGTAACGGTCATATTTTAAAAATTATTTAATATAGGGCGCCAAACGTTCCACAATCGTCGTTGAGTGTACCAAAGGGATAAGTTCACATAACATTATCGCTCTAACTCTCGGTCTACAAAGGTCGTTGGTTCGGCTCCGAGTGTTGCATTCTTGGGCAAGGTCAGTGATGCGAGCGATAAGTCCCTTTCTCACGTCAAACATCAAGCGTCATTCTATGAAGGTAAGCAGATGGATAAGTATGCGGTGTGGACTGTAATTATTTTTAACATTTATTCTGATTAAAATAGAGTCACGGAGAATATAACATTTTGAATAAATTTTATATGATGGTAATTCTGATGCAAAATCAATTCTTTTTTATTATTATTATTAGGATTAAAAACCGGCCAAGTGCGAGTCGGACATGCGCATGAGGGGTTCTGTACCGTTATCTTCCTGTTGCTGTTATCAATAACTATACAAAAAAACCCGCCAAGTGCGAGTCGGACTCGCCCATGAAGGGTTCCATAGCAGCAAGTAACATAATATAAAAGTTCTTGTAATGTGTTGTAACTTTGATCGATATTTTAATTACAGTGTATTTTTTTCGATTTATGACGCTTTAAAAAATAAACCACTTACTAGATTTCGTTCAAACCAATTTTCGTTGGTAGTTTTTATAGTAATGTACATCATATATATATTTTTTTAATTTTATCATTCTCTTATTTTAGAAGTTAGAGGGGGGGACACACATTTTACCACTTTGGAAGTATCTCTCGCGCAAACTATTCAGTTTAGAAAAAAATGATATTAGAAACCTCAGTATAATTTTTGAAGACCTATCCATAGATACCCCACACGCATGGGTTTGATGAAAAAAAAATATTTTGAGTGTCAGTTCTATGTATGGGGACCCCCAAAATGTATTGCTTTTTTTCTATTTTTGTGTGAAAATCTTAATGCGGTTCACAGAATACATCTACTTACAAAGTTTCAACAGTATAGCTCTTATAGTTTCGGAAAAAAGTGGCTGGTATACGGACGGACAGACAGACAGACACACATGACGAATCTATAAGGGTTTCGTTTTTTGCCATTTGGCTACGGAACCCTAAAAACAGAAAAATAGTCATATTTGTTGAATGAGAGCCCAATTTATTATTGATTTTATTCTGTCTTGAGTATTTGTTTGTTATAGCGTCAATAGTAAATGTATTATCTGTGAAAATTTCAACTGTCTCGCTGTCACGTTGCATGAGATACAGTCCGGTGACAGACAGACGGACAGTCTGTGTTTCCTGATAGCTACAACTTAGGGGTCTTTAAGTCGCCGGGCCTTGGTTGAGGCCATGGCCCGGAGCGAGGAGGAGTGGCAGGCGGTCGCCGACTTCTGCGAAGCAGTAATGCTCGCAAAGGAAAGCAGTAATGCTAGCCGAACGCATCAGGCAACGGCGTTAACGGGATTCTGATCCCGATTTCCGGCCAACGTAGGCGCTGGCTTGCGGACAGTGGGCAATGGGTAGCTCACTGTCCGGCCGTCCGGTAACTGTCCGGACCAAGCCCAAGTCGTCGACGGCGCGCACACGAAATCGGGATCAGAATCCCGGCGGCTGTGGTGAAGACAGGCTGAACATTCCATGGTATCATCAATAGCGGTAATGAGATCACGATACATTGTAATATAATTATAATTGTAGTGCACGTGTAATATGACAAATTGTTATTTAATTTGGTGTTATGTCATGATGCAGTGATGTGGACGGCTTTATGTTACAGATGCAGTATATTTTAACGCTTAGGGGTGATTCTTTGAAACCGAGAGGGTTTCTCACTCGTCTGGGTTAATTTTTATATGCTCCGTTTTTCCTTTTCTACTAGTGATGTAACGAATATTCGCATTAACATTCGCGAATATTCGCAGAATTCATAAGAAATATGCGAATTCTTTTGACAAACAAAAAGGTATTTAAGTATTGATTGAACAGAAATAGAATGATATACAACTACGATGTAAAGAATGTTAAATTTTGACGAATATTCGCGAATATTCGTTGTTTAACACTACTTTCTAACTCAAAAGGATTAAATAGAACCCTTATAGGATCAGTCTGTTGTCTGTCTGTCTGCCAAGACCCTTTACCTCGGGAACGCGTGGAGCTATATATTAAGAGAACAAAATGTAAGTGTTTCGGTTAGTACCTATAACGTGTGACTGTACTTTTCTTTTTGTTCTGTTCTGATTGTTCCAGTTAACTTGTTTATTTTTATTTTTAACCGACTTCTAAAAAAGGAGGAGGTTCTCAATTCGGATGTCAGTATTTCTTTATGTGTGTTCGCGCATAATTTCGTCGCTTACCAACCGATTTGAAAAAAAAATTTTTTTCTGTTGGAAAGGGTGTACTTCCCAAATCATCCCATAGTCACCAATGATGGAATCTTGGCGAAATCGAGGGAACTCCTCAAATATTATAGGCAACTATATAGTCATTTTGATGTTTTCATCAAGCATTTACAGTCAAAAAGTGACATGTAAAGAAAGAAGGAAAGAAAAAAATAAAAAACTTTTTTTTATTTTTTTGTTTCCTTCTTTCTTTACATACATTTATATCAAGGTTTTTTTAAGGAATTGTTGTTTTTTTAATTAATTTTGTACGCCGATTTACGGCAAAACATGTTGAACTGTATTCTTTTTATCACCATCTTAACATACACATGTTTATACAAATAAATGATCTTATCTTATCTTATCTTATCTTATCTTATCTTATCTTATCTTATCATACGCCTAGTCACAATCCTACCCCAATCCACTCTTTGTTGCACTAAGATAAAAGAGTTACATTAATAACGCCCATTCTTGTGTCATTCTCTCATTCAATCGTTCTGTAACACTTGCCCAGTGACCGTGCGTCCCCGACCCCACATCTTTGGCAAAAACATCTTATTATTTGATAAACTCTATTGAGGTTACCACACATACACGCAGGTATGTATTAGATGGTTGACTCACTCCGACATAATGACGACCACGCAGACTCAAAGCAAGGTTAGGCAGCACTTGTTGGTGCTTGTGCGTGGATGGGTTACCAGATTTGTATATACCTACAAGTATGTTACTAGTATGTAGTGTAAATAAATATATTTTTAATAAAAAAAAAAAACACTTTATTTCAAAGTTACCGGACGGTCGGACAGCGAGCTACCCAATGCTCGCCGTCTGTAAACCTGCGCCTACGGTAGCCGGAAATTGGGATCAGAATCCCGGCGGCGGCGAGAGCGCCGTTGACTGATGCAGTCGGCCTCCTCCTTTGCAAGCATTACTGCTTCGCAGAAGTCGGTGACCGCCTGCCAATCCTCCACCAACCCGCACTTAGGCCGCGTGGTGGATTACGACCAATTCCCTTTCCCAGAAAGGGGGCCTGAGCCCTAGCAGTGGGAACATTATAAAGGCTGATTATGACGATGATGAACATGTGTAAGACATGAAAAAACTTTCCTTTTCAATAGGGTAGTTGCCAGTGTCAAAATAATTACATTTTATTTATTCCGTATTTTAGATTATAAAAAAATATTGGACACGTATTTTTCTTTTTTCTATTAAATAAAAAATAACAAAGACATAGCCCATTAAAGTTACGTGTGACGTCACCCCGTGCGAATGAAAATGCAGCACGACGTCACACGTAACTTTAATGGGCTATATCTTTGTCATTGTTGGTTTAATTTACCAATAAAAAAATACGTGTCCCTTATTTTTGAATAATCTAAAAGACGGACTAATTACATTTTTTACGGCAACTAGCCTATTGTATAAGTAGCCTAGGTGCTTTCTACCAGATCTCTAAGAGAACACAGTCGTGAACATAGCTAGCGTCTACATCCGAACGGTTGTGTAACCCGCGCGTCTAAACATTGTACTATTGTCTTTATTTTCCCGTGCAAATCCGTTTTGTGATATTATAGACTTGGGACTTGGCTCGTTTACTGTTTCTACCAATATTCTGCTTTAGTTTAAATCTCATTGCTTTGCAAGGACATCTCTGCAGAGTTAATAATCATTTTTCATGGTAGTATAATATATTTGTTTAGTATCTACTTTTTTCTGTTATGTACTCCTTTGATTAGCTAGCAGCATGCTAGTGCATGCTAGATCATCTTGCTAACTCTATAATTATTATCGAGTCACCAAGATACAGGCTAACCTGTTAATATCATTCAGTGTAATTTCTAAAGAGTCATAAGTAATTGTATAAAACTGTGCATGTCTCAATGAATAAATAAAATAATATTTTTTTATCTGTTATAAACTAGTACTTGACTGCGATCCCGCCTGATGGTAAGCAGTGATGCAATCGTTGATAGTGAGGCGCAATAGTTTATTAAGAGCTTATTCACTCTAGCCTTGAAGACACCCAAATTTTAATCAGACGGGAAGACCGCAGCAGGCAAACTGCTCCAGTCCTATATAAATTAATTCATTAGTTAAGGCAACGTGCACTAATTTTGTACTTTTTTTAACCTCTGAATAAATTATTTGATTAAAATTGACAATATGACTAACCGCTGCTTAAAAATCAAAACATAATATTAAAAAAAAACACGAATCTGACCCTAAATTACAATTTCAAACATGTCTGCGAGATTTCGTCGCGGAAATATATTTGAAATAACATACAATAATAAACCTTGATTTCTAAAAGGATCTGGTAAAAATAAAAATCTTAAATTTACGTTTTTATTTATAAAAATAAAATAGCTGTTATGGGGCCGCGAAGGCGACAATATATAGGGTGACTGGCAATGACAATTTTTATTATGGGAGCAAAGCCGGAATCGCGAAAAAGATATCAGCTGTTCAGTACATTAGGCAAACATAAATGTACTGAACAGCTGATTTTTTTTCGCGATTTCAGGTTTGTTCCGACAGTAAAAGTTGTTGGTTATCATGAGCACAATCACGTGTTTAAGTATCGTACACTAATTGCCAGTCACCCTGTATAGAGCCGAGTCAGTACCTACAGAGTACTCAAAAAAAAAAGACGTGTGGCACTCGGGGACTGCCGCGGTAAAGCTATTGCATAGCATTTTTATCAACTTACGCAATTATAATTATTTATTTATTTTATTTATGCAGTATTTTTTTCCTTTGTTTTTTTTTTCTTTAATATTAATTGAAGTTACACTTTCACAAATTGAATTGAATTTTGATTGATTGTTCACTCATTTGTTTTCTTATCGGTCACCACGCTCAAAAAACAAATGAGTGGGGGGTGTTAGGTTATTTTCGTTACGGAATTTCTGGATTCGGTCTCCACGCTCAAGGCCCGCGATAGAAGCTATGCAATAGCTTAAAATGGTCTAAAAATTGATCCACTTGGCGGTTATCTTCCTGTTAAATCAGATGAAAAAATTATTATGACATGGAGCTGATGTGATGATGGAACTGAAAGGTGTCCATAGGAACTCAGATCACCCTATCATTTTTGAACTATTTGGAATAATTCATCATTCAGAATGTCGATGGTAGCCCTTACATTAAACACAGCTGACACATAATGAACTATGTCTACACGTCAGTCGCAAACTGCAACGCAATGTCGTGCGTGTCACGCGCATCTGGGCCGTGACCTACGAGCTCTTGCTATGTTACAATATAGGTGAGCATGTAGTTTGAATATGAACGACAATATAAGTAATAATAATAATATCCCACAACTATCACACAACGCCGTCTAGTCCCAAGCTAAGCGGAGCTTGTGTTATGGGTACTAGACAACTGATAAACATACTTATATATTTCTAAATACATACGTATTATAGATAAAATACACCCAGACACAGAACAAATGAATATGCTCATCACATAAACATTTGTCTTGGGTGGGAATCGAACCCACGACCTCCGGCATAGCAGTCAGGGTCACTAACCATTAGACCAACAGGCCAGTCAAAGTAAGTTGTAAGATAAAAGGGAATACAAAGAATGTGATCAAATCAAAAACATTTATTTCAAACCAGCTTTTGCCCGAGGTTTCGTTCGCGTACGTATATACTTAGGAATAGGGTAATTTCCAGGGTCAAAATAATTACATTTTATTTAGTCCGTATTTTAGATTATAAAAACATATTGGACACGTAATTTTTCTTTTTTCGATTAAACAAAAAATTACAAATATATAGCCCATTTAAGTTACGTGTGACAATCAACAAGACAAAAAAATTACAAAAAAAAATACGTGTCCCTTATTTTTGAATAATCTAAAAGACGGACTAATTACATTTGTTACGGCAACTAGCCTATTAAGCAGCTTTCTAACGGTGAAAAAAATTTAGCAATCGAGCCAGTACTTACAGAAGACCGATTTGTGTGTGATGTGAGGTGTGTTTTGTCCAACAAACAAAAAAAAATAGTTTAAAAAAACTAAAAAAACACGCTTTCATAGCATATCAAACTAAAAAGTGTAAAATAATTTTCAATATAGGTAGAAAATAATAATAATGAACGAAAAATAATAATATCATTTTCAAAAAGCGTGGGGGGCGCTTTGTGCCATTTTTTTCGTGTTTTTTTTTAGTTTTTTTAAACTATTTTTTTTTTATTTTGCAATAAAAAAAGAACAGTTTATTGTATTGACATCAATCTTTGATGGGTGTGCAAAGTTTGAAGAAAATCTGATCGCCCAAAGTCGGTCAAAATCGAGCTCAAAGGCGTTGGTTACAAACATACAGGTGAAGCTAATATAAGCGTGTGTGTTTTTAACAAGCTAATTAACCTCTATTTAATTTAGTGTAGATAAAGAAAAGAAGAAACTGAAAAAATCACATCATCAGCTTACCATCAGGTGCAATGCCGGTCAAACGAGAGCCCAGTGCCTAAATAAAAAAAAAAAAGACGGGTTGCACTCCGGGAGTGCCGGCAGAAGTGAAAACTGGATTATTAACGTTGAGCATGTTTGATATTTTGGAATGGTTAGGGAATAATTTTGCACCAATTGCTTTATCAGTATAAAAGTACTATCATTTATGTGGTAGAATACAATATTCATTTATTGCGCTATCGTACACAAACATGACAAATTTATATTACATTAAAAATTTAACACTTTAAAACTATTACAATTATTTTACATTAAAAAGTTTATCTCTCCGAAAAATCAACGTCGCCCATTGACTTATATTCTAGTGATAGACAGGTCCTTTCATAGAAAAGATTTGTCAAAATATTGAAAAGTTAAGACGAAAATCTGCTGCAGCGCTACATTGGCATTATGTCGTCTAACAGAACTATTAAAATATAAAGCGCTGATAGCTTTTAGAGGATAATTTTTTCACGACTAAAACGTCTTAAGCGCCATGAATTTCGAAGTACTTACGCGTTTAGTTCAACATAGTGTAATGACATGTTGTCCATATAGATGTTTATACCGCAGAAGTGACATAGTTTTTGCCTACAATACTTCACATTACAATAAAACTCTATTTAAAAATTTTACCAATAGTCCACGTTAGTGTAAATTCAGAAAAATACGTCTAATAATTAGTGAATTCAAAATCGTGTAAAATAATGAAACCATTGAACCACCAGAAAATGATGGTCAGGACTGCGCTGCTAATATTTAGTAACAAAACAAACAACAACTATAACTATAGCGTAATCAGCTTTTTAATGTTCCCACTGCTGGGACTCAAGCCTTCTCTCTAGGAGAGGGAATGGGCCGTAAACCACCACGCTGGCCCAGTGCAAAATCAAAATCAAAATCAAAGCATTTATTTCAAATAGACCATTTACAGGCACTTTTGAATAGTCAAATGTCGGTCAGTCCAAGAAAAGTGAAGGTAAAGTGCGGGTTGGTGAATGTCGCATGTCTTTGAAATATGCTGGTTTTCTTATGATGTTTTCCTTCACCTTTTTGAGAGCAATAGGGATGAAATAAATTACATAAAAAACTAAAACTTTTTTTAAATCTATTTTCAACTTTATTTTTCGGGGCGAATCAAAAATTGATTCGGAGTCAGAAATTTGCACTTGGTTTAATTATGTAGGGGAAAGCTATAAATGTTTTAAAGGCACATTCTGAAGGAATAGCATTACTGCAAGGAATAACCGACTCATTAGAAAACGTTTTCCAGCTTTAGTATCATCAGTTTAAAAGTGTGAAGAGCAGATAAAAGGATATTTTGTAGGAAGCCACGTGTTGTCACGTCTATCCTCTTAAGATATTTTATCAATTTTTCTCTTTTCGGCTGACCAGAGTGAACAAACTTGAAATAATTATAATTATAGTTTATGAAGGACGAAATCTCAATAACAGTAATGATCACTTAGTGATGTATCACTTATATTACACATATGACTACAAATTCAACTGAACCTGAGTTTTTACAGTATCGCAAAACAGACGTATTCATATTTATTGAATTTGACGGCATTCATTGGTACCTATTATTTATACAAAAAAGAAAAAAATATTAAACAGAATATTTAAAAAAAAAAAAAACCGAATAAAACATCATGCAAATTCGTGTTCACTAAATCAGTTGTAGGTAAAAAACCCGGTTTTTGTGGGATGGAACATCTGCATGTTTTAGTCTATGATTGTAAAATGGAAAATCTTTTAAATAAAATAATATAATTTCTAACATACTATTACGAAATTTGAAGCAATTAAATTGCTTGAATAATCAATTATTTTATTTTCATGACTACTGAATTATTATTTACGTCCCAAATTCACTTTCTTTTGAATTTATAAGCTCCGCTCTCAACTGTATGAACGTCAAAATTGCACTAAAGTCATCAATGTCAATTTGCCTAGAATTCAGTGCAAAGGATTCGTTTGAAGTGAGTGTTCAGCACGCCCTATCTAGTACTTAGATATCGATGACGTCGCCGTCTTACGCATTTTCGATCAGGTCACGTGTCCTGACGCGAGTTTAAGATTTTATACCCATTACAGAAAAAGTGCTCAACGCCGCTAAAGAAGTTTTCACTTCAAAAATTACTTACTGATATATCAACGTACAGTCAAAACTACGAGGACTAGGTAGGGGCGTGAAATTTTGCATAAGGTTTCCATTTATAACGTGCGGGAGCGCTAGTAGCTCGCTGTCCGGCCGTCCGTTAACTGTCCGGGCTAAGCCCAAGTCGTCGACAGGGCGCACTGTTCCCGCGCGCCCCAAGGAGTTGTCAGCAACAGCCGGGTCGAAGCCTACAGGGGCCAGGGTTATCCGAAAGGGAACTCGAGCCCCAGTATGAAGGCTAGAAGGAACAGGGTGGGCTTTTAGTCAGAAATAATCTGACACTATCTCCCGCTCCGCCCAAGAGCGGAGGTTGTCATTGGATGATTTTCCCACCATAAAAAAAGGGGAGCACTAAGAGAGGATTTCCCCAAAATCCATCCCTTAAAGGAATGGGAACGTGGATCCAAATCCAAACTTTGTATCGAAAAACCTATTATTACGCGGCCGAGGCTGCTGGCTTCAAATAAACCATTAACAGGCACTCTTGAGAACAGAAGACCAAGAAGGAGATGGCGGGACGAATTAGATGTCTTCTTTGGAAATTGGCAAGTCGCTCAAAGCTGGGAACAATGGAAGGAATGGAGGGAGCCCTTTGCCCAGCAGTGGGACAGTAGGCTAGATATAATAATCCTGACACATCGACTTATATTCTAGTAATAGACAAGCCTTTTCATGGAAACCATTGGTCAAAATACTGAAAAGTTAATACAAATGTTCGCTGCAGCGCTACATTGGCATTATGTCGTCTAACAGAACTATTAGAACTTGCAGCGCTAAGATAGCTTCTAGAGGATATTTTTTCGCGACAAATTTCGTGGCACTTACGCGTTTCGTTCAACATAGTGTAATGTTCAAGGTGTACAGTCGACATTACACCTGAGTTGACTGAAGTGAGTGTTCGCCACGCCTAATCTAGTGCTTAGTACATTATATAAATGTCCTAAAATAAATAAAGAAAACTACAATCATCTCCATGTCACAATGACATAGAAATGTTAGTGAATGCTCGCACCGTTAATGATTTTTAATTACTGTTGACGACGTCGTCGATCAATTTGCATGATGTCATACTTATTTGGCGACTGTTCGTCGTAAGCAATAATTGCTTTGAGCTTTGCAATAGGAAATTTCCTAATATATTGCGGAAGTATTATTATTTGAGAAGTAATCATTGTAATTACTGTCGCTTGTCCCAAATGCTACATCTTCGTCATCGGAACAGGAATGAAGATCCCAAAGAATCGCCACACTTTAGTGGCAGAAGGCAGGGCATATTGCTCGCAGAACAGATGGTGGATGGCGCCGAAAGGTTTTGGAGTGGTGACCTCGAACTGGAAGACGCAGCTTTGGAAGACTTTCTGACCAAAATGAACTAGATATGCTGCTAGATAAGGTCTGACATTCCCTCTACCCCCCACCCAGAGTTGAAGAAATTATTTCTTACTAGCTTTTACACTCGGCTCACCTGCGTGAAAAAATTTGCTTATATCCGTTTCCAGGGTCTCCACTATGCGCTCGAGCCCCGGTATGACGGCTACAAAGAACAGGGTGGGTCTTTTAGTCAGTAAGAGTCTGACACTATCTCCCGCTCTGCCCAAGAGCGGCGGATGTCATTGCATGATTTTTCCCACCATAAAAAAAGGGTGGCGATTTTAATGAATTTAGTGGTACAGAGATAGTGGAGACTATCTCTGTACCAAAATTCATCCAAATCGGGGTTGCCATTAAGGCGTGAAGACGCAACAAATAAACAAACAAACTCACTTTCGCTTTTATAATATTAGTAAGGATTTTTTAGATTCAAAAAGAGATACTACTTTCAATCAACTAGATTTTGAATCCTCTGAATTCATGACAATATCTATGCGGCTTTACTTGAAGTTAAAAGTTTAAAAACTTTTATGTCAATTTAATGAACGGTAATGAAGCTTAAAACTTGTAAGTAATGATATAACTCTAAATATTGCTACACAAGTTTCCTACATCAACTATTACAGCTACTTGTTTTAAACTGCGGAAGTATTTACCTACCTATTATACAACTTGGATATTTTTTTCATATTAAGATATTCATGCCAACGTTTATTCAAATCACATGGCAGTAAATGGTCAAATCATTATATGAGTAAGATCTTTCACGGCAAAACAAATGCTCCTGATCGACGAGACAAGCTATGCCAACTATATGTTCCGATCGATTCTCATCAAAATTGAAAAACATCGACAAATAATTCCACCCCTTGCGAGGTCCAAGATCACTTATTATTATTATTATATCTAGCCCACACTGTCTCACTGCTGGGCAAAGGCCTCCCTCCACTCCTTCCAATGTTCCCGATTTTGAGTCACCTCTTTCCAATTCCCAAGGAAGACATCCAAGTCGTCCCGCCATCTCCTTCTTGGTCTGCCGCGGCCCCCGCGTCGTGCGATTTCAGGGCACCAATTTTGCGTTTTACTGGCCCACCGCTCAATAGGCATGCGGCAGACATGTCCAACCCAGTCCTACTTAAGTTGGGCAGCCTTCTTTATGCTCCCACCCCGACGATGAAGTGGAGGAATTCGATGACTTACTCAATAAAGTGTACGACGAACATCTAAGCACTTGAAATATTGTTTTAGGTGACTTCAACGTCAAAATTGGGCAAAGGCAAGACCTGGATAATGAGACAATTATCGGCCCGCACGGCAATGGAGACCGTGGTGCACGACTAATCCAGTTTGCAAAGCAACTAGCTGAGTTTGAACCAGCGACTTCAACTCGTAAGTTGGGGCTGTTACCACTCGGCCACCACTGCTCTTAAGGCGTATAGTCCCTTGAACCATCTGACCGAAATTATGTGAACGCAACTCTCGCACTCGCCTAGGCGGCAGTACGCAAATCTGTGCATTTATTTGCGGCCAGCAGCGCCCGGAAAGCGCTTTAAATCCATTTTCTCTGCGAGATATTGATTGATTTACATATGCAATGTTCACTTTGAAGAATATTTAACCACCAATTTTTAAGTGTAAAAATGTTTCTAAAGGTCCAAGCCGTTTTGAAGGAGTAGGGAAAAGTTGCGAGAAGTTGCGAAATTGCTAATTTTTTTTTTTTTACAAAAGTATTAATTGCACGAAAAAATCAAATGTTGATATTATTGTTCATGAATCTATAATAAACATATATTTTTTTTTTAAACCAATTGACCTAGCCGTTACGGAGGAGTAGGCCTCAGAAAATCACTGTTTTATGGCACTTTTCGGGCGCTTGGCCCTTAATGAAAACCTGCAGTATTTTTTCCCTGTCTACCAATCTTACCCTACTTTGATACTGAAAGTCAAGTTCAGTTATTAAGACCAAGTTCCAACACATTGTGGTTACCCATGCAAATGTGAAACACTTGCATTCATTCATCGGGTAACACATTATTTCATTTAGCTGATGATTTTTTGTACTAGCTTGTTTTGCCACTCAACACCGTCTGGTAATTATGATGGGGAAACAAAAAGATGGCAAGTGTGAGTCGTGGGAAATGCTTACAGTATACCGTACACATAAATTATGTTTGGATGGTTTTTTTTTCGCGATGGGAAAATCATCTAATGACATCCCCTGCTCTTGGGTGGAGCGGGAGATAGCGTCAGACTTTTACTGACTAAAAACCCACACCCGGCTGGGCCTCTGCTGTTGCTGACAGCTCCTTGAAGCATGCGGGAACAGTGCGCGCCGACGACAACTTGGGCTCGGTCCGGACAGTTACCGGACGGTCGAACAGCGTGCTACCCATTGCTCGCCGTCCGCAAGCCCGCGCCTGCGGTGGCGGGAAAACAGGATCGGAATCCCGGTGGCGGCTGGGGCGCTGTGAGCGCCGCCGTTGCCCAATGCAGTCGGCCTCCTCCTTAGCTAGCATTACTGCTTCGCAGAAAGAGGCAACCGCCTGCCACTCCTCTTCCATTCCTCGAGAGATCGCCGCCACCGATGCCCTCACGAGGGCACGGTGATGCTCTGCCCAAGCGGGGCACACCTCTACTGTGTGCATGTTTGGATAGTTAGGTATATTACCACGTAGAGAGAAGGACTGGGCTACGGTTACCTCCATCTACGAAGAAGCTTGATGCACTGGAGTCGACTGAGAAGCGTGCCAAGAAGATCATAGGCAATGATGCGCTTGTCAAGTCGAAACTCTAAAGTCTTGAGCATCGACGCCGAGTTGCTAGCCTGTCCGATTTCTATCGTTTACATTTCGGAGATTGTGCACTAGATTTAATAAATCTAATTCCACCAAGTCCGTTCCATCATCGGACCACAAGACGTACCGCGTTGCGCCACCGGTACATGGTAGACATCCCACCCATACGTCTTTGTACATATGGGTGAGATGTCTCGTTTTGGGAACACATTCATTATGCGTACATCTAAGGAGTGGAACTCCCTGCCGGAGTCTGTGTTTCAATTTAGTCAAGAGTGAATAGATTGCTTCTAGGCAAGCGTGTTCCATCGTCGGCCACATCATTGCTTAACTTGCTTGAGATAGTGGTCAAACGCGTGCCTATCCATAATAAAAAAAAGAAGTAATGCTAGCGAAGGAGAGCACTGCAACTATGAGGGACCGGGCATCAGCACGCCCATCGCTGTCTTAGGAGACACTCTGGGCATCGAGAGTCGCTGGGCGATCCCCGGTCACCAAAGGCACGGGCTGGCTGACAACGACCAAAAGGAAGCTCGTGGGCCGGTCATCTGGTAAGGACCAAGCCCCAATTATCGACGCCGTGTAGTGTTCGATGCGTGCCTCAAAGAGATGTCAGCAAATCGTAGGGGCCCAGCCGGGCAAATATGCGCTAGAACCTCAGGGAATTCCAAAAAGGAAACACGTGATTGATGTCTATAACTCTAAACTCGGGGCGTGAAATCTTTTGCATATTTTTACTTCACTTTTTATATTTACTCTAGGCGATCGCGATGGCGTAAACGCGTTGCGCCGAACTGTACGAGTGCGAGCGGGTGTCTATGTGTGCGTCTCTCGAGCGCGCTTTGTATGTAGATTGTCTTCTGTACCTATCCATTTTGTGGTATAAGCCACTAATGATGTTATTAACTCTCATGTATTGACGAGACCGTCTCCATTATCTTCACACTTACAATCGAAGGCTGTGTGAATTGGTGAGAAAAATATAAAAACATTGCGTAACCCAGCGACCTAACCTAGGACCTTTTGATCTACATTCAAGCTTTGTTAAATCTAGTATAGTGGTGCTTATAATTTGACGGCACATTGGCACATTCCCACAGGGAACAAATATTTGCATGGTCTACAGATAGTTTTTGGGCCAGGGCATCTTGTTTATTTATTTTCATTTATTAATTTTATAATTTATGTACACACAAAAACCCAAAGGAGATAACATATTATAAAACTTTTTTTTTTTGCAAAGGTACTGCATATCTATATATATATATAAATCAATGCCACTTTTCGTTGTAATTTTATAACTCAAGAACGGGCTCATATCCAAAACAAATGTTTAGGCTTTTTTCGGACTATTTAGATGGTTTATGTGAAGTTTGGTAGGGTAGAGTGGGGTAGGGTAGAATAGGATAGAGTAGAGTAGAGTAGGGTAGAGTAGGGTAGAGTAGGGTAGAGTAGGGTAGGGTAGGGTAGAGTAGGGTAGAATAGGGTAGGGTAGAGTAGGGTAGAGTAGGGTAGTAGGGTAGAGTAGGGTAGGGTAGAGTAGGGTAGAGTAGGGAAGGGTAGGGCAGAGTAGGGTAGAGTAGGGTAGAGTAGGGTAGAGTATGGTAGGGTAGGGTAGAGTAGGGTAGAGTAGGGTAGGGTAGGGAAGAGTAGGGTAGAGTAGGGTAGAGTAGGGTGGAGTAGGAAAGAGCGAGAGCGAAGCCGTGCGAGCAAAAGCTAGTTTCACATAGAAATTTCCTCCAGCAGACCTGCGAAAGGAAAGATTAGAAGAGAAGTAGATAGTAGTGTGCAGGATTAAGTATAGTTGAGTTAGTGAAATCTTAAATTAAAGTAATAAATACTTATATAACTACTAGCTGACTCGGCCACGCGTTGCTGTGGAGCAATAAATTAAAATTGTGACTATAATTTGAGATTTAAACTATCCTATCTCTCAAGTTGGATCGAACTGCACATGGTGTGCGAATTTTATTATAATCGGTTAAGTGGTTTAGGAGTCCATTGAGGACAAACATTGTGACACGAGATTTATATATATTAAGATATGCTAAAAATAAATACATAATATTTATACAAATATGATAATCACACAAGAGAGAAAAGAAGTCACTGAGTCTTGTGTTTGTGAGTTTACATGTTTGTGAAAGCACCCACGATACAGGAGTTATTCTAAATATAAAGCAAGGTTTTCTTAAAAAAAAATCCCCAAAAGCATCCAATTCTTTTTTTTTAGTTGAGAAATAATCAAATGACTCTACGTGTCAGATTATTAAAACTCATCTGTGATTCTTCAGTTGCCTTTTACGATTCAGGATCACGGTAACTCTTTTTATTTGTTAGTTCCCACACAAACGGGACGCATAGTAGGTAGTAACGCACGCTCGAACTTGGTAGGTCGGACTTGGTCTGTCCGTACCAAGGTCGAGCGTGACTCAGCTTAAGTTTGGTCCATCGTACCAATTTCGGACGTGTGTTCATACTAATAACTCTGACGTGAATCAACCACAGTATCTCGTTTTCCTATTCCGTGCGCTCGACTTTGGTACGGATGGATTACGACCTTGGCACGACGGACCAAAACCATCGCAAATGATTAGCCAAGGAAAAAAGTTGTTGGGTTTTACTATAAAGAATTTTTCCGTTTTTTTTTCCCGTTTTGTTCCCGAAAGTACTTAATATCACAGTGTCTGATTACACTAATCGATCTTCAATATGTCAATTATATATAGGTAGAAAAAATTATAAAAAATTATAAATAATACTTCGTTTCATTTCGCTGACCATAATATCCAATTTCATTCGAAGCCGGTGGGAACAAAAAAAAATTGTAGCGCATAGGAATAAACCAACCATAATGTCATGTTATGTCCTAACCTAACACTAACTCGAATCTTCACGCTCGCTCCAGCTAATGGGACGGCAAGTCTAAGTTTTCAATAGGCTGAGGTAACAAATCACATTAATCGATCGTAATTCACGTCTCCTTATAGACCCAACAGGTTCGAGTCGCATCCATCATGCGAATGTGATGGCTCTGCATTTACAAGTAAAGTGGGGTAATTGAATGGGGTTAGTTAACAGGGTCACTAGAAGGTTCGGTGATGGCAAAAGTGCATCGGAGATTAAAAGAGTGCCATGGAGTTTCTTGCACGTTCTTCTCCATAGAGATCTACGCTTTGGAACGTGCAATTTCGCTTCACTTTTTTTGGACTGACCGACTTTTGACTATTGAAAAGTGTCTGTAAATGGTCTATTTGAAATAAATGCTTTTGATTTGATTTGATTTGAAAGGCTGTGAGAAAAGTGTGTGCCAAATGTAATATATAAAAAAAATGAGGATGGGGGTTGATGATCCCAAGTTTGGGAGCCAACGGGGATATAAAAGGTAATGTGTAAGGATGTGTGCACTTTACTTCTAAAGATATGTGGTCGGCCAAATAAAATTTAAAAAATGAATTCGGGTGACACAGTAGAATCACGCACGAATAAACTAACCGGAAAAATAGGTATGTGGAAGAGATAGGACTTTTTAATCTACCGAAGGGAGGCAGCAGAAAAATAAACTTATGTCTTTTCTTGATTTCTTGATCCTGCCTTTAGCGTGATATGTCTAGGTTTAGCATTTAATATTAATCAAGGATGGCGATATTATTCCTGACGCTTCTGATTTTCCGAACGCTTCGAGTTGACCTTGCCGCCAATACTTTTGTTCTGACCACGTGGTCAGAACAAAAGAATTGGCTGGACTAAGCGTTGAGATGACGTCATTCCCGTACATTTAAAACTTTCTGCTAGCGTTAACGATTGCAGATTAGCAACTTGGCTAGGGGTACAGTGTAGACCAGCCTAAATTGTACCCAAAAGCATAATAAAAATATTTGATGCAAAGCTCTTTTAAAGAATAGAGACGTCAGTGCGGTGAGCAATTTATTTTATCCTCAATAAACTCTTCCAGCACCACATCTCAAGAGTGGTTAGCGATGGAGGTTACGGAAGCCTTAAAATTAAACTTTTCCAAACAAAGTGTGTCCGTACATACTTACATATGAAGTAACGAACGAGTCAAAGATCAGCTAACTAATATTTTCGAACTTTAATAGTGCAAATGCAAGCGCCGTCATCAATAATAATTACAACTACACAATTAAATATACATGTAAGTAGTACCATTAATTTAAAATAAATTGATTACTTCTGTGTGAAATAGCCTGGAGTAAATTGAAATCTTAGCAAATAAAATCATAAACTGATTAGGCTGCGGACAGAAGGGCTTCGAAAATTCAATTAATATAGGTACAGCAACTAGATAATATAATTTATCATCATCTTCAGCCTAATTTTGCCTACTCTGGGGAAACGAGTAATGTGAGGAATATAACATACAAGTGATCGGCTCTAACGACATCTCGCGCCATATATATCAGCGGTATAGGCCATGTTTCTTTTATTATTGATAGGCTCGCGTTTGACCACTATCTCACCTGATGGTAAGTGATGATGTGGCCGACGATAGAGCACGCTTGCCTAGAAGTAACCTATTCACTCTTGACTTAAAGATCTCTAGGTTGTAGCTATCAGGAAACACAGAATCCGGCAATGAATTCCACTCCTTAGCTGTGCGCATAATGAATGTGTTTCCAAACTCTTTGTACGAATGTGTGGGATATCCACCATGTACCGATGGTGCAACGCCGTACGTCTAGCGGTTCGATGATGGAACGGACTTGGCGGAATGTTCCTGAGCGAGGAGGAATGGCAGCCAGTCGCCTCCGTGTTCTAAGCAGTAATGCTAATGAACGAGGTGGCCACACGCGTGAGGGAAGACCCCGATTTCCAGCCACCGTAGGTATAGGCTTGCATGCGGCCATCCGGACCAAGCCCGAGTCACATAATAGATGGGTACAGAAGTCAATCTACATACAAAGCGCGCTCGAAAAACTCACACATAGACACCGCTCACGGACACGATATCTTGGAGCGCCTCGGCCCGCTTGTCGAATAATTCCGGCTCAAACGCTCATTAGTGTGCGTCCACCGAGCGTAGGTATAAAAAGTGAAGTACTATGAGATAATCTCATATATGTACTTCACTTTTGTTTTGTGCCCGAGTCGTCGACAGCGCGCAGTATTCCACGCACGCCCCAAAGAGATGTCAGCAGACCGTAGGGGCCCAGCAGGGCCGAAGCCTAACGGAACCATGGATTGGCTTCCGAAGAGGAACCGCGGTATTGGAACACAAGGCAAAAAGGGATATACGAGTAGGTTTTAGTCAATAAAAGCACAAAATAGATAGGTACAGAAGACAATCTCATGTATGTTCTTCTCTGTCTTCACTTTTTATATCTACGCTCGGTGGACGCACACTAATGAGCGTTTGAGCCGAAACTGTTCGACGAGTGGGCCGAGACGCGACCGAGATATCGTGTCGGAGCGGTGTCTATGTGTGCGTTGCTCGAGCGCGCTTTGTATGTAGATTGAATTCTGTACCTGTCTATTTTGTGATAAAAGTCTGCAACGTCCTCTCGCTACTAAAAAGGTCACATCCGATTCAAACATATTTCCCTCAATTGCAAAATAAAAAAACAAAGAAACATTTATATGACGTCACAAGTCAATAAGATACAATTTACTTTAAATGCACAGTAATAATAATTGTATTAGTACCATCATCATACATGTGTCCGTGAGACTCATCTCATAATAATCTGGTTTCCGCTCCGTTCACTTAGCCGGACCAATTATGTGTTACTAAACGAAGGCATAGGGTCAAAGTGGAATGTACAATCAGTAGCAAAAATAGGCGAGGTTTTTTTGAAAAGAGAAGGTTTTTTATCAAAAGAGAAATAGTTTTTTTTTACATATACTGAGGTAGACTGTAGATACAGTCTTTGGGCTTGTAGATTTTCAAGTTGTTATTTTTTGATGTTTTTTTTTTTTTATTTGCACAATAATAATATGCTGATGTAGGCGGTAGACGTAGTAACTATTCAGTAATCTGTGCTTTTAACTTAGATACAATTTTTTTTTGTATTTTTACTTAATCCTGAAATTACTACTTTATAAGGGGCCGGCGACGGATGAATTGCCATACAAACGTAATACCACGCTCATTTGCAGTTGGAGCATATTTCCAAAATATTATGATGATTTTCGGTTATAGACAATATTTATCTAGGTTCCTACGTAGAGAATATTAAAAATATTATTATTTTTAATACAGGAAAAGCCAAATGGCATGTTTTGCCATTTACGCTGTAAAAGAGTGCGAAATACAATTCGCTTAAATTTCTTTTTGTTTTTTGAAAAAGCCAAAAAGCCGGCGACGGATGAAACGGATTGTTGTTTATTAAAAAGTCATTTAGACTAAAAAAAATGTCGGACTTTTTGACCTGGCAACCCGAGTTTTAGGCAGTAAAAGTCTAACAGTCCCTTTCGCTCAACTCAGGAGAAATTCTTCAATGATTTTTAAAAAAAGATGAGAAATCGTTTTGCATCTATTTTGGCACGCACCTGTACAAGCAGGGCCGGTATACACAGTTAGTTCACCGACAAATAATCGTTACGTCACAACAATTTGAGATGCGTACTGCGTAGTGCGTGTAATAGTATTGCTACAATTTTTCTTATTTGCTTTTGTTGGGAAAGATTTGAGAAAATTGGAAAATTGTTCAAGCTAGTAAAATACAAACAAAAGAAAATGTTTTGTTGATTCTTTTAATCGAAAGCGCTTGGCAATAATAGTTTAGTTGAGTTATGCAGGACAGACGGAAATATTTAACGGCTCTTTGTGCATGGTACAGAGCATAGCCATCGATATATATGTACTACGCACTAGATTAGACGTGCTGAACACTCACATCAGTCGACTCAGGTGTAAAGAAAGAAAGAAAGAAAGAAAGAAAACTATTTTATTTGGCATACACACTCGTAGATACACACAATGTAGTAACAACATGTAGACACTAATAAATTATTATAATTAAAAAAAAAAAGCACAACTAGCAATGTGTGTCTCACGGCGGCGCCAATGTAATGTAGTCCGTACGCCTTGAATATTACACTATGTTGAAAGAAACGCGTAAGTGCCACGAAATTCAAGACGCTTAAGACTTTTTAGTCTCAAAAAAAGTATCCTCTGAAAGCTATCGTAGCGCTAAATATTTATATAGTTCTGTTAGACGACATAATGCTAATGTAGCGCCTGCAGCGAACTTTTGTTTTAACTTTCTGAGTTCCGTACAGAAAGGATAAAAACGGGACACTATTATTTAGACTTCGCTGTCTGTCCGTCTGTCTGTCACCAGGCTGTATCTCAAGAACCGAAATTAAGACAGTCATAATTTTCACAAATTATGTATTTTTGTTGCCGCTATAACAACAAATACTATAAATATAATAAATATTTAAGCGGGCTCTCATACAACAAACGCGATTTTTTTTTTGCCGTTTTTTTCTACGGCACGAAACACTGCGTGGTTTATTCTTTTATTTCTTTCTTCTTTCTTTCTGTTCTTCTTTTCTTTTTAAGGTAGGTTATTTCTTCATCAGTTTCTGTCCAGTGCAATGTGTCCACGTCCTCATGTCATTTCCAGTGATATCTTCCTTTTGCATCACACTACAGATACCTAAATTAACGCCTCACGTGTCTATAAACGCAAATCAATTAACAAAGAAGGACAGAAACAAATAAGGAAATCGATTTCCAAAATAAATCTTTTAATTACCTTCTATAAACGTATGTTTATAGTGACCTACTTACATCAATATGTGATGTACTCGTCACGATCGAAATCATTAGTAACATTAATACATCATTCGGATATCACGATTATTGTACTGAGCGAGGAGGAGTGGCAGGCGGTCGCCGACTTCTGCGAACCAGTAATGCTCGCTAAGGAGGAGGCCGACCGCATCAGGCAACGGCGTTCTCGCCGCCGCCGGGATTCCGATCCCGATTTCCAGCCAACGTAAGCACGGGCTTGCGGACAGTGAGCAATGAGTAGCTCGCTGTCCGACCGTCCGGTAACTGTCTGGACCAAGCCCAAGTCGTCGACGGCGCGCACTGTTCCCGTGCGCCTCAAGGAGTTGTCAGCAACAGCAATGGGGCCCAGCCGGGTCGAAGCCTACTGGGGCCAGGGTTATCCGAAAGGGCGCTCGAGCCCCAGTATGAAGGTTTGAAGGAATGGGAAGGGTTTTTTAGTCAGTAAGAGCCTGACACTCTCTCCCGCTCCGCCCAAGAGCGTGTGTTGTCATTGGATGATTTTCGCATAGAAAAAAAAATATACCCTCAAGGTTTTTTAGGTCCCAAATCATCCGATACTCTTCTCCCGCACTAAGGTGGAGCGCCCGGCACACAGAAACACAGGAGTGGTTTTTAATATCAGATACTTTTATTTCAAAAGGACCATATTTCAGGCATTTTTGAATTGTCAAATTGTCGGTTAGTCAAAAAAAGTGAAGCTTATTTTAATTATCTTCGTAGTCGTTCACTCTTGACAGAGTGGTCGTGGTCATGTTTCGGTCGAGTCCCGCACCACCGCCTGTCTCGCGATACGACGCCATGCAGCTCTGTGTTTGGCTGCTTGGGAGCCTTCATTTTCGCTGCAGTGTGTCACGTTTCTGATGAGGTCCGTCTATCGTGTTGGAGAGCGTCCACGAGATCTTTTGCCTTCGGCTTTCCCTTGCACCACCAATTATTTTATTATTTTACTTAGTGAAAGTCTAACACGTTCGACCGCTCCACCCAAAAATGGGAGAGGTCATTTGATGATTTCTTACCTCAAAAAATAAATAAGAGACCTGCCCATAGACGAGGTGACCCCTAAATGATTGACCTACAAAGAAACGCATTTAGTAGCGTAAATATCTGGGGTAGTTGGGGATGTTCGAAAGAGTTACCGTGGCTCTACTAGAACGCAAAGGGGTTGCTTTTTGCATGTGAAAGTACACGAATAGGTTTAAGGGGCCGGCGACGGATGAATTTCCATGCAAACATAATACCACGCTCATTTGCCGTTTGAGCAAATTGCCAACATATTATGATGATATTCGGTTATAGACAATATTTATCTAGGATCTCACGTCGAGAATATTATTATTTTTAATACAGGAAAAGCCAAATGGCATGTTTTGCCATTTACGCTGTATAAAGTGCGAAATACAACTCGCTTAAATTTCTTTTAGTTTTTTTAAAAAAGGAAGACTTAGGAACCTTGATAAATATTGTCTATAACCGAATATCATCATAATATGTTGGAAGTATGCTCCAACTGCAAATGAGCGTGGTAATACATTTGTATGGAAATTCATTCGTCGCCCGGCCCTTAAGTATATAAAATATTAATTTTAAGACACCCTTATAGGATAATTTTGTTGTCCATCTGTCCGGCTGTCTGTCAAGACCCATTCTCTCGGGAATGCGTGGAGATTTCGAATTGAAATTTGAACCATATACTCAGGTCTGCGGACTCACACTTGACCAGTTTTTTTTTTTCTTTAAAATTGCAAAATACACCACAAATTTTTAATTATTACACATACTTAAAGGGCTTATTAGGAAAACCCTTATTATTTTATAAGTAAAATCTCATCAAATAATATTCATAAACAGCAAAGTTGGCGTTGGTTTGTGTCCCGAAAAGTCCCTCAATTTATGTAAATAATGTGCAGGCTAAAGATTAAGGGCCAAGCGCCCGAAAAGTGCCATAAAACAGTGATTTTCTGAGGCCTACTCCTCCGTAACGGCTTGGTCAATTGGTTTGAAAAAAATATATGTTTATTATAGATTCATGAACAATAATATCAACATTTAATTTTTTCGTGCAACTAATACTTTTGTCGCAACTTTTCGCAACTTTTCCCTACTCCTTCGAAACGGCTTTTACCTTTAGAAACATTTTTACACATAAAAATTGGTGGTTAAATATTCTTCAAAGTGAACATTGCATATGTAAATCAATCAATATCTCGCAGAGAAAATGGATTGAAAGCGCTTTCCGGGCGCTGCTGGCCGCAAATAAATGCACAGATTTGCGTACTACCGCCTAGGCGAGTGCGAGAGTTGCGTTCACATAATTTCGGTCAGATGGTTCAAGGGACTATACGCCTTAATGAATGAATAAGTGACAATTATTAAGGAAAAACACTGCTCGCAGTATTTACTACTAGCAATTGTTATGTAAGATTGATTCTATGATGAATTTACCTTTTCGTGGTCAATTTTAGGATTTGTTTTTTTCTACAAAATTTTCTCTTTTGACTACAAAAATATTATCAGTAACGGGTACATACATAAAAAATAAATACAGCCCCAATTTTTGTGTACTAATTAAAAAGTAGAGGTGTAGATGCGAGTGTGACCTAGCCATAGTATGAAGAACGAATTTAATTAAATGACCTAAGAATCTATCGTGAAAATATCATAATCTGACAGAAATAAACGATTCTCTTGTAACAGACCAGTCACGTTTTTATTGTTTCCGTTATAAACTTAGGCTGACATCAGACGGACTGCATCGCAGCGACCGCGCGCGGTCGATATATTTAACTGCATGGGGTTCCGTACCTCGTAAAGGAAAAACGGAACGGAATAGGGTCACTTTGTTGTCCGTCCATCCGTCTGTCTGTCAAGGCCCTTTATCTCCAGAACGTGTAGAGGTATTGAGTTGCCATTCTGAACGCCTGCTAGAGGGTCATGGCAATTCGGATGGTGCGGGGATACTGCACGATTTCCCGCGAAGCGGCGAACCTTCTGGCTAGCCTACCACCGTGGGATCTGGAGGCAACAGTCCTTGCACACATGCACGACATGCGCGTGGAGATGCAACGCCGGGGTGAAAGTCCTCTGCCGCGACAGGTCGCGGCATGGCGGACAGAGCTCCGGCGGGATCTCATGGTGGAATGGCGTCAGCGACTATCGCAACCCCGTCATGGGCACGCCACAATTATGGCGATAAGTCCCCTCTTTGAGGCGTGGCTGGAAAGACCTCACGGCGTCCTTACCTTCCGCATGACACAGGTCCTCACCGGAAATGGCAAGTTCGGGAGGTTCCTGTTCCGAATCAAAGCGGAAGTGACGCCCGGGTGTCGCCACTGTGCGGAACGCCCGGAGGACACGGTGGAGCACACAATCGCTGTGTGCCCTGCTTGGGCGGAGCATCGCCGTGCCCTCGTGGGGGTGATCGGTGGCGGAGACCTCTCGCGCCGGGCCTTGGTCGAGGCCATGGTCCGGAGCGAGGAGGAGTGGCAGGCGGTCGCAGACTTCTGCGAAGCAGTAATGCTCGCAAAGGAGGAGGCCGACCGCATCAGGCAACGGCGCTCTCGCCGCCGCCGCCGGGATTCCGATCCCGATTTCCAGCCACCGTAGGCGCGAGCTTTCGGACAGTGAGCAATGGGTAGCTCGCTGTCCGGCCGTCCGGTAACTGTCCGGACCAAGCCCAAGTCGTCGACGGCGCGCACTGTTACCGCGCGCCTCAAGGAGTTGTCAGCAACAGCAGGGGCCCAGCCGGGTCGAAGCCTACTGGGGCCAGGGTTATCCGAAAGGGCGCTCGAGCCCCGGTATGAAGGCTTGAAGGAACGGGATGGGTTTTTTAGTCAGTAAGAGTCTGACACTATCTCCCGCTCCGCCCAAGAGCGGGGGTTGTCATAAGATGATATTTCCCATCGAAAAAAAAAAAAAACTGGCCAAAAGCGTGTCGGGCCACGCTCAGTGTAGGGTTCCGTAGTTTCCCGTCCGTCACAATAAAGTGTACCCACTTATGAGTCTAAAAAAATGCTTGCTACGATTATACTACAAACTTAGTCCAGAAATTATTTTGTAGAACCCTTTTGTCTTTTTTGTACAAAAACTGTTCTTTCCATCAAGTTCAAAATAATTTTCCTAGAAAGTCCTTATAAAGTTCTACTTCTCAGATTTTTTTCATATTTTCTAAACTTATGGTTCAAAAGTTAGAGGGGGGGGACACATTGTTTTTTACTTTTGGAGCGATTATTTCCGAAATTATTGACATTATCAAAAAATGATTTTAGTAAACCCCTATTCATTTTTAAATACCTATCCAACGATATATCACACGTTAGGGTTGAAATTAAAAAAAAAACTCACTTCCCACTTTACATATAGGGGGGCTACCCTAATAAAACATTTTTTTCCAATTTTTATTTTACCACTTTGTCGGCGTGATTGATATACATATCGGTACCAAATTTTAGCTTTCTAGTGCTAACGGTCACAGAGATTAAGCGAGGACGAACAGACAGACAGACAGACAGACGGACAGACAGACATGGCGAAACTATAAGGGTTCCTAGTTGACTACGGAACCCTAAAAAAGGTATTGAGTTGAAATTAAAACCATATACCTACACAGGTTTGCGGACTCTAGGAACTGTAAAAAATCAAACATATTTAATAAGTTAACGAAAAAGAAAAGATACTTCGGTTTATGTGAAAAAAAACGTTCATTTTGACAGTCTTAAGGAAATCAAAATTCATAGGGTACTTCCTGTTGACCCAGAATCCTGAAAGGCATAAAGCAAAGTCTTGTAGCACAAATAAAGGAATAAATCTGAAAACAGCAACTTTGTTTTTACGCCACAATTTTTTTTTTTTTGAGATTTGGAAAATCTTTCAAGACTCTATTCCAGAATTAAACTATTTACATAGGTAAGTTTGTACGGAACCTTCAGGGCGCGAGTCCGACTTGCACTTGCCTAATTTTTTTTTTTATTAGATTATTTTTAACCGTCTTCATAAAGAAGAAGTCTCTATGTTCGACTGTCTTTTAATTTCTAATCAAAACAATTGTGCAGCCCCTTTTCATATGTCACCTAGGGCCATGCCCGCTCTGCTGGCCATTTGCCGGAAATCGAGATAAACGGTTTTTTACCCTTAAAAACACACATCCATCCATTACCCGACCTCAGATCACCCGTAAATTATTTTTCCTCTCATTTTTGTTATATTTTCTCCATTTTCTAATGAGTTTCATCATAATATGATTTTTTTTCGTTTCAAAAATTATCGACACGGGTCTATAATGCGACAGGACAGCCTAAATAACTATATAAACATAATTGGTTACTAAAACCTACTTAATTACTAAAGCCTAAACCGCTAGTGCGCTAGTGTATTTATAATAATTAGGCTATAGGTACTAGCTCATACCTGCGGCTTTGCTCTCGTTAACTGACTACCTACCCTACCCAACCTACTTATTTATCTTCCCCACGCTACTTACCTACTTATCCGCCCTATATCTACCTATTTTTTTTGCTTTTAAACCCTCCCTGTACGCTGAAGAACAAAAAAAAAAAAGATTAAAATCGGTCCAGTCATTCTCAAGTTTTAGCGAGACTAAAAAAAGCAATTGATTTTTATATAATTATGACAACATATATGATATATGCCTCTAATTACCTAGTAGTCACCTCTTCGGCGTAAGCCTCCCCCATTATTATCCAATGGTTCCTGTCCCTAACCATAGTCATCCACCGTGGTCCAACTCTCTCCTGAAAAATGTCTTTCCACCTTTTTCTTGCTCGGCCTCTTCTTCTAATTTCTTCTCTGGGTGTCCACTCTGTTACTTTATTAGTCCATCGACCATTCTCCAATCTAAAGATATAACCAACCCAGTTTCATTTAAGTAACCTAAATTCTTTTAATCACGGCATTGCAAAGGTCATTATCATCATTTCAGCCGAAAGACGTACATTGTTGTACATAGGCCTCCCCAAGTGTCGCCATTATGACCAGTCCTGTGGGTCTCGCATCCAACGCATTCCCACGACTCTCACCAGCTCATCGGTCCACGTTGTTGAAGGCCTTCCAATGCTACGTCTTCCGGTACGTGGTCGCCACTCCAGATCCTTTCTTCAACATCGACCATCTGTTCTGTGCGTGTCGCATCCACCGCATTCTCATTTATTTTAGCAAAATTGAAATGGCCAAAATGGATATTGATATTCCGCGCTTCTAAAATTAACTTTTAAAAGTTTAATATTAATTGGAGAATCCCCCTCATTCTTAAAGAATATACGTACGGCGAATATTCATCCTTACGTTGTTGAAACCTCTGCGGTCCGGACTAAGCGTTTCGCCTCGTCGTTTATGCCGCGTACGTCGAAGGACTGGAACAGTTTGCCTGCTGCGGTCTTCCCGTCCGATTATAATTTGGGTGTCTTCAAGGCTAGAGTGAATAGGCTCTTAATAAACTAGTGCGCCTCCCCATCAAAGATTGCATCGCTACTTACAATCAGGTCAGGATCGCAGTCAAGCACTAGTTTATCTCAATTAAAAAAAACAAAAAGAGGTCTAAAAAAATCGCTTTTAGCGATAAGGTCGCCCACTATGACACCCCATTAATTTTAAGTTTGTAATGTAATTTTTATTTTTGGTATCTATACAATAAACAATATTTCTATCTGTCTAAAGAATTTACTCCATTTTTCTTTAAACCGAGAAAAAAACCCGGAAGCTACCCCCCCAACGCATCCTTGGTTACCCAACTAAACGAATGCAGAGCATGTATATAAGCATGCTCGTCCCCTTGCAACTGTCAGTCGCCCATATACAATACTTGCGTCCACACGTATATTGTAAATCTGTGTCTGTGATAGTGCAGTGAAGTGTGAGAGACGAAGCCGAACGTAAAAGTTAGTTTTGTTCTTTTTTATTTTTAGTTCTAAGTGTGTGCTCTTCTTTTTCTGAAGACGCGAGAGTTTTGGTTGTAAAGATATGTTGCATATTTTTTTTTTGTAAATGCCTATTGCATTCTGCAAGTTTAAATGTAAAGATGAGGTTTCCTACTGCTTAAGATCTAGGAAATATTTGAAATTAGACATATTTCTTTATGACTTTGTGAAGGTACTTCTATATATACGACTGAACTAATAAATATTATAGCTTAAAAAATATATATAAAAACTAATAATAATAATATCTACAGTTAGAAAAAAAACTCATTGGCCATCAAAAAAAAATACAGCATCTGCATGACACCTAATAAATATTATAGGTTAATAAGTATATACATACAAACTGAAAATAATAGTATCTACAAACGGGTAGAAAAAAACTCTTTGGGCATAAAAAAAATATACCACCTACATAAACTATATCCTCAATTTATTAACACTTAGAAATAAAAAGATTGATGTGAATTAAAAATAATTTACAGTAAAAAAATTGAGATTTTTTTATCTCAAACAGAAATTAACTTAATGAATACAATAAAATACAGCAATAATATAAAATACAAATATATGATTTTAGACCATAGAATAAGTGCTGTTTCTAATGTGGAAACTGTATGATATCAATTCTTATTACAAAGCAACAATAGTTTAACAGAAAAAAAAAACACAATCAAAAATATCTCTAAAAGACTTGAATTAAATCGCGTACCATCAAAGACATTTCCGCCTGAACATTGCTAAGTTCATTTATACTTGCACTCAAAACAAAAACTTCAAAGGGTTTGGTTTGGCACCGCGCCGCAGGATTCCAGCGATTTTTTTTTAAGTGATCAGGCAGAAATGACCGCGATGGTACCTACATCTAAGGACTGGAACAATTTCTCTGCTGCAGTCTTCCCTTTCGATTATAATTTGGGAGTCTTCAAGGCTAGAGAATAGGCTCTTAATAAACTAGTCCGCTTCACCATCAACGATTTTAACGCATCACTGCTTAACATCAGGTGAGATCGCAGTAAAACACTAGTTTATATCATTTAAAAAAAATCTAGGAAATATTAATAATAAAATTTCTAAAAATAAAACGGCAAATTCGAAACAACAAATCAAAATTAACTACATAACAATATCAACTCATCAAAAATCATTAAAATCAACGACTTCCTAACAGTTTCCAATATTATTCACAAAGTTTATTTGAAATATCCGATCCGTTATTTCTTTTATAATGCACATTACCACAATGTTATCTTTTTTAACCCAAAGGTTGACTGGTAGAGAATGCCTTGTTGCATTAAGGTCAGGTTATATTCATTTTGAACTTTTTTTGGGTATTTTTTCAAGATTATTCGACTGATTCATATGCCCTTAATTTTAATTTCCCTTTCAGCCCTATTACACATGTTTAAATTGACCTATACCTTCATATACAAAGAAATAATAATAATATAGATACATAATTTAATTTATATATAAACATGATTTAATAATAATTCACAATAAAAATCAGCTTAAATGCTGGCCATAATGAATCAGTCTTATCTTCAAATATAACAGAGAACACCATGAAAAATTGTTTCATTAAAATTGTCTATATGGCGAATTGTCTGTGTCTAGTTGGCTTGATAAAAAAATCGCGAATCTGACCCTAACTTACGATTTCAAACGTGTATTTTTACAAGAAATATTTGAAAGTTACCAAAGATATATTAAAACTTGTTTTTTGGAAAGGGCCGCGCAAGAACAAAAATCTTAAATAGTTATTGTTTTTTTTTTTATATAAAAATAAATCCGCTGCTTACTCGGTGTTTACAACCGGCTCTTAAGTCCATCTATGTGCCGCTACTGTACATGAAGTTTAAATAAATACCTTACTTCCGAGAGCTAACTTATTACCATAAGCATGGAAGCCGGATGATTTGAATATAATAGTAATTGTTGATTAAGTGCTATTCAAGTTATTAACTTAAAATCGTGGTGAGTTTCACGTATTCATGAATCATTTAAATGATATAACTTGACGTTTATTACTGTCTGAATTTTAAGCAGAAGTGTGGAAGATGTGCCTCTTTGGAGGTTAAACTCCCAGGTTAATTCCGCCTAGCCCGTTCCATCATCAGACCACCAGACGTACGGCAATGCGCCACCGGTACAAGGTGGACATTCCACCTACAGTCACAAAAAGTTTTGGGAACACATTCATTCTGCATACAGCTAAGAAGTGGAATTTCTTGTCGGAGTCTGGGTGTCCTGATGGCTTCAACCCAGGAATCTTTGAATGAAGAGTGAATAGGTTACTTCTAAGTAAGCGTGCTCTATCGTCGACCGCAGCGTGGCTTTCCATCAGGTGAGATAGCGGTCAAGCGCGAACCTATCAGCAATAGTCTAAAAAATTAATCTTCTGCAAACAAAAAAAAAAACATTACCCCTTTATAATATTTAAAAAAATATTGTGTAGATTTATATCACATATTACGGTCTTTCCGTCAGATTATAATTTAGGTGTCTTCAAGACTAGAGTAAATAAGCTCTTAATAAACTAGTGCGCCTCACCATCAATAATTGCATCACTGCTTACCATCAGGTGGGATCGCAGTCTACCCAGAGCGAGAAAAGTTATTTGATGATTTACCTTGTAGGTACGTAAAAAATGTAACCAACGAATCTAACTTTAGAAAACGATCTTAAAAAACTCTATTTACTATTGAATTAATTCTTTAGATTTCGATTCAAAAATCGATCTTCTCGTCCGGACCGAGTCCAAGTCGTCGACAGCACGTACTGTTCCCGCGCGCTTCAAGAAGTTATCAGCAAACGTAGGGGCCCAGCAGGGTCGAAGCCTTCTGGGGCCAAGGGTCAGCCCTGGTATAAAAGGCAACGAAGGAACGGGGTGGGTTTTTTTGTCGGTAAAAGTCTGACACTATCTTCCGCTCCGTCCAGGGGCGGGGGATGTCATTAGATGATTTTTACCCGCCGAAAAAAATATCTTGAGGATAAATCAACATCTCAACATACTTCAAGATTACTATGGCACTAGTTAATTATTATTCATTAATATTTTATTGCGCTAAAGTATAAAATTAACATGGGTAATTGACATCAGTATTGTACGCATTGAACATAAAAATTAAATATGTAATGTTTAATAATGTTATGTTTAAAACTGTTTTGTGTGCAATTCGTTTTTGTAATTTATCTTGAAATGCAGTTCATTTAGTAATTCAAATGCTAAAGAAAAAAACTCGGCAAGTGCGAGTCGGGCTCGCGCACTTATGGGTCCGTACAAATGTACCCATATAAACAGTTCAATTTTCAAATTAAATTACGAAGATTTTTCTGAATCGTCAAAAAAGTTTTTTTTTTTTGTGGCGTAATTACAAAAATACAGTTTTCTGATTTATTCTTATACTTGTGCTATAAGACCTTACTTCATACCACATTTCAGGATAGGTCAGCGGGAAGTACCCTATGAATTTTGTTTCCCTTAAGAGTGCCTAAATATAATAAATGTTTTTTGCGACATAAAAGGCTTTTATCTTTCTCACTACTATCAACTCTGAAGTTTCATTTTCACAGCTCCAAGGGACCGCAGACTTGAGTAGGTGTATGGTTTTAATATGATAAATTATGTTTTAAAAACAGAACAAAAACATAAATACATTGTATATTTGTGTAAAGTTTTAATTTCTAGATTTTTTTTTTATTATGAGAAAAAATCATGCATTGACATCCCCCGCCCTTGGGCGGAGCGGGGGATAGTGTCAGACTCTTACTGACTAAAAGACCCACCCTGTTCCTTCTAGCCTTCATACCGGGGCTCGAGCGCCCTTTCGGATAACCCTGGCCCCAGTAGGCTTCGACCCGGCTGGGTCCCTTCTGTTGCTGACAACTCCTTGAGGCGCGCGGGAACAGTGGAGGCTTTATTAATTAACCACTATCTCACCTGATGGTAACTGATGATGTGGTCGACGATGGAGCACGCTTGCCTAGAAATACCTTACCTATTAGCCGTTGATTTAAAGAACCCTAGGTTGTAGCTATCAGGAAACACACGACTCCGGTCGGGAATTCCACTACTTAGCTATACGCACAATGAATTACTAAATAAATGAATATATAAAACACTAACTTTTTCCCGCGGCTTCACCCGCGTTCATAAAATACACTATGCCTATAACACTCAGGAATAAACCAGCTTTCTATCGGTGTAATAATTTTATCAATCGGACCAGTACCCCTAGCCAAGTTACTAATCTGCAATAGTTAACGCTAGTAGAAAGTTTAAATGTACCGGAATGACGTCATCGCAACGCTCAGTCACGTGGTCAGAACAAAATATTCGGCGACGCGGCCAACTCGTAGCGTTCAACGCAAGCGAAACGGTTGTAACTTGGCTAGGGGGGCAGTGCTTCCAGAGATTACCTCGTACAAAAAATAAAAACTTTGCCTCTTTATAATATTAATGTAGAAAAAACATCACTTGACGCCAGTCAAGTTGATCTATCTACATTATAACAAAATTATCTCCAATCAAATCGAATGATTACAAAACGATAATTTCTTCGTACGCATTAGATCGACATGTCATAGTGGAAGCGTGCGCAATACCAACAGCAATGCATTTTACATTAATGGGGGCTGTCGAAATAATTCCACACAGATTCACATAGGTCGCAGCGAGTTACATCTCATTGCGACAGGAGAACGTAAATGTGAAGTAAATCGATTAGAAATGACCGAGTAACTGTTGCCTATGGTAATCGTGAGAAAAGTCGGCCATTTTCTAGGATGATATTTATTTATTTCTGTACTAACTTTTGTTTGAAGAAACACTTTAGACACTTCAAGTGAAATTGCCGCCGAATTGGTGTTCGATCGATTTTCTATCGTTTACATTTCGGGGAGTGTGCACTGGAATTGCACAATCTAATTCCACCCATTCCGTACCATTCCATCATCGGACCACAAGACGTACGTCGTTGCGCTACCGTTACGTGGCGTTTTGGAAACACATTTATTGTGCGTACAGGACAGGGCTTGCGGACGGCGAGCAATGGGTGGCTCGCCTTTCGACCGTCCGGTAACCGTCCGGACCGAGACCAAGACGAGTAGTGTTCCACGCGCGACTCAAATAGATGTCAAAAACCGTAGGGGCCCAGAAGAATCGAAGCCTACTGGGGCCATAGGTTGTGCGAAAATGAACCCCGGGGCTCTGGATCAAAGGCAAAGAAGGAACAGGAGTGGGTTTTAGTCAGTAAAAGTGTGACACGCCCACAGGAGATGTCATTAAATAATTTCCCGCCTAAAAAAACCTAGATCGAGTGTTGTGCGTCATTTTAGGGACATTTTACCCGTTTTGTTTCTGAGGCTTTACTCTGCATTATAAACTTAACAATAATAGTTTATTCAACATTTGACCTTTTTGAAATCACATAAAAATACAACAAAAAATAACTATCACAAATTGAAACAAATAATCTTTAAACAATGGAAATGAAAAGTTCAATACTGAAGGTCGAAAGTATTCAAATTAAATAACAAAGATGTAAAAACGAAGAGCAGAAGGGACTTAAATCCTTGCTCCCATTTAATGGCTTTTCGTTAACTTCGTAACGCTTCCTGCCGCTACAGTGGCATAAAACAGTGCTTTTCTTAAGTTTACTCCTTGGTAACAGCCAGGTTAATGAGTTTGAAAAAAAATCTATGTTTATTATAGATTCATGTTCAACAATGTAAACTAATAATAATTAAAAACATGATATTTTTTCGTTAGTTTTCTCTACTCCTTTCAAACGGTGTAGATCTTTAGAAATTATGTTTACACAGAAAAAAAATGCTGGTTAAAAGTTCTTCAGAATGGAAATCTAAAAACCTATACATATAAATAAAATTGGAATATCTGTTTGTAATATTGAAATAACTGCTTTTTACTACATGCATATGAATACGGTACATACACCAAAATAACATTTTTAATAATTTTTTTCTGTCTGTCGGTCTGTCTGTTTGTCCAGGCTAATCTCTGAAATGGCTGGACCGATTTCGACGTGACTTTTTTGGCAGGTAGCTGATGTAATAAGGAGTAACATAGGCTACTTTTATTTTAGAAAAATAATTTCAAAATCCTGTAGTCCACGCGAATGAAGTCGCGGGCAAAGCTAGCAGCATATATAAATCAAACCTCCTGCCAGATGTTCAAGGCACTATACACTTTAAGTCGCAAGGTTTAAGTTGATGCCAAGGTTCAGCTGTGTCAAGTGCCTTCCATATTTGCTCTATAGCCGTGTCTGCCAATAGATCCTCGTAGTATGTTGCTACAGAGACTTAGTAAAGAGTTTTGCTTCCAATTTTAGTTATGAAAAGAGGGATTTAGTCAGATTATGGTCATATTCGGACAGCTGAGGTTTTTAATTCCGCTAATTAGGTATTTAGGTCACAACGTCATAAATGAATAACGTCCAATTCTCTTTTGGTTTTGGAGTTCCGTACCTAAACGGTAAAAACAGGACCCTAAGGATTTTTTTTTGGTGGGGAAAATCATCCAATAACAACCCCCACTCTTGGGCAGAGCGGGACTCGGGAGATAGTGTCAGACTCTTACTGACTAAAAAACCCACCCCGTTCCTTCAAGCCTTCATACCGGGACTCGAGCTCCCTTTTGGATAACCCTGGCCCCAGTAGGCTTCGACCCGGTTAGGCCCCTGCTGTTGCTGACAACTCCTTGAGACGCGCGGGAACAGTGCGTGCCGTCGACGACTTGGGCTTGGTCCCATACAACAAATGTGAGCGATTCCGACTCGCACTTGGCAGGTTATTAAATATTAGCGACTATTGTGCAAAGATCAAAAGCTAACAGTAATCAAATTCTACTAGAAAAAGCAAAGTCCTAAAAACCTAAATTCTTTTTTCTGTGCAATTTTATTTATTTATTTATTTAAACTGCATGTACTGTAGTGGTACATAGGCGGACTTAATGCAACAAGGCATTCTCTACCAGTCAACCTTTGGGTTAAAAAGAGATCACTGTGGTAGGGCACAATAAACAAATAATTAAACGGAAAAAAATAATAATAATAAGTTATTTATATATAATAAAATACATAAATATGCTAAAATAATAAACTAATAAATACTATAAAAAATATCTTATATCTATCTATCTTATAATTTTAAGTTTCTATGTAAACTTTTCTATGTTTTTTTAACACATACTTAAGTAAATTACAAACCAAATCAAGTAATTTATATTATAAGTTTACCATATAAACACATAATGAGCGTGCAGTTCCACAGATCTATAAACAAATTTGCTTATTTTATAAATTGCTGCAGTTAATGCTATTCAATACATAAGTAACTAACGAGTTACAAACTTAATCAATGTTCTACGCTACTAGAAATGAATAGTCACTTATAGGGCTGCTAAAAATATTAAGACTGCGAATAAATAAAAAAAATTGATTTGTTGGAAATATTATCTGAAAGTTCTCGAAAATGTATGAAAAATTCTATAGCCTAACCTAACCTAACCTAACTAAAGGTTATCAAATAATTTAGTTCTAAAAAATACACGGATTCCACGAAAAAAGCGACGCGAGTGAAGGTGAAGGAGGAACCTAATGCAGAAATAAGAATAAAAAATAGTTAGTTAGTTAGTTAGCCCATTTATGTCCCACTGCTAGGCGAAAGCCTCCCTCTCCCTCTCCCTCTCAATAAAAAATAGAATTAACTTTATTAAACACTAAAGTACACAACATTTATAAACAAATTAAAAATATATATATTTTATAAATACTTACTACCTTTAAAAAACGTACAGATAGATAATAGTCATTCCAAAAACAAAGGATAACGCCCAAGTCTTTTCAAATATTTTTTTCCACTGTGCAAGTAAACAAACAGATATTTGTAGCTAGGTTGACTAGTAGAGAATGTATTGTTGCATTAATCCTGTCTATCTACAGTGATAAAAAGGCAGGGAGTACATAGTGACTGTACACAAAGATCAAATAAATAAAATTGACTTATGTATCTAATACTGTATGTATCTAACTAAGTATGTATTTACTATTGTATTTGTTTCTCTTCTGTTTTATAATTATTAAGTTGCACCTACCATGTTATGTTTCTGCACCACCCTAAGGTCGACTGGCAGATAATGCCTAAGGCATTAAGTCCGTCTTTGTACAGTTTTTTTTGGATAAAGCAAAAAATAAATAAATCAACATCTTTCTAGTCTTTTTCCAAATAGCTTGGAGTCAGCTTCCAGTCTAAATGGACGTCGCTGAATACTATTATTAAAACGGTTGCATAGAGCGACTGCCTATCAGACCTCTATAACCCAGTTACTAGGCAACACGGTACTCCTTGGATGTACTGACGGTCAGACCTAATGTAACAACTGGCAAAGATCTACAAATGACAACCAGGACCAATGACTTCATTTACTTTCCGAGGCACGGAGTGTCAGTCATGTCATAAATAAACTTATAAAATTATATATAAATTGAAAAATTCTAACTGATTTTGCCAGGTTTCGAACTCGGCCATCACGACACATTATGAGTCCTTACCACTGCTTAACCCTAATGATTAAACCTTCATAAAACTTATTATGAACGTGCACTATCACAGAACTACTAACAAAATGTCCTTATAAATGAATGGCAGTAGTTAATGCTCTTCAACAGACAAGTAACTAACGAGTAACTAACTCAATCAGCTAGTCAATGGTTTAGGTTACTATGTATGTATGAATAGATTTTATAGGGCTGTCGTAGATGAGTTTTGGAATTGTCCGAAAGACTCATCATGACCCTGGAAACTAAAAGGCAACTGAGAGAACATGCATCTGTGTTCTGACATTAAACTCAAACTCAAAATTATTTTATTTCACATAGTCCTACACAGACACTTAAAAAACGTCAGAAGCTAGTGCATGATTCTAATTGGTAATTTCTTATGGTTTCTCTTTGAAAGTAACGATTGATTCTACAATATTTCCATATTACAATATTTATATTTTTAGACTCTCATCGTGACAACCCTAACCAAATACAAATTGTGTTATTTACTATGAAACTCGCCGTCTTCACTCAAGTCCCTATTAACTTCGTGAGTCCTCAATTTACGAGAAGCGTGGCGTTTTGATTGGTAATGAGAAAACTATTATACCTAGTAAATGTGTGGAATGCTGCAGTGTAGTGCCAAAGTCGTATTTGGCCGGATTCCTATTGCTTACCGTCTGTTATTCGTTAGTATTTAGCTGTTAGAGTTCTTATATGAACGATTGATCTTGAGATTGGTTATATATATTATACTATCACTGTTTAATTCAATTCAATAATGTTCCATGGTTTTTTACCTGAAATATACGATAAAGACTGGCCTGTTGGTCTAGTGGTTAGTGACCCCGACTGCTATGCCGGAGGTCGTGGGTTCGATTCCCACCCAGGATAAATGTTTGTATGATGAGCATAATCATTTGTTCTGTGTCTGGGTGTAATTTTTCTATAATATGTATGTATTTAGAAATACATAAGTATGTTTATCAGTTGTCTAGTACCCATAACACAAGCTCTGCTTAGCTTGGGACTAGACGGCGTTGTATGATAGTTTTGGAATATTATATTATATTATTAATTAAAAAATATATATATAAAATAGCGTTGTGGGCATGGTCATTTATAAAAATGATCTCCAAAATAATATTCCACAACTATCATACAACGCCAGCATATGTTGTACAATAAAGATTATAATAATAATAATAAAACAATAAAATATAATAATAAAACATATGAAGATTTTAAAAAATCAGTCCGAGTTTTTTTTCGTCATCAAAATCAGTCTATTTGGCAAAAAATTGTCTTGGGATGGGAATCGAACCATCTTCGGCTAGTAACTGCTGTCGTCACCCAGACAACAACACTAGCACTACTACAGTACAGCCGGAGATGGTTACAAAACTAACTATTAGACCAACAGGCCAGTAATATAGGCAGTCGCTCCAAAAATACTTAACCGTTTTTCTTAACAGGATAATGCATAACACAAAAAAAAATCTGTAGAACATAACTAAAACTAACCGAAATATCTATAGCACATCGTTTTCGACCTCTTCATTGGAACAAACAGACGAACAATAGAATCGCGTGAGATTATTGCTCAACGAAGGTAACGCTAAGAAAACAGCGATTACCCATTGGACACGGCGCGACAGACGGACAGGGCTTTTATATCGTTGTGGAGATGGTAACTGTGCCTAAATTATGATGAAGAGGTAATGAGAGGATGATAGTTGGTATAAATTTTTCGTAAGTGCATTATTTGAATACTTACTATATATATCTGTGATGACTTAATGCGTTATGTGTGCCATAGGCACAATTTGGCACTTATTTTTGGCATAATCAGTAACTTCCCACTATTGATATTTTATTAGATCTGGTTGTTGTGGTCGGGTCAGGAATCATGATCCCCAGCACGACCACAATCGGACTCTAATTACTCAAAAGGCACAAATTCCTGGGATCAGTGGCACAATAAAACACAATTAAAATAACCAATTTGTGCCATAGTAAAATATCGGTTCCATGTCGTGGTCGGGTCAGGAATTACAACACCATCAAGAGATGAAAAATATAAAAAGTATAATAATAATTATGAATTAGATTTTTATATTTATTATAAATAATAATATTCTACAAAACATATACCCCGTTAAATTTTGATAGTTTTAATCCCGTGGAGGGTCGATCCGGTACATGAAACACTATCGATTTGTAAAGATAAAATTAAAAAAATAAAGTATTTTTAAACTCGTATTAATTTACGCATGTACGAAATTAATTTCTTTAAAAAAACTTCAGCTGAATAAGTTCAATGACCTGTGGGTAGGTTTCATTTATGTGAAAATAAGTTACGTCAAATCGCATTGGGATCTTAGTGTATCCGTTTTATCTAGTCTGAAAGTTGCATAGCTTAAGTAATAGACCAGAAACGATTGCGATCAGTACCCAAGTCTCTAAGTGGGACCATTACCCGACATGTTAAACTGTATGTCTCATGGTAATGTACTCCTATTCACTTCATTCACCAACAGACAGACACACATTACCATAAGGATAGTAGCCACCGTTAATTATTCCTAGTGTGAGTAAAGTGTTTTAATATAATCCCAAAACAGCACAGTACCCAGATTTTCTACATTATTTGTCTATACATACATACAGATCTACATCTACATATAAATAAAATTGGAGTGTCTGTTTGTAATATTGAAATAACTGCTTTTTACTACATGCATATGAATTTGTATATAGTACATACACCAAAATAACATTTTTTTTCTGTCTGTCTGTCTGTTTGTCCGGGCTAATCTCTGAAATGGCTGGACCGATTTTGACAAGACTTTTTTTGACAGGTAGCTAATGTAATAAGGAAAAACTAGGCCCGCGTGGAGTAGTACCCCGCACTTCCTCTTTCAGAAAGTAGGTAATTTTTTATTGCTGATAGTAATAGACTCTCATTTGTTCGCTATCTCACCTGGTGGTAAGCGAAGATGTGGTCACAATGGAGCACGCTTACCTAGAAGTAACCTATTGTTTCTTGACTTAAAGACCCATAAATTGTAGCTAATAAGAAAACACAGTCTCCTGCAAGGGATAGGCTAGTTGCCGTAAAAAATGTAATTAGTCTGTCTTTTAGATATTCAAATAAGGGACACGTATTTTTTTATTTGTAAATTAAACCAAAAATGACAAAGATATAGCCCATTAAAGTTACGTGCAACGTCACGCCGGCCGTGCTGATATTTTTCGCACGGGGTGACGTCACACGTAACTTTAATGGGCTATATCTGTGTTATTTTTTGTTTAATCGAAAAAAGAAAAAATACGTGTCCAATATTTTTTTATAATCTAAAATACGGACTAAATAAAATGTAATTAATTTGACCCTGTTAACTACCCTATTCAAAAACTTAGCTGTACGCACAATATGTTCCCATTTGTAAACATTATTAGCAGTTAATGCTAATGATGCTTCTACAAAGACACAGATTTTGTCGTCAGCCGAAAGACGTCCACCGTTGAACATAAGCCTCTCCCAAGCATCGCCATAACCACGCCGTCTCACATCAATCGGATTCCCGTGACCCTCACTAGGTCATCAGGCCACATTGTGGGAGACCTTTCGACCCTGTGTATTCCGGTACATGGTCGCCACTCTAGAGCCTTTCGTCCCCATCGACCATCTGTTCTGCGAACAATCTGTCCTTTTTTTAAGGTTCCGTAGTCAACTAGGAACCCTTATAGTTTCGCCATGTCTGTCTGTCCGTCTGTCTGTCCGTCTGTCCGTCCTCGCTTAATCTCTGTGACCGTTAGCACTAGAAAGCTGAAATTTGGTACCAATATGTATATCAATCACGCCGACAAAGTGGTAAAATAAAAATTGGAAAAAAAATGTTTTATTAGTGTAGCCCCCCTATATGTAAAGTGGGAAGTGTTTTTTTTTTAATTTCAACCCTAACGTGTGATATATTGTTGGATAGGTATTTAAAAATGAATAGAGGTTTACTAAAATCATTTTTTGATAATGTCAATAATTTCGGAAAAAATAGCTCCAAAAGTAAAAAACAATGTGTGCCCCCCCTCTAACTTTTGAACCATTAGTTTAGAAAATATGAAAAAAATCTGAAAAGTAGAACTTTATAAGGACTTTCTAGGAAAATCATTTTGAACTTGATGGAAAGAACAGTTTTTGTACAAAAAAGACAAAAGTGTTCTACAAAATAATTTCTGGACTAAGTTTGTAGTATAATCATATGCAAGCATTTTTTTAAACTCATAAGTGGGTACACTTATTGTGACGGACGGGAAACTACGGAACCCTACACTGAGCGTGGCCCGACACGCTCTTGGCCGGTTTTTTTTAAATTGATATAAACTAGTGCTTGACTGCGATCCCACCCAGTAAGCAGAGACACAATCTCTGATGGTGAGGCGCACTAGTTTATTAAGAGCCTATTAACTCTAGCCTGTGCAGCAGGTTTAGCGATTCTTCGACCTATGTCGGTAACGACAATGATTGTCCACTCATTCAAGAGACTCGGAATTTCTTCAGAATGCTGTCTCTTCATTCCAGCATAAAGGTTTCGCTGGCTACACGAGAGCATCAACCTTAACTCACACACTTAACTCCCACGTAAAGCCACAGCTAAACACAGAAATAACTTAGAAAATTACCAATCTCACCGAGTTAGTCGTCGGTTGATATGTCAAAGTCGTGAACTGAGCGCTTAACTGAAGGTTGCGAGTTGACGGTAACCGCATAAGTATAGTTAACTTAACTATAACTTAACTGTAAGTTTATCTGATGGCTGTTTGAATATTAACTTGATTTGATGAGATTGTGGAGGTTGCTAGTGCTATGTTTGACCTACAAAATGTGCGTTTGCGTGATCCCATCAAAACTAAAGATATCTTAGAACGAAGGTTACCGGCATAGCCTGAACAATCGCCAAACTTAAGTGGCAGTGGGCAAGAACAGATGGTCGATAGAGACAAAAGATTCTGGAGTGACGACCACGTACCGGAAGACGCAGCGTTGGAAGACCGAACAAGGTAGATCAATGCTCATAGGAGGGTCACGGGAATCCAATGGATGCGAGACGCACAGGACCGGTCGTTTGGCGACACTTGGGGGAGGCCTATGTCCAACAGTGCATGTTTTTCGGCTGAAATGTTGATTATGAATCTATTTTTGTATATTGTTTAATTTTTTATTTTGTTTTTTTTTTCTTACTTAACGTAGATTCCTACTTTTAATTGGTACACAAAAAATGGGGCTCTATCTGTACCCGTCACTGATCATATTTTTGTAGTCAAAAGTAGAAAAAACCGAAATCCTAAAATTGGCCACGAAAAGGTAAATTCATCACAGAATCAATCATACATATCAATTGCTAGTAGAAAATACTGCGGCCAGTGTTTTTCCTTAATAATTGTCACTTATTCATTCATTAATCAATAGCCTGCACAATATTTCCATAAATTGAGTGACATTTTGGGACATAAACCAACGCTAATAACTTTGCGGTTTATGAATATTATTTATTGATGTTTTACTTATAAAATAACAAGGGCTTTTCTAATAAGCCCTTTAAGTATGTGTACTAATTAAAAAAATGTGGTGTCTATGTTCTTTGTGACCAACCAGTGAGCAAATAAATTATTATATTCATCCAGTATCACACTAATCTATATATATATAAATGAATCCTAATTTCCTTGGTCACGACATCACGCGTGAACGGCTGGACCGATTTCTCTTATACTTGTTTTGTTGTGTTTGTTATTGTCAGGAGAAGGTTCCTATGGAAAAAAAATGGAAATTAGGGTAGTGTAGGCTAGGGTAGGGTAGAGTAAGGTTTCGGACAGCAAACTATGGGTAGCTCGCTGTCCAGCCGTCCGGTAACTGTCCGGACCAAGCCCAAGTCGTCGACGGTGCGCACTGTTTCCGCGCGCCTTAAGGAGTTGTCTGCAACAGCAGGGACCTAGCCGGGTCGAAGCCTACTGGGGCCAGTGTTATCCGAAAGGGAACTCAAGCCTCGGTAAGAAGGCTAGAAGGAACAGGGTGGGTCCTTTAATCAGTAAGAGTCTGACATTATCTCCCGCTCCGCCCAAGAGCGGAGGTTGTCATCGGAAGATTTTTCCCAACGTAAAAAAAAGAGTAGGGTTTAGTAGGGTAGAGTAGGGAGCTGGAGCGAAGCCGCGCGGGCAAAAGCTAGTATTACATGAATATTACCTACAAAGTCTACTATTACTATTACCAAGAATAGCTCATAAATAAAAACCGCTAGTTTTGCTAGCTAGTTAGTCTATATGATGATGTAAATAGAATTCGCAACTGTAATAATAAATCATGAACTGAATAACAATTATTGAAATAATCAATCTAAATCTCTAATCTATATTTGATGGAAATTGATGACAAAACACGCAAATCACAACGATTCTCATCAAAACTTAGATTTAAAGTTGAACTTAAGTTTTTGCATTTGACACTAAGCTTAATCCGTTAATGTTTGATTTACAGTTAATGTAGCAATTGAACTTAAGAATGTCATAAAATAAAGCTTAACCTACGGCCAAGATATAAGCTTCTTGCGACAGTGTTTATTTTATTTTCCTTTATTGACCAACCAACAATTGTTTACGTCATAAATTTTTAAAGTACTTATATCTACCATGATCTAAGGATAATGTAACAATTTTTTACAGGTTAGCACCATAAGCCCCTTAAACATATTAGGTATTACAGAAAAAATAAGAATAATCTAACTAACTAAAACTAACAATTTTAAAATAACAATAATTGACAGAATTAAAACTAACATAAACATCCCGTCTTGGTCCGGTTCGTTCTTGGCCCGGTTCGGGTCGTTCTTGGCCCGGTCCGGGTCGTTCTTGACCCGGTCCGGGTCGTTCTTGGCCCGGTCTGGGTCGTTCTTTGCCCGGTCCGGCTCGTTCTTGGCCCGGTCCGGGTCGTTCTTGGCCCGGTCGGGGTCGTTCTTGGCCCGGTCCGTCATCGTCATCGTTCTTGGTGCAAAAGATGGCTATCGCTATTCAGCGGGCACTTTTGCACCGGGAACGATCAGGGGCGGGTTATTTAATGATGTTTGACGGTTTATTGATAAACAGTATGCACATACCTATTATTATAAGAGCCCAACAATAGAGCTGTACAGATTGCCAAATATTGGTCAGAAAAAAATCTAGTTTCAGAACATCCACATCAAAAGAAAAAGAAACGTCATTTTTTTTAAAGAGTAACCATGGAGTTTCTTGCCGGTTCTTCTTCATAGGAAACGACCAATTGGAACCGTGCACTAGCTTCTGACGTTTTATAAGTGCCCATGTAGGCTTATGTGTAATAAAGACAGTTCGAGCCTCGGTATGACGGCTAGAAGATACGGGATGGGTCTTTTAGTCAGTAAGAGCCTGACACTATCTCCCGCTCCACCCAAGAGCTGATTTTTTCCCACCATAAAAAAAGGCCTATGTGTAATAAATAATTTTGAGTTTGAGTTTTAGTGCTCACCTTAGTCATAAAAGGAAACTTTGTGTAAAATATCACACTATATGAGCGTGTGAAATTTCCCAGTAGTTTCGTCTGTGTTGTTATGTCAGGCAGTCGGTTTCTCGTTTTATACAACACTGTCTTTTGCCTACGGCTTCGCCTGCTTACATAAAACATAGCCTGTGTCACTCAGGAATAAAGCAGCTTTCTATCGGTGCAAAAAATTTAGCAATCGGACCGATACTTCCAGAGATAATCTCCTACAAAAATATAATAATAAAAACAAATTTTACTCTTTATTATATTAATGTAGATTATTTATATAGTATATGCAAAACCTGAATAATTTGTTTAGAATCAGTAACTGATTCCAATCCAATAATTTTTACACCATATTATATTTTTTCCAAAAATATAATATGGTGTCAAACGGTCACAATTTGGACACCACCGACACTAAGTACAACACAAGTCACGGCAGGTCATAGCGCACATTAGGCGCCAGTACACAACTGGAAGCAGGAGTTAAACCACCCCTCAGTCGCCTGGATGGCTCGGCGAGTATGTATTTTTGCTAACATAACAAGCTTATATAACTTTGTGATTTTTCTTAATACAGTTATGAAATTTTGTACATAGACTCTTTACAAATACTAGACACGTGTTTCAGGTTTCTTATATACTTAAACTAATGTTATATACATATATGTAGAAATATATACGACAAGCAATGCCAGTCGCATTACGAAACGCAAGCAGTAAAATTCCCACTGATCCAACTGATTTGTGAGAAGATTATTTTGTAATTTAATTGGATTTTACAACTTTAGAATAGTCTAGACTTTGTTGCTGGTTTTGTCGAATCTTGAAATTAACCTGTTCAAAAAAATTTTCTTCTATCGAAAGTATCAATAAGTAGAATCCTGTATGTAAAATTAGACTTCAAACTATCACATCACATTACATACACTATAGGGAATGCAAACCGGTTAACCCGAAAACCGAAAAACCGGTTTTTCGGCATATTTTTAATTAATTAAAAAACCGGTTTTTTTTTCAAGTAACCGGTTTTGCGAGTTTTTTTTTATTACTTTCAAATGAGACTATTTTTTAGCAAACATTGTTTTAAAACGCTGTTGAGGCTTGATATCAGTCGTAGGTTTGTTTATTAATATTTATGTACCATAGTGATAGCTACACCAATTGTACAGTTCTTCCGTTTACGATCATTAAAAATCCGGGCCTGCTGCGTGTTGTGAGAAAGGCAGTCAATGCTGTCAGGGCCAAAATTAAAATCTTCGCAGATAGAATACCCACCGTTGTTACTCATCATAACATCATCAGCTTAAATGAGTCCCTTTTATAGAAGAGAGTAAAAAGATCAAAATCTTTGTAGCGACATCTATGGCGCCACATAAGAACTACGAAGAAAGTACGAAATCCTGCATCGCGCAATCAAAGTTCTCCGCGCGATTTGAACATATACGACAACCCGAAATCATATATCGGGCAGTCGCCCACCAGACCATAACACCTGTCTGGTCGGAGGATCCTCCCTTTTCTACGGAGGTGTGTGGGACTTTACTCTCTGTTCCGCATACCTCCAAACTGGTGACCCTCGACAAAGAACGTCAGCGCAGCCTTCATGCAGCTACTACTTCGTGACGTCATCATCACTTCCTCAAGCTTTCGAGCAGCGAGCCATACAGCCAGCACCCACGGCTATAGAGGGTATCCTGACCACCAGCATGCCTACCTGGTCATACCTGGTCATCACCTTCAGCCTCATCAGCGACCTTGGCTTGGCACTCCGCACCTTCGGCCAGTCACATGAAGAGCCATGAAGAACCTCTCCTGGTCGACGCCAACAGTCAAGCCCTACGTCGCACAAGCACCGCTCCGACTCACTGGAGCCAGCAGCACTACTCCGACTCACTGGAGCCTGCAGCATCGTCCCGACTCACTGGGATAGCACCACCCCGACTCACTGGGGCATCATCCCGACTCACTGGGACATCATCACCCCGACTCACTGGGATACCAACACCCCGACTCACTGGGGCATCATCCCGACTCACTGGGATACCAACACCCCGACTCACTGGGGCATCACCGCAGACAGTTCCGACTCACCGAGAACTATGCGGCATCGGTTTCGACCCACTGGAACCAACCTACGCTGGCCTGGCACGCATCAAGAACCATCGATCTCCGATCTCCGGAGGGGAGTGATGTAGCGACATCTATGGCGCCACATAAGAACTACGAAGAAAGTACGAAATCCTGCATCGCGCAATCAAAGTTCTCCGCGCGATTTGAACATATACGACAACCCGAAATCATATATCGGGCAGTCGCCCACCAGACTATAACATTTGTCTGGCCGGAGGATCCTCCCTTTTCAATGGAGGCATGTGGGACTTTACTCTCTGTTCTGCATACCTCCAAATCTTTGATTGTTCGTTACACTGATGAAAAACTTAGGGATATTCTTGCTACCGATGACAACATTTTCACAATCAAGGAATATTACAACAAGCAAAATTATCGGATGTAAGCTTCTAACTGCTTCTAACTGTCAATGGAGAGTACATTACCCACCTTCGGTTTGCCGACGACATAGTAGTCATAGCTGAGACTACGGAAGAGCTCAGCAGAATGCTCAACGACCTCAGCAGAGCTTCCGAAAGAGTGGGTTTTAAAATGAACATGGACAAAACTAAAGTCATGATAAACAACCATGTAGCACCCACTCCTACCAAGATCGGAGGCTCTATACTCGATCATTGTGGCGACACTAGAGGGAGGCCTATGTCCAACAGTGTACGTCTATCGGCTGAAATGATGATGATGTGTAAGCTTCTAACTCCAAAGAACACTCTCAACAGGTTATCCGAGTCCTGAACGATCATCATGCGGCATCAGTAATGGCTTGGTGAGGGTATCACGGAATAACCAAGGTTCATTTTCGTGAAAATGGGCTACTCTAATTTCAGCTAAAGATTATAAAGAATTCAAGATACTATCCTAAACGCCATAGCAAAGCCTCTCAAAGCCTCTCTCTATTTGATAATATACTAGGGGTTATTCAGCAAGACTCAGCTTCCGGTCATAAGGCACGCACTACCCAGGCTTGTCATGCAGCGAGTGTTTCGGGCTTCATTAAGGCTGATGATTGATCTTTGGCTAGCCCAGACCTCAACCCGTGAACTACAAATTGAGATCTATATTAAAGAGCATTGGCTGCATGTAACAATATCAACAGTGGACAACTTTCCAATGATCACCGTGCGTAAACAGATGACGCGTGGCCTGAACGCTTAAAAGCCTGTGATAGGGTTAATCTACACTAATACCAATGCTTGTATAATAAAGAGGTAAAGCTTGTTTTTTTTTTTTTTGTTTTTATGTTTTTTTGTTTGTAGGAGGTAACCTCTGGAAGTACTGGTCCGATTGCTAAAATTTTTTTAACCGATAGAAACCTGCTTTGTTCCTGAGTTACATAGGCTATATTTTATGTACGCAGGCCAAGCCGCGTGCTAAAGCTAGTGGTGAATATTTTGAGTAGAAGTATATATTATCTTCTAGCTTAGATTCTATGTAAGACATCATTCTGAGACATTCGTTTTTATGAAGATGATATTTTTTTTATTTTTAACTGGATTCATATTAGGTATACAATATAATTTTGAATAGATAAGTTTCAAGATAAGTTTAAAAAAATATATTTAAAATTTCACAAGCAATAAAAAATTAAAATTTTCACTTGAAAATAAATTTCAAAAATAATAATTTTAAAACTGGTTACCCGGTTAACCGGTTTTTTGTAGAAAAAACCGAAAAAAAACCGGTTTGTAATTTTGGCGGTTTTTGCATTCCCTAGGTATTCACATCGCACTATCATGTCATAGGTACTACACTATCTCTTGAGGCACATACAATGTTATTATTTTATTTACTTTTTATTCTATTTTATTTAAGTTTTGTGATCCTGGTGACTATCGCCAAATAAATATTTTTCTTTCACATCACACTATCACATCATGTCACACTATCATGTCACATCACATTATCACATCTCACTATCATAACATACTATCACGTCAAAATATCGTATCACACCAACATGACGCACTATCACGTCACACTATCACATCACACTATCTCATCACACGTGTGTATGTACATATATTTGTTACTCCTTCACACTCGAACGGCTAAAACATCCAAGTCGTCCCGCCATCTCCTTCTTGATCTGCCGCGGCCCCGTCATGCAATTTCAGAGCACTAATTTTGCGTTTTACCGGCCCACCGCTCGATCGGCATGTGGCAGACATGTCCAGCCCAGTCCCACTTAAGTTGAGCAGCCTTCAACTATACACACTCAATATACAACTATACACACTCAATATACAACTATACACACTCAAAAACTTTTACGTATGGAATATTTTTAGGATTATCTTCTACACATTGCATAGTTTTGTCATTCATTATGCATTAGTAATTCCTAAATATTTTGTCATTTCGACAAATGCTATCGCTGAATAAATGTCACTTTGTCAAGAGCTCAGAGACCTTACAGTGCGTTTCACTTGAAGTTCCTCCGCCGTAACGTTGACTTTACAGAAAACTTTGTCTACAGAAAAAAGAAGAGTTGCCTCTAGCAAAACTGTTGCACGAAATGAGAAACGAAATCGATTTTAACCGTAGTTGCACCACTTTATGGAGAATTATATTGACGGGAATTGAGTTTTATTTAAAAAAAAGTAGGTCTAAAAGGAAGTTGTTAATGGAGAGGTATTTATTTATTTTATTTATAACTTTATTGCACACCTTAGCTTAATACAGGATAAACAATTACAAAAGATTATGTGTACAATAGGCGGCCTTATTGCGCAAGGCAATTTCTACCAGACAACCTTTGGATGGACTGAACGAAAGGAAAAGATTTGGGGCTGTCAGTGTACAACATAAATTGTGCGAATAAATAAAATATATAAACTAATAAATAGGTACAGTTCTGAATACTTTTAGGTATTACAAAATACAATAGAGAAAGGGGAAGAACAATTAAAGTGATAGGCACCACAGAGAATTATAAACTTGAATAGACAGTTTGTATGGAGAGGCCGAATTTTTTTTTTATTTCCTGAAAAAAATTTTGTGGAAGTTTGTTCAGTTTCGTCTACTGAGCAAGCCCTTAAAGTTTGTGGAGGGCTGTCCCTTACACCTTGTATAGGTCACGGTTTCAAACCCAGCCAGGCGCGTTACTTTGTGTAATTTATTTTATCACCACTGCTCTCAAAACGGTGAAGGAAAACATCGTAAGGAAACCGGCATGTCCTAGAACCAAAAATTCGAAGACATGTGACATCCACCAACCCGCACTGGGCCCGCGTGGTGTATTACGGCCCATTCCCTCCTAGAGACCGTTAGGTCCTTAGGTCGTTAAATGAATCGCATTAAGAGTTCATGGTAGGGCCTCAGCTCGCAGTACTAACAACTTTTGCATTAAATTCAATCTGCCTTGATATAGCGTCGTAAAACATTATGCATTAATTAATTGAACATCAAGTACTAATTAAATTGCAGACGGTACAGGTTTATAGTTCATCCTCACTAATCTAAATGGTAATTGGATTTACTCTATAAATTGTCATTTTATTGTAGAATATTACGGATCTTAAGGCTCTCGCCCATGGCAACTTTTTGTAGCGATGGAGTCGCGATGCTGTCGCGCGTTCGCATCGATACAGTCGCGATGCAGTAGCGCATTGGCATATTTTCTATAGCGCTTGTAAATGCAACTAACGCGCGTTATTACGTTCGCTTCGGCTAATTTTCTATACTTTCCATTCCTGCCGTACAAGGTCTATACACCTGGTATTAAAACTTAGATTGTGGCGGCACAAGGCTTATAGACCCTGTAACTTTTAAGAAACTTTAATCTATTTTTGGCTTCATGTAAAAATATATGTCTTTCCTACACCGAACCAAATTGAATTTATGCCTTCCGCACGACAAAGAAGTCTATACTTTTCTTAGCCGCACTGTAAGTGAGACGTATTACAATTTGTTTAAACCTGGTATCGCACTTACCGTGTTATGGCTTATAGACCCTTAAACATCTGGCCGGAATTAAATGGACACAACACTCGTACCCGCCTAGGCGGCAGTACGAGTATCTGTGCATTTAATTGCGGCCAGCTGCGCCCGGGTAGAGCCTCGCTGACCTTATTATCCATTTTCTTTGCGAAATATTGATTGATTTACATATGCTATGTTCACTTTATACATAGGTATTTATATATTTATATTTATATATATATTTTACAATATTTAACCACCATTTTTTCATGTGTAAAAATGTTTCTAAAGATCCAAGCCGTTTCTAAGGAGTAGGGAGAAGTTGCGACATTTGCTTTAGAAAGACGGTGGCACTTTTATGGTACTTTTCGGGCGCTTCGGCCTTAAAAGCGATGCTGTCGTGCGTTTATAAAACGTGCGACAGTATCGCTACAAAAAGCTGTGGGCGAGGGCCCTAAGCGAACCTGTAGACACTATAAATATAATAATATAAATAAATAAATAAATAACTGTTCTAGTCAGCGCACGAACTAGTGCCTGATGCTGGTTTTCAACTTAATCCACTTTACTTAAATACTTATATAACTATATTTACCTTATACTAAAAATAAATACATAAACTATCTATGTGATATATTGTCTCAGACTGGCCTGTTTGTCTAGTGGTTAATGACCCTGACTGCTATGCCGCAGGTTGTGGGTTCGATTCCCACCCAGGACAAATGTTTATGTGATGAGCATGATCATTTGTTCTGTCTGGGTGTAATTTATCTATAATATGTATGTATTTAGAAATATACAAAAAAGTTTATCAGTTATTTAATACCCATCACACAAGCTCTGCTAAGCCTGGGACTAGACGGCATTGTGTGATAGTTGTGGAATATTATTATTATTATTGTATGCTGGCTTAGCCGCCTTTTTGACCTTGCACAGATTTTAAAGTTATAACTTTTTCATACAAAATTCTACTTTATTTTAATTCTAATGTATCTAATTCTACTGTATTTAAATTGTAGTGTATGTGTGAGGTACGAATAAACGTTCTTCTTTTTTTCTTTTTCTTGTTTTCTTTCTTTCTTTTTTTGTTTCCTTCTTTCTTTCTTTCTTTATGTACAAATCGCAAATGAACACTTTTCTTTCATTTTTGGGTATAAGTCTATTAGCACTAAGGCCACTGGAAGTCTAGACCATTCTTCTTCTTCCTGCCCTTATTACGTATTACTTGGGGTCGGCGCAACACGTTTTCTTCTTCCATTCTGTCCTGTCACCCGTCAAACTATCTAAACTAATTCCCTTCTCTTTCATATCACTTCTCACACAATCCATCCATCTTTTTTTCGGCCCTCCTCTCCCTCTCTATCCATCTACATGTATACTCAGACCGTTGGAAGTCTAGACTATTACAAAACCATAACAATACACCTCGAACAATTTAAAAAACAAAAGAACATAAAAAACTTTTCAATCAGAAACCTTGCATCGAACGGAAACATTATAACATAAGATGGTTATAGATCAACAACTCAGTTGTTCGACCTTAGAACAAAGTGATAAATTTTTATAACCCCGACTGGTATTTGATGGTTCGCATCCTCTGTGAGGCGATCAAATTAAGTTTCGCAATAGTTTGCGTTTTGTTACTTGCTATGAAGGTTCTAAGCGACAATGCAACACAAAAGCTAATCTATTTTAATTATATTCTAGCGACATCTGTTGCATCACAAAAGAACTACATGAAAATAATTGAAATCTTACATCGCGCAATTAAAGTTATTAAAGTTCTCCGAGCCATTTGAACGATCGAATTGGCCACGCCTCCGATTCCTTTGTTCTGGCGTCCTCTCAACGCACAGTCACGTGGACAGAACAAAGAAATCGGAGGCGTGGCTAACTCGAGACGTTCGACGCAAGAGAATCGAAACGAAACGGTTGTAACTTGGCTAGGCCTTCTTAAGCTGCGTACTGACATCGCGAGGCGTGCGTCGCGAATGGTTCGTCTCGCATGCCTCGGACTGTGTGGACGAGTGTGCTCACAGTGAGCATTCGCGTCGTACGATCGTTGCAAACGACGCCATATCTACTCATTTGACGCCGCCTCAGCATGAATCGTGCGTTCCGTGTGGACGACAGGTGTGGTTTGGGTTTTCTACTGACGAACACTGTGCCTTCGGGACGCACGCATAAATTTACCGTCGTATGCCTCAGGTTGAGGCAAGCCTGACGAACCGTTCGCGACGTACGCCTCGCGATGTCTTACGCGGCAAAAACCGATTAGTGCTAACTCTTGCGAGCCTCCATTCATAATATAAGTTCCCACTGACGTCTGACGAATCGTTACGTTTAAACACAGAACACAGATCTTCATGCATCAGTCATAACCTTGACCTCAGTACAGTCAGAACATTATGCAAATGGTTTTCGGTAAAAATAGTTATGTTTTTTTAGAAGTTTTGTAATCGTAATGACTCTATATAATGTTTTTGAAATGTATTTTCGGTTAACTGTTGTTTCCATTCTTTTTTACCGACTTCGAAATGGAGGAGGTTCTGTTGTATGTTTGGCTGAATGTATGTATGTTCACCGTTATGAGATACACTCGGATTATAAGGTATTTCAGTTTGGCTGAGGGATACTTTTTAGTGGCGGTACCATAACTTAAAAGTTTTTACATTAAAGTTGGTTTAATTTTTTTTTTTTTTTGTAAAAAGTTTTTGTGAGATAAGTGATGATATTGCATTTCATTTTGATTTTTTTTTTTGAGTGTGCGAAGTCGTCAAAGAATTTCTCCCGCTCTAGGTGGAGCGAGATAGAGTGTGTCAGATATTACAGACAAAAAACCACTAAATTCAAATTGAAATTCATTTTGTGAACACAGGTGATTACAGATGTTTTTTGAAATATTTTAAATTTCAATGGTAAAAACCACGTCCCGCCGATAGGCATAAAAAATCCTTCTTATAAAGTTAGTATATAGTTTATAAATGAACAATAAATATATAGCCTATGTTACTTAGAGTGAATGTAGCTTTCCAATGGCGAAAGAATTTTTGAAATCGGCATAGTAGTTTTTCAGTTTATTCATTACGAACATACACACAAAAATGCAAATTTTCCCTCTTTATAATATTAGTGTAGATTAACAATGTCAATAACAAAAATGCATGCATGTCAAATTATAAAATTGTCTCAATAAAATATGTAAAAATGTCATAAAAATAAGATAAAATTTAAATAAAATACACATGTAGAAGATCGCAACAAAAACGCAAACAAAAAAAAATATTATAATTGTCATCAAAATTGGTCATCCAGATACTCCTTGACTGAATAATATACTTGTTATTTAGTAGCTTAAAGAGCTTACTTTTGAATTCATTATTATTTTTACTATTACTAATATGACAAGGTAATATTATTAGTGTGCCTACCGTTGCTCTCTGCATTCCAGAACAGCAGTGATTCTTTCAAATAATACCACACAGTCCAATGGAATAGACCTAACATGCAATGTAGTTTAGAATCTGATTCACACTATGACCTGACCTAGAAAACTAATATTGCAATTCTTGACACATAGTACACGCAATGCATTGTCAAAAAATGAAAAAAAAAAAAAACAAAATTACATATTGTACAATTTTGTATGCAAAATTTCATTTGATGAAGGATTAACCCCATTTTGTTTTACCGAGTATTGTAATGTTAACTTTGTCACAATATGCATTTTATTTTGAAACTAATTTTAATATTTGAGTTTGTTTATATATAAATGGTGTAAGGGACAGCCCTCCACAAACTTTAAGAGCTTGCTCAGTAGACGAAACTGAACAACCGACCATAAAAAAATTTTTCAGGAATTGAAAAAAAAAAATCCGCTTCACTAAACAAAATTATTAACTTGACTGGACAGTTTGTATGGAGAGGCTGATTGGAAAATGCCAATGCACCTTGTTTAGATATATTTACTGGTTAGTTAAGTATTTTTTAAATTTAAACTATACAAGTAAATTGAAATAATATTATAAGTTAGCTTTTGCCCACGGTTTAGCCCGCATACATAAAATATAGCCTATGTCACTCAGCAATAAAGCAGCTTTCTATCGGTGAAAAAATGTTAGCAATTAGACCGGTACTTTCAGAAAACAAACTTTTACCTCTTTATAATTTTATAATTGATTTCAATAATTATATTAATAATATATTTTTAATTTCAACAGGTAAACACAACATAGTATCAAAATGATTTCATCAGTCAGAAGGGTAAGTTTCTTATTATTATTTATAATTATTTCTGTAAAAAATTAAATATAGAAATCTGAAGAGAAATCCCTGTATTTTTAACCACGTTCATTGTTACACTACAATCACTATAGGATGGTGCGGGTGACAGTTGTCAGATTCATACAATGTAACTGCCTATCCTTCTATCCTTCTCTCTCATCTTAAAGATGCATATTTTCGTCCTGCTATGTAAAAAAGGACCTCGAATATCTGTAAAAAACCTCAATACTTCCAAAATTTTTTAAATCAACTGTCAACGTCACTGTCATATTAACTGTCATCCATACAAGTTGCTTTTTTATATTCACTTGGATACTAAGTCTTTTAAGCTATGACTTCGTATGCAGTAGTAACTTTTAGTGTCCTTTTAATGCGGATGTAACACATTTTAATGCTTATACAAAATTGTGATTTGAATTTAGTCGTGTTTTAGTACAAGTACTTGTCTTTTTTGATAATATTCTCGTATAAATATACACCTATTTTCTGTACAAAAGAAATTCTACAGACTCTTAAAACTGTTTATTGAGTAATACCTTTACTAAGAAATATTAATATCAGATTTTTCTATTCTAAGAATCCCGCCATCTTAATTCTAACTTAATTTGCACTTAAACTATCAATTACATCAAAACAATATCTCTATTCAAATCTCAATCAATCAATGATTCGTTGAAACAATCACTATTTTTTAAGTTACACTTGAATGTAGACAAATTAATAAAGTTATTAAACACAATAAGAGAGGAAGGTCAAAAATAAGTTAAAAAATATTTCTCACGCAAATCCATTGTTTCATCAAAGTATGGAAACAACCATTGATCATGTTAATACTAGACGTTGGCATAAACAATCGAAATTATTTAACAATATGGACAGACGTCATCACTCTATAGCAAGTAGGAAGTAAGCAGGGAGTCAAGATTCAAAGTATTTTATTTCAAACTAGTTTTTTTTCTTTTTTCGTTGAGTAAAAATTATCTAAATGACATCCCCTGCCCTTGGACGGAGTGGGAGATAGTCAAAGTCAAAGTCGAAAGTTTTTTATTCCACATAGGCCTACATGGGCACTTATAAAACGTCAGAAGCTAGTGCACGGTTCGAAATTGGTCGTTTCCTATGGAGAAGGACCGGCAAGAAACTCCATGGTTACTCTTTTAAAAAAGTGGTTGTAGTTACAATATTTCCATATTACAGTATTAATAGGTATTATTTAAGAACAGTAATAGTGTAGAGTCAGAGTGTAATAGTGTCAGACTTTTACTAACTAAAAAAACCCATCCCGTTCCTTCTTCGCCAAAACACAAGTGTGTCTGTTCACCGTCAAAAGGAGCTCGTTCACCTTAGCTCCTGCTATTCTCAATGTATCCACTAATTATGATTATGCAAAGATAAGTGCCAGTGTATCACCTCCTTTCCTGCCCGGCATACACAACTACCTGCACCCTCCATGACTTAAACAAAGCCAACGACAGAGCTGTCCAGGTGGCTAAATATTTGTCGGACAAAATTTGAGCCAATTCGACACGAGAAGAACTAACTAATCATGTATCCGGGATTCTGATGGCTATGAGATACGGCTTATGTCCAACAGTGGTCGTATATAGGCTTTTTTATGGTGGGAAAAAATCATCCAATGACAACCCCCGCTCTTGGGCGGAGCGGGAGATAGTGTCAGACTCTTACTGACTAAAAGAACCACCCTGTTCTTTCTAGCCTTCATACCGGGGCTCGAGCGCCCTTTCGGTTAACCCTGGCCCCAGTAGGCTAAGACCCGGCTGGGTCCCTGCTGTTACTGACAACTCCTTGAGGCGCGCGGGAACAGTGCGCGACGTCGACGACTTGGGCTTGGTCCGGACAGTTACCGGACGGCCGGACAGCGAGATGATTATGATGATGACATAGCCGAATTGGCCACTTTATAAAACATGTCTTGATTCATTAAACCCCAAGCGAACGGCGGCGTTCACTCTCGTTGTTTTTCTATTGTGTCATAATTACGGTATTCGAAAGATTCATTACATTGATAACGCTTGAATAAATTAAGTCACAATTTGGCGCCAGCTTTAGCATTAAAGTAATCGTTTTCTCGTCGATAACTCTATATCTAGTATTTTTAATTCGTTAAGACGTTAGTTAAAGTGCTCAAAAACATGTCTGCATAATAAACCCATAAAAAACAATTTGATTTATTGCATTTTAATATTTATTTCAATTGAAAGTAGTTTTTGCAAGTTTATTTAATTGTGAAAGTGTACCGATTCCATTTATTTTTTGCATTTAAATGTATGTATGTGTGCTTCATGACTCTTAAATTGCTGGCGATTTAATGATGTCTGTTTTTTTGATTGATTGGTCTATGATTATGTTTGGAAATAAGTTAGTTTTAAATGTGAGGTGTGTATTAAATGATGCATAATACAGTGATCAGACTTGGCGGTGTATCATTAGATGTTAGGTTTTGGTGGATTTGTATAATGCGGTAATTGCCACACATTGCAAATTACTAGCGATTTTAATTCTAATAGGTATCTATGTTGTCATTGGGTACGGCATATAAATACAGAATGAAGTAATTTTTTTTTTCTAGACTATTGTTCTATCGATGGATCCGACTAGATTAAAAAAAAACAATTATGTACCTCATGCAATACTTAATAGGCACCTGAAAACGTGTTTCATTATTATTATTGACTAGCTTTTGCCCGCAGCTTCGCCCGCGTACATAAAATATGTCCCTCTGGAATAAAGCAGCTTTCAAGAAAAAAAATTAACAATCAGACCAGTACTTTCAGAGATACCTACAAACAAAAAAAAAATACAAACTTTACCTCTTTATAATATAAGATTCTGCATGACCTGCCTAGTTCCGTTTCATTCGGCAGCTGAGTTATATGTAATACATTTATAAACAGCTAGTCAAGCTGTTTTATATTATTCTTTTTTTTTTATTTGGTAGGTCTGAGAATAGGTTGTAAGTATTTTTTATCCTTGAGAAGTAATTAAAAATAGTTTTCGACCTATTTTTTTTTGGTACCTAACTGTTTTCTTTAATCGATCGGCAGAATCAGTGGATCCGGCAAATGTTATAATTCTAATAGCCGGAAATACAATCATTAATCTAGTTAAATACTCATCCAAATAAAATCGGAATTTATCAATAAATGTAGTCATAACCAAATCAGGCACATACTTAAGTATGACTGTCAGTCATCCATCCATGTCAGTCCATCCAAACCTATAAGAATCTCATCCGTAATCCATTAACCCGAATACCACAGATTAAATACAAGTTCCTTAATTCGACCAAAAGATGGCATGCCAATCGCTCGGCCCTTTAAAGTGATATTTTTTATCTGTGGAAAGGATTCTAGACGCCTTCTAAATGTCAGTTGATGTCCTCAAACATTCTAGAATGAATGAAATATATTACTAGGTTACTATGGTATGGTAGTATTATAAACATGTAAAAGGATGTAGAAAAAATATGGCGAGTAGTTACCGATTCGGAAATCTAGTATGCATTTTAGATCAGCCTGTGTCGTCTTATATTGACTAAAAAAGGAATGAGAATTTATCGATAAGTTTGCCGATTCTTTTTTTTTGAAAGAGTACATGGTCATTCCGCCCCTAAACGTTCCAAATAAGAATAGGATCGCCCGCCATGTTGTGACGTCACGATTTACTGTCAAACAGAGGAAATAAATTTTTAAACATTAATTAATTTACGAAAAATTTAATTTATTTATGAAATGTGAACGAAAAAAGTTTAATCAGAATCCAGTTCTTCAATTTTACTCATCTCTAAGTTCTTCAATTTTGTCAATTTTTTTTCGATTTGACATTACCACGAGACGCCAATAAATATGAATCGGTCCTATTCTCATTTGGAACGCGTAGTACAGCTAAAGAGTGGTTTCCTGATAGCTACAACCTAGGGGTCTTTGAGTCAAGAGTGAATAGGTTACCTCTTGACAGGCCTGCTCCATTGTCGACCACATCATCACTTACCATCTGCTTAGATAGTGGTCAAATGCGAGTCTATAAAGAGTAAAATAAAGAAATCATGCAATAACTTCTCCCGGTCTAGGATGAGCGAGTGAGGCGTGTTAGATAAAGAGCCAGGTTATAATAACCAAAGAAAAAGTAAATCTTCATTTCACCAAAGGATTTCTACAATTTGTTTCAACGTTCAAATACCGAAAAAAATAACAAATTATAATTTAATTATGAACATCCAAAGTTGTAACAGCTAAATCAATCAATACTGTTCTAATTTTCAAAGACCTTTTGAAAACATTAAATCAATTAGATATCCATTTCAATTGAATTACGATAATCATTAATCTTACAAACACCTATGAATTGGATTACATAGAATATAATATGTCTTCTTCAAAATCAATTTCAATAGTATTGACGTAAATTAATTGAAAAATAATTGGTTTCCATAACTTTTCGAGGACTACTTAAGCAATAAAAATAAATGAATATGAATGGATGATCTATTGGTAGATAAATATATTGAATAGAAATGACGTAGACAGTAATTGACAATTTGTCTGCTTACATATGAGAGTTTTCTAATGGATTCTAAATTAGAATTTGGCATTAAATTCTTCTTCTTCTTCTCGAATCAATGGTTTATACTGTAGTTTAAGATTCACGAGTGCCAGATTTTCGTCATTTTAAAAAGGGTGATAGTTTGTCATTGCATGTCCTGTACTGCGTTACTTTTTTATTAACCTTTCGAATGTCTTAAGTTACACTGTCCGACATAAAGTAATTGTTCTTCTATTGTGTCTCTAATTACGACATTCAAAGAGTTAAGGAGCACCCTTTGAAAATAAATCTTTATCAACTTATATCATCAGACTATCCTGCCCAGATCCATTTTAATTCCCACGGCTGGGACTCCGGTCTCCTCTCTAGGAGAAGGAATGGGCCGTAATCCACCACGCGGGCCCAGTGCGGTTTAGTGAATGTCACATATCTTCAAATTTTTGGTTCTAAGTTATGCCGGTTTCCTCACTATGTTTTCCTTCACCGTTTTGAGCAGTGGTGATGATTAGTTACACAATGTAATGTACCTGGCTGGGTTTGAACCCACAACCTACAACACGTAAGTTGCGGTCATTACCATTCGGCCATCGCTGCTCTCCGAAGTAACATCACAAAAAAGATAAGGTACAGAAGACAGTCTCATGTATGTACTTCACTTAGTATACCTACGCTAGGCGATCGCACACTAATGAGAGTTTGAGCCGGAACTGTTCGACGAGCGGGCCGAGGCGCTCCGAGATATCGTGTCCGTGAGCGGTGTCTATGTCTGCATTGCTCGAGCGCGCTTTGATGTAGATTGACTTCTATACCTATCTATTTTGTGGTAACATGTTGCCCGCATAAATTTGAAAACCTCAAGCTTACACCAACAGGGCAATTACTAGAAAAACTAAATATCTAGTAACAAAACCATAATAGGAGACCAATCTTATGAAGACATGGTTTCTAAAGAAGCATTTCGATATAACTAAGCCTATGATTGATGAGTTTGCACTTTGTCGTTAACACATAATACATGAGGAAGCTTATTGCATTATGCCGCTATCATTAACATTGTAGAGGTGAAAGTTTGAGAGTGTGTGTGCGTATCCAGGGTTATTTCAAAAACACTGGCAAACTCCCATGACTGTGTGTGTGCATCCAGGGTTATTTCAAAAACACTGGCAAACTCCCATGACTGTGTGTACGCATCCAGGGTTATTTCAAAAACACTGGCAAACTCCCATGACTAAGTTAAGGCCGCAATTACATACGCGTACTGCCACCTAGGCGGGTACGAGTGTTGTGTCCACTTAATTTCTTTCATATGTTCAAGGGACTATAAGCCTTAACAAAAAGTGGTTGGGACAAATTCGTGCATATATTTTAGTGAACACTAAACGCGGGTCGGTAGCTTGACCCTCTGTCGACGCTATCACCACAACATTGCACTCTCTAGTACCTGAACGGCAAGAAACTTGTAATTTTAGACTTCATACATCATTCAAGGATGTCAGGTAGTGCCGGGAGCGTGTCAGAATATTTGTAGTTTATTTTAATTACTTTATTGCAATCGGTAAACAAACAGTATTAATAACTAACGAAAACAACAAGTTATGCAACTATTAACCAATAACATGTTTACATTTAATAGATAATTAGAGAAGAGAGACGAAAAACATGAAAAAGAAAAAAAAAAATACAATGGTATGAACTTTTACAATACGACGATATTAAGTGCAAAAAATCCGAGAAATACGAATAAAAATACAAAAGAAATTTAATTTTGAGGTCATATTTTCTTCGACGACAAAAGAAGACTTTTTATTTAAAAATCTGTTAAAAATAACGCTTTTGCTCGTCATATCTTTTTTCATTAGCATTTTAAATTATCTATATGTTAAGGTCCAACACCACACTCCGAAGTCAAATTCCTGTATTAATTGTGAAAGGGCTCAAACACAAAACGCGATTTTTACGATGCGATACGACATCGCATCGTAAAAATCTGCGAGTTCGCACGACGAAGAACTTGCGAATTGATTCGCATCGCACATTGTATGCTCACCTAAACCGATGAAAGAAAAGAAAGAAAGAAAGAAAAATAATTTATTTGGGACAGCACAAGGCCCAAACACAATAATAAACAAAAACACGTATCAAAAGTAAAAACAAGCAAAAAAAAAATACAGTTATTGTGTGCCTCATAGCTGCACCAAAATAGGTCCAGTTCAGCATGAATGCCAGACAACTAGTGCCTGACGCTGGTTTTCAACTGAACCTAGTGACGCAACGGACGCAAAACCGGTTTTGGGGTTCAATATAATATATTATCAGTGATGGATGGGTACTTAAATAATATATATACGATGCTTTGCCATACAAAATATCATAGCAGGTATCTACGATGCGGCATCGTATCGTATCGCATCGCAATTTTGTGTGAGAGCCGTAAAAGTGAGGAAATAATTTCTTAGAAAATAATTTACAAACAAAATGTTTGTGGCATTCACAATAGTTATCAATATTCTAAAGATTAACTTGAAAAACAAAAAAACGTATTTTTTCCTAGTTTATTTTGTAAAGGTTTAAAGGCTAAAAGGTTTTGTAATATAGATGAGCAGTACAGATACATCGTAACAAGCCTGGTGTAACACAAATGCAATACAGTGTACTATCAAATTACACTGTCCATAAGTCCACAAGAGAAACGATCCGAAGACCGCTTTATATGTGCCTTGTTAGCCATTAATACCTCATCACTTGCTTTCCGTTAGTGTCTGCAGTCACGGGAATTTACTACGCTTATTTAAATAGCAATGTTTTTTATAAAAACCAATATGGCTAAAACTTTTTAAATTCTATTTGTAAGTGATGGTTAAATATAAATGCCGTGGCTAGGTCTTAGAATTGATTACTTCGTAATGTTACCAGCCGTTTCATGAAATGTCGCTATGTCAGCTAAACGCATGATTAATTCATGAAACGGTCAAACATGGCTGACCATGTCATAAAGTATACGTTGTCAACTGGTAGAGTCCACTGTTCTTAAATGTATTGCTGTTTTCTACAACAAAATATGCTTTTGTTTCATCAAAATATTAATTTTCCATTAGAAAGAAAGAAAGAAAACTATTTTATTTGACATACACACTCGTAGTCTCGTAGATACATACATACAATGTAGTAACAACATGTAGACACAAATTATTTATTAAAAAAAACAACTAACAATGTGTGTCTCACGGCGGCGCCAAATTAAAATATGTATGTATTAAATATGGTGGTTTAAAAAAAATACCACGAAGGAGGTGGCGGGGTCTATGTTCGCTCGCTTCATTCGCTCACTATACCCCACCATCCCCTTCTAACCTAACGTGTCCGGATCAATGTGTCCCTTAATAATTGTAAAAAGTTCATTAATATTTGGATAACAATGAGTACTTTTAGTGAAGAATAAGATGTTTAATGTACAAAAATCCTAAATTAATGTTATAGCCAAACGTGGATTAACATGTCATTAAACGACGGCCAGTTTTGATTGGCCATAACATGATCGGTTTTATGATCTGGCCACGCAATAAATATCAGTTTGTGGAATTTATCCAGATTAGGTTAGGTAGTTCTGATGACTGGCCTGTTGGTCTAGTGGTTAGTGACCCTGACTGCTATGCCGGAGGTCGTAGGTTCGATTCCCACCCAGGACAAATGTTTTTGTGATGAGCATAATAATTTGTTCTGTGTCTGGGTGTAATTTATCTATATTATGTATGTATTTAGAAGTATATAAGTATGTTCATCAGTTGTCTAGTACCCATAACACAAGCTCTGCTTAGCTTGGGACTAGACGGCGTTGTGTGATAGTTGTGGAATATTATTATTAGTTCTATAATTAAAATCAAATAATGATGTATGAATGAAAAAAAAAATTAGTTCTAACAAAAAAATGAAAATAAAACAACCGGTACATGGTGAAAATCCAACCCATACGCACAAAACGTTTTGGTACAATTCATTATGCGTACAACTAAGGAGTAGAATTCCTGCCGGAGTCTTTATTTCCTGATAGGTACAACCTAGGGGTCTTTAAGTTACTCTATCATCGGCCACATCATCATTTACCATCAAGTGAGATAGTGTACAGCATAATTATCTACACTAATATTATAAATAGGGAAAATTTGTATTTTACAAGCTTTTAGTCTGTCTAATAAGTCAACCGACTTGGGAATTTTGTAAAATATTTAATCATTTTAAAATACTTACATTCGAGACTTTTCATAAGGTTCTTCTGTTAGTAAATAATGATCTCTATCTCTTAATCAACCTTGATCATTGAACCCGTGTTGACTACATCAGATTTCATTAAATCCTAATAATTACCCAAGTCGTTTAACTTATTAGACAGACTTTATTTAGTTTCACTTGTCCTGATGTTTTGTCTGTCATCAAATCTTCCAAATTAAAGACCCACTTCCCGGTTACCGATTGGGCTGAAATTTTGCATGCATGTGTAAATCAGATGACAATGCAAAGTCATTATGACGTGGAGCTGATCTGATGATGCAACTGGAAGGTGGCTATAGGAACTTGGTAGTTATACAACACAACCCCATCGAGTTTGGGCTCGTATGATTCGTCTTGACAAGCATTAATTATATAGGTATACCGAGCTTTATAAGCTTGCTATGAAAAAATGATTTTCATTAAAATCTTTATGTGTATGTTTGTTAATCTTTGTGTGTATGTTTGTAATGAATACACTCAAAAACTACTGTGTTGAATTCAAAAATTCTTTCACTATCGGAAAGCTACATTCACCCCGAGTAAAATTTATTGCCTCAACGAAGCCTGGACGGGCCGAAAATCAATAATAAAAAAATATAAATATATTCTCAAAATACAAAACACACATCCCTAGCACAACACTTTCGTGCAACATCGAGTCGTCTAATCGCATGACGACATGCAATTTATTACAACTTTATACCGACACTAAATCATTCGAAAATCGCCTCAAATTTGTAAGGGACAAGAGTTATGGCGGTTGCACAAAATTTTATATGAAGACCTATCAGGCAAGATTGTATGAATATTGTAGTCATTCATAGGATTTATAATGAGTTGACATTGTAGCGGTATATTCTAAAGTTCTATAAATCTTTGACTAGCTTTTGTCAGCGGTTTTGTCCGCCTCACCATCAACGATTGCATCACTGCTTACCATCAGGTGGGATCACAGTCAAGCACTAGTTTATATAAAAAAAAAAAAACAAAAAAAAAACATTGTCTATGCTCATGTCTATCTATGATAGAAGTCTATGGTCACATAAAAATTCCTGTAACATAACGCACGTATCTAAGTTTTTTATGTAATGTAATCTAGGCACACATTCATAATAATGTTATGTAAAGAATAAGTGCTTCTTATCACAATTACTGCTGACCCCCTTGTGCAAGAACGTAATGTCCTGACAGCCACAGGTCAACATCTTAGGAATTTACTATGTTATTTGTAAGGAAGCTGTTATCATAATGCACTAGTGTGATCTTTGACTTGGCCGTGGTATGTAAGATTGTAAATAGACTAGCTACCTGGTTACGACTGGTTCTATATTTTTTTTTTAGTTATCTTCATAAAACAATAAAATCTAAATCTAAATCTTATAGTCCAGTTAAATTAGACTAATAAATAGGGGTAAGGTAACAATAATTCGCATCCAGCTGAAAATTGGTAGGGTTGTTCAAAACACCATCATCAATGAAATCTAAATAGTCCTCATCGAAAAAAATACTCGGGGTCAAAGGTCACAAAACTTAAAAAACTCGTGTTTTTCGCGATTTTCTGCGAAACGTTAAGTTTTATTTTAAAATTTGCCCAGACCAAGACTGTAGATCAGATATATCTCTTATATATCTTATCTTATATATTGACAGGCCTGTTGGTCTAGTGGTTAGTGACCCTGACTGCTATGCCGGAGGTCGTGGGTTCGATTCCCACCCAGGACAAATGTTTGTGTGATGAGCACGATAATTTGTTCTGTGTCTGGGTGTAATTTATCTATAATATGTATGTATTTAGAAATATATAAGTATGTTTATCATTTGTCTAGTACCCATAACACAAGCTCTGCTTAGCTTGGGACTAGACGGCGTTGTGTGATAGTTGTGAAATATTATTATTATATCTCTAAACACATACATATTATAGATAAAATACACATAGACACAAAACAAATGTTTGTGCTCGTCATACAAAAATTCGTCCTGGCCCAGAATTGAACCCACGACCTCCGGCATAGCAGTCAGGGCCACTAACCATTAGACCGACAGGCCAGTCAAAATTTCCATAGCCATTGAGAACTATGCATTGATCTTGAAACCAAATTAAATTCCTGTACAATTTTAAACAGTAGTGTAACATCTCGAAATACCGAGATAAAGCGACCGCTTGGCATACAAAGCGTTCGGTACAGAATAGCGAATAGCAGTGCACTCACACGATATTATTACATATAAATTGACACAGAGTCGTGCCGAATTGCGGCGCCGCGACCTCGTGTGCGCAAGCTGTGCTAGGGTCACCACGTTTTCTAGGAAAATTTGAATATCACTCTAATATTGTAAAGTCGAAATTTTTAAGCTATTGCATAGCTTCTATCGCGGGCCTTGAGCGTGGAGACCGAACCCAGAAATTCCGTAACGAAAATAACCTAACACCCCACACTCATTTGTTTTTTGAGCGTGGTGACCGATATGAAAACAAATGAGTGAACAATCAATCAAAATTCAATTCAATGTTTGAAAGTGTAACTTCAATTACTATCAAAGAAAAAAAAAACAAAGGAAAAAAAATACTGCATAAATAAAATAAATAAATAATTATAATTGCATAAGTTGATAAAAATGCTATGCAATAGCTTTACCGCGGCAGTCCTCGAGTGCCACACGTCTTTTTTTTTTTTGTTGATAGTTTCGCACTTGAGCGCTATCTCACCTGATGGAAAGCGACGATGTGGTCGACGATGGAACGCGCTTATCTAGAAGAAATCTGTTCACTCTTGAATTAAAAATCCCGGGTTGTAGCCATCAGGAAATATAGACTCCGGCAAGGAATTCCACTCCCTAGCTGTACGCACAATGAATGTGTTCAATAAAAGCCTATCGACATAGGACGACGTTATTTCTTTATTTTAAAACCATTACCATGTAGGATTTATTTTTCTTGTTTAAGTACTTTATAAATGAAAAAAGAAACGATTTATTATAAATTAAAACTAAAACATTGAATATTTGGAGCCTATTTATACTCCATCGTTTAGGTACTTATCGAAAGATAAACAATCTTGATATTTCTTTTTATTTAAAATAAATCGTACGAAAGACATACAAAGATTATTTAATTATTTTTTTTTATTTAAATTATGGCATCGAATGCCGTAATTAGAGACACAATAGAAAGACTGTCGAACTGTGTAACTTAAGACATTCAAAAGGTTAATTACCTAACATCGGTTTAGGTAAATACCTAATTGTAAACATTTTCAGGTAAAATTTTGACATATTAAGATTGTTTGCATTTATTTAATTAGCTAAATAGATGTGGTATGGATATATCCCCATCCAAACTTAACTTAATATGGACTTAAGTGAAAGGTTAATCTGTAGGTAAAACTAAGTTGCGTTAGCGAACTTAATTTATCAGTGACGATTAAACCCAAGTTATAGTCATTTGATAGCCTCGGAACATCGTTGTACGTTTTACGATTAGTTCGAATAAAGCATAAACTGTGTTTTATATGTGTGACGGTCCAATGCCTGAACACTAAACACCCACATTATATTCGGATAGGAATGTAACATTTGTATTAAAATTGATGTAGTAAATTATAGAAATGGTCAGCGGTATCGTGTAGAACCTTAGTTTCTAGGCAAAGGGAGATGATGTGCCAAAAAGTCTCAGAGTCATATAACAATATACCTATGTTGCTTATTATAAATCGAATCTTTTAGGAAAAAAATCGTACCGTAAAACGGGGTGAATAGAGACTTAGGGGTGAATAGAGACAAAACTTTGATTTGGTTTTTCACTTCGATACTATAATATCGGCCTCTAAAAAAGCATCGATTTTTAGAATAACGATTCATTAAACAATTAATGTAGTTAAATGCTGCAAAAAATATTTAAATATCGAGGTAAATACCCTTTAAAGTTTTGTCACTATTCACCCCTAAGTCTCTATTCACCAAATTTTACTTTAGGTGGTAACCATACCACTTACGATTTTTTTCCTAAAAGATTACTACCTAGGTGCCAGAAAAACCTGGAAAACGGTGAGCTTCCTACATTTGTTGACATTCATCATTTCAAAAACGGAAATACAGACAAAAACTGTTAAAGCTAGAACTACATTAGACCGAAGCACACGTGTAACACACCTGTAGCCCGATTCACGTAATGAGAACCGTAACGATATCGTAGCGATTTAGTCGTTTATACCATTTCCGTATTCACATCCATCAATCGACGATTTTAAAGACGTTTGAAATTCTTCGATTTAAAAAAAAATCTGTATTACATTATTTTGGTAGAATACTTATTGATGTAACTGGAAATAAGTCGATAGATCGTGAATATCGCTTTTGGATAGGATTACGATCGAACGACAATAAAACTTCCAACGATATTTGGCTTGTTTGATTTTACGTCAATCAGGCTACAGATTTGTACATAAAACGACCGACGTCGCGTGGCGTGGATCAAGTGTAGTGTAGTGTAGTGACCGACGCGCCCAGATGGACATGTGTGTCACACGTGTGCGCAGTGTAGATCTAGCTTTAACATTACATTGCCTGAACTATCAAGGACCAAAGCCCTAACGAGAAATATCAGTCATTTATGTAATCTCCACACGTCAATCAAAAACTCATTTATAACGAACTTAGAATGGGATCCTAATTTTGTATACGAGCTAGTTCGAACTAATCATGAACCTAGCCTTTTGAATACTAGCAATAATATGAAGCTACTCTATCTGCTCTTCATAACCTTACTGCATAAAGTAGGTTTTTCTTTGTGGGGAATCTACAAATGAGTTCTCCCGCTCTAGGGTGTATGTCGTTGTGGCGACACTTGGGGGAAGCAGTGGAGTTCTTTTGGCTGATATAATAATATTGATAAACAATTTCATCTAAAATACGTACGTAACTTGAAGAGCAATTCCTTCCAAACTTAAAAATAGACCCTCATTGAGACTAATCCGTGTTAATGTAACCGCATGGTTACATTAGCCCAATGTTATTGATGTTCGTAAACTTTCCCACGTGGTTCTGATGCATTCTGAGTGGATTCCGGTCTTTGTCTAGCTTTTAAGTCAGGCTAGAATTAATATAACACTGTACAGTACATTCATAATAAACATTCATTTTAATTTAATTTAAAAAAATCGAATCATTTCATAAAAAAACATCACAAGAAAAATAATAATATTAATAATTAAAGGCTTATGTTTAACTTAACACCAGATATAGTAACATATAAAAGACAAAAATAGTAAATGATCACCAAAATTAAACCTACATTTTAATGTAAAATTATAACCAGTTTTAACATCTCGCTATCCTATTTAAGCAAAATGAATCCAAATAAAGCATCGGCAGAACCCCATGGTTACGGAGATATCAGTAGTTAAAATTTTGAGGTAAAGTTAACTACCTGCCAAGCAGGAGCTCGACGGAGCCCCGCTACGCGGGGCTCCTACTTCTGGGTGGTTTAAAAAAAAATAACCTCGAAGAAGGTGACGGGGCCTGTGTTCGCTCGCTTCGCTCGCTCACTACGACCCCGCCACCTTCTTCTAACCTAAATCTATCCGACCCGGGGTGCCCTAAAATTCCACTATATTGCTGATTAGACAAAGTATCATCTTGCTCTACGGGGCTAAAAAGAGCGCATTAATTTGCTCGCTAAGATTTGGTTATCATTTACTACATTTGGTGTTCGAATACAATTTAAAGTACAGTCGTAACTAAAATGCTATTGTAACTTTAGGATTTCATTTTTTTGGTGTCAAGTAATATATTTTTGACAAAAGAACTAAGGGTACCAAAGCGTTTTATGGTGGTCATTATATTTAATCCCATAATTAAACTAAATCAAAGACCATTACATTAAATCAAATTAAATTAAAAAGAACAATTACATTAAATTAAATTAAGTAAATTAAATTACACAAAACAATTACATTGAATCAAATTAAATAAAATTGAACAAAACGATTACATTAAATCGAGTTAAAAAAAAACAATTATATAAATTATTATTTTGTAGAACAAAATTTTAAGTCCTCTGCATTTTAAATTTGAAGCCCGGGATCCAGTAAGACTCTGGATCCTATTGGCTGGGGTTAAATCCAAAAGCTGAATATGCGGCCTCTTTTCAACAGAAGCAGAAACTCTAGTAAAACTATTTTTTTTAGCCGATATCAAACCTTCTGAGAATTTTTTTTTTATGGCGTGAAAAAATCATCCAATGACAACCCCCGCTCTTGGGCAGAACGGGAGATAGTGTCAGGCTCTTACTGACTAAAAGACCCACCCCGTTCCTTCTAGCTTTCATACCGGGGCTCGAGCGCCCTTTCGGATAACCCTGGCCCCAGTAGGCTTCGACCCGGCTGGGTCCCTGTTGTTGCTGACAACTCCTTGAGGCGCGCGGGAACAGTGCGCGCCGTCGACGACTTTTTCTGACGATCACTACTCCCTTTTCTGTCATATCACTCCTCACACAAACCATCCATCTTTTCTTTGGCCTCTCTCTCTCCCTCCATCCATCTGGATGTATACTCAGAACTCTTTTAGTAAAATGTGCTTCAACCCTCCGCTTCACATCCATTACATTACCTGAACTACAAAACTGAAACTCTAGTAAAACCATACCTTCTGACAATCACTGCTTACCATCAGGCGGGATCACAGTCAAGTACTAGTTTATAACAGATAAAAAAAAAACTCTAATTATATTATCATCAGCATCAGCCTTTTTAATGTTCCCACTGCTGGGACTGAGGCCTCCTCTCTAGGAGAGGGAATGGGTCGTAAATGTCGTAATCCACCACGCGGGCCCATTGCGGGTTGGCGAATGTCACATATCTTCGAATTTTTGGTTCTAGGACAGGCCGTTTTCCTCACGATGTTTACCTTCACCGTTTTGGGAGCAGTGGTAATGAAATAAATTAAACAAAGTAATGCGCCTGGCTGCGTTCAGACCCGAGACCTAGCACTCGTAAGTCAGAGCTATTACCACTCGGTCACCACTTCTCTTCTAATCTCTTTTTTTTTATGGTGGGAAAAAATCATGCATTGACATCCCCTGCTCTTGGGCGGAGCGGGAGATAGTGTCAGACTCTTACTGACTAAAAGACCCACCCCGTTCCTTCTAACCTTCATACCGGCGCTCGAGCGCCCTTTCGGATAACCCTGGCCCCAGTAGACTTCGACCCGGCTGGGTCCCTGCTGTTGCTGACAACTCCTTGAGGCGCGCGGGAACAGTGCGCGCCGTTGACGACTTGGGCTTGGTCCGGACAGTTACCGGACGGCCAGACAGCGAGCTACCCATTGCTCACCGTCCGCAAGCCCGCGCCTACGGTGGCCAGAAATCAGGATCAGAAACCCGGCGGCGGCGGTGGCGGCGATGATAACGCCGTTGCCTAATGCGTTCGGCCTCCTCCTTTGCGAGCATTACTGCTTCGCAAAAGTCGGCGACCGCCTGCCACTCCTCCTCGCTCCGGACCATGGCCTCAAACAAGGCCCGGTTCTAATCTCTAAACAACATGTTAATGATAAGTAAATATTAACGTCATTTTAATTATTATTTAACAGTAGAATTACAGAATTAACATGGCATTTAACACGACGACAATTTGTTAAAACGGTCCTTAAGTATTTTATGATACAGTAAGCAATTACAATTTGACCACTCGACTTTGAATGAAGGTCATAAAAATCTTTGCACGGGACTTGATCTGTCTTTAATGTTTCGTTAGTAGATATTATTAGCCTTTAATCTTCCCACTAGGGGCGGCATTAACCATTATAAGGCCCTGGGTGGCTAGTCTTTGCAAGGCCCTTGTCCTTTTTGCAGATTATGAGCAAATTTAGCGACTCCTCTCAGCTTCGTTTCTTTATAGATCTAGCAGTTGCCTGGACCAGACACAACACCTATCTGGTCGCAAACTAATGTCAAAGTCAAGTATGTGTGTATTTATGTATGTAGGTATATTTGTTTATGTGTTATTATTTTATTCACAATATTTCTAATTTTAAAATTGTACTCTGGACCCTACCCTCTATTGTCATCTCTCTCTATCGCTCAATGGTTTGCTGGAAGAAAACTCAAGTTTGAGTTAAGCTCGCCTATGTACATGAACTTTGTTATCCACTTATTTTTTGTTTTTATAGTGTACAATAAAGAATTAAAGTCAAAGTCAAAAGTTTTTTATTTCACATAGGCCTACATGGGCACTTATAATACGTCAGAAGCTAGTGCACGATTCGAAATTGGAAAATGAGCGTTTGAGCCGGAACTGTTCGACGAGCAGGCCGAGGCGCTCCGAGATATCGTGTCCGTGAGCGTTGTCTATGTGTGCGTTGCTCGAGCGCGCTTTGTATGTAGATTGACTTCTGTACCTATATATTTTGTGCCCAAACTAAGCTAGACATTAACAACAATTACATAAGTACAAGGATTTACATATAACTTGCATTCTGTTCGGTTGCGAGGCGTGTTGAAACGTCTATGTCAGAATTACTTCGTAATCTACATGACATTATAATATGTATGCTTAGCACTGCTAATTGACAGTAGTTGCTATTATCTTTTGGATTTATGTTGAAGGTATACATTTGATAGGGCTACGCAAAATCCGTCGGCACTTCTGATACTCTTATCTTCTCTTCTTGATCGTTTCACTCTTGCCAGAGTGGTCGTGATTATCATGAAGGTAGCTCTTCGGAAGCCGTACAGTACGCCGCACGACTTCCCGCCACTTTTGCCTGCTGGCAGTCATCCGGGCGCACTCGTTCAATAGGCCGTCAACAGCCGTTTTGATTAGGTCAGTCCATCACATCGGTGATCTGCCACGCGGCCTCGTTCCGTCCACCTTTCCCTGTATAACATGGCGTTCGATGCAGTCACCTTCATGTGGCCAAAGTAAATAAAAATACGATTGCGCACCAACGTAGACAAGCATTCCTTTACACCCACTTCCTCGATGTGATGGATAGGTTTTTTAGTCAGTAAGAGTCCGACACTATCTCCCGCTCCGCCCAAAAGCGGGGGTTGTCATAAGATGCTTCTTCCCACCGAAAAAAAAAAAAAATTAGTAATAGTTTGATGGGTGAATGGACAGAATGGAAGAAAAAAATGTGTTGTGCCGCCCCAAGAAATATGGGATAAGGGCAGGAAGAAGAACAATCACACAACGCCGTCTAGTCCCAAGCTAAGCAGTGCTTGTGTTATGAGTAGGTACTAGACAACTGATAAACTTACTTAATAGGGTGACTGTCGTACACTAATTACCAGTCATTCTATATATTTCTAAATACATGCATGATAGATAAATTACACCCAAACAAAGAACAAATGATCATGCTCATCATAAAAATATTTGTCCTAGGTGGGAATCGAATCCATGACCTCCGGCTCAGCAGTTAGGGCCATTAACCACTAGACCAACAGAACAGATTTTTTCACTGATAGAAAGCTGCTTTATTCCTAAGTGACATAGGCTATATTTTATGTACGCGAGCATGCCATGGGCAAAAGCTAGTGTTAGACAAGAGTCAATCAACTCTTATTAACATAATCCTTCTTTCATATATCATAAAAGATTTAATAGCTATCAAAATCGCGTATGTGAGTTGTAAATGTTCAAACACTTCTCATTACAATTATATCGCATGCACTAAGTCGTGCTTACTAATTAACATTGCGAATAGAATCAAAGGTCCTCGGCCGGGTGGCACGGAATAGATAGCTCACAGAGACTCAGCCCTCTTGCGCCAAGACTAGCGATTCAACACTACTCTTAACTTTTTTCTTCCTGTTTTTCTTTGTAGTGTTCTTTCGAATTTTGCAACATTTAATTTTATTTTGATTTTACTTAATAAAAGTTTATCTTGCCCTACCCTACCCTAGGACAGGAGAGGTAATTAGTTGATTTGCAACATTAAAAAAAAAACTGAGCTACTAAAAGATTCTATCTATTATATCGGTGGCATAGTGTTGAATTTCAGTCTTATTTATACCATACATTACCTATATTTACTTCATCATCATCATCATTTCAGCTGAAAGAAGTCTACTGTTGGACATAGGCCTCCCCCAACTGTCGCCACAATGAAGGCCCCTGTGCGTCTCGCATCCATCGGATTCCCACAACCACGATATTTACTTATTTTTTTTATATTTTATTTATCTTTTTTTTAGTTTCCTCTATCTGAAGTTAAATAGTTGTTCCCGTTGTATTTTACATGATATAAGCTGATTTTGACAACATTAAAAAATAATAGGAACCTAATAGTAGTAACTAGATATTTAAGCTAACATTTTCTGTCATGTCAATCAATGTTAAGTTTTCTGTAAGTACTGTGCACCTCTGTAATGTCGACATCACTATTACCTAAAACTATATGTGTCTTTTGTTTGTGTGTGTTCATTTTACATTCATTGAACTCTAATTGCGTTATTCGAAAGGTTACTAAGTCTTTGAGGAGCCTTCTCAATATCGAAGTGTGGTCTCTGTCGGCTATTTACTCCTGGTGCCCTAGTGAAGCATGCAGGAACATTGCCCACAAGCCTGTGCTGGTCATCCAACCGGTCTGCAACCTGTTTCTAGGTGACACCAGACACGCTTGCTTGTATCTTCACGACACCATCGTTGGTTTTGGGTAGTTAGTGTTGGTAAATGAGAACGCAGTCATAATATTTATGATGAAAGAAAGAAAGAAAGAAAGAAAATACGTTTATTTGGCACATAGGTACACACAATGAGATAATAATTATTATACTTAGTATAGAAACTTAAACTTAAATATATCTACATGGTATGTCATGATGTTGTCTACAATGTCATTTTAGCTGTATTAAGTTGGTAACACTTTTTGTTTCCCTCTGGATTTTTCTGTTCAAAATGAAAGCTTTCTAATATGTATTCGTTCATATCAATTCAACTGATTTTATTGATTACAATCTGAAATATCATCAGTTAGGTATAGAAAACATTTGAATTTTGGAATTTAGATATTATTGGCTTTAATTTTAATTTATTGCTTTGATCGCTACATCAAAAAAGCAGTTTCCCACTGCTGGGACTTAGGTATCCTCTCTAGGAAAGAAAACAGGTAATATCTAACACTTGTCCACTCATATCTGTATGGTTAGTTCCTCAAAACACCAATCTGCAAGGTTCTCAAATCATTTGACCATTACGTATTTACTGTAAGGACTTTAGAAGAGACTGACCCCTAAGTTTGTTTCGGTGTTTCTTTTCTGGGTAGTCAGCTAGGAAACACCGCCCTCATCTAGTGGAAACTGACGATAATATTGACGTATAAAAGCGTTTTCAACCGACTTCAAAAAAAGGAGGAGATTTTTACTATATTATATATATTTATATTGTTTTTTTTTTATGTTTGTTACCCCAGAACTCTCTCCTTTTTTGAAAACCTATTTGCAAAATAAATATCATTTGTTAATATCAATTAGTAATTATCATGGATTCCTGTTGCTGGTTGGTGGATGTCACATGTTCACTTTATTGACGACTACATTTTAAAATCGGTTGAACAAATGATCGATACTAGCAGTGACTGCGTTGATGTCTTTTGTTGCATGTTACTGACGTTAACAAAATTGTCTGTGTATTTCCGAAACAATTCTATAATGTTGCAAAACTTGTCATATTAACGAATGCTTATTAATATTTTTGTGAGCAGTGGTGGCCGAGTGGTAACGGCAAATTACGAGTTGTAGTTCGCGGGTTCAAACCCAGCCAGGCGCATTACTTTGTGTAATTTATTTCATCACCACTGCTCTCAAAATGCTGAAGGAAAACATCGTGAGGAAACCGGCATGTCGTAGAACCAAAAAATTCGAAGACAGGTGACATCCACCAACCGGCACTAAGTCCGCGTGGTGGACGGCCCATTCCCTCTCCTAGGAGGAGGAGGAGGTCTGAGTCCCAGCAGTGGGAACATTATAAGGCTGACTATGCTAATATTATCTTTTACTAACTTCTGCCAGTGGCTTTACTCGCGTGAAAATAGAAATGATTAAAAAACATTCGATATTTTGAACAGTCGACGTATTGAGTGTTTAATTAACATTTAGAACGTTCGATTTATGAGACATTCGATATTATGAACATTCGAGTTTTTAGATGTTCGATTTAAAATGTTCTGCATAGTACACCTCAAAAAATGGGAAGTGAGTGTAGAAGAGTAAAAGAATAGCCTACACCAACCTATCCTACCGCAGATCTACCAAATATAGGGAAAAAAAAACACATAAAATCATGTCAAGCCGGTTCGGAGTTATTCAACATAAGCATTTTACATATTATTATTAAATGATGAAGGTTTATATTTGTATATAAACAAATCTAATCTAATTAGCCCGTTTTGGCCACGGATTGACAAAAGCCACCCTCTTCCTTATCCACACACCTCTGTTTTCGGCCACTATAGACCAGTCCTTCAAGAGCATTTTTGTACCTATTTTTCTAATACCTTCTTCTTGTATATTATTCGTATCGTCACCCTCCCTGCCAACTGTCCTAACTAGCAATTGATGTTTTTCCAAGGCGACTGTTTTTCGGTCGGGCGTTAACATCATATTCCTTTAATTGCATTAGCTGTAGCTTTATTAATGAATTTATAAGTTTTTTTATATTAAGCTTGGCTTATTCTTTTAGTTAGTAGTGGCCCTAAAGCCGAAAGGTACGAAGGTCTACGAGTCTGACACTATATCCCGCTCCGTCCAAGAGCGGGGGTGGTCATTGAATGATTTTCCCCACCAAAAAAAAATATTTTATGGTAAAGTTATGGTGGTTTGTAAACACACCCACGCTACAGTAGTTTAGAAACAAAGGTTTATGTATTAATTCCCATTAGAGATACCAAGAAAACACATTACTCATGACGAAACAACGGTTTCTAACCCATCACCGTTAAACCATGAACAGGCTTTACAAAAACAACAATAAATATAAAAAATTACGAGTAACACCAGGAGTTTATGTATGTTCGTGTAACATAACCGATTCAGATGTTGAAATAATCATAAAAATAATTCGATAGGCATGTTTTTCTGTTATATATTTATGGCAACATTGTTTACTAGTTTATGGTAGAACTATTGCCAAAATATATATATTTATCCCAAGGGCACAATACTTCGGGGTATAAAAAATCACATTGTAACCATGGAGTTTCTTGCCGGTTCTTTTCCATAGGAAACGACCAATTTGGAACCGTGCACTAGCTTCTGATGTTTTATAAGTGCCCATGTAGACCTATGTGAAATAAAAAAAAATTGAATTTTATTTTTTTTAGTTAGAAAATTGTTTTTTTTTTTAAATTTACTGCGTCGTCATTATCATTATCATTTCAGCTGGTAGACGTCCACTGTTGGACATATGCCTCTCCCAAGTGTCGTCATAACGACCAGTCCTGTGCATCTCGCTTCCTTCAGCTTCCCGCGACACACACCAGGTCATCGGTCCACCTTGTGGAAGGCTTTTCAGCGCTGCGTCTTCCGGTACCCGTCGCTATTCCAGAACCTTCCGTCCCCATCAACCATCTGTTCTGCGAGCAATGTGCCATGCCCACTAGCACTTAACTTTGGCGATTCTTCGAGCTATGTCGGTAACCTTGGTTCTCCAGCGGACATCTTCATTTCTGATGCGATCACGCAAGGAAACTCCGAGCATAGCCCTTGCCTTTTGGATGACTTGAAGCCTTTATCCATTGCACACAATGTCTTAATAACATATCTAATCCTAATCTGACTATAATTGCAATAACGATGTGTAAAACAAATTGAAACAATGCGGATAAAATCAGTAACAGATCACCGTAACTTATTTATAAATGTTAGCACTTATGTACTTGTGCACATAAATCATAAACAACATAGATTTATAGCTTCGCTAAATTATGCTATTCGTCACGGATTTTTAAAATCTATCGATCTGTTCTCTGAGTAGAAAACACCTATGATCCAGTATTGCAAAGTGCTACTGAAAAAACATATATGGGTTATAGTCAGTAAAAGTCTGACACACCCTCTTGCACGACCCTAGATCGAGATAAGTCATTACATAATTTTCCACCTCCATAAAAAAGCAATATCTATTATTTTTGAAGAATCAACTTTCGATTTATATACAGCTTTAAAATTAGCACAAAATATGATGTATTTAAATCATCATATTAAAATGAATAGCAGTTTCAGTCTTACGCCATTTTAATGTATATTTAACAACTTTACTCAAACACATCTTTCAGCATAATATTACACAACTTAATACCCGAAATTCATACAGACGCTAGAATATTTGCATATAAATCTGAATAAACTACGACTGTAATAAAAATCTAACCAAATAGTGCCTTATTATCTACTTCTAAACTAGTATTATGAAGATGTGGGATTGTATGTTTATTGTTAATGTTTTCCTTCACCGTTTGAGAGTAGTGGTAATGAAATTACACAAAGTAATGCCCCTGTCAGGGTTTGAACCCGCGACCTACAACTCGTAAGTCGAAGCTATTACCATTCGGACACCACTGCTCTCTTTCTAGGCATGTCCTAGAACCAAAACTTCGAAGTCGTGACATTCACCAACCCGCACTGGGCCCGCGTGGTGGAGTACGGCCCATTCCCTCTCCTAGAGAGGAGGCCTGAGTCCTAGCAGTGGGAACATTAAAAAGGCTGATGATGATGATGATGATATTATTGTTAATGTTTTTGGTTTGGATACTAACGCTAGAACTACAATAGACAGACACACATGCGTAACACGCCAGCTTTGTATGTAGGACGACGTCGCGTGGCGTGGATCAAGTGTAGCTCTACAAATCTAGTTTCCATATAAATGTATCGAGACTACGAAACCCTAAAATGGATCATAAGACAGCAGGTTTTTGTTTTCAAAGTTTCACTATTACACAAACTTCAATAAAAATCGATACATATGACACCATCTGTTACAATTTATTTATACTATTTTTTCTTTCTACCAAACGAAACCGCAGATAAAACCTATGGTTACTAAAAGCTAATTAAGGCCATCTCAATTACAAATACTGTATTATTATTATTACACTATTACATTAACAGAATACTTCATTATTATTTTAATTACTATTAATATTTAAAATGTAAGTTGTGTTATAATTGCGTAATCTGTTACGCGAATGAGTAAAGTTTATTGTGCATTCGTGTTTAATTTTCAATTTAGTTTCTATCTCAAAATAGGATATTGTATTTACTAAGAATTAATTATTCTCGTTATGTAAGGTAATATCATATTTATATTATAGTAGTTTTTTTTATATAATGTAAACTAGTGCTTGCTCGTAAGCAGTGATGCAATCGTTGATGGTGAATTGCACTAGTTAATTAAAGAGCCCATTCGCTCTATCATTGAAGACACCTAAAAAACAATCAGACGGGAAGACTGCAGCAGGCCATTTTTACCAGTATAATATTTCCACTACTATCACACAGCGCAGTCTACTCCCAAGCTAAGCAGAGCTTGTGTTATGGGTATTAGACAACTGATAAACACACTTATTTATTTCTAAATACACACGTATTATAAATAAATTACACCCAGACACAGAACAAATGATCGTGCTCATCACACAAACATTTGTCCTGGGTGGGAATCGATCCCACGACCTCCGGCATAGCAGTCAGGGTCACTAACTACTACACCAACAGGCCTGTCAATTAAATCACACTTTTGGTACATTACACTATAATACAACCCAAAACTCCTACAGATCACTAAAACAATGAAGAAATACCAAAATTAATACCAATATAATAATAACCAACCGTCTCTTGCAAGCGCGCCATCTCGCTAACATCATGTAACAAGATGTCAAAGTCAATCTGACAACTGAACTGACAACTGACAGGTCTGACAACCAGTTGTTAGTCATGTTTACTTAGATAATGGAGTAACGGTTACTGGTAATTACTGGTTAGGAAACTGTATTCATGGCACTAGCATAGGAATAGAATTTTATAAGAAAAATCAATAATATATATTTTTTTAATTATGCTTAATGGAAAATTCTCTCTCTCTCTAACCACTCGGGTCAAATTGGCTGCGGGCTTGCGGACAGTGAGCAATGGGTAGCTCGCTGTCCGACCGTCCGATAACTGTCCGGACCAAGCCCAATTCGCCAACGACGCGTACTGTTCCCGCGCGCCTCAAGGAGTTGTCAGCAACAGCAGGGACCCAGTCGGGTCGAAGCCTACTGGGGCTAGGGTTATCCGAAAGGGCGCTCGAGCCCCGGTATGAAGGCTAGAAGGAACGGGGTGGGTCTTTTAGTCAGTAAGAGTCTGATGCTATCTCCCGCTCCACCCAAAAGCAGGGGATGTCTTTGCATGATTTTTTTTCACCATAAAAAAAGGGTCAAATTGGCAGGAACGTGTGTTTTCGCGACCTATTCGCAAGGGTCATCTCGGTTAGCTCTTCAATCCCCATAGGTGACAGAAGAGCTGACGAGATGGTGTATTTGCTTGTATGTAAGACCCTGGTGGAATAAATACGAAAGTGTTTGTCGGATATCCGACGTAGGCGGTTTTTTTTGTTATTGATAGGCTTGCATTTGACCACCATCTCACCTGATGGTAAGCGATGGTGATTGTGCTCGGCGATGTTAAAGGGTTAATGGCAATTCATTTTTATATATATATTTTTTTTTTTATTTTTTTTTTCACAATTTAATATAATCAATAGTTTAAAAAACTAAAAAATCTTAAAACCTGTCTGTATTGTTTGTTTTAAATAAAGACGTGTATCAGGCTCACAGGCTTATTATTATGAAATAAGCTTAATTACTATGCAATATTTGTTTTCAACACAGTCACACGAAACTTTTGCCTCTATCGCTTTTAATAACGTCATTTACTATTTTTCCGCACTAGTGTGGAAAAGCTTACCAGTGGCCTAAAGATGCATACTTTCGTCTCATTTTAAGGTATCTATTATAGGGTCACTATGTATAAACATTTTTATGAAGCGTAACGGTCAAAGAAAGCTCACACTTTTTCGCCACGCGTGGCAGGGGGCACCATGACAACAATACATGACCAACTTGACAATTGACACTAACATGTTCGTTAAAAATAGCTTTTGATGGAACCCCGTGACAATAGATTATTAACATCTTAATAAATGTATTCATGTAAATAACATATCATGGTGACAATGAAGCGTTAGATAATGTGATCGTTGTGTTCATACATGTATTGAAAAGTTAATGACAAAGACTTGTAGAGTCATGCGACAATATAGCAAAGATATGCGCATGCGTGAAGCCCAAAACAGATGAGTTCGAATACTACACGATTCTCTTTCGACCTGTTTAAGCTTTTAAGAAGGTACATACTGTTGGTCGAAGCCTACTGGGGCCAGGGTTATCCGAAAGGGCGCTCGAGCCCCGGTATGAAGGCTAGAAGGAACGAAGTGGGTCTTTTAGTCAGTAAGAGTCTGACACTATCTCCCGCTCCACCCAAGGGCGGGGGATGTCAATGCATGATTTTTCCCACCATAAATAAGAAAAAAAAAATACATACTGTTCATAATCATTTCAGTCGAAAGACCCGCAACTCTCACCAGTAGGCCGATTCACGTAATGAAAACGGTAACGATATCGTAGCGATTTAGTCGTTTAGACCATTTCCGTATTCACATCCGAGATTGAACGACACCGATTTTAAAGTCGTTTGAAATTCGTCGATTTAAAAAAAGTGTGTATTACGTTATCCTGGTAGAATACTTATTAATGTAACTGGAAATAAGTTGATAGATCGTGAATACCGCTTTTGGATAGGACTTCGATCGAACGACTATAAAACTTCAACGATATTTGGCTTGTTTGATTTCACGTGAATCAGGCTACTGGTCGTCGGTCCACCTTGTAGGAGGCCTTCCAACGCTGTGTTTTCTGGTGCGCGATTGCCACTCTAGAAACTTTCGGCTCCATCGACCATCTGTTCTACGAGTGTGCCCTCTGCCACTTAAGTTTAGCGATTCTTCGAGCTATGTCGGTAACCTTGGTTCTCCTGCGAATATCTTCATTCCTGATGCGATCACGCAAGGAAACTCCGAGCATAGCCTACTTGTTAAATTACGCTTAGACAAAGCCTAGATCCATGATCTCTTGTTTTCAGATATAATTTAAAAAGTTCAAACTTTTTTACTGGCATACATGTTTTTTTTATGATATAAACTAGTACTTAACTGCGATCCCACCTGATGGTAAGCAGTGATGCAATCGTTGATGGAGAGGCACACTAGTTTATTAAGAGCCTATCTAGCCTTGAAGACTAACCTAAATTATTATCGGACGGGAAGACCGCAGCAGGCAAATTGTTCCAGTCCTTCGTTGTACGCGGTATAAACGATGAGGTTTTACGCTTAGTCCGGACCGTAGGCGTGTTAACAATGTAAAGGACCCTCGCCGTACGACGAGTTGTCCGATGGTAGAAAGATGATATATTTGCCATATATAAGTACAATCAAATACGATGTTAGTTCTAATCCTGAAAAATATTTTCACAAAAATCTACACTAAGCACTTTTTTTAGCCCGGAGAATCGTCAAACTTAAGTAATAATGGCAAGGGCAAGGCACATAGAACAGAAGGTCGATGAGACTGAAAAGTTCTGGAGTGGTAACCAAGTACAGGAAGACGCAGTGTTGGAAGGTGTACAAAGTGAACCGATAAGGGTCGCGGGAATCCGACGCATGCCAGAGGCACAGGACAGGTCGTTGTGGCGACACTTGTGGGAGGCCTATGTCCAGCAGTGAACGTCTTTCGATGATAGCTGTCGGATTCATACAATGTTGCCTATCCTTTTCTCTCATATGATGCATATTTTTGTCCTGCATGCACCCATGCTATGTAAATAAGAACTTAGCTAATAGCTTAGCAGGGTCGAAGCCTAAGGAAAACCCGGCTCTGGTGTGAAAGGCAAAGAAGGAACAGGAGTGGGTTTTTAGTCAGTAAAAGTCTGACACACTCTTTCGCTCCACCAAAGAGGATTGAGTTATTGGATGATTTTTCCACCTAAAAAACAGCTACTTGCTACACCTGTGAGAATCTTCTACCATCCTTTTTTTATGGTTGGAAAATCATCTAATGACAACCCCCGCTCTTGGGTGGAGCGCGAGATAGTGTCAGACTCTTACTGACTAAAAACATACCCCGTTCCTTCAAGTCTTCATACTAGGGCTTGAGCGGTCTTTCGAAACTAACCCTAGTCCCAGTAGGCTTCGACCCAGCTGGGTTCCTCCTGTTGCTGACAACTCCTTGAATCCCCTACCATCCGTCTTGAACAGGTGGGGTTGCCTACTAAAATACTTTTCTCTGACTCAACAATCAATGTTCAATACATTAATCAACTTAATAAGCCATTCACCCACTCAGGGCTGCCCCTTGACCGTGGTGCCTAATATGGTAACACTGAATACACCAAACGTCAGTTATGTCACATTAAAAAAACATTTGTTGTTGTCTATTATAGAGTTTTGACAGTTATTGAATCACTAAGGTCGAGACATTATGGTAGGTTGTTAGTTTTTTGCGATTCATTGTCAGATTTATTATTGAATTGTTGTGTGTTATATAATTGTTTGGTTTGTATTCTTTGTGAACGTGAATAGAGATGTAGATAGTGCTATATAAAGCGATCATGCTTGCCAAAGAAAAGTATTATTGTTATGTACTTATTTGGAATTATGTTTACTGGTCTACATTGTCCTTTCATATCTTTTAAAAATATACCATGGAAATATTCTCAAGTTCTCTCGTGATTTAAACGCACTATACACGGGTAGGCCTATAATAAATGAATATTTTGAATTAAATAAAAAAAAAGTATTTTATAAACAAGACCTTAACAATGTGTCAATAAAGTACTACATTTGTTCACTTTTGGAGCCCCCTATATGTAAAGCTAGAAGTGATTTTTTTTCAATTTCAATCCTAACGTGTGATATATTGTTGGATAGGTATTTTAAAATGAATAGGGGTTTAATAAAATTATTTTTTGATAATGTCAATAATTTCGGAAATAATCGCTCCAAAAGTAGAAAACAATGTGTGTGTCCCCTCTAACTTTTGAACCATAAGTTTAGAAAATATGAAAAAAATCTGAAAAGTAGAACTTTAAAAGGACTTTCTAGGAAAATTATTTTGAACTTGATGGAAGGAACAGTTTTGGTACAAAAAAGACAAAACGGTTCTACAAAATAATTTCTGGACTAAGTTTGTAGTACATATAATCGTATATGCAAGCATTTTTTTAAACTCATAAGTGGGTACACTTATTGTGATGGACGGGAAACTCCGGAACCCTACACTGAGCGTGGCCCGACACGCTCTTGGCCGGTTTTTTTGATATGATAACAATTATTATTTTTTTACTTAATATAACTATTTATTTAGTCAAGCCAAAAACTATAAATATTTAGAAATAATTTAATTACGGAAGCCGCAACGTATCAAAGCAGAAAATACGTTATATAAACACATTCCAACGGTAAATATAATGGATACACCGATATCATTAAGGCTTATAGTCCCTTGAACATCTAGCCGAAATTAAATTGTCACAACTCTCGTACCCGCCTGGGCGACAGTACGACTCTCCGCCGTGCCGGCTGACTTTTAAATCCATTTTCTTTGCGAATATTGATAGATTTACTTATGCTATGTTCACTTTAAAGAATCTTTAACCACCAATTCTTATATGTAAAAATGTTTCTAAAGATCCAAACCGTTTCGAATGAGTAGGGAAAAGTTGCGAATGTGAATTGTTGAATGTAATATTTTTTTTAGACAAAAGTATTAATTGCACGAAAAGAAAAAAACAATAGTTGATAATGTTGGTCATGAAAAAATGAATCTATAATAAACATGCTGCGGTCTTCCCGTCCGATTATAATTTGGGTGTCTTCAAGGCTAGAGTGAATAGACTTTTAATGAACTAGTGAGCCTCACCATCAAATATTGCATCGCTACTTACCATCAGGTGGGATCACAGTCAAGCACTAATTGATCTCAATAAAAAAAAAACATATTTTTTTTCAAACTTATTAACTTAGCCGTTACCAAGGAGTAGGCTTCAGAAAATTACTGTTTTATTGCACTACTCGGGCGCATGGGCCTTAATTGATAGATGATAGATACCGATTGACATCGATTTAACGCCATAAATTCGACATAGAGAAAAATAACATATGTTTTATGCTGATAATTGCTTGATAGTTTTTTACAGTGGTATTAAATAACCGTTTAATAATTATCGTTATTAGTTACCCAGTCATAATGTTGTTATGTAAATAGAAAACGTCTAAAACATTAGTAAAAATTGAGTATTTTCTTTAACTTCTATTCTTGACAATTACAAGAAACACACTTATAATAAGACTATTAAGACTAGCATCTACCCGCAGCTTCGTATAATATTTTAAAAATACTTATATTCGATACTTTTATAAGGATCTTCTGTTAGTAAACAATGATCAAGATCTCTTAATCAAACTTGATTTATTGAACCAGTGTTGACTACATCAGATTTCATTTTGCCCTAATAATTTCCCATTATTTACCAAAAACCGGGTACTCATTCCGGCTACATGCTGTTAACCAATAGCATTTTACCCAGCTCAATCCTATCACATCAAGTTCAGCCACAGAGCAAATAAAACAGTATGCTCAGCATTACTACGGTAACTAATATTCATTAGTTTTTTTTATCTTAAAACAATCCAGGATACTGGGTTTTTGAGTTTTTAAGGTTCCGTACCTCAACAGGAAAAACGGAACCCTTAAAGAATCACCTTGTTGTCCGTCCGTCTGTTTGTCTGTCAAGACCCTTTATCTCAAGAGCACGTGGAGGTATCAAGTTAAAATTAAAACCATATACTCAGGTCTGCAATCCCTTTAAGCTGTGAAAAAATCAAATCCCTAAGTTTACGAATTAAAAAGATACAGCCTTTTTATGTCGCAAAAAACGGATATTTTGATACTCTCAAAGATCGAAATTCATAGGGTACTTCCCGTTGACCCAGAATCAAGGTCACAGCACAGGTATAGGAATAAATCTGAAAACAGTAAACTTTTTGTTACCTACAACACAAAAAAAAAATTGCTATTCGGAAAAATTTTTGTGACTCTATTCGGGAATTGTAGTTTCCACGGAACCCTCAGTGAGCGAGTCCGACTCACACTTGCCCAGTTTTTTTATTAATTGATATTAACCAGTGCTTGACTGCGATCCCACCTGATGGTAAGCAGTGATACCAATCGTTGATGGTGAGGCGCACTAGTTTATTAAGAACCTATTCTTCTTTCCAACAAGAACACTTTCCATTTCCTCAAAATCACGGAAACTGTCAAAGAACAATCTTATCTAAAATCCATAACTTATAGAGGTGGTAAGTAGTGAAAGGTTAGAGGTGCAACCACTTTTCTTGCGTAAAATCCCGCAAACCGGAGAAACTATTTTCCTTCAATCAATTTTCTTCCAACGTTTTTACCTTTGCCATATCAATGCAATGTTATTTAGCAATTTTAGATAAGTAGATATATAGGCAATCACTTGCATCTACACAACGTGAGAAATTGAGAGCATTTGAGAAATGAGTTTATAATTATAGGCTGTATGGTGTGTGGTCGTTGCCTGGCGGTGTAAAAGTTTAATCTGTCAAAATAAAATTTAGCGGCAAATTTTGTGTTGCCAGACTTTTTGTAAGATAAAATGTATGATTAGCCTTTTTACACGACTGCCCCAAAAAAGGTGTGTTATGTTTTCAGGGTTTATGTATGTGTGTATGTATGTGAGTTTCTTTATTTCACCACAACTTTTATATGACTGAACTGGTTTACATGTATGGGTTATCGTTAGAATCCTTGCATTGTCCCGAGTAATATAGGCTATAGAAAAAATATAGAAATGCAATGTGGTGGGTATGATAAATAAATGAACACTCACCCAATTTTTATTTATTTAATTAATTTACATAAAATCATGCCTTTTTTTCTCAGCAGGGAAACCGAATAAAAGAATGCCTAACCCAGATATTGAACTCAACACCTGGACTCAGCAATGGCTCTTTTAATGAATTATTTCCTGTAAGTAATGTTAAATGTCACGCATTACTGAGAAATCATCTAATTAACAAGCAACTTTATTAAGATGGAATTTTCAAGATGGAATTCAAAGTGCGCGTAAAATTATATTATTACATATAAGGCTTCGCATTAAACCTAAAGGAAATAACTTATTATGAATGTTGAAGAATGTGTGTTTTTCGCATTTTATATTATTTATGGTCAATAATAATTTTACGATTATGTATCCTGTTCGTATTAAGATACATACATAATCATCCCATAAATATACAATCTGTGCGATATTAAAATTAATCGCATTTAAGACCATCATATCCCATTTCCTTCACTTGTATAATTTCCTTTTACATTGCTTAGCAATATCTAAGTACTTTGAGTCCTTTAGAAAACAAACAAGTATACATTACTAAATATGGAAAAGCACACTAGTTTTCCTTTTCTTTTATAGAGCCTGGCCATATTTCAACACGGAAAAAAATATCTTCCAACCTAATCGTAGAAAGAAAATATGGACGCTACCCTTGCACCACACGTATATTTAGTTCTTAATGTTCCGTACCTAAAGGGTAAAAACGGAACCCTATTGCTATCACTCCGCTGTCCGTCTATCTGTCACCAGGCTGCATCTCATGAACTTTGATGGCTGGACAGTTAATATTTCAGCTGCCGCTAAAACAACTATAACGGAACAATACTAAAACGGAAAAAAAAAAAATATTTAAGTGAGTCTTCCATACAATAAACATGATTTCTTTGCCGCTTTTTGCTACGAATGGTACGGAACATTTCGTACGCGATTCCGACTCGCACTTATCCGGTTTTTTTTTATAATATTTAACCCATCACGCTAACACTTAACAGTTTATTAAAAACGGCATTTATATTTTGATTCTTTGTCCCCTAAGGCCAAAAAAAAACATTTGTCTAAACTGGCAACACTAACGCAATTAGTTCGAAATTCAAAAAAACATTTAAGCAGGTACGCCATCTTGCGTCAAGTGCGAGCCGCATCAATTTTCTTGTCATAGTGCACACTAATTATATTGATTAATGTGTCTAACTTGAACTTATACATTATGTAGCATTATGGTCTTATGTAAGTCTTATGTCATGTTTGACATATGACCTTAAATTAGGTTCGCGTGTTCATTTTTTGTTGTAATTATTGTTTGTTTGATAATCATTTGGTTTAAGGTTAAGGGAACTTAGACGTAATATATTGTTGTTCATTATATGCCTTATAATATATTTATATTAATGACGTGGTATGCCCTACATGCAGTTTTCAAAATAAAATTATAGTTTTTTTTTTAATTATTCTTCACCAGAAATAATTAAAAAAAAGTTGACAGTGTCAAAAAGTTCAAAACAAGGTCACTCTGATAAACTTAGAAAAGCAGATATGAATTGATAAATTCACATTGGTCCATTGTTACAAAATATCCCTTAATGCCTCGCACGCAATTTCTATGTAATTGTGCGTTTTACGTAAATAATCAAAAAAAGAATTTAAAAATAAAATAAAATATTATAAATTAGATTATTTTTTTTCTAGGATTAGGATATATTATATTTTTTTTTCCTAGAATTTTTCTAGGAAAAACAAACAGAAACCATCGGCCAAAACAATTGGCGCGGGGTTAATACTAAGGGTGAGTTGCACCATTTAACTATAACGATAACAAAGCCGTTAACAGATGTCAAATCGTCGTTTGGTTATTGTTATAGTTAAATGGTGCAACTCACCCTAAACTTATAATATTTTTACAGTACCTGACTGGTAAAATTGATATGTTTGCATAAGCATAGCATATTCAGCCCTTGTAATATTCCCACTGCTGGAACTCAGGCCTCCTCCCTAGAAGACGGAATGGGCCGTAATCCACCACGTGGGCCAAAGTGCGTTTTGTTGGATGTCAAATGTCCTGTTTCGTCACGATCTTTTCATTCACCGTTTTGAGAGCTATGGTGATGAAATTACACATGAAACCCCTGGCTGAGGTTGAACCCGCGACCTACAACTTGTAAGCCGGGGCACCGCTGAGTGGCCATCACTGTTGCTTCATCATCATCATCATCAGCCTTTATAATGTTCCCACTGCTGGGACTCAGGCCTCCTCTCTAGGAGAGGAAATAATAATAATAAAATAATATTCCACAACTATCACACAACGCCGTCTAGTCCCAAGGTAAGCAGAGCTTGTGTTATGGGTACTAGACAACTGATAAACATACTTATATATTTCTAAATAAATTACACCCAGATACAGAACAAATGATTATGCTCATCACACAAACATTTGTCCTGGGTGGGAATCGAACTCACGACCTCCGGCATAGCAGTCAGGGTCACTAAGCACTACACCAACAGGCCAGTCACCACCATGCGGGCCCAGTGCGGGTTGGTCACTGTTGCTTGCAATACTATAAACAGAAAAAAAAGAAAAGATTCAGATGTGTACTTCCAGAATCTACTTCGGACAAGTAAAAATCTCGAACATTTGATATTCGTTTAGAAAATGCAACACGGATTTTAATTTCAACACACAAACAACAGATTGCCTACAACGACCCTCACTAAAAATCTTGAACAAGACTTAAGAATACAAAATTAGATAAAATCAATGTTTCCTTTGATTCTCACAAGTCACACCGTATCTCCGCCATCTCTGCCTGGTCCCCAACGATTGTACCGTAACGATAAATATGTATTACCGGATAAATCTCACAGATTTATTAAATCTCTTGTATCTTACTACAAAAATAAACCTGTGTTTTGTTACTGAAAAACTTTGGAACCTCAAAATTAAACCCTAACATCTTTGCCACAAAATTCAAAATTACTTATCTTACACTTATACGGTAACACAAAACCTTAGACATAACAATTTTAAACTCTAACGTTTTCATTACAAGTGTTATAATCGCATGTCTTGTCAGCGATGTGACCGTTCTCACAAAAACAATGGAAAACAATAATTAGGTTAAAATAGTTGAATTATTTCACACAATTTGTGAACACACGTTCATGCGTGCTTGTAATTTATACTTTAATTACTGCCCTTGTAACAGTGCGATAATAACCCATAATAACTACGTAACGCACTAAACGTCTCTTGCAGAATATGGCAATAATGAACAAACTCACAAACGGCAAAGAAAACAGCGTGAGAAATCTTTGCCATTCCGCCAACGCTTGCATTGTCAAAAGCCCTAAATATTTCAGATTAACCACGTGACAATTCGGTAGTGCATTCCATTTTTGACAAACCCCGCGTTCCGAATTGCGTCAAACGCGATTATATCGCGAATCCGACCAACGCGCTACGTCACAAACAGTAATCAATAATCCTTATATTTTGTGACTATTACATTCCGTCGGATTCGCGATATAATCGCTTTTGACGTAATTCGGAACTAAGGGAAAATGTCCCCTAACATGACGCGCAACGCTGTCAAATTGTCCGGCATGTCCCGCGTCACGTTGATGCGTTGTAAAATGTTTGGGGGCAAGTTGCGGGACACTGGGCAAAGTTGTGGCGTTACGTACATTGAGGGGACAAAATGTCCCGTAATGCATCTGAGACTACGGCTGTAATAATTAAGAGAATTACAGAACGCGAGTTTTATAATGCGCAAAAGTATATGATCCACTACAGTAAACAGAATCAGAAAAATAAATATAATATTATTCTTTACCTATGATAATGTTAGATAAATAGTGTGTTCAAAATATAATACCGCTAATTTAGTATGTGTAAGAATAAAATCACAAAGATGCCTCTAAAAATTACTTTTATCACTTAAAAACTGCACTAATATAAGCATCAGCCTTTTAATGTTCCCACTGCTGGGACTCAGGCCTCCTCTCTAGGAAAGGGAATGGGCCGTAATCCACCACACGGGCCCAGTGCGGATTGGTGAATGTCACTTGTCTTCTCTTGTCTTTTCTTCGAATTTTTGGTTCTAGGACATGCCGGTTTCCTCACGACTAATAATACATGCAATCAATCTGATTGTTTGTCAGATTAGGCTGTTATCACACTGCCACGCCGCAGCGTGGTGTGTGAATGCGTGTCTTAACGTTGCTTGTATCTCCGTTTGTATAGAAAACACGCACAGTCCAAAACACTGAAAATGCATGAACGCGCTGTGTGAAACGTTCAGTGTGTTGGACTGTGCGTGGGTGCGGGGCGACACGCATGGTGTGGCACACAGAGTCTCGTATTACCATGCGTGAATTTGTATGAAATGAGTTCGTGCCTGCGTAAATTTACCAAACGCACCTAGACGCATGAGTGGGTAAAAAACCCGCACGGTGATGCAGATCCGGAAATCAGAAACGTTTAATTTCAAATAGACCAGTTATAGGCACTTTTGAATTGTCAAAATGTCGGTCAGTCAAACAAGTGAAGCTAAATTGCACGTTCCAAAGAGTAGGTCTCTATGGAGAAGAACGAGCAAGAAACTCTATGGACACTCTTTTAAATCGTATTGAGTTACATGAATCTTCGTTATATATTTCTTTTTTGCTTCTATTATGTAGGTTGTCCCTCAAGTGCATGAGTAGGTGCGTTTATACGCGCTACGCTGCGTGGTGCATTGCAGTGTTATAACCGCCTTATTCTACAAGCGACATTTTACAATTATAGTATTTTAAAAGGATGTTGATTGGCAGAAACACCTCTGATTCAAAACCTACCATTACTATTGTACAAACAAGATCTCGTGCATGTCCCTATCCTAACCTCTTCCTGACACGAGTTGCCCAACTCGAGTCACGACGCGAGTGACGGGAGTGACACGAGTGGATGCTACTGCGAACTAGGGCACTAGTTTTAACTTTCTAAACACTAGGAACACTACTTTGATTACTATGTTTATAGTAATTGAAGTTTTCGTTTCCGAGAGGTTAATTTATTTGGTAACTTATAAAAATGCTGTGGTTTCAATTCAATTAATGCCCACTGCATTAGGTTGTAGTTTAATTTTGTAATAAAATCTGTAATTTGTAAATCGCTAAAATGCTTCATATTTTTTTTGTAACTGGACTTTTTTTAATGGTGGGAAAAATCAACCAATGACAACCCCCGCTCTTGGGCGGAGCGGGAGATAGTGTCAAACTCTTACTGACTAAAAGCCCAGTCCTTTCCTTCTAGCCTTCATACCGGGGCTTCATAGCAACATGCAATTTAAATTTCTAGTTACGTTACAAAAAAGAAACTTTATTGCGATCCGTATTTAAATCTTTGAGATTCCATTCGGAAATTGAATTGTTTTCACAGGTAAGTTTGTGCGAAACCCTCAGGGCTGCGTTCAAAATTGAGTTAAGAGTTAACTCTAATGACGTCATTGGGTGATTACTCTACCCTGGTCCCCCTAAATCTGCTGTCAATGTCAAGCATATTGCCGCTTACTCCAACCTACCCTGCTCAAAGTTAGAGTTAGTTGGGTTAACTCTAGGACAGCTACTCGAGTTATTTATGAACGACTCTGGGTTGCAACTCTACTCGACTCTGGTTATTTTTGAACGCACTACAGTACGCAAGTCCGACTCGCACTTGTTCGGTTTTTTTAAACCAAGATAAGGCAATAAGTGGGTACCATTTTTACGACATGCACATTGCAACCTCACCATATTACAATCAACTTCAAAACTCATCACAACCAAATCATTTATGAGATGCACAAAGTAAGATAGTTTAGACTTTCAAAACGGTAACACAATAGTTAATTTTGGACTTTAGATACCCATCTTAATTAAAAGTGAGATCCCACGACAGTCGGTAGCGTTGAAAGGTTGCAATGTGATACTGGCGTGATTACGCTGGGTAGGGCTGCTACAAACATTCAGAAATCGGAAACGTTTATTTCAAATAGACCAATTACAGGCACTTTTAAATTGTCAGAATCTCGGTCAGTAATGTGTACAAATAATAGTGCCAAAGCATAGATCTCTATGGAAAAGAACGTGCAAGAAACTCCGTGGACACTCTATTTAAATCATATTATGAGTTACATAAATCTTTGTTACATATATTTCTTATCGCTTCTAATAACAGGAACCTCCCGAACTTGCCATGTCCGGTGAGGACCTGTGTCATGCGGAAGGTAAGGACGCCGTGAAGTTTTTCCAGCCACGCCTCAAAGAGGGGTCTTACCGCCATAATTGTGTAACACGCCTGATTTGTACGTAGAACGACGACTACAAATGTAGTTTCCACACTAAATGTATGGAGACCGAAGCCACGCGCCCAAATCGGCGTACGTGGCACAGGCCGTCACCCTCCCGGCTAACTGTCCTAACCAGCAATTGATGTTTTTTCAAGGCAACCGTTTTTCTTTTGGGCGTTAAAATCATGTTTCTGTACTTGCGTTGTAGCTTAATTAATGAATCAATATGTGTTTTATATTGCTCTTGGATTATTCTTTAAGTTAGTAGTGGCCCTAAAGTCCTAAGGTTCGAAGATAGTAAGGATATTTTTTCCCTTCTTTTACACTTACGCAAAACAAAATAATATGTGAATATCTTCTAAACGGTAAACGACACAGATACGACGATTAGAGAGAACTTATTCGAAATAATGTTATGAACACGTTGATAATATCAGTGAGATACGCCGCCCAAGTCGTCGACGGCGCGCACTGTTCCCGCGCGCCTCAAGGAGTTGTCAGCAACAGCAGGGACCCAGCCGGGTCGAAGTCTACTGGGGCCAGGGTTATCCGAAAGGGTGCTTGAGCCCCGGTATGAAGGCTTGAAGGAACGGGATGGGTTTTTTAGTCAGTAAGATTCTGCAACTATCTCCCGCTCCGCCCAAGAGCGGGGGTTGTCATAGGATGATTTTTCCCATCGGAAAAAAAGTGCAGATACGCCAGTTTGTGAGATACGACAGTTAGCGGGAGGGTGACGACATGTGAGCAGTGTAGTTTTACCTTTACAGTTCATAAACCGATAAAACCCATAGTATGACCGTGACAATCAACAATCATCAAATTCCCAACAATTTTCTGTTTTATTACGTAATTGATCATAACTTTGTATTGTCTACATTTCGCCCCATCGTGTCATAGACGTCACTCATGATTCGTTACTGCGCTTGCTGCATGTATCTAACAATGACGACGGAGACGATTGGCTCGCCAATGTATGGAATGCGCAAAGCGATCCCCACTCTGACGCCGAGCGCTCAAGATCCGTGCCAATAATTGTAGCTGGGGTTCAACAAAACTGCATCATTGCCCAGTGCATCGTCGGCCTAATTTCCATGTGGAAACGCCACCATTCTCCCATTGTTCTCAAAGGTGCTACATTCATATCATACCGGCTAATTTCCTAGTCGCAGCCCTGTACAGTTTTGCATTGAAATGTCACCGTCAAGTACGCTATAGGTCGTCTGCGTGATGTACTTTAATTCAATATACTCGGGTATTGACGCCGGAGGGTTGGCAGTATTGAGCAATGGTACCAACCTCTAATTGTCTCAGTAAACTAGCACATAGGGATGGGACAAAAGAACGAAATAAACTGTCATCATCATTATTATTATTGTACCTATTTTTTATGCCAATAAAGATTATTATTAGCCTTTTTAATGTTCCCACTGCTGGGACTCAGGCCTCCTCTCTAGGAGAGGGAATGGGTCGTAATCCACCACGCGGGACCAGTACGGGTTGGTAAATAAACTGTAAATATTTATAATCAACCTTTTAATATTCCCACTATTGATACTCAGGCCTCCTCTCTGAGAGAAAGAAAGGGCCGCAACGCGGGTCCAGTGCGGTTTGGTGAATGTCACATAAAAAAAGAAAACAAATATTTTTATTTCTCATAGGCCTACATGGGCACTTATAAAACGTCAGGAGCTACTACTATTAGGACATGCCGGTTGCCTCATATTGTTTTCCTTCACCGTTTTAAGAGCAGTAGTCATAAAATAATTTACACAAAGTAATGCACCTGACTGGGTTTAGACCACAAGAGAGATTAGAATGGCCTTGTGGGTGGGGCAGGCGAGCCACGAAGTAAGGCAATGCTCATAGTTCAACTACCAATAGCAAACTTGCGATCTAAGTGTGCGTGGTCTGTTAGTTGCGTGGAGTTAAAGGGTGTGAGACAAGCAGCGACACCTTTTTACTACAAATCGGAAAGTATTTCCTTTCTACAAATACAAATATTTTTATTTGTTAAACAAGATGGTTTTAGGTACAGATGTTCATTATTATGAAGGAACGCTATATCTAGCCGTTATCGGCGTACAAATATTTTTTTCATGCATGCTAATTATAAAGGGTGTAAGGGACAGCCCTCCACAAACTTTAAGGGCTTGCTCAGTAGACGAAACTGAACAACCTTCCACAAGACTTTTTTACAGGAACCAAAAAAAAAATCCACCTCACCATACAAAATGATAAACTTGATTGGACAGTTTGTATGGCGAGGCCGATTTTTTTTTTCGTTTCCTAAAAAAATTTTTTGTGGAATGTTGTTCAATTTCGTCTACTGAGCAAGCCCTTAAAGTTTGTGGAGAGCTGTCCCTTAGACCTTGTATTCTAACCTCTTTCATCTTTTTTGTGGTTTGGACCCACGATATACTCGTATCTACTTACTTTTAAGGCTTTGACAGTAACCTTAGTCTTTGCAACGTCTCTCTTCACATAAACGTCTGCAGTTAAATATGTTAACATAGGCACGGATTATGTAACGTTTACATAGGGTTTTCAATGACATCTGTTACCAATGAAAGGTAGTATTTGTTCTTCCTTACAACTACTATACGAAAAGCGAAAGTGATAGTATTTTGTGATGTGTACGTTGGACTGACGAATGTATGAAACTTTGTGATGCGTAATGTAAGAAATCAATTTTGGCTTGAAAATTTGATGCCTTTTTTTAAGGTAGGACTTTCTTTTTAATTGATATAAACTAATGCTTGACTGCGATCCCACCTGAAATCATTTAATGACTTCTTTCTGGGGACGTATCAGACTTTTACTGACTAAAACCACATTTATCTTCCTTCAGTTGCCTTTTGCGTTCTAGAACCACGAGTAACCCTTTCACATACTTTTCTCCATCATTGGCACTACTGAACCCTACGGTTTGTTGACACCTCTGAGGCGCGCGTGGGCGGACAGTGAGCAATGGGTAGCTCGCTGTCCGGCCGTCCGGTAACTGTCCGGACCAAGCCCAAGTCGTCGACGGCGCGCACTGTTCCCGCGCGCCTCAAGGAATTGTCAGCAACAGCAGGGACCCAGCCGGGTCGAAGCCTACTGGGGCCAGGGTTATCCGAAAGGGCGCTCGAGCCCCGGTATGAAGGCTAGAAGGAATGGGGTGGGTCTTTTAGTCAGTAAGAGTCTGACACTATCTCCCGCTCCGCCCAAGGCGGGGGATGTCAATGCATGATTTTTTCCCACCATAAATAGAAAAAAAAAAAAGCCGCGCGTGGGAATTCGATAACTTAAGAGACATTTAAAACCTTTCGGTTCAAAAATATTGTACACTAGCTTTTTCCCACCACTTCGCCCGCGTAAATAAAACATAGCCTTATCACTCAGGAACCAAGCAGTTTTCTATCGGCGAAAAAATTTAAGCAATCGGACCAGCCCCCCTAGCCAAGTTACAACCGTTTCGCTTGCGCCGAACGCTTCGAGTTGACCTTGCCGCCAATTCTTTTGTTGTGACGTGACTGAGCGTTAAGACGATTTCATTCCCGTACATTTAAAACTTTCTACAAGCGTTAACTATTGCAGATCAGCAACTTGGCTAGGAGTACTGTACTTCCAGAGATTACCTCCTACAAACAAATAAAGAAACTTTACCTCTTTATTATATTAGTGTAGATTAAGCCTCAGATCGATGGTAACACACAGTCTGAGCTATCTAGAGTACTATGGAGGGTTTTTTTCTTAATTGATAGGCTTGCGTTTGTCCACCATATCAGCTGATGGTAAGCGATGATTGGCCCGATGCTACCTAGAATATATATAATAATAATAATATTCCACAACTATCACACAACGCTGTCTAGTCCCAAGCTAAGCAGAGCTTGTGTTATGGGTACTAGACAACTGATAAACATACTTATATATTTCTAAATACATACATATTATAGATAAATTACACCCAGACACAGAACAAAGGATTATGCTCATCACATAAACATTTGTCCTGGGTGGGAATCGAACCCACAACCTCCGGCATAGCAGTCTGGGTCACTAACCACTAGACCAACAAGCCAGTCTGATGATGCCTAGAAGTAACCTATTGACTCTATTCTATTTAAATAGGCTAGCTTATACTGTTTTGTTACCACTACTCATAAAAAAAAACTCGGCTAGTTTCCACCCATACATACACAAAGGTGTCCGGATTGTCCGGACTAAGCATTTCGCTTCATTCTTTATACCACCTACATCGAAAGGAACCATTTGCCTGCTGCGGTCTTCCCGTCCGTTTTTAATTTAGGTGTCTTCAAGGCTACAGTGAACTACTGCACTTCACCATCAACGATTGCATCATTGCTTACCATCAGGTGGGATCGCCGTCATCACTAAGAAAAAAGACCTAATATCAGTCATACAATAGAATTTGCAGTTACAGCAAATCGATAATTTCAAAAGCAACTTCGAATTATACTAATTCAGTTTCTCACCAATACGATGCAATATTGGCAAACCACAAACATTTGCCCTTTGCCCACGCCCACTAAGTTAAGAACCATAAACAATAGAATAGATCACAGAGCGTCACAGTCGGGGGACAACAATGAACTGTTTATCCTAAGATTGAACATAATTTGTGACTTAATGAACACTATTATCTATTGTAAAAGTCTAGTGGGCAAGGGCGTAGTGTTAGCGGAAAGCGGAAGCGGGTTCTTGAGCTGAGCGGATGGAAAGTTTCGAACTCCTGTACTTTAACATAGATAAATGTGTAATGATTTTTACATCACATTTTGCAGCGATGCTATCGCGCGTTTCGTAAACGCATGACAGCATCGCTATTAACGCGTGTTAGTCGCATTTTTAAGCGCTATAAAAAAGATGCCAGCGTGCTACAACATTGCGACTGCTTCGCTACAGAAAGTCACCGTGGGCGAGAGCCCTTAGAGAGGATTTTCCAAAATTCACCCCCTAAGAGAATTTGTCGTCCGACCGTCCGGTAATTGTCCGGACCGAGCCCAAGTCGTCGACGGCGCGCACTGTCCCCGCGCGCCTTAAGGAGATGTCAGCAAAAGCAAACTCAGCTGGGTTGAAGCCTGGGGCTAGGATTAGCTCCGAAAGAGAACCTCGGCCCTGGTACAAACGGCAAGAAGGAACGGGGTGGGTTTTTTAGTCAGTAAGTTTTTAAGTCAGAAACTATCTCCCGCTCCACCCAAGGGCGGGGGATGTCATTTGGACGAATTCCGCCCACCAAAAAAATCCCTAAGAGAATAAAACAGGGGTTTAAAGCATACAGAAAGCTACTTTTATACGAGCGAAACCATTTGCAAAAGCTAGTCGCATATAAAATCGCTCCGCTAGCACTGCCACCTGTCCTCACAATCACCTAATGAGGGAATCTCCACGTTTCATCCACGCGGGAAGATGTTTCGACAGCATCCATTGTTCCACGAAGAATATGCAACAAATTATTACTTGACAGAATTAGGGGCTTTCAGATGCCCTTGGTGCTGATGAATATCTTTAAGAACATTGATTATAATCATCGTTTTGGTTTAATTGTGAATGTGGAAATGTACCTTGAAACAAAATGTCGAAACTTATAACTGTTCGTGTGAGTGTCAATTCCCGAATGGAGTCCCGAAGATTTTTCCGAATTGCAAAAAAAAATAATTTTTGTGACATCCTATACTTGAGGAGCAGTGGTGACCGAGCGGTAATGGCCCCGACGAGTTGTAGGCCGCGGGTTCGAACCCAGCCAGGTGCATTAATTTATTTTTATCAGCACTGCTCTCAAAACGGTGAAGGAAAACATCGTGAGGAAACCGGTTATGTCCTAGAACCAAAACATTCGAAGATATGTTACATTCTCCAACCCGCGCTGGGCCCGCGTGGGGGATTACTTCCCATTCCCTCTCCTAGAGAGGAGGCTTGAGTCCCAACAGTGGGAACATTAAAAAGGCTGATGACGATTATGATTCCTATACTTACCTGTGCTATAAGATCTTGCTTTATGTCTTTCAGAATTCTGGGTCAACGGGAATTATTCTATGAATTTTGATTCCCACTTTCAACGATACGAACGGTCGATATTTTTTTTTTATTGTTGATAGGTTCGCGCTTGACCGCTATCTCACCTGATGGTGATGTATGATTTTTGACGTAAAGGACATAAACGTTAAACGGACATAACTTTTTTGTATAGCTAACTTAGAAGAGCGCCTTCAAATTAGCCGCAGTATTCGCTCGGTACTTTGCCGCTAAAAAAAAAGAGAGCCTTCAACTCTCTTAGGGACCGCAGACCTGAGTGTATGGTTTTAAGGCTTATAGTTCCTTGAACCATCTGACCGAAATTAAATGAACGCAACTCTCGCACCAGCCTAGGCGGCAGTACGCATACCTGTGCATTTATTTGCGGCCAGCAGCGCACGGAAAGCGCGCGGCTGACCTTTAAATCCATTTTCTTTGCGAAATATTGATTGATTTACATATGCCATGTTCACTTTGAAGAATATTTAACCACCAATCTTTATGTGTAAAAATGTTTCTAAAGATCCAAGCCGTTTCGAAGGAGTAGGGAAAAGTTGCGAAATGGCTAAATATTTTTTTTTAGACAAAAGTATTAATAGCACGAAAAAATCAAATGTTGATAATGTTGTTCATGAATCTATAATAAACATTTTTTTCCAAACTTATAAACCTGGCCGTTACTAGGAGTAGGCTTCAGAAAGTCACTGTTTTATGGTACTTTTCGGGCACTTGGGCCTTAATTTCAACTCGATACTTCCACGCGTTCCCGAGATAAATGGATCAGTTAATTTTAAGTTCATTCACTCTCGACTTGAAGATTCCCGGGTTGTAGCTATCAAGAAACACAGACTCCGGCAAGGAATTCCACTCCCTAGCCGCACGCACAATGAATGTGTTCCCAAACCTTTTGTGCGTGTAGGTGGGATATCCACCATATACCGGTGGCGCATAGCCGTACGTCTGGTAGTCCGATGATGGAACCTCATAACAATTTGCTCGAATATATCCACGTTCACGTGTAACCTGATCGTAGATAAATTACAGATGTTCGACGGTTCACGATTCTCCACCATTTACGTTGAGCGTGACAATTGGCAACACTTATGTGTAGTTAAGGCATCGCCAATGAGTGGGTGCATCGAGTCGTGATAACACGCAAAATATACTTTGTGTACCTAGTAGATTTAGCTAAAACATTGCATGTAGGTAACGTGATGGATTCAATTTGAGAGAGCTCAAAATCGGTAGGTTTAATTTGATATTCAAAAATGTTGTATTTAAAAACCCGGCCATATGCGAGGAGGGTTCCGTATCTGCTGAGCTGAGCGAGTCCAATGACCTGTAGTTAGTTAGTACGTAACGCGAACTACTACCTACAGATAAATTAATTTCGTAAATGCGTAAATTAATACGAGTTTTTAAAAAAGGTACTTTATTTTTAAATTTTATCTTTACAAATCGATAGTGTTTCATGTACCGGATCGACCCTCCACGGGATTAAAATGATTAAAATTTAGCGGTGTATAAACCTATATAATTAATACTCATCAAGTGCGCCTCAAGGAGTTGTCAGCAACAGCAGGGACCCAGCCGGGTCGAAGCCTACTGGGGCCAGGGTTATCCGAAAGGGCGCTCGAGCCCCGGTATGAAGGCTTGAAGGAACGGGATGGGATTTTTAGTCAGTAAGAGTCTGACACTATCTCCCGCTCCGCCCAAGAGCGGGGGTTGTCATAAGATGATTTTTACTATCGAAAAAAAAAAAAAAAAAAAGTCCATTAAAAAAAAATCAAACACAAAAGGGTTAAGTGAGTTGTTATGGCCATCTTCTGGTTCCAGCATCTGATCAGCTCCATGTCATAAAAGTTTTACATTGTCATCTGATTTACACATGCAAAATTTTATCTCAATCGGTAACAGGGAAGTGGATCAAATTGAATTTGCAAGATTTGATTACAAACAAACAAACATCGGGACAGGTGAAACTAAGGGTGAGTTGCACCTAACTATAACGATAACAAAGCCGTCAACAGTTGTCAAATCGTCGAATTGACCAATAGGAGGCCGTTTCACGGCTTGTTATGGTTTGGTTAACGTTAAAGTTAAATGGTGCAACTCACCCTAAATAAATGCTTGTAAAAAACAGGAGAATGGTTTTCGCCAAGGAATTTAGCTTCAGATTATCAACACATATACATTCCTTTACTTGGTGAATTGCCAAATATAAGTAGTGTCTGACATATAGTGCTAGCGCCGGCAAACGGCCTCGATCTACGGTCTGCAAGTATGCACACAAGACTATAGATATGTTTGAACATATACAAAATATAGGTATATGTGCACTCAAATGCATTCGTGTAGGGACTGCAAATTCATTCATGATAAATGATATTTATTTTGCAAATAGGATTTAAATAGCACTTTTACTTGTCAATTATTTTTCGCCAGTTTAAACTAGATGAGGCCGGTGTTTCCTAGCTGACTACCCTGAGATGAAACACCGAAACTCAAGGGTCTAAGTCTCTTTTAAAGTCCATACAACAAATATATAATGGTCAAATGACATGAGTACCATGGATTTGTCAGTATTGCGAGCTCAACTCACGTCTGTTAGGGAGCTTTACGGTATTATCAATTACTAGCTTTTGCTCGCAGCTTTGCCGGCGTACATAAAATATAGCCTATGTCGCTTAGGAATAAAGCAGCTGTCTATCGGGGCCATAATTTTAGCAATCGGTCCAGTACTTTCAGAGACTACCTCCTACAACCAAAAAAAAAACAAACTTTACCTCTTTATTATATTGTTGTAGTCTATTTTTGAAGTCTCTTGTTATGTATGTTCCTATCTTTTTACTTTAGAGAAAGTGATGTTCTTATACAAAGCATAAGTCAAATAGGTAATATGTGGAGTACTGAAGCCACATATAGGCTGGTGCTGCAAAAGCTATCTGGCAGCTTTGGACTTAGTAGAAAGGGGTACGTAGAGGATAATTGGTTATCCACATTAAGTTAATACTAATCTACAAAGCCTGAAGCACAGGTATAGGGTAGTCAGCCTTTCGGTATTTGGAGAATGTGCGCAGGAATTACATGACTTATTTCCACCATCACCTTTCTACCACCGGAAAATGTGACGTACGGTGAGTGTCCACCCTTACACTGTTAACACCTCCACGGTCCGGACTAAGCGTTTCATCTCGAACTTTATACCACGTATATCGAAGGACTGGAACAATTTGCAGCAGTCTGCTTGCCTGATTATAATTCAGGTGTATTCAGGGCTAGAGTGAGTAAGCTCTTAATAAACTAGTGCATTTCACCATCAATGATTGCATCACTGCTTACTATCAGGTGGGATCGCAGTCAAGCACTGTTTTATATCATTAAAAGAATCGTTTGTTATCGAAAGACATATCTTAATGACTATTTTTGTAATCTCTTGTTTGTATTTTTATATTATTATGCTTTAGAGAAAGTGATGTACTGTTTTTGCTTGACAATCCAATACAAATTATATATATTTACAATACAATAATTAGGGTTCTGTACTTCTAAAGGAAAAAACAGAACCCTTAAAAGATCACTTTGTTGTCCATCTGCCTGTCTGTCTGTCAAGACCCTATATCTCGGGAACGCGTGAAGATATTGAGTCGAAATTATAACCATTTACTCAAATTTGCAGTCCCTTGAAGCTGTGAAAAAAGCCTCACCATACAAAATGATAAACTTGATAGGACAATTTGTATGGCGAGGCCGATTTTTTTTTCGTTTTCTGAAAAATAATTTGTGGACGGTTGTTCAGTTTCGTCTACTGAGCAAGCCCTTAAAGTTTGTGGATGGCTATCCCTTACACCTTGTATTATAAACTTACTTACCCAAGACATTCGCAAATTATTTCTACAACCAAAAATAAATCACGTTCTTTGCTATCTGTACAACGCGCCATAAGAAGCATTGTATGTTAAACCGACTGTTTTGTTCCGAGTGAGTAGTGCCACTGTCTGTCTGACAAAAACTACTAAATTATGACTTTATTGTAACACTCAGAGAAACATGTCGTTAACTCTATTGTATTGCCTCGTCTTGGATATTGCAATTAAACTGGAGAATAATCTAGATAAAAAATAGATAGAATAATTCTTTATTGTACACCAAAAATAAAGCAGTTACTTATGAAACTTACAATTAATAGTGTGTCACTGTCACAATGGGCGGTATTATCGCTAAAAGCGATTTTTTACAGACAACCTTTGGATGGAATTGACAGAGAAGGAGAAAAAGTAACGCAGGTAGTTCGTGGTGTACTATTTACATATATACAATACATAAACTAGCAAAATTACATATATTACAAACAATATTATATATATAATTACTTTATGACAATTTAACATTCAGGAGGAAAGGCAGTGATCTGTAATCTCATTTTTAAAAGTTGTGAGTGTTCTAGCATAGCAGGGTACTGAAGAGCTATACAACCGTCTGATTGATGATTGTGAAAATATGATTTACTAGCTTTTGCCAGCGGCTTCGCTTGCATACATAAATAAAATATAGCCTATGTCACTCAGGAATAAAGCAGCTTTCTATGGGTGACAAAATTTTAGCAATTAGATCCAGTACTTCCAGTGATTAAACCCTACAAACAAAAAAAAAACTTTACCTCTTTATTATATTAGTGTAGATTACTGAATTTTATGTTTTCTTGTCATCTATATAAAAAGTTTTCACTGTATTCATATTTCGATGGAACGAATGTGCGATGCGTTGGCCGCTAGATCAAATATATAAACGTTCGATGTCAATATTATGAACGCTCGAGTATTTAGATATTCGATTTAAAGTGTTCGATTATTTGGCATTCGATTTGGCATAGTACACTCGACAGACGGACGGTTTTAGTAATAATCTCCGCATTACCCTTTGGATACGGAACCCTAAAAACCAGTGGAGCTACCATCTGTCAATCAGCATATTACATCTATGTCAATCAGCATATTACATCTATGTCGAACAGCATATTACATCTATGTCAATCAGCATATTACATCTATGTCAATCAGCATATTACATCTATGTCAATCAGCATATTACATCTATGTCAATCAGCATATTACATCTATGTCAATCAGCATATTACATCTATGTCAATCAGCATATTACATCTATGTCAATCAGCATATTACATCTATGTCAATCAGCATATTACATCTATGTCAATCAGCATATTACATCTATGTCAATCAGCATATTACATCTATGTCAATCAGCATATTACATCTATGTCAATCAGCATATTACATCTATGTCAATCAGCATATTACATCTATGTCAATCAGCATATTACATCTATGTCAATCAGCATATTACATCTATGTCAATCAGCATATTACATCTATGTATTGACATATTACATCTATGTCAATCAGCATATTACATCTATGTCAATCAGCATATTACATCTATGTCAATCAGCATATTACATCTATATATTGACATATTACATCTATGTCAATCAGCATATTACATCTATGTCAATCAGCATATTACATCTATGTCAATCAGCATATTACATCTATGTCAATCAGCATATTACATCTATGTCAATCAGCATATTACATCTATGTCAATCAGCATATTACATCTATGTCAATCAGCATATTACATCTATGTATTGACATATTACATCTATGTCAATCAGCATATTACATCTATGTCAATCAGCATATTACATCTATGTCAATCAGCATATTACATCTATGTCAATCAGCATATTACATCTATGTATTGACATATTACATCTATGTCAATCAGCATATTACATCTATGTCAATCAGCATATTACATCTATGTCAATCAGCATATTACATCTATGTCAATCAGCATATTACATCTATGTCAATCAGCATATTACATCTATGTATTGACATATTACATCTATGTCAATCAGCATATTACATCTATGTCAATCAGCATATTACATCTATGTCAATCAGCATATTACATCTATGTCAATCAGCATATTACATCTATGTCAATCAGCATATCACATCTATGTAAATCAGCATATTACATCTATGTCAATCAGCATATTACATCTATGTATTGACATATTACATCTATGTATTGACATATTACATCTATGTCAATCAGCATATTACATCTATGTCAATCAGCATATTACATCTATGTCAATCAGCATATTACATCTATGTATTGACATATTACATCTATGTCAATCAGCATATTACATCTATGTCAATCAGCATATTACATCTATGTCAATCAGCATATTACATCTATGTCAATCAGCATATTACATCTATGTCAATCAGCATATCACATCTATGTAAATCAGCATATTACATCTATGTCAATCAGCATATTACATCTATGTCAATCAGCATATTACATCTATGTCAATCAGCATATTACATCTATGTCAGTTAGCATATTACATCTATGTCAATCAGCATATCACATCTATGTCGAACAGCATATTACATCTATGTCAATCAGCATATTACATCTATGTCAGTTAGCATATTACATCTATGTCAATCAGCATATCACATCTATGTAAATCAGCATATTACATCTATGTCAATCAGCATATTACATCTATGTCAATCAGCATATCACATCTATGTCGAACAGCATATTACATCTATGTCAATCAGCATATCACATCTATGTAAATCAGCATATTACATCTATGTCAATCAGCATATTACATCTATGTATTGACATATTACAATTTAGCCTATAAACAATGTTTCTAATTAATTTTTCACTTGTTTCCAGATGTGGCTGTCCAGCATAGTGTCGAGCACACTGTTCGTCATGGCAATGTCGGCCGGCAACGAATACCTCCCCCCCAGCAAAGGGTACAACTACGAGCCCCCCTCCATACCTTTCCCCACCAATAATAACGGAAACAAGGTAAGACTCTGAACAACCATGCTATGTGGCATGGCATAAAAAAGCCATAGGGAATATGCACGGCAGGAATGTGGATCAACGTAGGCGAGGGCGCGATGACGAGCAATGGGTAGCTCACCTTCCGGCCGTCCAGTAACAACTGTCCACGACCCACGAGGAAAAGAAAAAATTGGGCGCGCGTATGAAAACAGATTTTTACCGCCACAAAAAATTACTAGTTTTACAGTTATTTTTTTCACAAGTGTATTGAAAACGTCGTATGATACACGTGAGTAATTAATGATTGCCATTTTCGGCTCTTTTAAGACCCTCGTCATGGCTCAGGTCTAAATACCACATCGACGGTAATCACACAAATGTGAAAGTGTGGATGTTTGTTACTTAATCACGCAAAAACGGTTGAACGGATTTGGATGAAATTTGAAAGAAAGAAAGAAAAAAAGAAAAGAAAGAAAATACGTTTATTTGGCACACAGGTACACACAATGATATAAAAATTTATTATAGTATGGGATCTTAAACTTGATATATATCTACATTGTATGTCCCACGGCTGCACCAAATAGGTCCAGTTCAACATCATGCCAGGCCACTACGTAGCAGTTGCCTGACGCTGGTTTTCAACTGAACCTTGCTATGAGTCTACGGATGTTAATCAGTTGTTAGGTTAGAGATAAATAAATATATGTAGGTATAAATTAGTGTGTAGTAAATGATAAATAAAAGGAAGGTGTTATGTGACAGATATATAAGAAACAGGAGAAAAAAAACACATACTAAGAATAAAAAAGTCATCATCAAAACTATACGTAAATTCAATCACACAGTCCTTACGGCAAACAAAAAAAACCGGTCCTAAGCGATTCAAATTACCGTAGTTCGTGTTACGAACAACGGTAATTTGAATCGAACGTTTTTACGAATTTGACATGCATATAGCCTTTGACATGGGGCAAAAGCTAGTGTACCTACTATAGAAAAACCTAGTTTGACCTAAAACTAACTAAGCCCTTCATCACATTCCAGCAACCACCAACACCCACCATCAGGCCGACCCAGACGCCTCAGAGGCCGTACCTGCCGCCTGGTCAACCTACGCCTGGACCTGGCCCTTCACCGACCCCTGGAGTAAGTGATTCTTTAACTTGAGATTTTACTAACGTGAACCAAAATTGACTGAAGAAACTCGTGGAAAGGAGGTCCACAGAGCAGGCACTTGCAGTACTCGTCGTTTTGTAGTAAGTACTAAGGTATTCTAGACAAATTTTGATCTAAGATCCGATAGAAGAAATTTCACCCATCTAGGAAAGATCCATCGAATAAATAATGAAGGCACTTGTAGTAGGTACTCGTCGTTTTGTAGTAAGTACTAAGGTATGCTAGACAAATTTTGATCTTAGATCCGATAGAAGAAATTTCACCCATCTAGGAAAGATCCATCGAATAAATAATGAATAAAAACAATAAGAATAAAAAAATAATTTGTTAAAAAAAATATATTATTTTTCATCGTCAATATAATTATTTGGGGGTTCACGTACATCCGGCGCTCGATATTTATTGAGGTTTCGTCTTTCCTCGGACTCTGTAATATATAAATAAAATTAATTCCTCCAATTTTTTTTTAAGGTTTCAATTAAACAAAGGTCATTTGGCGCGTATCCAAAATTGGAACTGAAGCCGCCATATCGGCATTATAATTTTTCTATAAAACTATAATTTTACAAACGATTATAAAAATGTCCAGCTTTAGACGCCAAAAAATCTTTGTACAACAATTTTGCTAGAGTAGGCAACTCTTTTCTTTTTCCCTTCTTTTTTTGTAGACAGACAGGGGAGCCAACATTACGGCGAAGGAACCTCTTAAGTGAAACGCACAATACGTGTATTCGTACCTTCATCAATATTCACTCCATTTTCCTCTATTTCTGAAAATTTATAAATAAGGCAATAACATTTTAATAAATTAGTATGATAAACTTATACTATGTGAAAACCTGTAACGAATGTTTGAGTATTTAATAATAAACTAGCTTTTGCCCGCGGCTTCACCCGCGTACATAAAATACTGTCTATAAAACTCAGGAATAAAGCAGCTTTCTAACGGTGAACAAATTTTAGCATTCGGACCAGTACTTTCAGAGAAAACCTCTTACAAACAAAAAAAAAACTTTTATGATATTAGTGTACACTATAGATGAACATGGGAAGACCATGGTCTGGATTAAGACGTGGGATCATCATCATCATCATTACAGCCGAAAGACGTCCACTGTTGGACATAGGCCTCCCCCAACTGTCGCCACAACGAACGGTCCTGAGCGTCCCGCATCCATCGGATCCCCGCAACCCTTACCAGGTCATCGGTCCATCTTGTAGGAGGCCTTCCTACGCTACGTCTTCCGATACGTGGTCACCATTCCAGAACCTTTCGCCCCCAACGGCCATCTGTTCTGCGAGCCGAACTATGTCAGTAATCTTGGTTTTTTTGCTGAAATCCTCATTCCTGATTCGATCACGCAAGGAAACTCCGAGCAATATCAGCAATATCCCTTTCCATTGCCTTTTGGGTGACTTTAAATTTTCTGATGAGGCCCATTGTAAGCGACCACGTTTCGGAGCCATATGTCATGTCATACCATGTATCATGTCATCACTGGCAACTCGCACTGCATAACCTTTCGTCTTGAGACACTGTAGTATGTTGGACGAGAAGATACCGCGGAGTTTCCAGAACGCTGCCCATCCGAGTCGGATTCGTCGATTGATCTCTTTCTCGAAGTTAGACTTACCCAACTGGACCGTCTGTCCCAGATAAACGTCGGTCCATAACTTCGAGTGTCTTCGAGAGTCTCCGAACTTGATAGGAGTGGGCGTTCTACATGGCTCTTTAGCATGACTTGTTTTGCCCATGTACATTTTAAGTCCCACCCTTTCGGAAGCTCTACTGCCGTCACCAAGCATTGTACTGTGCTCTTCTGTAGTCTCAGCCATAACTACTAAGTCGTCAGCAAACCGAAGGTGAGTGATGCACTCACCATTGATATTAATGACTAGACCTCCATTCCAGAACCTTGAAGACATCTTCCCTTGCTGCCGGGAACAGTTTCGGAGAAATTACGTCTCCCTTTGTCACGCCCCGCTGCAAGAGGATAGGTTTCGAGGTCTGGTCTTGTATTTGGACTGACATGGTGGCGTTTTTGTACAAATGCTTAAGCACCTCGATGTACCGATAGTCAATCTGGCACCGTTGGAGAGACTGCAGTACAACCCACGTCGCGATCGAATCAAAGGCTTTCTCGTAGTCCACAAACCCTAAGCAGAGAGGCAGATTATACTCCTCAGTCTTCTGTACAACCTGCCGCAGCGTACGTATATGGTCCACGGTGCTGAAGCCTTTTTGCAATCCGGCTTGTTCGGGAGGCTGGAAGTCGTCGAACCTGCGCTCGAGACAGTTCGTAATGACTCTGAAAAACAGCTTGTAGACATGGCACAGAAGCGAGATGTGCCTATAATTCTTAAGCAGGGCATTATCGCCCTTCTTAAAGAAGATTACCACCATGCCTCTGCTCCATGCCTGTGGCGTTTTTCCCTCGAGTATGACGGAATTAAATAGCTTCTGAAGGGCCTTGCGGACCGGTTTTCCACCCGCCTTCAGGAGCTCGGCCGTAATTCCGTTCTCATCCGACGCCTTGTTGTTTTTCAGCTGCTTTAGAGCCATCTTAAACTCAAATTATAAAGTGGATACCTACTTTATAATTTGAGTTTATTAAGTAATATAAACTAGTGCTTGACTGCAATCGCACCTGATAGTAAGCTGTGATGTACCTACTCGTTGATGGTGAATAACACTAGTTTATTAAGAGCCTAATCACTCTAGTCTTGGAAACACCTAAATTGCGGGATTGATGGGAAGACCGCTGCAGGCAAATTATTCCAGTTCCTCGTATTATGACCGAGTGGTAATGGCCCCGACTTACGAGTTGTAGTTCGCGGGTTCGAACCCAGCCAGGCGCATTACTTTGTATAATTTATTTCATCCCCACTGCTCTCAAAACGGGGAAGGAAAACATCGTGAGGAAACCGGCTTGTCCTAGAACCCAAAAATTCGAAGACATGTGACATTCACCAACCTGCACTGGGCCCGCGTGGTGGTTTACGGCCCATTCACTCTCCTAGAGAGGAGGCTTGAGTCCCAACAGTGGAAACATTAAAAAAGCTGGTGATGATGATGATAATGAATCAATTATATAACAAAACTAGCCTCTACCAGCGGCTTTGACCGCGTGGAAGTAGATTTCTCCACACAAACATTGGACCTTCGTTTCATCCCTTCAGGAGGCGGGTTTCGGAAAGTCATCTTTAAGTGCTCACCTACGTCATTAAAAGGAAACCCTATGCAATATTTCACGCTCCTGGACCCAATAGTTTCGGCTGTGTATTAATATATCAGTCAGTCAGTGTCTCCTTTTATTTAATTTAAGTAAATAACTTACCACTGCTGGCTATAAAAAAAAAATACAAATTTACAAAAAAAAATTGTTGATCTTTGGACGAACATTATAGTTATCGATAAAAAACTTACACAGCACAAACATTGGGTTCACTGAAAACAAAAAATAAAAATATATGAAGAAAACGATTGCTTATAAAGTAATCATATTGTAAAGAATTGACAATAGATGTTGTGTTTCTCTCTCTGACTCTGACTTTGTGTAGCGATGCAGTAGCGCGTTCGCTTCGATACAGTCACGCGTTTCGTATGCGCGCGATTGCATCGCTACTAACGCGCGTAAATTCATTAAACCCCAAGCGAACGCTACGTTCGCGCACCTATTGTCTTTCTATTGTGTCTGTAATTTTCATTTCATTGAAAGGTTTAATGGCATTTGCAAGCGCTATAGAAAAAATCCAAACGCGTTACTAACACGCTACAGCATCGCGAGTGTATATTAATAATATAATAATCATATTCCACAACTACCACACAACGCTGTCTAGTCCCAAGCTAAGCAGAGTTTGTGTTATGGGTACTAGACAACTGATAAACATACTTATATATTTCTAAATACATGCATATTATAGATAAATTACACCCAGACACAGAACAAATGGTCATGCTCATCACATAAACATTTATCCAGGGTGGGAATCGAACCCACGGCCTCCGACATAGCAGTCAGAGCCACTAACCACTAGACCAACTGGCCATTCAACGTATCAATGCGAAGAACGCGCTACAGCATCGCGTATCAAACAGTCACAGTGGACGGAGACCCTAAAACCAAAGAATGGTGGATGGCGGTTTTTTAGATGGAAAATCATATAATGACTTTTAAACAGACCTTTTTTAATGCGCGTTCAACCGATTTTGACTTTTATTACGTTGGTGGCAAGACAAATAGCGGCTGCAGTAAATAGTTGATATTGCAACCGCTTTTTTGTTTTATTGTCATCCTTATGCCTATGGATTAGATGTCAAAATCGGTTGACCGGATAGTAAAAAAGTTTGTTTAAATGTCTAATCACATCGCGAATGGAGTATAAGTACTTACATTTTGGTAAAGGCTTTGATGTTGTACATCTCATCACTCTCGTAGTTTTCTCTGGCATTGGTATGGTTGGGAGCGGCTTAGGACTCACATTGTCACGTGGATCGTTTTCCCCTTTGTGGTTGGGATCTGCAGATGGCTTTGGCCGGATTGGGAGCGGTAGAGGACTTACATTATCGTATGGACAGCAGTCCTCTTTGGAAGTGGGATCTGTAAATGACTTTGGCGGGACTGGGAGCGGCTTAGGACTCACATTGTCACGTGGATCGTTTTCCCCTTTGTGGTTGGGATCTGCAGATGGCTTTGGCCGGATTGGGAGTGGTAGAGGACTTACATTATCGTATGGACAGCAGTCCTCTTTGGAAGTGGGATCTGTAAATGACTTTGGCGGGACTGGGAGCGGCTTAGGTCTCACATTGTCACGTGGATCGTTTTCCCCTTTGTGGTTGGGATCTGCAGATGGCTTTGGCCGGATTGGGAGTGGTAGAGGACTTACATTATCGTATGGACAGCAGTCCTCTTTGGAAGTGGGATCTGTAAATGACTTTGGCGGGACTGGGAGCGGCTTAGGCCTCACATTACCGTGTGGATAGCCGCCCTCTTTGGGAATGGGATCTGTAGATGACTCTAACCAGATTGGGCAACCCCCTTTATGGGCTTTACCCTTTTCAATGTCAATATTTTTCCCTTTCCAATTACTGTAGCGTTTAGTAGTTGGTTTAAAGGTAAATGTAGGCAGTTTTTTTGGAGGTATCTTTGGTGATTTCGGCTTTTTGGGTTTCCCTTTTGGCCTTTTGGGTGATTTCGGCTTTTTGGGTTTCTGTTTTGGCTTTTTGGGTTTCTGTTTTGGCTTTTTGGGTTTCTGTTTTGGCTTTTTGGGTTTCTGTTTTGGCTTTTTGGGTGATTTCGGCTTTTTGGGTTTCTGTTTTGGATTTTTTGGTGATTTCGGCTTTTTAGGTTTCTTTATTGGCTTTTTTGGTGATTTTGGTTTTTTGGGCTTTGTAGATGGTAATTGTGTCGTAGGAGAGGGAGATTTGTATTTTGCTGTCATCGTTGCTAATTGTGTCGTAGGAGAGGGGGATTGATATTTTGCTATCAACGTTGGTAATTGTGTCGTAGGAGAGGGAAATTTGTATTTTCCTGTCGTTGGTAATTGCGGTCTTTTGGGGTTACGGGTTGAAGGAGGCAACTGGGATTCAGATGAGTAGTCGTCGTAAGAAGAAATGGGGCGAGTGGTCTTTTTTTTTGGCCTCTTCGTCTTAGGTGGTATATATCGCGGTGTATAGTCATCGTATGATGCAGTGAGGCGGGTGAACCGCCTTTGACAGCTTGGCTTGAAACATCCAGGTAGATACTGTGGCCCACCTGAGTTAAATACTGTAGTAAATCGAGTGAACCTTCTTGTTAGATATTTGTGCTGTATTAGTCTAAGATCCGATTAAAAACGACCTTCACCGGTCTGTTTAATGGATGAAACTTATTTTATTATAAATTTAGTATATTAAATAATATAACGCGGGTGGGTTGCCTAAGAAATTCCTGGCCAGACTATTATTGATTAAAAATTAAAAATTTATTTGGTTTTTATAAAAATGCACAACCGTACCAGATTTTTTTGCAGACAACACTATAACATTGTATTCGTAATGAAACAGCGTTTATTTTGATATGGAATTTGTTGTATACAAAAAAAACACACCTGTTTATGCATACCTGTTTATACCTGGCAACAGTGGCAACCCATAGCTATGCCAGTAAACAAATAGGCAACCCAACATTTTTATGTTCTAAGGCTTCACTCTTTCAGTTAGTATTAAATTTATTCGTTAAACACACCGAAAGAAAGAAAGAAGAAAGAAAGAAAGAAAGAAAAAGAGTTTATTCGCGTCAAACATGACGCATACCATAACAAAATAAATAAATAACAATATCAACTAAAAGTAGCACGTAAGATATGCGTCACATCCGCGCAAAACGGCCAGCGCTCAGCAAAATGCTGAGGCTCATGAAAAACAGAGCCACAGCTTTGATTTTCAGCACCAGCCGTCGTCGACGATGAGACGCCGATCGGTCAGCAAGGATTTAAACTACTACCGGTGCATTTTACAAAAAAAAAAAAAACTTTGGCCAGGAATTTCTCAGGCAACGTTATATTATTTAATATACAAAATTTATCATAAAATAGGTTTCATCCATTAAACAAACCGGTGAAGGTCGTTCTTAACTGTATCCTGTACTATGTATATTTCGGGCACATGTTACCATAAGTAGTAGCTTGATCTGATCTCTGCGGTTCGCTGTCCTCCTCAGGCTGGGAATCATAATTATCGTGCTCTTGGATTCGAAATAGTTCTGCCCTTTTTGGTATTATCGTGTTCTCCGCCATTCGAACTATAATATACAAGAGTATTGTGTTAATTAAAAAAAAAATGTAATGCATTTTGGAAGAGTACGCGTAGGAATAACATGACTTGATTCCGCCATCTCATTTCTATCATCGGACAAACCGACGCACGGCGAGTATCCATTCTAACGTTGTTGAAACATCTACGGTCCGGACTAAGCGTTTCGCCTCGTCATTTATACCGCGTATTTCGAAGGACTGGAACAGTCTGCCTGCTGCGGTCTTCCCGTACGATTATAATTTGGGTGTCTTCAAGGCTAGAATGAATAGGCTCTTAATAAACTAGTGCGCCTCACCATCAACGATTGCATCACTGCTTACCATCACGCGGGATCGCAGTCAAGTACTAGTTTATAACAGATAAAAAAAAAGACTTTATTGCGCCATCACCTTTCTGTCACCGGACAACCCAGCGACGTACGGCCCGGTACCTTTACATTGTTATTTTGTTAACACCTCTACGGTCAGAACTAAGCGTCTCACCTCGTCGTTTTAAATACCGCGTACATCGAAGGATTAGAACAATTTGTTTGCAGCGGTCTTACCGTCCGATCATGATTTAGGTGTCTTCAAGAATAGAGTGAATAGGTTCTTAATAAACTAGGGTGATTTACTTTCAACGATTGCATCACTGTTTTTTTTTTAATTATAATAAAATTCCACAACTACCACACAACGCCATCTACTGCTAAACTAAAATAGGTCTATGAGTACCTACTAGCCAACTGATAAACATACTTATTATACTCTATTAGGCAAGGCGCAAACGTGTCTTGTTGATTGAAACGAAGGTCCACAGTTTGTATGAAAAAACCTACTTTCACGCAAGTCTATATAGTCGCAAGTCTAATAAAAAAAAGCTAGTTAATTATAGTGAAAATATAAGTAACAAATAGTTTTTATGTCAACTACTAACAATAGTCTTGACGAAAGTCTGAAATAAAATAAAAAGATTTTATTTTATTTTATGTAATAGAAAATTAAGTATTTTCATTATGTTGGAGTTTAATTTTATTTATTTACTTAAAGAATTGAATTGAAATAATTATCTATTAATTTTAGAATTTTAATTTGGACTAGTTTGAAAATTAATTTGAATTTTAATATAATGTTAATAATTATATAATTTGTGTTTAATAAGGGAACAATTTCTTGATAAATATTTGATTATCATTATAATTAGAAAAGGATTTAATCAGGTTTAAACCGATTAAAACCGGAACTAACCATGTTTGAAAATACGACGTAGAAATTTTCTTTGAAATGGCTCACTGACCTAGTTCGTCGATGCCTTAAATTAAAAAAAAATATATAAAAAGTAAATAATTTAAAAAATTGCAAACTCACAAAAAAGTAAGTATTAAAGAAATACTTACTGGACAATTTCTCGCCGTATGCTAAAGGTGTAAATCACTTTTAATTATAAGATATTTATGTATATATTTATAAAAGCTGTAAGGGACAGATCTCCGCAAACTTAAAGGGCTTGCTCAGTAGACGAATCTGAACAATGTTCACAAAATTTTTTTTCGGGAATAAAAAAAATTCGGCCTCTCCATACAAAATGATAAGCTTGATTGGACAATTTGTATGGCGAGGCCGATTTTTTTTTATTCCTGAAAAAAAATTGAGAGGGCTGTCCCTTACAGCTTGTATTTAAAAGACTGGCCTGTTGGTGCAGTGGTTAGTGACCCTGACTACTATAAGGGAGGTCGTGGGTTCGATTCCCACCCAGGACATTTTTTTGTGTGAGTAATGATGAGCATGATCATTTGTTCTGTGTCCGGTTGTAATTTATCTATAATATGTATGTATTTAGAAATATATAAGTATGTTTATCAGTTGTCTGGTACTCATAACACAAGCTCACGGCGTTGTTTATTTGTTATACTACTACAGTGAAAGCCAAAAGGTTCTGGAGTGGTAACCGCGTACCGAAAGACGTAATGTTTGAAGGACTCTCACAAAGTGGACTGATCACCTGGTAAGGGGTCGCGGGAATTTGATGATTGCGAGACGCACAGGACCGGTTGTTATAGCGACACTTGGGGGAGGCCTAGGTAATGATGATGATGATAAATAAAATAAAAATCTACTCAATTAAAGCATACTTCAATCGCTAAACAGATTTGGATAATCTTTGGTACATACGAAGCTTATAACATAGACACACGCAGTTAGTAAAAGCTTAAAAAAATAATAATATTATAAATATATTCAGTAATATTCACCCATGTCCATTTCTTTGAGTTTCAACGCTAAAATTAATAAAATATTTAATTAATTAACACATTACAGGGCAACTACGAGATATCTCGTAGATAATTGCTTCGTAAGTGAAACATACGAGATATATCGCAGGACGTCTATAGCAGTCAGTAGCGTAGTTAAGCAAGGGCGTAGACAACGAGGAATCCTTATAGTTTGGCCATGTCGGTCTGTCTGTATGTCTGTCCGTCCGTCCGCGAATAATCTCTGTAACCGTTAGCGTCTTGGGCTCGGTCTTGACGGATACCAGAAGTTCAGCCACCCATGGCTCGCCGTCCGCAAGCCCGATCAGTTGTCTAGTACTCATACCATAAGCTCTGCATATTTTGGGACTAGATGGCGTTGTGTGAAAGGCGTAGAATATTAAAATATTTATTAATGTCCAACATAAACTAAAATTCAATCAGCCTGTGTAAATAAAGAAACTTTTGAATACTAACCCAGTTGTGCATCATAGTTTGCTGTACATATCGGAATGATTATATACGCCTGAAAAATAAAACTGATAAATTATTATATTTATTTTACAAATCTTTTACACATCAATTTTTTTCGTCAATTTAAACTAGATGAAGCCGGTGTTTCCTAGCTGACTACCCTGAGAAGAAACACCGAAACAAACTCAGGGGTCAAAGTCTCTTTTAAAGTCCATACAGTAAACATGTAATGGTCAAATCATAATGAGAACCATGCTAATTGAAGCCTGAGATGGTCTTTTGAATAAAGAACCACACAGTTCTAACCGGACCAGTCCAGTCAGTGCAAGCATTTGTCAGAATGCGTGTAGCTCAACTCAGTACTACTAAGGAGCTCAACGACTTGACGGACAATACCAAAGAAGACCTTTCTTTGCCATTTTTCGTGTTTGAATATAGAGTATTATTTGGGTAGGCCGCAAAAAATACTCTATATCAGTACCGTAACCAGCCTTTTATACGCCCGGTGCGAGCTTCTATAACTTTGCCCCAAGAAAAAGTACAATACAAACAAAAAGTTCTAGGTATATAATTTTGGCGCTCCTCCGGGAACTCCGCCCTGTGGCTGGGCATCGTTGGCACTGCCCTATTTACGGCACTGCTCTATATTCACTTCGCCCTACTGTCCACGGACGCGTAGCTTCATAGACATGTATTCGTCATGCCGTCACGACGCGTCATTGCCGCTTCGTCGGCAAAGTTTAATAGTTTAGCTGTGAGCCGAAGTACACCAAGCCTATAATGACGAATACCGAATACGAGTCTCTACATTAGACCGAACGCACACTTGTAACACGCCTGTTTTGTAAATAGAACGACGTCACGTGGCGTGGATCTAGTGTAGATCTACAAGTCTAGTTTCCATATAAAATGTATGAAGACCGACGCGCCCAGATCGGTGTGTGTGGGACACGTGTGCGCAGTGTAGTTCTACCTTAAAGATAAGCGACGCCACGCGACGTTGTTCTACGTACAAATCAGGGGTGGTCAACGTGAGTGTCGGTCTAACGTAGCTCTACGTCTAAGACAGTGACGTAACGTAAAGGGTGGCAAGGGTGGCAAAATGTCACAGACCCCAGGCCTGACGGGGCCCCCGGTCTCAGAGGCCACGAACTCAGAAGAAGTAACCCAAAATATATGATTTGTCGGGGGCCCCATCTAATGAATTTGCCACGGGCCTCAGATGATATAGTTACGTCACTAGTCTAAACTACGCGTCCGTGGACAGTAGGGCTTACTAAGAGAACCTAATTATTTAGTCTCTTGTCCGAACAATACTTTGAGTTAAGCTCGCCTATGTACATGAACTTTGCTATCCACTTATTTTTTGTGTTTATAGTGTACAATAAAGAATAAAGAAAGAAAGAAAGAACAATACCCTAAGCAAGTTCTACTCTACAATGCGTTCCAAAAGAGAATAGGATCGCCCGCCATGTTGTGACGTCACGATTTACTGTCAAATCGAGGAAATAAATTTTTAAACATTAATTAATTTGCGAAAAATTTAATTTATTTATGAACTGTGAACGAAAAAATGTTAATCAGAATCCAGTTCTTTAATTTTGCCAAAATTTCTTCGATTTGACAGTACGACGAGACGTCAAAGTTTAGGAATCAGTCCTATAATTCTCATTTGAATTGCGTAGTACAGTTTTATAGGTAAAATACTTAGTACATTTGATGCAAGTTGGCAAACTGCAACCATGATGGAATAGACACCCGAGTCAAAGACGAGACCGTTTTGGGGTGGGTCACGAAGCTTCAGCTTGATAGTAATTATTTTTACATCAACAATCTGTACTACAACTTTTGAACGTAGGACCGGGATAACGTACCGAGCAATTTGTAGGACAACATGATGATAAATTATATGAATATAAAATAAGTAACAAAAATGGTTGCCTGTAAAGTCGGTTTTACGGGCGAAGATTTTACGTGACAACGTCCATGCGCCGATTCAATGCGCCTAATTCTCTAGTGCTGCGCGCGCGGCAGACCGATCATAGTTGAGTGGGAGAGAGACGCAAGGCATTCGGCGGGCCTCTCTCTCGTTCGGTGACTCATCGTAACGTTACCGAGCGTTACACTTTTTCATAAGTGACTCCCAGCCGCAACCTAATTTAAGACGTTGTCACGTCAAAAAAAAAATCTGCTGGTTCGTAATCATCGCCCGAGTCGAAAACGAGACCATTTTGGGGTGGGTAGCTGGATAACCCTCGAGTATTTATTAATTATTTATCAACACAATTGAAAATTAGAAGTAAACTTGCATAAACCGAATATTTAGTAACAAATTATTGTTAGAAATGGCTTGCGGATTCTCTTTTATGGCCTTCGGTGGGGACTATCGAGTGGCCAGTGGCGGCTACCGTGCAACCAACTTAATACACTGTGGCTGGGGCTGATTACTACACTTTTCTTGACTAGTGCGAAGTAAAACAAGCCCTATATCATAGATCATTTAAAAAAAAGTGTAATAATCGTAAGAGCGGATTTTCGAGTGTGGTGAAAAATTTACCTATTCTTTTTGCTCTGTAGTGATCGGATCAAAGGGATCAACTCAATAACATTCTAGCAAGAACCATGAAGCTGGTACGCAAGCTAGGTAATACAGAAAAATACAGATAAAATCATACCAAAAAGTAGAAAACCGAATACAGAAAACATATCCGAAACTCCATTATTCACAATTCTAAAAAAACTATTTAAAATTAAACATCATCCTGACGATTTTCCTTTAAAAAGGCATATCGTTAGATTGAAGTATTTTTCGTTGCCAATAAAATTTATGGAAATCGACTGTCAAATAAATCAAAAGTTTACGTTTGTAATAACAGTATGTTACAGTGACGTGTAATCTGAAGTAATATAAAGCTACCTCAGTTTAAACTACACACGTGTAGGTACAGTATATGTTCAAAAATATAACATTTTGATACAAGTGCACAAAGTTTGTAATTTCAACCGAGAGGGGGCATTTAGCCGAGCCTTAGCGAGGGTGTTATGGAGCTGAAGCATGCAGTGAAAAATTTCCGCGGGTATAAAAGACATTAATAAACGGTGGCGCACTTTTCCACCCTAGTGCGGAAAACAGTAAATTGCGTGACTAAAAGCGGTAAGTAGGGAAGAGCAAGTCGAATAAGTGTGTTGAAAAAGAAATACTGCGTAAACAATTGTTTGAAGTTCCAGTCGAGATATTTCGACCGTACTGTCCTTAGGGTCGCTTTGTACGAAAGTGTACACTGTGGACTTTTTTTTTTAAACATATCAACGGTTGAAATGCAAAATGATCTAAGCGACATTGAGTTAACTTTACAAAAGTAAACTTTAAGAATTTTATGTAGATCACCTTTTTGTAAAGTTTACTCAATATCGCTTATATCATTTTGCCTTTCAACCATTGATGTGCACACAAGTACACAACGCGCAGTTGACGTGAAACCCTCCACCATGCACATCTCGTAGTAATGGGCGACCACCAATGATTTCATAGTAATAATATACCATTATGTCAATGGCGACTACGCGTAGGATATCTGTCTGCGTCTTTTAGGAGTTTTCAGGAAAATTCACAACACTAGTTCAACAAGAGTACTTTGGAACATACTGAAAATTGCCATATAAAATGTATGGAGACCGAGGCCATAAAATAGGTACAGAAGAAAACCTCATGTAGGTACATATCTACTTCACTTTTTAGGCTGCCCGCCCACGTCAAACTTTTTGTAGGACATATAATCGGACCAATTTTGTAAATTTGTAACATTGTTCTGTATTTCTGACCAACTCTTTGTAGGACGTGCGTTGCACTATTGCTATCAGTGTGTTCTAGTTTTCTCCTACAAAAAATCAGTCACCGATTATCGGACGTAGGCGGGCAGCCTTATACCTACGCTCTACGGTCGCATACAGGTCAGCGCTTTGCTCCGAACTGTATGAGTGCGAGCGGGCGATTGAGCCGAGATATCGTGTCCGTGAGCGGTGTCTATATTAGTGTTGTCAGGCGTCCCGATTTGCGCTGGATGTCCCGATTTTTAGAGGTCTGGGGACACGTCCCGATTTGCACCTGATCGGGACGCTAAATGTCTCGATAAAATAAAAACCCCAAAACTCAAAGAACGACTGAAGAAGTCTGGGTTTTACTCAGTAAAAAATTCACACGCCCTCTCGTTCCACCACAAAGGGGAAAAAGTCATTGGATGATTTCCCGTCTAAAAAAATATATTTGTCCCGATTTAAAACCCTAAATCCCGATTTGTTTTACCATCTGTCCCGATTTTTATCCAAACAGACCTGGCAACACTAAGTCTATGTGTACGTTACTCCAGCGCGCTTTGTATGTAGATTGTCTTCAATACCAATTTTGTGCCGAGGCGCCCAGATCAACGTACGTGTGCCACATATGCCTTATGTAGTGCTACCTCTACTCTTCACCCTTGATAATATTGTTTCTTCTTCCACAGCACCACGAACACCACGAACACCACGAGCACCACGACCACGGCAACGGGAACCACGACCACGGTGATCATCACCACCATGAACCAGGCATGCCCTTCGACTTCTCTTACCAGGTCAGTACCAGCCAACCTCACTATTCCCTCAACCCACAAAACCCCCTTTTTTATTTACTGTGTAGTATCTATATTATATTCTCCATTACCGTAACCGAAACTATCGGATATCCGATATAAAATAATATCCATAACCGTAACCGAATCCGAAATAATAGTGTCGGATAATATCGGATAGGGGCGGAGCCTAATTGCGACACGTTATGACAGGTTGTTTTGTTGATCGCCCGGACAGCGGCCGACACATGCGCGCATTGTTTGTTTTCTTCTGTTGTTTCTACCAAATAAAACCATTTTATTAGCTATTTATATTTTACTGCTGAAATTCCTTAAAAATCTAATATCCGTAACCGAAATTATTCGATTCTAACGGATAACCCGAAATAATTTCATATCCGTATCCGGTATAATAATCATTTCTATATCCGTATCCAATCCGTATTCGAAATTTCATATCCTTAGCATCCCTAACTGGTAATTAGTAACCGATAATTATACTCGTGATTGTACTGATGATTTCAAACAACTTTCCCAAAGAAACTTTTGTTTCTACTCATTAGTTTTATCGTAATAACGAAACAGCTGTTCGCGCAAATTCGCGCCCACTGCAATCACCTATCGGTTCGCGCCCATCGGTGTTCACATTTCGTGAACACCGATGGGTTTGCAAGCGGCGCGGGTGCTCTATCACTAATATAGGCACTGAACAGTGCTATAATAATGATAAAGCACCCGCAAACTGTTTTTACTGTTCTGTGATTATAGGCCTGAGTAACATCTGAACTTTATTATTGTATAAAAAAAGTTTCTTTGGAAAAGTCGTTTATATTCATTAGTACAATCACGTGTATCGGTCATTAATTACCAGTCACCCGATATATACTTCTTTTTTTTTGTTGAGAAATCATTCAATGATTTCTCCGTGTTAGACTTTTACTATCCTCACCACAGAAAAGATGAAAAAGGTTAGAATGGCCTTGTGAGCGGGGCAGGCCTCAAAATATGATCATGCTCATAATTGACACAACCAATAGCAAACTTGCTATCTAAGTGTGCGTGGTCTGTTAGTTGCATAATGCGCGTTCGTGTTGGTTTATTGCCTGTAGTGGAGGTAAAGGGTGTGAGACAAGCGGCGACACTCGTTGTAGTACAAATCGGAAAGTATTTCCTTCCTAACCTCTTTCACTTTTTCTGCGATCCTCACCACTTACTTTTCTTACTTTTACTATCCTTTTTAGTTGTTCCTTCCTAACCCTAGTCTTCGACCCTGCAGGCACCATAATTAATTCTCCTTTTACCCACCAGGTGGCTGAAGATGGCAATGACTACAGCCACAACGCGATATCCGACGGTGATATCACGAGAGGAGAGTACAGAGTAGCCTTGCCCGATGGTCGCACACAGATTGTCAAATACACCGCCGACTGGAAGAACGGATTCAACGCGGAGGTAAGTTTGTTTGTAGTTCCGCTACTCGATAATAGATGGCACTGTTTTAAAATATTTAAAACATTGATTTCCATTTTTTTAATGTGCAAAAAATCCTTGGGCCACACTGCGACAGTTAAAAAGAAATCTAAAAGAACTATAGAAAAGAAACGAATTTTAAGATCCTGGAGATGTTCCTAAAATTTTATCCTTGTGTTAGCAACCAATCTACTTTTTGAAGATTTAACATTTTCGTAAACCTCTTATTACAGGTGACTTACGAAGGCGAGGCCAGGTACCCTGACGCGCCTGCTGGAGGCTACGGCAGTGGTCCTTCAACCAACGGGTACGGTGGTGGAAGTTCATCTGGCAACGGATACAACAGCGGCTCAGGCAGCGCTGGTGGTGGCCAAGCCTACGTGCCCCCAAGCCAAGGAGGCGGCTACCAATACTAAATACCACCCCCAACGACTACGCATGTATACAATGAACTGAAGTTGTATTTCTTGCTAGAATTACGCGAAGATTAAATATAGTCGATTAGTAGTAAATTGAGAGCTCCTCTCTAGATCTGTCAATATGATAGTGACAGCTGTCATTAAATGACAGCTGTACACGGAATTCATCAAGACAAACGAACCTAAAAAAAATATTATAATGTTACAGTTTCGATTTTATTGACAGCTTTCATTATTCAATCTATCTACTTAGCCTTTTCCCAACCTTATTAGGGTCGGCTTCCTTCCAGTCTAACCGGATGCAAAGTAACAAATAGACAATTAAAATTTATATTTAAAATAACGGAGCACAAAAACATGACAGCTAAAATAATTCGCGTGGTATTAGTATGAAATATTTTAAGTGTAACTAACACGTTTGTTAATAAATTACCCTTGTAACTGCTAACATTCTTTGTAAGAGACAAGATTTGGACCAAACTTTTTTTGAACACAACTGGCATGCCTAAAACACCATATAAAAAGTCGACTAAATAGTCTGATTCAAATCTTGTACGTTTTAAAGAATCTTTAGCAGAAAAATTGTTTTTAATATAATACCTATAGTTTAAGTTAGTATTATATTAACATAGTTACCGAAATATAGTTACCAATTGTTATAAAAAATATTATATAAATGTACTTCGCTAGCTAGATAAATCAATACTGAACTGGGCTGATAGAAGAACCCTATTTCCTCCTTTTTTCTACAAACTATGTCATAACTTATTATGGAAGGAACGAGATATATAGTACAATATAATATACACATTCTGTAAGAATAGTTGTATACACATGATACACAGCCTATATCTGTATAAATATAACCTTTTTTAGTGTAAAATAGATTAATACAATTTATTATACCCGTATTGTTTAAAAAAAAGAAAGCTAGAAACCATATTGTGATGCTGAAAAATACAAAATTGCTTGTAATAGTTTTTAATTAATAATACTCATTACACTGCCGTATTTTGTATATTTATTGTATAGGATAGAGGAGTAAATTGACAAATCTTTGTTAAAAATATGATGTGTCCTTTTGTACCTTATTTTTTTATAAAAATAAATATAAGCTACAGTTATAAAAGTTGTTTTTTTTTTTTTTATTTTGATTACCTATCAAAGAAACACCGCTTTAGTTTTATAGTTAAAATTAAATTATTATGAACACCTTGTTTTTTGTTTCTTAATCAACACTAGTTAATAAAACAACACAGGTAAGTTAAAATACTGATATTTAGCTGCATATAACATTAAGTTAAGTACATTATAATACTTTATGCAAAATTATGCTGATAGATCTAACTATTTAGGCATTTTCTATTCGTTAAGATTTAGGTGATATAGGACCAGTAGTGGTAGGTGAAACATTTAGTGAAAAATAAGTAAAAGAGACACAACCAAAACGTACCTATTTTGACAGAGATTATTAAGAAATACTGTGGGTAAAGAGTTATTATTTAGCAACTGTTATGATATTATTTAAATTCATTTTTACTTAAAAATTTCACAAAAAAGAAAAACAATTTGTAAGTTATTTAGAGTCATTTATAAGTCTTTTTTTTCAGTTAACATCTGGCTATGAACTAGATAATCATGTTAACTGGTTCTTTTCACTTCTGGAAATTTATTCAACATTGGAGATGCATGAGGTATATTATGCAATTCTGAGTCATACCTAGCTAAAAAGTATAACTAAACCATTATGTGGGCATCCTCACAACTTTCGCATCATTTATCAATCTGATGACCTGCAATTCAGTTTGCTCATTTTCAAGTTTCAAAATATAATTTTCAGCACCATGCACATGCTTTAGATGTGAGTTCAAATCTTTTTTCAGGCTGAACTTTTTATCACAGACAACACAACATTCAATCTTCTCCATATGCTTCCTCTTCATATGCTCTAGTCTACGACCTGATGTAATGAACTCTGCATTGCATATGTCACATTTAAAAGGCTTTTGGCCAGTGTGCAGTCTTAAATGTTCAGCCAAAGTCTTTTCATTCACAAATGTATTCCCACAAACCTCACAAGTCTTGTCCTTTATTTTCTCATGTGTCGAAAAATGCTGTGTCAAATTACTCTTTTTATAAAAACCTTTTTGGCATATCTCACAGACAAAAGGCCTTATGTTCAGATGTACCTTGTTGATGTGAGCTTCAAGTGTGTTCTTATTCAGGCTCCTGTAGTCACAGTTGCCACAACAATGATATTTATTAACCCTCTTTCTCTTAGTTAAAATGTTGTGATTTTTCAAATGTAAGTTGAAATGTGAATGAGATTTCAGCACTTTGAAGCAGTGAGGACATTGCTTTCCTTTATGGCTTTGTAAATGCACTTTTAAAGATGAACTTTTAATAAATACTTTCCCACAAATATCACAGATGTTGGCTGCATTAGTGTTCTTATGAGTAATTTTAAAGTGATTTTGAAGTATTAGTTTTGATTTAAATTTCATATCACATTTCTTGCATTCTATACTATTTATCTGCTTCTTTGAATTAGATATAATACTTTCAGAGGTAGGTAAGTTAATCTTTAATTTAATTTTTTTTGGTTGTCTACCATATTCTATTTTATTGTCAACTTCTTCATTTATATTATCTACTAGGTGGCTAAGCATTTCATTTTTGAAGTAGTTTATTTGTAAAAGACTAAATATCTTAATTAATAAACTTGAGCAGTCTTCACAGGCTTGAGGTAAGAGTAGGTCCTGAAAAAAATAAGAAAAAATAGTTTTAACATAAATTAGAGACAGATCCGGAAGATTCAGTAGTTTCTTCTTGGCCATGACCACTACAAATAAGGGGAGGATTAAATTCATCAGAAATGGTAATAACTTAATTTCGATAATGAATAGACGGTATTTCTAAAATAAATCTAATCACTTACATGCGACGGAAATAATTTTTTCATTATATTCCATAGAGTTAAACTCGAACTACAGTACTCATCATGAATTTCGATGTTTTCATGTAAACTTGTAGTCTTGTCACTTTGTTTATAACACAAAAAGCAAACAGTTCTCATATATTGTGGATTTACCAATATATTCAGTATGTCCATGTTAATAATTTAATTATAATTACAACTAAATTACGAAATAAACACGGTCACAAACTTGAAATAATTTGTTGACATTGCAAATGTCAAATGTTTTTTTTTAAATTTAGAGTTGAAAACGGATTAAAAACACGATTAATCGACTAAATTATATAATGGATAGTTGGCAGCGTTTCATATTGTATCGAACGATGGTTATTTCAAGATTTTTAGCCTGTGCTATTTAGCAGAAGGGTGCGTGCGGCGCGGCGGCGTTCGTGCGGACACACAAAGTGAAGCGTCATTGGGTCGTATTTTGCAAGGTTGTCTAAAAAAGCATTCCATTTCCATGCCACTGTTTTCAAAAAAAAATAATTCAAAACTTCGACTTTTCCACTATTTGTCCAAAGATCAAGATAATCACCAGCTTTTTAGCTTCTAGACTGCGATATAAAAGCGCTATTGATCACGTTACGTCCGTTGTGATATCCGTGGACCGCTAGGCACCATAGAACAAGCTAATTTTATCGACTGGACGAGATTGAAAACTGGAACGTGAAAGGTGCAAGGTAAGTTAATCTTCCAAAAATATCTTCTCTATAAATTGTGTTCAGAGTTTTTGTAAAAAACCAGGCTGCTTTTCCTGATTTTCCTTAGCTTATTTATAGAAAAATATCGCCATTTTGTCCTACAAGTTGCATACGTAACATAACCTAGAAATTCCCGTTCGGCAAATTAATTTTAATCATAACAAAAATATTCAGGGACCTTTTTTGAAATGTTAACATTTTTAGCACGCATCGTTTGTTAACATTCCATACTCATGTTTGTTGGAAATTTTGGAAACCAAGCCTTAGTTCGAATGATAATAATGAGACGACAATAAAATGCCTGAATAATGAATTGGCCGCATAATTGATTGAAATTAGATTTAATACGTTTTCCCTTGATTTTTATTTGATATGTATTTTAATAGAGTTATGGATAACAATAATGAATGAAAGTGGTAATTTCCAAAAAGGAAACCTGTAGTCCTAGAATGCAAAGGGCAACTAAAGGACACAGGTGGGCTTTATAAGTCTAACACACACTTTTGTCACCCTAGAGCGTGAGAAATTACTGGATGGTATACCACTAAAAAAAACCATGATAGGTATAGAAATTCATTTCTAGTGGGCCAATTTTTTCATATCCATCACACTCAATAAATAAAACAATAGGCCTACACCTCCTTTGTTTAAACACCGCAATCAAGTTTTGTCCAAACCTTTGGTCAAAACCACTGACAAATATACTGGCATGGCATTTGATTATCATTTTAATTATAAACAGAGGAAATTATGGCCCGGATTAAGATATCGGATAAGTACCAACTTTTTTTCTGGGATAGAATTTTGTACTTTTTTTTTTTTGTTAAATATCTATTTTTTATGGTATGCGTCATGTTTGACGTGAATAAACACTTTTTCTCTCTTCTTTTCTTTAGATAGACTGTGTTTGACCTCTATCTCACATAATCATAAGCAATAATGTGACCCACGATGGAGTATGCTTGCCCAAAAGTAACCTATTCACTCTTGACTTGAAAGACCCTCTAGGATGTATCTAACGGGAACTGACTCCGGCACGGAATACGACTAATTCCTAAATCTATCTGATATATTTGAGTTTGTTCTGGTGTCTCTTCTCAGGGTAGTCAGCTAGCAAACACCGGCCTCGTCTCGTAAAAACTGATGAAAAAAATTTTGATGTGTAAAATTGTTTTTTTTTTTTTAAATAAATATCATTTATCATTTACAGCCAATGCAAAATGGAGGAAGCTGTGCTTAAAGACAATCGAACAGATCCAAAGCATTTGGAATGGATAAAACAGAAACTCAAGACCATATGGACGTCCCCCACATTCTGCGGGCTATGTCTCGATGGCTTCAGCAATTTCTGTTCTGTCGACGTGGAGCTCGTTATCAGCCATCAAACGTTCTCTAAATGTCTCCGGGATATACTAAACTATGTGTTCAATGATGACGTGAGTTTAAACAGTTTTATTTTACTAATGATATGAGTGTGACAGTTGGAGACAGTTGGAGGAGGCCTATGCCAAAAGGCACACCGAACGGAGGGACATTCTATAATAATCACACAAAGAATAATATATATATATTGTATCCCAAAGTTTGGAAATAAATGGCTTATATAATAATAATAATAATGATATGACAGATAACTACGCTGAACAATTAATGCTCAATCCCAACCCATTAGCAAACACGCTTCTAATACGAAACCCAATCAATCAACTGAATAGAGCAAATGTATTATTATATGACTAAGGAGAGTTAAGGCAGTTTAACCCGCCAAAATCTCTATCTACTTCAACACATCTGATTATAGGCAATTAGACTGATGAAAAAAAAAATATTCTAATAAACTAAACCTTAAAGTTAAAAGTCTAGATGTTATGCAATGAATTATTTCAAGCAATCATGAAAGATATTTATTTATCTTGAAAAATAAGTATGTGAAGAGTTCTGATTAGACCTGTATTTTGTGTGTTGAATTTTATGTAATTTATTATGTACACTTTTGTTCTTACCTATAAGAGTCTGTAATTTACTCCATGTTACATGGTTTAATTGGATTTCGTTAAAAATGTAAATAAACATGCATGTGTGCTTATAATATAAATTCTTATTTTCTTTTTCAGATTGAAAATTTCATGTCAAGTCCAAACTTATGCGACAGTTGTGCAGAGAAAACAATACAAGCCTACCTTTTCATACACAACACAAAACAGTTGAACAAAATTATAACCAACTGCATCTCAGACCTCGACTCCAAAGTGATTGATGTCAACACTCAACTCGATGATTCCATGACATGCGATACAGCAAATGTAATGATTGTCTTAGAAAATGATACGGAACTGTACAAGACAATTATAGATGTCAAGTCTATGACCGAAGTAGTGCCTACTACTAAACCTATTGCAATGAAAGATCCAGTAATTCCTAAGCAAGCGCCAAAAGTTGTTCAAATTGCCAAACCTGTTAAACCAATAGTAATAAAAAGAGACGTAGAAAAACCAAAAGAAGTGAAACAAGTCAAAGAAAGAAAAATTGTAAAAGCTGATGGTACTCCAAACATTAGTTTGAAAGAAGGTCATATCGTTATAAAGCCGTTGAGTTCCGTAAGAACATCAGCCCCTCGATACAACACGTATGAATGTACCGAATGTCCAGATATATTTACCACTTACAGATCATTGAAGGAACATGAAAAAGCTAAGCATAAAAAGTCTGTTTATCGGTGCAAGCTTTGTGACAAAACTTACAACACTCAGCAATATTTGTGCATACATTACAAGACACATTCCCGGGCTAGATGCAAGTTGTGCCAAGTTATACTACCAGAAGAGGAGTTAATGGATCATTTAAGGACAGTTCACCCTAATTTAGTGTACCCCTGCAAATTCTGTGATCTAGTCTACTACACCCAAGAGTCTATGGACACACATTTTAAAATAAGTCACTTAGTTAATGACACTAAAACGAAATCTCAATGTGTTATGTGTCTTAAGAACTTTGTGGATGCGGAAATGAAGAAGCATAAATGCAAGTTTTCATGTTCTGAATGTTTTGTTATGCCATGCATTCACTTCAGGTATCTGAATTCTTATAGAGAGCAGGTCTTAGGCCATGCAAATAAGATACAATGCTTGGATTGTGATTACGTTACTCGGCGTAAAGAACATCTTATTGGACACACTAACAGAGAGCATTTGGACCATCATCCGTTCACTTGTGCAGATTGCAACCAACAGTTTTATACAAAGTTGAGTTTAAAAACGCACATTATGCAATTCCATGAGGATCTGTTCTGCCCACACTGTGACTTTGAGTTCAAGGACAGCAGGACTTTGATAACTCATAGGAGAGCCTGTAAGCTAGTGGTACGCCCTTATCAGTGTACCCACTGTGTGGCCTCGTTTGACACTGCTGAAGAATTGACTAAACATGAAGCCTTGAAGCATAGTGAAGGAGCTCAATCTTGCTCTCTCTGTAAAAGCAAATTCCTTACTGATATAGAACTGCAAGAACACCATGCCAGAGTTCATGGTGGCATACAATGCAAGAAAAGGAGAAAACATATTGAATGCTCCCTATGTGACATAATGTTTAAAAACATAAAAGAAATGCTTCAACATGAAAAATTCCACAATGCTGATGACGTTTACCCTTGTAAAGTGTGCTCTAAAAGCTTCAAATCATTAAGGAAACTGTACATTCACAATCAAAGGCATTACACCAACAGAATAAAATGTTCTGGTTGTAATAAACGAGTAGCCGCTTCATTCTACCCACAGCACGCAGTGAGGTGCCCTTACAAAAAAGATACTACTCTGAGTCATATCTGTGAAGTGTGCGGCAAGTCTTTCCACCTGGAATCATTGCTACGTTTCCATCAGAGAATTCACATGGAGCCCGAACCGTGTCCTCGATGCCACAAGGTTATCAAACCTTCAAGTCTGAAAAGGCACATGGAGCTAGTCCATGCAGAAGAAGACGACAAGGAATGGGCTCTCCGAACCACTACAGATACCAAACCTAGGAAAATGAAAGGCATATCAAGCAAACCGCCGTCAATTGAGTGTGATTTGTGCGGACATGCAGTTAGAAAGAAATGTGATTTAGAAGCACATATGAACAGGTATCATCTGAAAATCAAACCATACGTCTGCCATATATGCAATAAAGACTTTTGTGGTAAAGTCCGATTGAAAGAACATATATCAACGCACACAACTGACAATAGTTGTTTCTGCCCCGTTTGTGGAGGTAAATTTGCCAACCGGGTCTGCCTTAAAATGCACATGAGAATGCATACGGGAGAAACACCTTATCCCTGTGATATATGCGGTCAGAGATTTAGGTCTTCGAGCATGATGAAGACACATAGACTAAAGAGACATTTGGAGAAAACTGTTTGCTGCCCACTTTGTGATAGTATGTTCTACATGGCGAGAGATATGAGGCATCATTTCAAAAAAACCCATTGGAAATTCAAGGATGGGAGGCCCTTCAATCCTAAAGATGTTGAAGAATTACCGAAGGAGTGTTATTATCTTTTTGAAGATGGTCGACTGCCGAAAATCAATCGAGACGAGTGAAGTTATATTTTTATTTCTTGATAAATCAATCTCCCAATCTTGGAGTCAGTTTTCAGTTAAACCCAATTCTGCTGGATATCAGTGTTTTGGCATGGGGTGACTGCCTATCATCAGTACCTGATCTCTACAACCCAATAACTGAGTAACCCTGATGCCCTTTTGCAAGACTTGTGTCTGATTTTCTGACTTTTGACTACCCGTCACAACTTAAAAATCTTCAAATATAACTGGAACCAATGGCAAACATTAGTTAACTTTGAAGCTTGATCTGTGCAACTGTTTTTATTTATTCACATGTTCCTCGTGATTTTTGACTCAGGCGACTGAAGAAAAGCAATCATAGTTACTTTTTCATAACATAGCCGTTCAAAAGAAAAAAAGTCATTCACTTTTTATGAAATAACCGTCTTGTGAGAGGCCGTAGGTATTGGTGTTTCGCACGCCTTAGGGCCAACGCTGCGATACGCGGGACACGCGGTTTTTGTGGGACCGCAACGGGTCCCGTCACGGTTTCAGTCCACAAAGCCGTTCGTGCATCTCAATCTTTATATAACTCATTCGCCTGTTTTCATGTAGTAGGGCGACACTACACTTCCAAAATTACCCTTTCGTATCAAATGACATTTTTCTTCGGGCGTGCGTACTAGTTTACTAGTCCGCGCGTGTCCCGTCACCCGTAAGGGTCAACTCACACCAAAAGGGCGTCGAAGCGCAGCGAAGCGGATCGCAGTTTCAGTGTCATATGAGTTTTAACTTTATTTTCATTGCTATAATACTTATTATCGCATGAGAAACTCGAACGAGTCGCGCGGATGGGAATTCCAGCGAATTCTATGAACGGTAAACGGGTCGCAGCCCTTCGCCGCTCTTTCGGTGTGAGTTGACCCTAAGCGGGTACGGAGCGCGGCTGCTCGCGCAGGCTCCCGGACGGTGCACTTTTGTTTAGGACCACGCGGACGCCCGCGTAACGCAGCGTTCGGCCTTACGCCGCCTCAGCACTAATGTATGGAGATTTTTTATTTTTACTTAATCATCTTCTAATAGTAATATTATGTTGTCTTATGTCTAAACAAACAATTATTGGTAATTAAAAGTTCAATTAAGACATCTTCAGCCCGCGCGTATGACTTGGAAGTTTTAGAAAAAAAATAAAATTAGAATAATATGATGTACAAGAAAAGCATAATAAAATAATAATATACAATGTTTTGTTAAGACAAGCGTTAAAATTAATCAATTACGTATATTAATTCGGGCACAAAGTCTCAAATCAACGCATCAATTTTATGATCAATAACATTGTACATGGACGTTTTTTGTTATGTCATGTGAATTGTAAAACTTTATTTGGTGTGTTTTGGTGTATTTTTAGTGTTATCAATTTTCATAAGACTAGGAAAATATATAGGTATTTGAAATTTGGTAGCAAAACCAGAAACTGGATAGTCGTCTTTTTTGTTCTGTGATCTGGCCGAGCCCAAACTTATAATTTGGGTTCAGTGCAAATGCAATGTTATTCTTTTTGTACCTACCATATAATTATGTTTTATATATAAATAAATAAAACTGTAAATATAATTAAATTAAAAAAAAAACTACTTTTTATTTTATTTTCATTTGAATTTCCACATATTTATAAAATCTTTGAAATGAAGATCCACTGACACACGTCCTCACTCACAGAAAAGATAAAAGAGATTACAAAAAAAAATACTTTACGATTTGTAGTTCAACGAGTGTCGCCGCTTGTCTCCCACCCTTTAACTCCACTACAGGCAATAAACCATTACGAACGCGCATTGCGCAACAGACTACGCACACTTAAGGCGCCTTCAAATTAGCCGCAAAGTGACGAGCGACAGCGGTGGCAGCCGCGCCGTCACGCTGCTTTGTTATTCCATATAAATTGAAACGCGCGGCACTTAGCAGCTTTTATTTATAATATGGAAAAACAAAGCAGCACTGCTGTCGCGCCAAAGACATTAAATATCTTTATGTCCCGCGGCCCTTTGTGGCTAATTTGAATCGGGGACCGTACAACCCCGGAGTTAAGTCTTTGGAAGGGGTAACCCGTTTATGAGGTTACCTTTATCATGATGTAACCCCGTGAAAGGGTTTTAAGCTCGAACCCATTAAAAGGGTTACCTTTATCATGATGTAACCCCGTGAATGGGTTTTAAGCTCAAACCTATTAAAAGGGTTACTTTTCCCATGATGTAACCCCGTGAATGGGTTTTATGCTCGAACCCATTAAAAGGGTTACCTTTATCATGATGTAACCCCGTGAATGGGTTTTAAGCTCGAACGCATTAAAAGGGTTACCTATTCAATATGATAACCCATTGAATGAGTTCTATATTTGAAACCCAGTGAAGGTAAGGGTTTTCTTCGGGTTACCGTATTATTATGGTTATTCAATTTTATGCTCAGTAGGTGCGAGTTTCACTAGACATTGAAGACTTGTAGACGAAGCATACATCTCCCTTTTAGACCTGCTTTTTAAAATAAAATCCCATGTCTTATCAAAATAGTTAACAAACAAATTTACATAAACACTAATAAATTCGCACTTTCTTATTAATTCTTATTGGAATCTTATTTAGTTAGGTGCTTATCCTATTTTGAACCTTCTGAATAATAAAACGATTTAACAAATGTTTCAACTCATATGTCTTAGGCAATGTTCACTTTGAAGGATATTTAACCACCAATTTTTATGTGTAAAAATGTTTCTAAAGGTCCAAGCCGTTTCGAAGGAGTAGGGAAAAGTTGGGAAAAATTGCGAAATTGCTATTTTTTTTTGACAAAAGTATTAATTGCACGAAAAAATCAAATGTTAATATTATTGTTCATGATTCTATAGTAAACATATATTTTTTTCAAACCAATTGACCTAGCCGTTACGGAGGAGTAGGCCTCAGAAAATCACTGTTTTATGGCACTTTTCGGGCGCTTGGCCCTTAATCGACTTGGGTAATTATTAGGATTTAATGAAATCTGATGTACCTAGTCAACACGAGTTCAATAATCACGGTTGATTATGAGATAGAGATCATTGTTTACTAATAGAAGAACTTTATAAAAAGTATTTTTTAAATGATTAAATATTATACAAAATTCCCAAGTCGGTTGGACTATAATGGCAAAATGCCAAAAACATCGCCAAAAAAAAAAACTGCTAATGGCAGTAATGATGACTGTCACTGTCACAGGCAGCAGTGACACTGTCACTATTCGTCTGTCACTCTCACCAACTTGTGCCTAAGTACTTATTCTCATCTGGTTTGTTTATTTTGTGAATTTTCTCTATTATGTTAAGCGTTTATTGTTGAATTGAGCGAAAGTTCCTCACAATGAAACAACATTGGTGACAAGAAAGTTATTTTGTGAGTGGTTGTGTTAACACTGAGACAGGACTCGTGTAGTGATAAAAGTTTGGGATAGGTATCTTATTTAGTACATCATGCCATCGTGTAAGGTTTGCTGTGTTCCTGGGTGCCAGAGCGGTAGAGGTAATATGTTAGGTATGTAACATTGTCAGAGCCAAATAACCATAGCCTTAGCTAGAGTTTAAAATAAGTACCATCCTGTAGAATCCTTTCAGTTTTAGAGAAACTTAAAGTGAAGATATTCTATCAAATAAATTTATTTATTTCGAAATATTAACGAAAACTTTAGAACCTACTATTATCCTAATATGTTCTCTCAAAGAGTACCTAAGTAGAAGTTAGTAGTTCCTCTGAGTTTGTTTCTTCTCAGTATAGTCAGCTAGGAAACACCGGCCTCAACTAGTTTAAACAGACGAAAACAAATATGTATAAAAGTGTTTTTTAACCTTTCAATTAATACCATAATAGAGCCACAATAGAAAGACAATGAAAGAAAAATTAATTAAATAAAACCTATTTGCAAAATAAATATCATTTATCACAATAAGTACTTGTGAGAAATCCAAACTACATACAAATAACAAAATTTTTTTTTTTTATGGGAGGCATAATTTTGAAGTCAAAGTCAAAAGTTTTTTATTTCACATAGGCCTACATGGGCACTTATAAAACGGCAGAAGCTAGTGCACGGTTCGAAATTGGCCGTTTCCTATGGAGAAGAACCGGCAAAAAACACCAAGGTTAAGCTTTAAAAAAAAGATTGAAGTTTATTAACCTTTCAGATACCGTCAATTTCAGACACAATAATAAGATAATAGATGCACAAACTCCGGCGTTCGCTTGGGGTTTAATGAATTAATACTCCACACTCAGTCCAAAACATGAGCCACGAATTAGAATACCCCAAGTGCCCACACACCTGCACTATGGAGGAATTGATGAGTGCCACTGATGCTGCTATTAACATAGCCACATACTGGGCGACAAATAGTTTAACGAGTTTAATCAAAAAGTTAGATTGTGTTTGGGTACTTAAAACCTCATGCCTTTTACATTACGAGATCAAAAAGTTGACAATGTGGCAGATAGCTATCTATCTTCTTTTTTCTATTTGTTCAATTTAACATTATTACAGAAAGGAACAAACACACAATAAACAAAAACAATATTACATAGCACGAAGAATAGCCAAACTTAATTGGCAATGGGTAGGGCACATTGCTCGCAGAACACATGGCCGTTGGGGCCGAAAGGTTCTGGAGTGGGGACCGGAAGACGCAGCGTTGGAAGGCCTTCTACATGGTGAACCGATGACCTGGTGAAGGTTGCGGGAATACCATGGCTACGGGATACACATGGTCGTTCTTTGTGGCGACACTTGGGGAGGCCTGTGTCCAACAGTGGACGTCTATCGGCTGATATGATGACAGAAGGGAAATATCAAATATTGTCGATACCCCCGGTCTGTATATACTAGTCCTGTCTGTACTGGTCCATTTGCAAAAATTTTTGCAAACCACCAGTATTCTCAGAGATTACCTACTACAAACAAAAAAATAAAAATAGCAAACTTTACCTCTTTATAACATTTGTGTAGATGTAGATAATAATTGGATGATAATTGTTTTAGAATGCTCTCTTCATAAATTCCCAAATCCGGATAAAGACAGAGAACGATTCAACAATTGGCTGTATTCTATTGGAGGAGATATCATAGGACTTGATAATGCACACATTTTCAAGCATCGTCGAGTGTGTTCCCTACACTTTCTAGAAAAATATATGTGTAGTTCTAAAAGGCTAAGCAATATTGCAGTTCCAACATTAAATATGCCAGGTTAGTTGATTGATTTATGTTATAACCAATATCAGAATGAAATTAAATGCTGATACAAATTTTAAGCAATTTGACATGAGTAATAACTCAATTTTGATGAAAGGTTCTAGAGTACCGAATACGTCCCAAAAGACGCAGCGTTGGAAGGCCTCCAACAAAGCGGACCGATGACCTGGGCAGGGTCGCGGCAATCCGATGGATGCGTGACTCTTAGGACCGGTCGTTGTGGCGACGCTTGGGGAAGGCCTATGTCCGACAGTGACGTCTTTCGGCTGATATGATGACAATGATTAACTCAATTTCAAATTTTTCGAATACTTATTAGGTACATACTTACTCTATGAATAAGTGTGTACTTAATACATCACATAATATCAGTTGTTTTTTAAAATGAATACTATTTTTTAAACCATTCATAGTCCCGTGATAATAATAATTCATTCAATATCAATATTGCATAAAAAAATTTAAGCAAAATATTAATATTAATATATATTAATATTATATTATATATACATTTATATATATATTATATATTATATTATTAATATATAATTATATTAATTATAAATAAGTAGGTATTTAAACTTTTATAATGTTTTCAGGATGCAAATTTGGAAAAGAGAGAGAACCGTTGCAAGGACTTGAAAATCTGTCATCACAATCAACATCTACAGGTATTTGGATAAATAGAATAATCATTAATTCCGATTTGAAAATTAACTTTCCATATGGCAATTTACCCACGCTACTTCATATTTTCTTCAAAAGTTATAATGCAATGGTTCATGAGTCACAGAAAAAGTTAACAAGACAGACCGCCCAAAAGATGGACTAATGACATAAAAGCAGTTGCAGGAGGCACATGAACGAGACTTGCAAATGACAGAGATTTATAGATCTTAGTTTTGGGCTAAATGGCGTTGTGTGATAGTTGTAGAATATTTATTTATTTATTATATTCTTTATTGTACACCGCATGAACAAAAAAGATACAGGACAAACATTATTCAAAATAAGTGTACAATGGGCGGCCTTATCGCACAGGGCGATCTCTTACAGACAACCTTTGGATGGACTGAAAGAGAGGAGAAAGATATAGGGCTGTCAGTGTACATCAGAATAATACAAATATGAAATAACAACACAAATACATACATACATTACAAAAAATATACTAATAAATATTAAATATGTAATCAAGCCAGGAAAAGACAAAATCAAAGTGAAAGGTAATGCTCCTTCACCATTGTCTTTCATAAGGTCTTTGGGTCAATTTTGACCCATTATGGGATAAAATTAAAATTCAGTAAATTAACGTTTTACGAGTGTGATATTTTATGAATATTAATTAATCGCTTTTGTGTGCATATTATTAAGTTTGTTAAAAATCTTTTTATTTTTCTAGATACGAACTTTTTAACTCTTGACATACAAGCAGTAGCCAAACATAAAGCGTATAAGAAATAAGTCATACAAATTGTAAAACTTACTGTTTGAGGCAATATATGTGTATTAAGAATAATAATTACATACAAATCACATTTTTAAATATTTTTTTAAACAAAGTCATACAAAAAAAAAACATTTAAGAATATAAAAAATATAATACTTAATATTTTTTAATACATATTTTTTTTTAACTTTAATTATTCCATTTATTAATATATCTTTAAATTATATTTTGAATATTATTATCTTCATATTTTTTTTCTAGATCCTGAACCTGTTACACCGTCCCTAAATGAAACGGCGCAAGGGCAGGAAGACGATAATTATGATGATGATGAATCACTTCACCAGTTGTTTGTTGAGACACCTAGAATACTTACAGAAAAAAAAATTGTAGAAAAAAATATTGGTAAGCAGTTTTTGATTAAATACACCCCTTATTTTTTAATTAGCACAAAAAGATGGGGCTCTATTCATATCCGTTACTTATCATATTTGTGCAAAAGTAAAAACTAAAACCCGACTACAACAAAAATCGACGCTAAAAAAGAATGAAACAAGATTTTCAGGATAGTGAAAAATAAGAACAGAACAAAAAGAAAAGCCGTAGTCACACGTTATAGGTACCAACCGAGACACTAATAACATGTGACTACGGCTTTCCTTTTTGTTCTTTGGAAAACCTATTTAATTAAAAATACACATATACAAAAAAAAATACTAAAACTACTACTATTAAAAATAATTGTACAATGGGCGGTCTTATCGCACAAGGCAATTTCTTCCAGACAACCTTTACTTAGTAAAGGTTGTCTGGACTTTTGTACTATAGTCATTTATTCATATTTTAGCTCCAGAAACAGCAGTGTGTGAGCAAGTACCAGCTGCTTCTCAAAGTACTGCAGACATAAACTCTTCAGGATCTCAGAATATATCAAAAACTCATCAAGTCAAGAAGATTATGCAGAACACTTCAGGTAAGCTTTTTATCCGTAAATTAAGAAAGTGACCAGAGGACCCCTTGGTCCTCTGGTCACTTTCAGGTCCTTACCTTGGGGCAAATTGGGCTCATTGTCCAACAGAGTTACGGGATATGCTCATATGCCATTGTAAAGGATTTGGTTCGTACTTAAATTGTTTCTATTGGCACAACCTTCAAATTCATGGGGGAAAAAGATAAAAGCAGTTGGGCGCCAATTTCTTGGATTTCGATTTTTAGGGTTCCGTAGTCAACTAGGAACTCTTATAGTTTCGCCATGTCTGTCTGTCCGTCTGTCTGCCTGTCCGTCCTCGCTTAATCTCTGTGACCGTTAGCACTAGAAAGCTGAAATTTGGTACCAATATGTATATCAATCACGCCAACAAAGTGGTAAAATAAAAATTGGAAAAAAATGTTTTATTAGGGTATAAGTAAAGTGACAAGTTATTTTTTTTTTTTTTTAATTTCAACCCTAACGTGTGATATATTGTTGGATAGGTATTTAAAAATGAATAGGGGTTTACTAAAATTATTTTTGATAATCCAATAATTTCGGAAATAATCGCTCCAAAAGAAAAACACAATGTCCCCCCCCCCCCTCTAACTTTTGAACCATAAGTTTAGAAAATATGAAAAAAACCTGAAAAGTAGAACTTTATAGGACTTTCTAGGAAAATTATTTTGAACTTGATGGAAAGAACAGTTTTTGTACAAAAAAAGACAAAAGGGTCTACAAAATAATTTCTGGACTAAGTTTGTAGTTCAATCGTATAGGTATGCAAGAATTTTTTTAAACTCATAAGTGGGTACACTTATAGTGACGGACGGGAAACTACGGAGCCCTACACTGAGCGTGGCCCGACACGCTCTTGGCCGGTTTTTTTTTTATTTGAAAGGCTACATATACTCCCTATTTGATCCCACAGTAATAATAATGTATAGGAGGGAACTCTTCATAGGATCATAGCAGAACTGTCATAAAAAGTAAAATAGCTTGGTTCGTACAGGTAGTCAATTATTCTTTGGAGAAAGGGAGTGGATACACAGAAATGATCTGATGAAGAAGGTGGAAGTTAAGCACCAGGACTCCATAATACATCAATGAATCCTAGCCGTGTTTGGGCTTATTAAAATTGACATCAAATGTATTTTGGCTATGAGGTGCTATTAATAATAATAATATTATTATTATTATTGATCTGATCTGATGATGGAGTCGGAAAGTAAAAGGTAGGCAGGGGAAATTCAATAATAAAACAATGTAAGCTTACCGTGTCTTGCTTACTGGAACCGGTACTACTGGTTCGAAGTGATCCCATCTCTGTTGGAGGAAGAGCCCACGGTCCACATATTTTTGCCCATGGTTCTTTATTTGTCTGACCTGGGAATTGCACCCAGGACCCCACCCTTAGCAGTCGTGCTTGCGCAATAGGGTACTAGCATACAGCATGTAAATTTTTTCAGAGACAGAACTTAGAACATTCAGTTTGTAAGAATTTTTTAACCTTCTTTAACCAATTAATTAAAAAAAAAACAAAGCTACCAACATGAAAATTCGTAGGACACTAACAATGAAAATCTTGACCACAGAACAGATGACCTTGAAAGGTAGAACTGTCATAGATTGATGAATGGAGGGATGCGAAACGTTATATAAATAAATGAATACATAAAATAACTAATATAACATTGTGGTGGACATGAACATCTAAAATATTGTTACGCCACTAAACGTGAACACGCCATATCTCCAAGAAAATAACGAGTGGCACGTAATAATTAAAACGCATTGCTGTTCGAAAGGTCTAGAGTAGTTGTGCTTAGCTAGACTTGGAAAAATCTCGAAACATCCACAAGGTACCTACCTACCAAGGTACATGTAGTAATAGGTATCATCTAACCGTAAGGGAATTTGTACTCTCCGACGTTAACAATAGAGTCGAAATTCGCATGAACGTGACTTTTATTATTACGAGAAATAAAAATGATTTATGACTTCGAGAAGCGATTCAATTGTTCTGGAATTCTGGATAGATCCGGGGACGTCGGTGTCTGGAATTTTCTTGGCTCCGCATATAAATACGGGCCCCCGGCCGGAAGCGAGTCAGTTGTGATTTCGACTGCGATCAAGAGCGAACTACCCTAGTACTCGAAGTGATTTTTATCAACGACTAAAGCGATAGTGTAACGGTACTCTAGTGTTAATTGCGATTCGGATTATTGTTGACTGGACTAATTTGTTATTGTTTGTGGTAAATAAAGTTCTCTCGTCAGTAAATCGGCATTTGATTACCCACGTACGTAACAACTGGTGTCAGAAGTGGGATGCCATTAACACCGAGAGACGACGAACAGCGACCACGAACAAGAAGGCAAATGGAGATGGATGCTGCGCGTCATCGTATGGAGGAGGAAGATCAGGCTGGTATGGGAGCAACAGAAGCTGCTGAGGCGCCAACAGGACCATCCTCGGAAATGAGCCTCGCTACGGTGTTGGCCGCCATGCAAGCTAGTATGGAGGCCAACCAGCGCAAGCTCCAGGACCTAATCGCAGCGAACCAGGAAAAAGCTCGCCGCGAACAGGAAGCCGCTCGCCGCGAACAGGAAGCCGCTCGCCGCGATCAGGAGGCCAACCAGCGTAAGCTTCAGGACCTAATCGCAGCGAATCAGGAAGAAGCTCGCCGCGAACAGGAAGCCGCTCGCCGCGAACAGGAAGCCGCTCGCCGCGATCAGGAGGCTAAGCAGAACCTGATCCTCGATAAAATCGACCACGGCCTCGTCACGTTGGGTGAGAAGGTAAAGAATCTCACCTTGGAGGTCAAGGAAGTTTCCGCCCGAGCTGATAGCCTCGAAACAAGGATTGATGGCCACGAAAATCGCCTGCTGGACATCAACAAAAAAATCGTCAAGCTCGAAGCACGCGAACCTCTTGCTGTTGGCTCACCATCGCACACCCACTGTGCATCAGCCGCAAAATTTGATGTGCCGCGTTTTGATGGCACGTCTTCCTGGACGGCATTCAAATACCAATTCGAGACATTGGTTAAGACGAACCGCTGGGATGATGAACAGTCTTTCGCGGCATTAACTTTGGCTCTACGAGGGGACGCTCTGCTGGTCCTAGAGAACCTCCCTGCGGACGGCAGAACATTGGAGCGTCTCATGGAGGGACTGGACACTCGTTATGGAGACAAACACCTCGAGCATGTTTTCCGCGCGCAGTTACGCGAGAGAACGCAGAGGTCGAACGAGAGCCTCCAGCAGTGGGGAGTTGAGGTTGAACGGCTGGTCCGGCGTGCATACAGGTCTATGACACCAGAGACGGTGGAAGTTAATTTGGTGCAAGCATTCATCGACGGTCTACGGGATACAGAAGTAAGGGCTACGGTGCGACTCGGACACCACCAAACTCTGAAGAGTGCGATGGCACACGCTTTGGAAGTAGAAGCGGTACGAAAAGATTCTCGCACGCACAGAGTACGGGAAGTAGTGGTCTCGCCTTCAGCGCGACTACGTCACCGAGAAGTGGTGGCTTTTTCACCAGCACAGTCCCGCTATATTCCAACGTGTTACGGATGCAGAGAAAAAGGGCACATTCGCACCGATTGTCCTAAGAAAAAGAGGGAAAGTGTGAACTCCGGAACTCAAGTCGACGAAGAGCCGATAAAACTTAATGTCGCCAGGGCCACAGCCCCAACCATCACCATCCATCAAGTTCACAACGGAAATAGTTTGATCATCGAAGGAACACTGAATCATCGTGCCTGCAATTTTACCATTGACACCGGGGCGTCGCGAACCATTGTAAGACCGGAGTTGCTGAAACGAACCATCTCATGGCAAAAAGAGTCTCCATCCTGCCGACTTCAGACAGCAACCGGCCAGTCAGTCTCCGTCCTCGGTGATACAGAAATCCAGTTTAAAATCGGTGATCAAGTGTACACCCATCCTGTGTTAATTGCGAATATTACCGATGATTGCATACTGGGTCTGGATTTCTTGCGTAATTACAGATGTGTTTTAGATATCGATAGGGGAGTATTGAAATTCCCAGATCAAGAAGTCTTCCTGCGAGGAATTAAGTCATGCAATCTCTATTGTTTAAAGGAAACTACACTGGCTCCGAGAACAGAAACCTTAGTTGAAGTGAAATTTCCCAAGAAAATCAGGCAACGAAGATGTGTAATGGTTGAGGATACTGGCCGGCACCCAGAGATCATCACTGCGAGGACATTAGTTATGACGACAGGGAAATCCAAGGTCAGGATTGTGAACCTTGGGAAAGAAGAGGTCCAACTGAAGAAAAACAGTGTTGTTGGGAGATGTGAAGAAGTTCAGTATCTCCGTCAAATCAATAAATCTCCAGAAAAGCAAGACACGACCAAAGTCGAAACTGATCACATCCAGCAACTTCTGGAAAATTCTAAGAGCAACTTATCGACTTCGGAACTACAGCAAGCCATGGAATTTCTGCTACGGTTTCGAGATATCTTTGCAACGGGAAAAGACTGCGGGAGAACAGGTCTCGTCAAGCATGAGATAGATACAGGTGATGCGAGACCAATTAAACAGAGACCGCGCCGCATACCCTGGGCTAAGGAATCTGAGGTAGCAGAAATGGTAAAGGACATGGCTGATAACGGGATAATTGAGCCTTCTACGAGTCCATGGTCTTCTCCAGTCGTTCTGGTAAAGAAGAAGGACGGCAGCACCAGATTCTGTGTGGACTACAGAATGCTGAATAATGTGACGAAGAAGGACAGTTATCCCTTACCAAGGATAGACGATACGCTGGATATGCTCAGTGGCATGAAGTGGTTTTCGACCATTGATTTGAAAAGTGGCTACTGGCAAGTGGAAATCAGCAAGAAAGATAAAGAAAAGACAGCGTTCAGTACGGGTATTGGCAGCGGCCTGTGGCAATTTAACGTCATGCCTTTTGGGTTATGCAACGCCCCAGCGACGTTTGAACGCCTCATGGAGAGAGTCATGGTGGGCCTTCTTGGTGACGTCTGTCTGGTATATTTGGATGACGTCATTATAATGGGTCGCACTTTTAAGGAAAACCTGAGGAATATGGAGAAAGTGTTCACCAGGATACGAGGGGCTAACTTAAAACTAAGCCCAAAGAAGTGTGCCCTATTCAAGAAGGAGGTCAGCTACCTAGGACATGTTATTTCCGCCGACGGGGTGAGAACCGACCCTGAGAAGATAAAAGCAGTCCAACAGTGGCCGGTTCCAAAGAACAAAACTGAAGTACGTGCATTTCTAGGATTGTGCACATACTACAGGCGGTTTGTCAAGAATTTTTCGGACATTGCAAAACCTTTACATCAGCTGACTGAGGATAAACGAGATTTTATTTGGGACAAGAACTGTGAGTCAGCATTCGACGAGCTAAAGCAACGGCTATGTGAAGCGCCTATACTGGGGTATCCGAGCAGAGACGGAAGATTTGTCGTTGATACCGATGCCAGCAACACGGGAATTGGTGGAGTGTTGTCCCAAGTGCAGGGCGACAGACAGGTCGTAATCGCTTACTTCAGTAAGGCACTTTCAAAGCCAGAAAGGAACTACTGCGTGACTCGACGAGAACTGCTGGCTGTGGTAAAAACCTTGCAGCATTTCTACAAGTACCTCATAGGAAGACAATTTACGTTGAGGACGGATCACGCTGCATTGAAATGGCTTCTACAATTTAAAAACCCTGAGGGCCAAGTTGCAAGATGGCTCGAGCAGCTGCAGGAGTTCAACTTTGTGACGGAACATCGCAGTGGAAAAGGGCATAACAATGCTGACGCCCTGTCGCGACGTCCATGTAATGATGACTGTAGACACTGCCAGCAGAATGAAGCCCGAGAACACGTTAATTTAATTAGGGCTGAAGGCAACTTCAAGAAGTCCCAGGAAGAAGATGACGATATTCGACCTATACTGGACTGGAAGCGTAGCGGAATTAGGCCCCAGTGGAGTGAAGTATCGTCACATAGTCCCGTCACTAAGAGCTACTGGGCACAGTGGGACAGTTTAGTCCTAGAAGATGATGTGCTTTGTAGGAAATGGGAATCGAACGATGGCAAGGAGGTGACCACACAAGTGATAGTGCCACGGTGTGAAGTAGTCCCCCTGCTACAGGAAATACACGATGGTGCTTCTGGAGGACACCTGGGCATCAAGAAAACTCTACTGAAAGTGAGACAGCGGTATTACTGGCTCAATTGTAGAGATGACGTAGAGCAATGGTGTCGGAAATGTACAGCGTGCGCATCTGTGAAAGGACCACAGACTAGGAGCAGGGGCAGGCTTCAGCTGTACAATGTGGGAGCCCCATGGGAACGCATCGCTATTGACGTCGCTGGACCTTTTCCAGTTACAAATGACGGAAACAAGTACATAGTGGTGATCCAGGACTATTTTACAAAGTGGCCCGAAGTCTTCGCCATACCCAATCAGGAAGCGACGACAGTGGCGAAAAAGGTGGTCGAAGAAGTAGTATGTCGGTATGGCGCACCTTTGGAAATCCATTCCGATCAAGGCCGTAACTTCGAATCTGCGCTGTTCCAGGAAATGTGTACTCTTCTGGGAATTTATAAGACACGCACAACACCTGCGCATCCTCAGTCGGACGGAATGGTGGAAAGATTTAACCAAACCCTGAAGAATCATCTGGCTAAGGTTGTCGATGACCATCAGAAGGACTGGGACCGGTATATTCCACTATTTCTGATGTCTTACCGATCGGCAGTGCATGATAGCACGGGACATACCCCAGCAAGAGTGAATTTCGGCAGAGAGATGAGACTCCCGGTCGATGCCATAACTGGCGTGCCACCTGACAAGACTAAGCCAGTTACAGATTACGTAAGTGACCTTCAAGATCAATTGGACGAAGTGCATAAACGAGTTCGTGAGAATAGCATGAACACCAGCTTAAAAATGAAAACCAGATACGACCGTAATGCCAATGCCAAGGGATTTGAGGAAGGTACACTGGTCTGGCTCCACAACCCGCTTCGACGGAAAGGGAAGTCGCCGAAACTCCAAGCTCGATGGGAGGGACCTTACACCGTGTTAAAAAGGATTAATGACGTGACCTACCGCATCAAGAAAGGGCTAAGAGGGAAACCCAAGGTTGTTCATGTGGATAGATTGGCGCCGTATCACGGATCTAATAATGCTCGGGACGAGCATGACTAAGAGGGGGGCACTGTTACGCCACTAAACGTGAACACGCCATATCTCCAAGAAAATAACGAGTGGCACGTAATAATTAAAACGCATTGCTGTTCGAAAGGTCTAGAGTAGTTGTGCTTAGCTAGACTTGGAAAAATCTCGAAACATCCACAAGGTACCTACCTACCAAGGTACATGTAGTAATAGGTATCATCTAACCGTAAGGGAATTTGTACTCTCCGACGTTAACAATAGAGTCGAAATTCGCATGAACGTGACTTTTATTATTACGAGAAATAAAAATGATTTATGACTTCGAGAAGCGATTCAATTGTTCTGGAATTCTGGATAGATCCGGGGACGTCGGTGTCTGGAATTTTCTTGGCTCCGCATATAAATACGGGCCCCCGGCCGGAAGCGAGTCAGTTGTGATTTCGACTGCGATCAAGAGCGAACTACCCTAGTACTCGAAGTGATTTTTATCAACGACTAAAGCGATAGTGTAACGGTACTCTAGTGTTAATTGCGATTCGGATTATTGTTGACTGGACTAATTTGTTATTGTTTGTGGTAAATAAAGTTCTCTCGTCAGTAAATCGGCATTTGATTACCCACGTACGTAACAATATTTATTCCTGTGCCGTTCGTAGAATATTGTTACGTACGTGAGTAATCAAATACCGATTTACTAACAGAGAACTTTATTCACCACAAACAATAACAAATTAGTCCAGTCAACAATAATCCGAATCGCAATTAACACTAGAGTACCATTACACTATCGCTTAGGTCGTTAGATAAAATCACTTCACACACGTAGGTAGTTCGCTCTTGATCGCAGTCGAAATCACAACTGACTCGCTTCCGGTCGAGGGCTCATATTTATATGCGGAGCGAAGAAAATTCTAGTTACTGACATCTCAAGATCGATCTAGAACAATAGGGTCGCTTCGCGGAGTTATAAATCATTTTTATTGCACGATGAACTAAGAGTCACTTTCATACGAATTTCGACTCTATTGTTAAAGGCGGAGAGTACCATTTCCTTTATACTTTCCCGATAGATACATACCTAACTACTAGTGGTACCTACTTTGTGGATGTTTCGAGATTTTTCTAAGCCTGGCTACGTACAACCACTAGATCTTTCGAACAGCAATGCGTTGTAATTATTGCGTGCTACTCATTATTTTCTTGGAGATATAGAGTGTTCACGTTTAATGGCGTAACAATAAAAAATCAGCATTGGTAGTTTGCGATAAATATGGTTATCGAAAATTACGTAAGAACTATAGACTACACCCCCTTGCCCTTATAAGAAAAAAATAATAAAGCATGAAAATATTTATGTTAACAATAATTGTTGTTATTTTTTTTGATAGTTTAAAGCATCAAAAAAAAAAAAAAAAATGATTGGCAAAAATATAAATATAGTTTATTTGCTTACTATGTTTATTTTTATTTTTTTATTATTATTGATAGGCTCGCGTTTGACCACCATCTCACCTGATGGCAAGCGATTATGTTTTAATGATCGCACATAATTTAAAATATTAATGTATGCCTCGGATCTCACACATGGAGGTAAGGCCTGCAGTTCTCCTATGAGTAAATTACCGAAGTTGTCATTTCTTTTGTCAAGTTCTTTGTCGGAAGTGCAATGGGTACAAAGAGGATCGTGTACATCGTCATCATCGGCATGTTCAATTGTTTCTTTCTTTCTTCTTTGATTTGTGTTGTTGTGAATATTTTCTTCTTCATTTATTTCTTTTTGTGTTGTTTTCGTTTTTCTTTTATTACGATTTCGTTGTAACAGAGACTGTGATATATCAGTATCATCTTGGCTATTAGCCTTGACTCCTGAAAAATAATTAGTAAATTAGGTTTTTAATTTGAATTATTGCTTCCACCCACATCCAAATTTTACTAACCATCATTATCATCGATGTTATTTTTAGAACTTGTAACATTTTGAGTGTCCGTAAAAAACGGTTGACTATATATATGGTCTCCACTTATACTGCATGCATCTGAAATAAATACAAATAGTCTAAGAGCCCGTGAACCCCAGACCTTCGTTATTTTATAAAAGCTGAAAGTTTGTCAGCGCATGCTCCCAACCCAGGTAAGAACGATGGACTATTATGAAGTTTGGGTTACCGTGGCTTTGGCAGGTAAACGGTACTAAAGGTGTGTAAAATACCGATCTAAATTCATCAAATAATAAAGTGTGAATTTTTGGTATTACCTTCAGAATATTATTAAAAATCACGTTATTGATTGCCAGACACTTAACATCGTGGCAACCCCTTGCCAGACACCCCTAACGTTCATGAAATTATAATTCTACTTACGTTATAGTATAAAAGCTGATTTTTATATATAATACTTAGGTAATAATTAGATGATGTTTTCTCATCAGCCAGACATTTTTGATAGTTCCAACCCCTTACCAGACAATGATGTAGGGTCGCTGTAAGAGCGAGCGTGAGACAGTATATGTATGGTGGGTGCGAGTGAGATGGCGAGATAGGTCTATCGCGATCTCTCAATAACAGATTATAAAAAAAAAACCAAATAAATAATACTCAAAAATTTAATTAAAAATATATTAATAACATTACAAGTTATTATAAAGCATAAAAAAATAGATTGATGACATTACAGAAAGTGTACTAAAGAAAATATTATTTTATTCATTATCATCATTATCCTCTCAGCTGTGAGCCCGCAATGGCGCTGGTGCAACACACGTTACGCATCCGCGAATGATTCCCGCGCAATTTTGGCGCGTCTGATTAAAACGATGATATCTTTGAAACTACGTTAGTTAGCTCGCTACCGGTTATATTATTCGAATCGTTATTAAATTACCTAAAAAGATATGTAAAGATTAGTAAAGTTTTGTCTTGTTATGTATTAGTAATTGTCGTGTATGTTCAGTATCATATGAGGGGCACAGATTCAGGAGAGCCGCAGCGGCTCTCCCATAGACAGGCATTTTTATAGAGCCGGAGCGGCTCCACACCACAGACAAGGGGTTATAATCAATGTTATCATTTTCTTCGTCACTGTTACTCCATTCCATATAGTCGTCTTCTTCTTCTTCGTCAGTTTCTGTAGAAATATGAAAAAGTTAATGGGATTGAAAATATCAAAAAATAATGTATAATGGTTTAAAGTAGTATTATACCTGAAATAGTTTTCAGTGATTCTCTGACGAAATTTGGCAGTGATCACCTTCGAACCATTTAAAATAGTACTGATTATCTTCGAGAACCCAACCATTATTCTCGGTTTGATAAATTGTTGGAATTTGCTGATTTGCATTATTCCAAATGCTAGACACATAGTTGGCTCGCAGAAATTGTTGTAGCAGCTCGGATTTACGTGGTGGCAGACTGCTAGCATCAAAATTTCGTAGTTTTTACGGCTAAACGCTTCATTAATATCTGAGACCTGATATGTATTAATGAATAGTTGAAGCCGTGCTGCATCAACATCAGTTATCGAACCGACATTGTATACCTCACATATAAACCGTTGAATAATATCAAAAGTGCTTTGTTGTTCATTATTATTTTCGAATAATTCGTGTTTACCGAATTTAATGAAAGCTGTTTGATACTCTTCCGTTTTTTTTTAAATTTTAAAAGGCCTCAACTTTCCTTTTCGGAAAAATGCAGGATTATAATCACAACCTGTGATCGCATGGAATCCTGGTAAACTCTTGCAAAAAGATTTTCCTAACTTTACGTAAATCTCTGTAAGGTCTTACTTACAGAGATTTACGTAAAGTTAGGAAAATCTTACGTACTTATTCCCAGTGCCTATCAGCATCCAAATAAGTGAATCATTTTGTAGATGGTGCATATGACCAAGCATGATAGCTGCAATGTCAGTGTACCACTTCTTCTCTTGTAACACTTCTGATCACAATATTTACTTGATTTGGAATACTGCACGCATGATAGACTATTTTGGTATCAGCCTCTTCATGTTTTGGACATGATAACTCTTCTACAACCCTTGTTACTACTTTGTTAGAAGCATCAACAACAAAAGAATGGCACTGTTTAGAATTTATGTGAATAGTTTTATTTCCAATAAAAGGTATTATTTCATCACTGGCCCAATGCAAAATTAAAAAATCCACTACAGCTTGTTTGAAATTTGAATTTTTCAATTCTTTCGCAAAATCACTCGGACGTGTTTGATCAGGTCCAGTTATGGTGTAGCTCAATTGTGCTGATTCTAATCGCTGAGAATGTTCGTAATCTTTGATCGATGGAGTCAGGTATTGATCAAAAATAACGTCAATTCTTAGCGCTTCGAACTTGGTGACCATTTGCAACAGTTTCTTAGAAATGCCTCCAAACTTGTTTGGAACATTTCTCATGGTGTGTAATAAAAAAAATCCATCAATTATTACGACATCTACAGTAGGTGGTGGCTGATGCTGGACCTCCATCTCCAAACACTTCATTAAGGCAGATTTATCCGTCTTACAAATAGTACCATTTAAATGACACTTATATAAAAGCACATCAGTGATTGGGTATGACAAAATTTTTGAGATATCCACATTGTAATCCATCGAGATCCCCAGCATACGACCAAACAAATCTGTAATGTCATCAATCTTTTTTTTATGCTTTATAATAACTTGTAATGTTATTAATATATTTTTAATTAAATTTTTGAGTATTATTTATTTGGTTTTTTTTTTTATAATCTGTTATTGAGAGATCGCGATAGACCTATCTCGCCATCTCACTCGCACCTACCATACATATACTGTCTCACGCTCGCTCTTACAGCGACCCTACATCATTGTCTGGTAAGGGGTTGGAACTATCAAAAATGTCTGGCTGATGAGGAAACATCATCTAATTATTACCTAAGTATTATATATAAAAATCAGCTTTTATACTATAACGTAAGTAGAATTATAATTTCATGAACGTTAGGGGTGTCTGGCAAGGGGTTGCCACGATGTTAAGTGTCTGGCAATCAATAACGTGATTTTTAATAATATTCTGAAGGTAATACCAAAAATTCACACTTTATTATTTGATGAATTTAGATCGGTATTTTACACACCTTTAGTACCGTTTACCTGCCAAAGCCACGGTAACCCAAACTTCATAATAGTCCATCGTTCTTACCTGGGTTGGGAGCATGCGCTGACAAACTTTCAGCTTTTATAAAATAACGAAGGTCTGGGGTTCACGGGCTCTTGCTCTAAAACTATTGAAGCGGAATAGATCGGAGCGGCTAGCTCTAGATACTTGTAGTTTTTTCTAGTTCTAGAAATAGCCCATTTTAACTTCAATGGATTGTCACCCTAACGAGACCTACCTACTACAGTTGCCACAAAGTATCTTGAGCGGTTGCGTAGAAGTCAAATATTCGGTCTCTTTAGTGGTGCGAAGTGAGACGCGGGGGCCGGGAGTGTCAGTGATAGCCACGCCGCGCCATCGCGTCATAGACGCTCATTCGTTCCGTGCGTTGCTGCATGTATCTAACAACGTAGACGATTGGCTCGCCAATGTATGGAATGCGCGAAGCGATCCCCACTCTGACGCCGAGTGCTCAAGATACGTTGTGTTATCTGTACCTTCAGAGCGCTTCTTTTACCAGTAATTCTTATGTATAAAAATCAGGCAACGTTTAGATCAGTACATCAAAAGTGCGGCGCGAAAGCCTTAGGGCCCACACTACTTCAATTTCAAAACGGTAAGATACTATTAACGTTACTAAATCTTATCGTTAATATCTGCTTAAACAACGTTAAAACAAATAGCGATGTTTAAAAATTAAATGTAACTCTGTAAAATGAAGGTACAAACAATTACCGGTAAATGAAGCCCTGCAGGCTGCATCCCATAACTTCACCCAATATTTGTCTCACGATAATTATTTCTATACTTATTTTTATGTCTCTACTTATGTATTTTAAATGTAGTGGATTCAGGCATTAATTACATACCAGATTGTACTTCCTGGATATTTTCTTTCCGTTCAGTAGCTGGTGAATTAAGTTCTAGAACAAAAATAAAGCAGTTTTGGTGTCTTGGTGTTGAACATTTAAATTACATAAACATATCACTAATGTTTTGAGAGTAATTCAAACAAATTATTTGCTGTTTGCAGTCTGATGGGATTATTTTTTTCAATAACCTTATTTTGTAATTAAGTTAATGTAAACGTGTACTTATTATGTAACCTGAAGGTGAGGTTCTCTGTTTTTCTTTGTTTTTTTTTTTTTAATAATTAAGCAATAGTTTAGTCCTTCAAGCTAGCAAGTAATTTGTTAAATTAAACCTAGTTAAATTATTAACTCCTTGACGTCAATAAATTATGTAACCAATTAAAAAATAACAGCCCTAAAGAACTAAAAAAAGGAATCTAAAGTAAGGCTTCGAAAAATTCATTTGCATAAGCAATATACATAATATATAACATCACTCCTCGTTTAACCAAAAGGTTAGACATAGCTGTACCTATAGTAGACTCGCATTTAAGTCCCATGTAAATAAGAATTAAGTTGAGCCTATTGCTATCAATTGGGCACGAATCCAAGCTCCAGGCAGACCTGAGAATCGAACCCAGGACGTGATACTCAACAGTAGTGCTTGCAAGCACTACTCTAAAGAGGTAGTCATGATAATAATTTGATAAATGACATAAACAGACTTTGTCATTTAATCCTACTAAAATTTTAAACTCTAAGTTTGTATGTATGGATGATTGTTATGTTTTCACGCAAAAACTACTGTTTGGATTTTGATAAAACTTAGTACACAAGCAGACCATGTCATGAAATAACATATAGGATACTATTTGTCCTGGAAGTTTGTCATTGGAGAAAAAATCCACTATCACGCGGGTAAAGCTGCTGACAGCAGCTAGTATTATGATAGAGATTATAGTGTTTATTAAAGTTACCTTTTGACTCTGAACGCTTAAACATATATTGTGGAAATTCGGCCAATTGTGCATCAGTGAGAGGTGATGCTTTCAAATTCAAAGTTGGTATTGCACATCTTTTCAGACGATTGCCTTTTTTGTTGAAATCCTTTTTTCTAAAGTGGTCAGCGCAAACATTTCGTTGCTCATGCAGTTTTTCTATTGGTAGATGCACTAGTTCTTCATTACCAACTGCTTTTATCCACTCTCGGCAACTGGAAGACAAAAAATAAATGTTTACTTATAAGTAACTGACTGTTTGACTCTGAATCAGTGTTAGGCAATATTAAATGTAACTACCACTAGATTACAGCAATTAAATTAACAACTACTTCTTGTAGTTTGATTACTGTAGGTAGTGCATATTACATGCACTACAATGCTGTGGATATGTTTTATATTCTGATTATTTCATATTTATTTACAAAATGATCTTACAGGTAATTAATAATTATGATGTTCATGTTGAAATGAACACTAACCCCCCAAAAACTAACAAATTCGAAAAAGTGTATAGTAGTTTTACCACCTAATAGGTCGCACTCACCGTTTTGGATCCAGTGGAAAATTGGAATAAAACAACTTGCCTCCAGGTTGCCAAGTCTCTTTGGCACCGCAAAGTTCACATCTTCTGTGACCGCCCATGATTGTTCAGAGAATCACTGTCTCGTTAATAAAAAAGGTAGTTAAAACAATAAAAAAGTAAGAGTGAGAGTCAATATCTCGATAAAACTAGGTGTGTATGGACAAAACTGGGGAGCAGGTGCTCGACTCAACGTTATACATCGGTACAATCACAGACAATTATATTCCGAAATAATAAAAAAATGAAAAAATCACAACACAAACGTGTTATCATCACAAATGTCATGCAATGTTTATAAATTACTTTGTGTAGCCTATCACCCTTATCCCCCATAGCACAGATTAAAACATCTCCTTTTTTTGAATGTTGGTTAATGAAGGTTAGAAATTCTATAGAAAAATGAATTGTTGGTATCTAGTTTCACAGGATTGTATTGGACGGTTCTAGAAATCAATATAGGTCGGGGGAGAGTTTATTTAGGTACGACAACCGGCAATCAAAAACCAATCGATCTAATCTGATCTAATCTAAGTAAAAGTTGGCAACACTTTTTTGACCATAAAGCGTATTCGATTTATTTCACAATTTTATTTTTATTCAAATTGTTTTCAATTATGTTCACGTATAGCCTTACCTACTTACAAATCTCTAGCGAATAAATTCGATTTTATTACGGGAAGTCATTGCAGCATTGACAATGGCAATTGTTAAAACTGTTATCACTCATTTCCAATATTATGGACTTAAATGTTGAATAAATATTCCAAATAAAGTGAAATACATAAGGTAGTTAGTCTCCGAATTTCAGGATATTGTTAGGTAGGTATTATGATTGATCAAATGATCATTACATAAACAAACATAACCTAATTTTCATCGGAGCTTAGAAAAAAAAAACAAAACAAATAATGACATTACTAGAGTACCTAGTTTGTAGTAAACATTGTTCTAAACATAAACCATTCATTCAGTAAAATGATTATTTTTCTCGTTCACAGGATTCGAAGATATGGACAGTTTGAAATTGAAGTTTAAAAATATTCTGCACAACAAAAAGTTTTGTGGAATATGCTTGGAAAGTAACGAAAGTATGAACGCCGTCGAAGAGGATCTAGAGATTGTTGTTCATGAACGAACTTATGCGAATCGTTTGCAGGGTCTAGTTGATATAGTGTTTAATGAGGTATGTGGGTTTTGAGTATTCTTTCATGCCAGATCTAAACTGCCCGAACCTACTAACCTATCAAAACGTCGACGGCGCGCACTGTTCCCGCATGCCTCAAGGAGTTGTCAGCAAAGCAGGGCGAAGCCCAGTTGGGTCGATGCCTACTGGGGCCAGGGTTAGTTTCGAAAGATAGCTCAGCCCCAGTATGAAGGCGTGAAGGAACGGGGTGGGGGTTTTTAGTCAGGTAGAGTCTGATACTATCTCTCGCTCTGCACAAGATCGGGGATGTCATTAGATGATTTTGTCTTCGAAAAAAAAAGTTGCTTACCTATTATCTAATTTCAATGTTACTAAAAGGAACACATTCACACAGTGAATATTTACTAAAAGGAAGTACTCCTTTTAGTAAATATTCACTGTCCTGCATTCAAAAATAATCAAAGTAATATAGAGTTTCAACTCAGGGACATTTTTTTATAACTTGAGGAGCTAGGATCATGCCAATCAACTCTTAACTCTGAGCAGGGTAGAGACCCTGCTCAGAGTTAGAGCGGCCATATGCTTGACATTGACAGTTAAACTTGTTTGAGTTAAAAAATGGCACGTGAGTTAATTTCTATATGACGTCATTAGAGTTAACTCAAATATGAATGCAGGGCTGAAATTGCCAGGAATATTAAGCTTTATTGACTAAATATGGTTTATTATGCTATGCCGGAGGTTGTGGGTTCGATTCCCACCCAGGACAAACGTTTGTGTGCATAATCATTTGTTCTGTGTCTAGATGAAATATATAGATATGTTTATAAGTTGTCTAGTACCCATAACACAAGCTTTGCTTAGCTTGGGACTAGACAGCGTTGTGTGATAGTTGTGAAATATTATATTATTAACTTGTCCAACAACTGTGTTAGTTTCATTAGTTTATAACTGTGTATATAAGCAGAATTTTAATATATAACTTTTTTTTTATTCCAGGCCAATTACAGCCTAGCAAGTTCATATGTATGCAACAGCTGTTTGGACAAACTGATCCAGTCTTACATTTTCAAGGAAACTGCTATAGAAACATCAAAGAGTTTTGAAAATTATGTAAACGATTTATTTAACATATCTAATGATATTTTTAATCACTTACCAGAGTCAAAGATTGAAATTAAGAATGTTGTAATTGTATTAGAAAACAATAATAATGATTCTCTTGAAACAAAAGATGAAACTAATGAAACTTTTGAAGATAAAAATGAATCCAATGTTGTAAGAAACAAATTCAAATGTGTGAGATGTCTAACAATGCTACCAACACACAGAGACTTGAAAATACATAAAATGAAATGTCCGAAGCGGACATTCCAATGTAGAACATGTTCCAAACTATTTAGATATAAAAGACGTCTAATAGCACATCATAAACTGCATTTAAAAGTTAAATGCAAGTTCTGTCATGAAATAGTTCTCAAGAAAGAATTACTGGACCACTTTAAAACAAACCATGGAGATACTTTGATCAAGTGTTTGAAATGTGAATTATTTTATTCAATAAATACACATAAAAGTCATACTAAAGTTTGCCAACAAATTAAAGAAGATAAACAGCAATGCTTGATGTGTCTGAAGACTTTTACTGAGATTGAATTTAAGTCCCATATCTGCAAGCATAGTTGTCCGGAATGTACGGAAGTACCGTGTATGCATTACAAGTATTTGAAGTCTTATAGAGAACAGGTCTTAAATAATGCTGACAAAATTAAATGCTTTTATTGTGACTATGTTTGTAAAAAGAAAGAGATATTACTTGCACACGTAAACCGGGACCATTTTAACTATCATCCTTACATTTGTGACAAATGTGGAAAACAATTTTATTCCAAAGTGAGCTTAAGAACCCATATTGTCAGATACCACGAGAACTGTTTCGTGTGCCGGTTTTGTGACTCGGAATTCAGTAATATTGATAAATATGAAAGTCATGTGGAAACCTGTGAAGATATAAAAAGGCAGTTTGCTTGTGAGAACTGCCCAGCCTCGTTTGATTCTTCTGTTAGTTTGAAGAACCATATGAAACGAAGACATAGCACAGATATTTTCCCTTGTGGCCTTTGCAAGAAACACTTTCTGAAAGATTCTAAAAGAAAAGAGCATATGGATGAAGTTCACAGTGACTTTGTAATTAAAAACAGGGTACAATGTATTGTGTGCAAAGAGACGTTTGATCATGGAAGAGATCTGTTGCAGCATATGAAATCTCATGGTCCTAACGTAACATATCCATGTATGATCTGTAACACAGAGTATCACACTTTGAGACAGTTCCACGCACATAATCGCAAACACAAAGGGCCATTTGCTACATGCCATGTTTGTGGTAAAGAAATGAGAGAGGTTCTGCTGGAAAAACATTTAACTACGCACTCGACTGCGATAGAAACTTGTGAAACATGTGGGAAATCTTTTAAAAATATCACTTTACTAAAATATCATCAGAAAGTTCATTTAGAAAGTGTCCCTTGTCCTAGGTGTAAGAAAATGTTGAACCCCGCGAGACTACGCAGACATTGGAAAAGACATGTGATGGAAGATAATCCTGAGAAAAAACAACAGCCTAACTCGAAATGTAAACTGTGCGAGTATAAGACCTGGAACAGCACACTACTAGAATGTCATGTGAACCGACACCACTTAAAAATAAAGCCCTACATCTGTCATATATGCAGCAAAGACTTCCTCGGTAAACATTTGCTGAGAAAGCATATTGAAACACATGACATGAGAAGCGTTGTCTGCATGGTATGTCTGAAGAGCTTTGCCAATCCTACCTGTTTGAAAATGCATCTGCGGCTGCACACTGGAGAAAAGCCTTTCACTTGTGAAATTTGTGGAGACCAGTTTAGGACAACAAGCATACTGAATGTACACAAGTTAAAGAAGCATTCAGACAAGAGTAACGTTTGTCCATTATGTTCAAATAAATTTCATACAATCAGAGATGTGAGGAGACATATGATACGAGTGCATTGGAAGGAAAAAGATAAGAGATTTGACCCTCGAGAGTTGAAAGGATTGGATGAAAAACACTATCATTTGTTTCATGATGGTAGAAGAGTTAAAGTTGGTGATGAAGATATTGATTTTTATATGCCTAATACAAATAATAATGTGCGTTGAGAAGGACTAATTTAAGGTTGCTTAATTGTGAGCAAAACTTGTTTAGTCCTTCTCCCTAGTGTAATTGAATAGTCTGAATTGTGAGTGGGCACAACAAAATTGACTGGCAATTACCCTCTGTGATTAAACCAGTCTCTTCTTGAAGTCTATCTATGATGTCTGTCTAACCCTAACCGGGCTTGTCTGTGGCAACTTTCATAAAATTAAAGCCTCCAGCCAAAACTTAACGCTAAGAACAGTTCCTGTGGGATACACAGTGCCGGATCCAGCCAGCGCGGGACCTGTAGCAAATTCGTCCAGTGTAGACCTTTTTTTATTAAGATGATAAAATAAAATATTTTATGCTAAGACGTCATTTTCCTCTTTTACCGTAACGGTTAGATATTTCCACAAGATTACTTTCTGTAAACGATAGATACTAATAGATAATATAGCACTTTTGGAAAAACCTAAGTAATTATGGTTTTTACAAGCTTTTAGTTTCACCTGTCCCAATGTTTGTTTGTAATCAAATCTCGCAAATTAAATTAGATCCACTTCCGGGTTACCGATTGAGCTGAAATTTTGCAAGCATGTGTAAATCAGATGACAATGCGCAAACATACTAAACATACACTTTAAATTAGCTCAAATGAATCTCATTACATATTGGTTATGTGTTTATAATATTTTGAAATTAATAGAATAGGTACTTGTCGCAATTCATCTTATTAGAGCTAATATAAAGTTTGTTGTTTGAGTTGAATAAAACAAAAAGTAGGTACATTTAGATTTTTACTAATTGAACATATTAAATGATAAATGTAAGTTTGTAATATTTTTTTTGTTTTCTAAATAGGGTGAAATAACGCGATGAAACTGTAGTCTATGTAGCCTTCACTGCAGTAAATTCCTCGATTTCTTTCTAACCACCTCACCTGCTTTTTTTCTTCTGGTGTTAGGTAATGAAATGAATATGGTGGTTTTCCTAAGAACGTCTGTGTATGATCCTGACTCACAGTAGCCAATTCTTTGACGATGAAATTATTTACATAATCTTTTAATCATTGCAGTTCCACAATAAGGGTATCCGCCTTCATAATATCTTCTTACTATGTTACTTAGTGGTCTATATTCAACAACGCAGTCGTTCAGAAAGAGACAGAATGCTGAAGTTTTATCTGGTGTCTCTGAATCACTCAATTTCTACTCTCACATCCACAACCGGACCTGTCTTTAGGTTATCCGCTTGCCTAGAGCAATCGACTACAAAGAGCGGCGCTATATCTCTGAATTGTTTCTCGCTGGGCTCCGAGCGACGTCCGTAATAAGACTGTTGAAATATGATATATTGTACGTATAATAACGCAATTCTGTTATTAGAAAAACGTAGACGTCCTGCGAGTTCAATCCGGATCATAAAACACAGAGTAACGTGTCGCCTATACACGGAACCTCTAATTTTATGGAGAGACGTGAGACAATCTGTCCTAAATTTTAGCATACTATATTCGGATAGTTTGCTTAGTAAAAATGTGAAGCTTAGTTATTTGCTTGCGCAAGAATCTAGTAGGTACCTACTTAAGCAGTCGAGGTAAGCAATTATGTGTGGGATAAAATGCCCAATAACATCCTACTCGGGAACGCTGCCTTCAGAATATCGGTTGTGGCTCGCGCAGTGTGTGCCGTTGCTCCGTCCCTCAATCTAATTCGTCCAATTGCGGTAAAAAAAAACTCGGTCAACATAGGCCAGGTGCTTCAAACTTAAGCCTGCAATACACGTTGGCCGAGCTGAGACCAACGCGAGCCTAAGCAAATATAGGCAAATTGACACACGGCAAGCGCCTCTACACGTTCGGCAAGCTTGAACCAATGCAAATGGCCAATAAGACGAGTTTTGAGGAACGCCCTCATGTTGGGCGCTGTCAGTTGTTGGTTGTTGTGTATTTTAAACAATATGGACGACGTAGAAGTCATCGCGGCTGCTGCTATTTATTTAATAGGCGCTTATATTTATTATGTCACTGTATACCGCACTAAAGTTGTGAAAATGAAAAGACAAAAAAGACGGAGGTGGATGTTAAGCCTGCTTTAAGTGGGTTTGTATGACGTATAAAACAACATTTTACACCACCTGCTCGATAATGTCGTTTTATACGTCATACAAACCTCACTTATTCAAGTCATTCTATCCATAGGGAGATAATGCAGTATGGCCGATCCCTAGGGAATAAAGAGATTTGAATTTGGAACACCAAAAATCGTCAACATTGTGAGTTAAAATGTACAAGCATCGCATAAGTTGACTCGAAATTCAAACTGGCCCAAAACAAAAACAAAAAAGAAAATGGAATAAACGTGCTTGACGGGAGCGTTATAGAAAACTGAAACAATAAGAATCTTGGAGTAGTGAATTTTGTTTGTTTGATGAACTTGTAAATAATATGTATAATACTTATATTTCTATAATATATGATTTGGTCGACCAAATTGTTTTTAGGGTTCCGTAGTCAACTAGGAACCCTTATAGTTTTGCCATGTCTGTCTGTCCGTCCTCGCTTAATCTCTGTGACCGTTAGCACTAGAAAGCTGAAATTTGGTACCAATATGTATATCAATCACGCCGACAAAGTGGTAAAATAAAAATTGGAATAAAAAGGTAAGGCTAGGTATATGTAAAGTGGGAAGTGATTTTTTTTTTAATTTCAACCCTAACGTGTGATATATTGTTGAATAGGTATTTAAAAATGAATAGAGGTTTACTACAATCATTTTTTGATAATGTCAATAATTTCGGAAATAATCGCTCCAAAAGTAAAAAACAAGGGGGGGGGGCTAACTTTTGAACCATAAGTTTAGAAAATATGAAAAAAATCTGAAAAGTAGAACTATATAAGGACTTTCTAGGAATATTATTTTGAACTTGATGGAAAGAACAGTTTTTGTACAAAAAAGACAAAAATGTTGTACAAAATAATTTCTGGACTAAGTTTGTAGTATAATTGTATATGCAGGCTTTTTTTTTAACTTCGTTTACATATTTTATTATCCTGAACGTATCACCTTTCAAACAAAAAAATAATTATTAAAACCGGTTTTCGCAATCCAAAATTACCACCGAAAACTTCTTCTGGTGCCTATGTATTAATTAGTAACCCCATTCCCCGAGAGATGGCGCAGTATTGGCGGTTTTATCTTATAACTACATAAAACTTCTATCAGGAACATGCTGGCAATTTAGAACAAAACTAAAATTCATTTTTTAAACGCCATCTATCAAAATGTTAAGGTAAAAACCAGTTCATAAATGGTTCGATAGATGGCGTTGCGTAATGACGTCATCTTTTTAAAAGTCGATGTTAATATTTTCCGTGCTTTCATGACCTACCTTGGTAAAAAATCGTTGCTTCTTAAATATCTTCGTAATTTTACGAGTGCACAATCGCTGAAATTTCTACTACTTGCATACTGTTTTAACTTTTAGTTATCATCGTCCTTTGTGGGCCCGTTTTTAGGGTTCCGTACTTAGTATGTCAACGTAACAAATAGCCTTTTTTTAAACTCTTAAGTGGGAACACTTATTGTGACGGACGGGAAACTACGGAACCCTACATTGAGCGTGGCCTGACACGCTCTTGGCCGGTTTTTTATTATCTCGCAGAAGGTGTAAATAGTAGAGTATGCAACACGGGGATAAAGCAGTATTTGTCTTGGGCGGCTTAAATTGCTCACTTCACTCAGGTTTCTTTATTATCTATATATAAGTCCCTCACTATCGTTCGGGATTGCAATCAGCAACCTTCGTTTCGTTCGGAATTCAACATGCCGCCCGCGACTTAAAGACACTGCTTTATCCCCTAGTCACATAAACTACTATTAAAAACACAAATATCAGGAAATTTACTAACAAAATCAGTAGATCAGGAGAAACTTGACCAAATCAGAAAATCTCCTGGAAAATCAGGGGGTCTGGCAACAGTGGCGCGGACAAACATGTGAACACTATTGGCCGAGCGCGCGCGAGCGCCTTTGATTTGTGCAGAAAAACCGACACCGCTCCGAAGTGAGGCAAGTGATCACGAGCGGCTGCGAGTCGTGACAAGCTATTCCAAATGAGGTCTTTACACATTTGCTTTGATTGGCGCAAGTCTACTCAACCAACTAGGCGAGCGACACCGAGCGATGGCAAGAGAAGGCAAATATACTGTCTACATATTGGTATTGGCCTCCACTCGGCAACGCTCGGCCAACGTGTATTGCAGGCTTTAGTACAAAAAACTTGGGACAGCAATGATTACAATGATACAAAATGACGAAGTATATAATAGTCCCTGCTCAAAATGAGTTTAAATGTATTTTCAATTTGGTCGGGTTGTATTGTGATGTAGACAGATGATATTCCGTGTATGGATAAGACTAAGAGATGGCAGTTTAGTGCTAAGTTTCACCAAAGTGCCAATAGATGTCACTACACAAAAACTAATGTTTTGAACTAGTTTTATTTTTATTGTACACTTAAAATTTTTAGATAAATTACATACCATACTTTTAACAAGTTTTTGAGAGTATGTTTAGCAAATCTAAATATTTATTAACTTTTTTTACAATTCAGGTGAACCGCTAACCTGGTCACACTAATGTACCTCCAAAATAAAAATGTACTCTGTGCACACACAAATGAATGTCTGCTGATAACTCGCTTGCGCCGGGTATTTTGTTTGTGATCTCCTTATTGTGTTTCGTTGTGAATTTCTCGTCGAGTTGAGCTTCAGTTCCTCCGAGTAAACCATAATTGTGAACAGAGAAGGTTTTTTGTGTTTAATTGAGACAGGACTCTTGTGGGTGAAGTTAGTACCATGTCTTCGGGCAGGCACTGCTGTATTCCAGGGTGTAAGGAGAGTGGAGGTATGTCAGACCTTTCGAATACTGTAATTAGAGACACAATAGAAAGACAATAGGTGTGCGGACACCGGTGTCCTCTTGATGCTTAGAAACACAATAGGTGTGCGGACACTGGTGTCCTCTTGGGGCTTGAGAGTTTGTGGCAGCGGCTTCGTCCGCGTGAAAATACATGACTACCTATGTCACTCAGTGATACTGTAGCATTCTACTGGTGAAAGAATTCGTAAAATCGGTTCAGTACCTAGTTTACGAGTTTATTAATTGCAAACAGAAACACAAATCTCTCCTCTTTCGCGCTATAAGTTAACTTAGGTAAAGAAAACCTGTCAGATTATCATATTTTCTCTCTCTTTTTTAAGTTTTACAGCTGTAGGTTTTTGACTGCAAGTTCACCAACTTTGCAGCAAAGTCACTATCTTGACAATACAGCAAAAGTTATGTTTGTGAGTTCAATCATTTTCCAATAATAAAACTTCATTATTTATTTAAGGTATGCATCAAGTACTTCATGGGTTCCCGAATCCTGTATCAGATAGAGAACGCTTCAACACTTGGCTGTATGCAATTGGCTGTCATGACATCTTGGGTTTGAAGAATGAGCAAATATTGAGACACAGAGTGTGTCGTGCACACTTTGAAGATAAATATTTGTGCCGTAACAACAGACTCAGTAATATTGCTGTGCCAACATTGAAAATGCCAAGTAAGTATAATCACTACATAATTATTATAAAACTTTTTCTACACTTTCTATATATAACAATGTACTCTGTGTTTATAGATCTTAGTTTTGGGCTAAATGGCGTTGTGTGATAGTTGTAGAATACTGACCTTCATAAGGTCTTTGGGTCAATTTTGACCCAATATGGGATAAAAAAAATCTGCAAATTAGCGTTTTACGAGTGTGATATTTTATGAATATTAATTAATCGCTTTTGTGTGCATAATAATAAGTTTGTTAAAAAAAAAAAATATTTTTCTAAATACGAACATTTAAACTCTTGACATACAGGCAGTAGCCAAACATAAAGCATACAAATTGTAAAACTTACTGTTTGAATAAAAGGCAATATATTATGTGTATTAAGAATAATAATTACATACAAATTACATTTTGAAATATTTTTTAAACAAAGTCATACAAAAAAAAAACCGGCCAAGAACGTGTCGGGCCACGCTCAGTGTAGGGTTCCGTAGTTTCCCGTCCGTCACAATAAGTGTACCCACTTATGAGTTTAAAAAAAACACTTGCATATACGATTATACTACAAACTTAGTCCAGAAATTATTTTGTAGAAACTTTTTGTCTTTTTTGTACAAAAACTGTTCTTTCCATCAAGTTTAAAATAATTTTCCTAGAAAGTCCTATAAAGTTCTACTTTTCAGGTTTTTTTCATATTTTATAAACTTATGGTTCAAAAGTTAGAGGGGGGGGGGACACATTGTTTTTTACTTTTGGAGCGATTATTTCCGAAATTATTAATATTATCAAAAAATGATTTTAGTAAACCCCTATTCATTTTTAAATTCCTATCCAACGATATATCACACGTTAGGGTTGAAATAAAAAAAAAATCACTTCCCACTTTACATATAGGGGGGCTACCCTAATAAAACATTTTTTTTCAATTTTTATTTTACCACTTTGTCTGCGTGATTGATATACATATTGGTACCAAATTTCAGCTTTCTAGTGCTAACGGTCACAGAGATTAAGCGAGGACAGACAGACAGACAGACAGACATGGCGAAACTATAAGGGTTCCTAGTTGACCACGGAACCCTAAAAACATTTAAGAATATAAAAAATATAATACTTAATATTTTTACACATATTTTTTAATGTTTTTTTTTTAATTATATATCTTTAAATTATATTTTAAATATTATTATCTTCATATTTTTTTCTAGATCCTGTTGTTGAACCTGTTGCACCGTCCCTAAATGAAACGGCGCAAGGGCAGGAAGACGATAGTTATGATGATGATGAATCACTTCACAAGTTGTTTGTTGAGACACCTAGAATACTTACAGAAAAAAAAATTGTAGAAAAAAATATTGGTAAGCAGTTTTTGATTAAATATTATTTTTTAATTAGCACAAAAAAGATGGGGCTCTATTCATAACCGTTACTTATCATATTTGTCCAAAAGTAAAAACTGAAACCCGACTACAACAAAAATCGACGCTAAAAAAGAATGAAACAAGATTTTCAGGATAGTGAAAAATAAGAACAGAACAAAAAGAAAAGCCGTAGTCACACATTATAGGTACCAACCGAGACACTAATAACATGTGACTACGGCTTTACTTTTTGTTCTTTGGAAAACCTATTTAATTAAAAATACACATATACAAAAAAAAAATACAGGACAAACATTATTAAAAATAAGTGTACAATGGGCGGTCTTATCGCACAAGGCAATTTCTTCCAGACACTTTTATACTATAGTCATTTATTCATATTTTAGCTCCAGAAACAACAGTGTGTGAGCAAGTACCAGCTGCTTCTCAAAGTACTGCAGACATAAACTCTTCAGGATCTCAGAATATATCAAAAACTCATCAAGTCAAGAAGATTATGCAGAACACTTCAGGTAAGCTTTTTATCCGTAAATTAAGAAAGTGACCAGAGGACTAAGGACCTTGGGACAAATTGGGCTTATTGTCCGACAGAGTTACGGGATATGCTCATATGCCATTGTAAAGGATCTGGTTCGTACTTAAATTGTTTCTATTGGCACAACCTTTAATTTAATGGGGGAAAAAAGATATGCACATAAATCGGTTTTGTAGGAAAAGCAGTTGGGCGCCAATTTCTTGGATTTTGATTTTTAGGGTTCCGTAGTCAACTAGGAACCCTTATAGTTTCGCCATGTCTGTCTGTCCGTCCTCGCTTAATCTCTGTGACCGTTAGCACTAGAAAGCTGAAATTTGGTACCAATATGTATATCAATCACGCCAACAAAGTGGTAAAATAAAAATTGGAAAAAATGTTTTAATGGGTAAAGTGGAAAGTTATTTTTTTTTTAATTTCAACCCTAACGTGTGATATATTGTTGGATAGGTATTTAAAAATGAATAGGGGTTTACTAAAATTATTTTTGATAATGTCAATAATTTCGGAAATAATCGCTCCAAAAGTAAAACACAATATGTCCCCCCCCCTCTAACTTTTGAACCATAAGTTTAGAAAATATGAAAAAAATCTGAAAAGTAGAACTTTATAAGGACTTTCTAGGTAAATTAGTTTGAACTTGGTTGAAAGAACAGTTTTTGTACAAAAAAGACAAAAGGGTCTACAAAATATTTTCTGGACTAAGTTTGTAGTACAATCGTATAGGTATGCAAGAATTTTTTTAAACTCATAAGTGGGTACACTTATAGTGACGGACGGGAAACTACGGAGCCCTACACTGAGCGTGGCCCGACACGCTCTTGCCCGGTTTTTTTTATTTATTTGGAAGGCTACATATACTCCCTATTTGATCCCACAGTAATAATAATGTATAGGAGGGAACTCTTCATAGGATCATAGCAGAACTGTCATAAAAAGTAAAATAGCTTGGTTCGTACAGGTAGTCAATTATTCTTTGGAGAAAAGGAGTGGATACACAGAAATGATCTGATGAAGAAGGTGGAAGTTAAGCACCAGGACTCCATAATACATCAATGAATCCTAGCCGTGTTTGGGCTTATTAAATTTGACATCAAATGTATTTTGGCTATGAGGTGCTATTAATAATAATAATAAAAATTATTATTATTGATCTGATCTGTAAAGTAAAAGGTAGGCAGGGGAAATTCAATAATAAAACAATGTAAGCTTACCGTGTCTTGCTTATTGGAACCGGTACTACTGGTTCGAAGTGATCCCATCTCTGTTGGAGGAAGAGCCCACGGTCCACATATTTTTGCCCATGGTTCTTTATTTGTCTGACCTGGGAATTGCACCCAGGACCCCACGCTTAGCAGTCGTGCTTGCGCAATAGGGTACTAGCATACAGCATGTAAATTTTTTCAGAGACAGAACTTAGAACATTCAGTTTGTAAGAATTTTTTAACCTTCTTTAATCAATGAATTAAAAAAAAAAAAAAACAAAGCTACCAACATGAAAATTCGTAGGAGCACTAACAATGAAAATCTTGACCACAGAACAGATGACCTTGAAAGGTAGAACTGTCATAGATTGATGAATGGAGGGATGCGAAACGTTATATAAATAAATCTATACTAATATTATAAAGCGGAAGAGTTTGTTTGTTTGTTTGTTTGTTTGAACGCGCTAATCTCTGGAACTACTGGTCCGATTTGAATGATTCTTTCAGTGTTGGGTAGTCCATTTATCGAGGAAGGCTATAGGCTATGTTTTTTTTGTTTCAAAATTAGGGATCCGTAATAAAATTGCTATTTTGTAACACAAGGTGTAAAATCGAAAACCTATTTTTGCGTGCGCTGCAAAAACTATTGACAATAGAACAAAATGATGTACTACGGGTTTGTAGATCCCATTAAGACCTACAAAAAAGTCCGCGAGAACATATAGCTAGCTATCATGGTTTAATCACAATAACCGATTTTGTGTTCAAAATAATTATTAAATCGTCTGAAGAAAAAATACTACGTTCAATATGTATCGTAATATTAATCTTTATCGAAATTAAGCATTATGTTATCAAGAGTATTTATGTAGAAGTTTAAGTTTGTTAAAGTTTAAAAGTTATCACGTGTGTAAGATGTTAAGAGTTGGTACCTATTAATGAGTTATGGCCTATGGGCCATAGAGTTTTTTATCTACATAAAATCCTGTAATAATCTTTTTCGAAATATATTTGTTGATGATTTTAAGTATAAGATCTTTGAAGAGTATAATAAATACATTTATGAACGCGGTAATCTTGGGAAATACTGATCTGATATGAAAACTGTTTAAATATTCAATAGTCCATTTATTGAGGGAGGCAATTATAGGCAATATTTTATCTCGGTATTTCAACGGAAACGAGAAAAACGCGGGTGAAACCGCGGGGCACAGCTAGTGAATACATAAAATAACTAATATAACATTGTGGTGGACATGAACATCTAAAATATTTATTCTTGTGCCGTTCGTAGAATATTGTTACGTACGTGAGTAATTAAATACCGATTTACTAACAGAGAACTTTATTCAACACAAACAATAACAAATTAGTCCAGTCAACAATAATCCGAATCGCAATTAACACTAGAGTACCGTTACACTATCGCTTAGGTCGTTAGATAAAATCACTTCACACACGTAGGTAGTTCGCTCTTGATCGCAGTCGAAATCACAACTGACTCGCTTCCGGTCGAGGGCTCATATTTATATGCGGAGCGAAGAAAATTCTAGTTACTGACATCTCAAGATCGATCTAGAACAATAGGGTCGCTTCGCGGAGTCATAAATCATTTTTATTGCACGATGGACTAAGAGTCACTTTCATACGAATTTCGACTCTATTGTTAATGGCGGAGAGTACCATTTCCCTTATACTTTCCCGATAGATACATACCTAACTACTAGTGGTACCTACTTTGTGGATGTTTCGAGATTTTTCTAAGCCTGGCTACGTACAACCACTCTAGATCTTTCGAACAGCAATGCGTTGTAATTATTGCGTGCTACTCATTATTTTCTTGGAGATTAGCCTGTTCACGTTTAATGGCGTAACAATAAAAAATCAGCATTGTAGTTTGCGATAAATATGGTTATCGAAAATTACGTAAGAACTATAGACTACACCCCCTTGCCCTTATAAGAAAAAAATTATAAAGCATGAAAATATTTATGTTAACAATTATGTTTTAAGCAACTATCAAAAAAAAAAAACAAATGATTGGCAAAAATATAAATATAGTTTATTTGCTTACTATGTTTATTTTAATTTTTTTATTATTATTGATAGGCTCGCGTTTGACCACCATCTCACCTGATGGCAAGCGATTATGTTTTAATGATCGCACATAATTTAAAATATTAATGTATGCCTCGGATCTCACACATGGAGGTAAGGCCTGCAGTTCTCCTATGAGTAAATTACCGAAGTTGTCATTTCTTTTGTCAAGTTCTTTGTCGGAAGTGCAATGGGTACAAAGAGGATCGTGTACTTCGTCATCATCGGCATGTTCAATTGTTTCTTTCTTTCTTCTTTGATTTGTGTTGTTGTGAATATTTTCTTCTTCATTTATTTCTTTTTGTGTTGTTTTCGTTTTTCTTTTATTACGATTTCGTTGTAACAGAGACTGTGATATATCAGTATCATCTTGGCTATTAGCCTTGACTCCTGAAAAATAATTAGTAAATTAGGTTTTTGACGTGACAACGTCTTATAAATTGGTTTGCCGGGTGACACTTCAAGAAACTGCGTTACGCTCCGCTCACGTTATGCGCTCACAATGAGAGCGAGTGAGAGGCACGCGTCCCTTCCACTCGGGCATGGTTAGCCCGCCTAAGAGCGAGAGAGACAGACATAAAAAGTGAAATCATCCTTCTTCCTACTATACGAATGAATATTCACATTAAAATTATTTTACCACTCAAAGTCGTTGTCACGTAAAACTTTCGCCCGTATACCGACTTTACAGGCAACCAATTTTTTAATTTGAATTATTGCTTCCACCCACATCCAAATTTTACTAACCATCATTATCATCGATGTTATTTTTAGAACTTGTAACATTTTGAGTGTCCGTAAAAAACGGTTGACTATATATATGGTCTCCACTTATACTGCATTCATCTGAAATAAATACAAACTATTGAAGCGGAATAGATCGGAGCGGCTAGCTCTAGATACTTGTAGTTTTTTCTAGTTCTAGAAATAGCCCATTTTAACTTCAATGGATTGTCACCCTAACGAGACCTACTTACTACAGTTGCCACAAAGTATCTTGAGCGGTTGCGTAGAAGTCAAATATTCGGTCTCTTTAGTGGTGCGAAGTGAGACGCGGGGGCGGGGAGTGTCAGTGATAGCCACGCCGCGCCATCGCGTCATAGACTTCACTCCTCATTCGTTCCGTGCGTTGCTGCATGTATCTAACAACGTAGACGATTGGCTCGCCAATGTATGGAATGCGTGAAGCGATCCCCACTCTGACGCCGAGTGCTCAAGATACGTTGTGTTATCTGTACCTTCAGAGCGCTTCTTTTACCAGTAATTCTTATGTATATAAATCAGGCAACGTTTAGATCAGTACATAACAAGTGCGGCGCGAAAGCCTTAGGGCCCACACTACTTCAATTTCAAAACGGTAAGATACTATTAACGTTACTAAATCTTATCGTTAATATCTGCTTAAACAACGTTAAAACAAATAGCGATGTTTAAAAATTAAATGTAACTCTGTAAAATGAAGGTACAAAAAATTACCGGTAAATGAAGCCCTGCAAGCTGCATCCCATAACTTCACCCAATATTTGTCTCACGATAATTATTTCTATACTTATTTTTATGTCTCTACTTATATATTTTAAATGTAGTGGATTCAGGCATTAATTACATACCAGATTGTACTTTTTGGATATTTTCTTTCTGTTCAGTAGCTGGTGAATTAAGTTCTAGAACAAAAATAAAGCAGTTTTGGTGTCTTGGTGTTGAACATTTAAATTACATAAACATATCACTAATGTTTTGAGAGTAATTCAAACAAATTATTTGCTGTTTGCAGTCTGATGGGATTATTTTTTTCAATAACCTTATTTTGTAATTAAGTTAATGTGAAGGTGAGGTTCTCTTAAATTAAACCTAGTTTAATTATTAACTCCTTGATGTCAATAAATTATATAACCAATTAAAAAATAACAGCCCTAAAGAACTAAAAAAAAGGAATCTAAAGTAAGGCACCACACAAATCGAACCCAGGATGTGATACTCAACAGTAGTGCAAACACTACTCTAAAGAGGTAGTCATGATAATAATTTAATAAATGACATAAACAGACTGTCATTTATAATCCTACTAAAATTATAAACGCTAAGTTTGTATGTATGGATGATTGTTATGTTTTCACGCAAAAACTACTGTTTGGATTATGATAAAACTTACTAGAGTCTGTCTAATAAGTTAAACGACTTGGGTAATTATTAGGATTTAATGAAATCTGATGTAGTCAACACGGGTTCAATAATCAAGGTTGATTAAGAGGTAGAGATCATTGTTTACTAACAGAAGAACCTTATAAAAAGTACCGAATATAAGTATATTTTAAATGATTAAATATTATACAAAATTCCCAAGTCGGTTGACTTATTAGACAGACTATATACAAGCAGACCATGTCATGAAATAACATATAGGATACTATTTGACCTGGGAAAAAAAAACTAATACTCTATGCTAATAAATACTAGCTATTGAGAGCACTGTTACCTTTTGACTCTGAACGCTTAAACATATATTGTGGAAATTCGGCCAATTGTGCATCAGTGAGAGGTGATGCTTTCAAATTCAAAGTTGGTATTGCACATCTTTTCAGACGATTGCCTTTTTTGTTGAAATCCTTTTTTCTAAAGTGGTCAGCGCAAACATTTCGTTGCTCATGCAGTTTTTCTATTGGTAGATGCACTAGTTCTTCATTACCAACTGCTTTTATCCACTCTCGGCAACTGGAAGACAAAAAATAAATGTTTACTTATAAGTGACTGACTATGTTTGACTCAGAATCAGTGTTAGGCAATATTAAATGTAATTACTAATTACTAAGTACAATAATTAACAACCACTAGATTACAGCAATTAAATTAACAATTACTTCTTGTAGTTTGATTACTGTAGGTACTTAAATTACATGCACTACAATGCTGTGGATATGTTTTATATTCTGATTATTTCATATTTATTTACAAAATGATCATACAGGTAGTTAATAATTATGATGTTCATGTTGATGTTAATGAACACTAACCCCCCAAAAACTAAGAAATTCGAAAAAGTGTATAGTAGTTTTACCACCTAATAGGTCGCACTCACCGTTTTGGATCCAATGGAAAACTGGAATAAAACAACTTGCCTCCAGGTTGCCAAGTCTCTTTGGCACCGCAAAGTTCACATCTTCTGTGACCGCCCATGATTGTTCAGAGAATCACTGTAGTTAAAACAATAAAAAAGTAAGAGTGAGAGTCAATATCTCGATAAAACTAGGTATGTAAGGACAAAACTGGGGAGCAGGTGCTCGACTCAACGTTATACATCGGTACAATCACAGACATTAAGTTATATTCCGAAATCATAAAAACTGAAAAAATCACAACAAACGTGTTATCATCACAAATGTCATGCAATGTTTATAAATTACTTTGTGTAGCATAACACCCACCCATAGCCCCCATAGCACAGATTAAAACATCTCCTTTTTTTGAATGTTGGTTAATGAAGGTTAGAAATTCTATAGAAAAATGAATTGTTGGTACTATCTAGTTTCACAGGATTGTATTGGACGGTTCTAGGAATCAATATAGGTCGGGGGAGAGTTTATTTAGGTACGACAACCGGCAATCAAAAACCAATCGATCTAATCTAATCTAAGTAGGTAAAAGTTGGCAACACTTTTTTGACCATAAAGCGTATTCGATTTATTTCACAATTTTATTCAAATTGTTTTCGATTATGATCACGTATAGCCTTACTTACAAATCTCTAGTGAATAAATTCGATTTTATTACGGGAAGTCATTGCAGCATTGACAATGGCTATTGTTAAAACTGTTATCACTCATTTCCAATTATTAAATGTTGAATAAATGTTCCAAATAAAGTGAAATACCTAAGCCTTAGATTGAGCTAACAAAGTTAGTCTCCGAATTTCAGGATATTGTTAGGTAGGTATTATGATTGATCAAATGATCATTACATAAATAAACATAACCTAATTTTCATCGGAGCTTAGAAAAAAAAAAAACAAAACAAATAATGACATTACTAGAGTAGTTTGTATTTGTAAACATTGTTCTAAACATAAACCATTCATTCAGTAAAATGATTATTTTTCTCGTTCACAGGATTCGAAGATATGGACAGTTTGAAATTGAAGTTTAAAAATATTCTGCACAACAAAAAGTTTTGTGGAATATGCTTGGAAAGTAACGAAAGTATGAACGCCGTCGAAGAGGATCTAGAGATTGTTGTTCATGAACGAACTTATGCGAATCGTTTGCAGGGTCTAGTTGATATAGTGTTTAATGAGGTATGTGGGTTTTGAGTATTCTTTCATGCCAGATCTAAACTGCCCGAACCTACTAACCTATCAAGTCGTCGACGGCGCGCACTGTTCCCGCATGCCTCAAGGAGTTGTCAGCAAAGCAGGGCGAAGCCCAGTTGGGTCGATGCCTACTGGGGCCAGGGTTAGTTTCGAAAGATAGCTCAGCCCCAGTATGAAGGCATGAAGGAACGGGGTGGGGGTTTTTAGTCAGGTAGAGTCTGATACTATCTCTCGCTCTGCACAAGATCGGGGATGTCATTAGATGATTTTGTCTTCGAAAAAAAAAGTTGCTTACCTATTATCCAATTTCAATGTTTACTAAAAGGAGTACTTCCTTTTAGTATATTTACTAAAAGGAGGTACTCCTTTTAGTAAATATTCACTGTCCTGCATTCAAAAATAATCAAAGTAATATAGAGTTGCAACCCAGGGACATTTTTTTATAACTTGAGGAGCTAGAATCATGCCAATCAACTCTTAACTCTGAGCAGGGTAGAGACCCTGCTCAGAGTTAGAGCGGCCATATGCTTGACATTGACAGTTAAACTTGTTTGAGTTAAAAAATGGCACGTGAGTTAATTTCTATATGACGTCATTAGAGTTAACTCAAATATGAATGCAGGGCTGAAATTGCCAGGAATATTAAGCTTTATTGACTAAATATGGTTTATTATGCTATGCCGGAGGTCGTGGGTTCGATTCCCACCCAGGACAAACGTTTGTGTGCATAATCATTTGTTCTGTGTCTACATGAAATATATAGATATGTTTATCAGTTGTCTAGTACCCATAACACAAGCTTTGCTTAGCTTGGGACTAGACGGCGATGTGTGATAGTTGTGAAATATTATATTATTAACTTGTCCAACAACTGTTAGTTTCTTTAGTTTATAACTGTATATATAAGCAGAATTTTAATATATAACTTTTGTTTTATTCCAGCCCAATTACAGCCTAGCAAGTTCATATGTATGCAACAGCTGTTTGGACAAACTGATCCAGTCTTACATTTTCATAGAAACTGCTATAGAAACATCAAAGAGTTTTGAAAATTATGTGAACGATTTATTTAACATATCTAATGATATTTTTAATCACTTACCAGAGTCAAAGATTGAAATTAAGAATGTTGTAATTGTATTAGAAAACAATAATAATGATTCTCTTGAAACAAAAGATGAAACTAATGAAACTTTTGAAGATAAAAATGAATCCAATGTTGTAAGAAACAAATTCAAATGTGTGAGATGTCTAACAATGCTACCAACACACAGAGACTTGAAAATACATAAAATGAAATGTCCGAAGCGAACATTCCAATGTAGAACATGTTCCAAACTATTTAGATATAAAAGACGTTTAATAGCACATCATAAACTGCATTTAAAAGTTAAATGCAAGTTCTGTCATGAAATAGTTCTCAAGAAAGAATTACTGGACCACTTTAAAACAAACCATGGAGATACTTTGATCAAGTGTTTGAAATGTGAATTATTTTATTCAATAAACACACATAAAAGTCATACTAAAGTTTGCCAACAAATTAAAGAAGACAAACAGCAATGCTTGATGTGTCTGAAGACTTTTACTGAGATTGAATTTAAGTCCCATGTCTGCAAGCATAGTTGTCCGGAATGTACGGAAGTACCGTGTATGCATTACAAGTATTTGAAGTCTTATAGAGAACAGGTCTTAAATAATGCTGACAAAATTAAATGCTTTTATTGTGACTATGTTTGTAAAAAGAAAGAGATATTACTTGCACACGTAAACCGGGACCATTTTAACTATCATCCTTATATTTGTGACAAATGTGGAAAACAATTTTATTCCAAAGTGAGCTTAAGAACCCATATTGTCAGATACCATGAGAACTGTTTCGTGTGCCGGTTTTGTGACTCGGAATTCAGTAATATTGACAAATATGAAAGTCATGTGGAGTCCTGTGAAGATATAAAAAGGGAGTTTGCTTGTGAGAACTGCCCAGCCTCATTTGATTCTTCTGTTAGTTTGAAGAACCATATGAAACGAAGACATAGCGCAGATTATTTCCCTTGTGGCCTTTGCAAGAAACACTTTCTGAAAGATTCTAAAAGAAAAGAGCATATGGATAAAGTTCACAGTGACTTTGTAATTAAAAACAGGGTACAATGTATTGTGTGCAAAGAGACGTTTGATCATGGAAGAGATCTGTTGCAGCATATGAAATCTCATGGTCCTAACGTAACATATCCATGTATGATCTGTAACACAGAGTATCACACTTTGAGACAGTTCCACGCACATAATCGCAAACACAAAGGGCCATTTGCTACATGCCATGTTTGTGGTAAAGAAATGAGAGAGGTTCTGCTGGAAAAACATTTAACTACGCACTCGACTGCAATAGAAACTTGTGAAACATGTGGGAAATCTTTTAAAAATATCACTTTACTAAAATATCATCAGAAAGTTCATTTAGAAAGTGTCCCTTGTCCTAGGTGTAAGAAAATGTTGAACCCCGCGAGACTACGCAGACATTGGAAAAGACATGTGATGGAAGATAATCCTGAGAAAAAACAACAGCCTAACTCGAAATGTAAACTGTGCGAGTATAAGACCTGGAACAGCACACTACTAGAATGTCATGTGAACCGACACCACTTAAAAATAAAGCCCTACATCTGTCATATATGCAGCAAAGACTTCCTCGGTAAACATTTGCTGAGAAAACATATTGAAACACATGACATGAGAAGCGTTGTCTGCATGGTATGTCTGAAGAGCTTTGCCAATCCTACCTGTTTGAAAATGCATCTGCGGCTGCACACTGGAGAAAAGCCTTTCACTTGTGAAATTTGTGGAGACCAGTTTCGGACAACAAGCATACTGAATGTACACAAGTTAAAGAAGCATTCAGACAAGAGTAACATTTGTCCATTATGTTCAAATAAATTTCATACAATCAGAGATGTGAGGAGACATATGATACGAGTGCATTGGAAGGAAAAAGATAAGAGATTTGACCCTCGAGAATTGAAAGGATTGGATGAAAAACACTATCATTTGTTTCATGATGGTAGAAGAGTTAAAGTTGGTGATGAAGATATTGATTTTTATATGCCTAATACAAATAATAATGTGCGTTGAGAAGGACTAATTTAAGGTTGCTTAATTGTGAGCAAGACTTGTTTAGTCCTTCTCCCCAACAAAATTGACTGGCAATTACCCTCTGTGATTAAACCAGTCTCTTCTTGAAGTCTATCTATGATGTCTGTCTAACCCTAACCGGGCTTGTCTGTGGCAACTTTCATAAAATTAAAGCCTCCAGCCAAAACTTAACGCTAAGAACAGTTCCTGTGGGATACACAGTGCCGGATCCAGCCAGCGCGGGACCTGTAGCAAATTCGTCCTGTGTAGACCTTTTTTATTAAGATGATAAAATATTTTATGCTAAGACGTTATTTTCCTCATTTACCGTAACGGTTAAATATTTCCACAAGATTACTTTCTGTAAACGATAGATACTAATAGATAAATATAGCACTTTTGGAAAAACCTAAATAATGATGGTTTTTACAAGCTTTTAGTTTCACCTGTCCCAATGTTTGTAATCAAATCTCGCAAATTAAATTAGATCCACTTCGGGGTTACCGATTGAGCTGAAATTTTGCAAGGATGTGTAAATCAGATGACAATGCGCAAACATACTAAACATACACTTTAAATTAGCTCAAATGAATCTCATTATTGGTTATATGTTTATAATATTTTGAAATTAATCGAATAGGTACTTGTCGCAATTCATCTTTTAGAGCTAATATAAAGTTTGTTGTTTGAGTTGAATAAAACATAAAGTAGGTACATTTAGATTTTTATTAATTGAGCATAATTTAACCCAGACATTATTATTATCATCATTTTCTAATACATGCTGAATTATTTAATGCACAATTCTTTTTATGGTGCACAAAATTAGGACATCTTTTGTCACCTATATCAATCACTTCACAGTTTGCACATAACTCTTTAATCCATTTTATCTTTTCCAAACCCTTTGTAATAGTTTTTTTGTTTTCTAAATAAAGTGAAATAACGCGATGAAACTCTTTGTAGTCTATGTAGCCTTCACTTCAGTAAATTCCTCGATTTCTTTCTAACCACCTCATCTGCTTTTTTTCTTCTGGTGTTAGGTAATGAAATGAATATGGTGGTTTTACCAAGAACGTCTGTGTATGATCCTGACTTACAATAGCCAATTCTTTGACGATGAAATTATTTACATAATTTTAAATCATTGCAGTTCCACTATAAGGGTATCCGCCTTCATAATATCTTCTTAACTATGTTACTTAGTGGTCTATATTCAACAACGCAGTCGTTCAGAAAGAGACAGTATGCTGAAGTTTTATCTGGTATCTCTGAATCACTCTCAATTTCTACCCCAACATCCACAACCGGATCTGTCTTTAGGTTATCCGCTTGCCTAGAGTAATCGACTACAAACAGCGGCGCTATATCTCTGAATTGATTCTCGCTTAGTATGGGCTCCGAGTGACGTCCGTATTATGACTGTTGAAATCTGATATATTGTACGTATAATAACGCAATTCTGTTATTAGAAAAACGTAGACGTCCTGCGAGTCCAATCCGGATCATAAAACACAGAGTAACGTGTCGCCTATACACGGAACCTCTAATTTTATGGAGAGACGTGAGACAATCTGTCCTATTCGGATAGTTTGCTTAGTAAAAATGTGAAGTGAAAATGTGAAGCTTAGTTATTTGCTTGCGCAAGAATCTAGTAAGCAGTCGAGGTAAGCAATTATGTGTGGGATAAAATGCCCAATAACTCGGGAACGCTGCCTTCAGAATATCGGTTGTGGGCTGGCTCGCGCAGTGTGTGCCGTTGCTCCGTACCTCAATCTAATTCGTCCAATTGCGGTAAAAAAACTCGGTCAACATAGGCACCAGGCACTCTGTGCAAATGACAGAGATTTATAGTAGTGATGTGCCGAGTACGGCTTGACTCGAGTCTGACTCGATTCCTGCTTTGGACTCGCTTACTCGAGTACCAATTTATTTTGACTCGAGTACGCCAGACTCGATTCCGTACTCGAGTCAAAAAGAATTCGAGTACGTAAGACTCGATTCTAGGATTCGAATCCAGAAGATTCGATTCCAGGATTCGAGTCCACAAGACTCGATTCCAGGATTCGAGTCCAAAGGACTCGATTCCAGGATTCGATTCCAGGACTCAAGGTAGGAAGACTCGATTCCGAACTCGCTGACGCCTGACTCAATTATTAAACGCAAGTCCAGCTGACTCGAATCTAGCATTTGAGTTCGAATTAAGTTTACTCGCTCGTACTCGATCTGTGTTTACTTATGAAATGAATTAAATTGAATTAATGAAGTAACGCCTAGTAATAAAAGAAAAACAGGGCAAATGCGAGTTAGACTCGCACACTGTGGGTTCCGTCCAACTATGAAAACAGTTCAAATCCCGAATTGTATGACGAAGATTTTTCCAAATCGCAAAAAAAAATATTTCTTGTGACGTAACTACAAAACAGTTTTCAGATTTATTCCTATATCTGTCTGTGCTAGAAGACCTTGCTTTATTTTATAACTTTTAGGACGGACACAAAAAGAAAGTTTAAAATAAGATAATAAATTACTCTTTCAACCTTTTAACTTCATTAGAAGAATCTATAACATTTTAAAGATGACCGTCATTGAGTCAGGGGACCGCAAAAGCGTACAGATAACTAGCTTTAACGAATGGAAAATACCTAATAGTCTAAAATGTACTTAAGCAGTTAGTTTATTTGGATATCAATCCACAGCCTACCTAGGTCCTTTACTGGACGGTCTCCCGACTCCATGACGGTCGTCTTTAAAATGCAGATTCTTTCAATGAAGTTAAAAGGTTGAAGAAAGAGTAACTTATTAACTAATTTTTTTACTTTATTTTTGTTTCTAAAAGGATCAGTGGTGCTATTCTCTAACAAAACAGCCGAAATAAGCACATAGGAATAACAATTTAATAAATTAATGTACCTACCTATTTGGATTTTATCACTGTGGCCAGCGCTGCGGTCATAGCCGTTTTCTTAGACAATAGCACACCTGTTTTTGATTTGTAATAAAACAAATAAAACTTGATCTCATTTCTTGTTACTAGATATAGATACCCCTTATTATGTTTTATGTGTTTTTTTTTGTTTTATAATGTTTAAAAATATTTGATTGGTTACAATAAACATGGTTGATTTATTAATCGTTGTATTCGTATCATTATCCTAAACACAAATATGTACAAATGTACAAACTGATTTTTTTCCTTTTCTCGAGTTCTGGATTTGAATTTCCAGACTCGAGTCACGGATTCGAGTCCAGGATACGAGTCCAGGATTCGAGTCCAGGATTCGAGTCCAGGATTCGAGTCTAGGATTCGAGTCCAGGATTCGAGTTCAGGATTCGAGTCCAGGATTCGAATTCAAAACATAGAATTCGAGTACTGGGCTCGAATGGTAGAATCGAGTCATGACTCGAAACCGCATAAACTGACTCGACTTGACTCGAGTCACCAAAATCGCGACTCGGCACATCACTAATTTATAGACAGGTGCTTCAAACTTAGTACAAAAAACTTGGGACAGCAATGGTTACAATGATTGAGTTTAAATGTATTTTCAATTTGGTCGGGTTGTATTGTGACGTAGACAGATGATATTCCGTGTATGGATAAGAGATGGCAGTTTAGTGCTAAGTTTCACCAAAGTGCCAATAGATGTCACTACACAAAAACTAATGTTTTGAACTAGTTTTATTTTTATTGTACACTTAAAATTTTTAGATAAATTACATACCATACTTTTAACAAGTTTTTGAGAGTATGTTTAGCAAATCTAAATATTTATTAACTTTTTTTACAATTCAGGTGAACCGCTAACCTGGTCACACTAATGTACCTCCAAAATAAAAATGTACTCTGTGCACACACAAATGAATGTCTGCTGATAACTCGCTTGCGCCGGTTATTTTAAGAAATTTTGTTTGTGATCTCCTTTTTGTGTTTCGTTGTGAATTTCTCGTCGAGTTGAGCTTCAGTTCCTCCGAGTAAACCATAATTGTGATTGTGAACAGAGAAGGTTTTTTGTGTTTAATTGAGACAGGACTCTTGTGGGTGAAGTTAGTACCATGTCTTCGGGCAGGCACTGCTGTATTCCAGGGTGTAAGGAGAGTGGAGGTATGTCAGACCTTTCGAATACTGTAATTAGAGACACAATAGAAAGACAATAGGTGTGCGGACACCGGTGTCCTCTTGATGCTTAGAAACACAATAGGTGTGCGGACACTGGTGTCCTCTTGGGGCTTGGAGAGTTTGTGGCAGCGGCTTCGTCCGCGTGAAAATACATGACTACCTATGTCACTCAGTGATACTGTAGCATTCTACTGGTGAAAGAATTCGTAAAATCGGTCCAGTTTACGAGTTTATTAATTGCAAACAGAAACACAAATCTCTCCTCTTTCGCGCTATAAGTTAACTTAGGTAAAGAAAACCTGTCAGATTATCATATTTTCTCTCTCTTTTTTAAGTTTTACAGCTGTAGGTTTTTGACTGCAAGTTCACCAACTTTGCAGCAAAGTCGTTATCTTGACAATACAGCAAAAGTTATGTTTGTGAGTTCAATCATTTTCCAATAATAAAACTTCATTATTTATTTAAGGTATGCATCAAGTACTTCATGGGTTCCCGAATCCTGTATCAGATAGAGAACGCTTCAACACTTGGCTGTATGCAATTGGCTGTCATGACATCTTGGGTTTGAAGAATGAACAAATATTGAGACACAGAGTGTGTCGTGCACACTTTGAAGATAAATATTTGTGCCGTAACAACAGACTCAGTAATATTGCTGTGCCAACATTGAAAATGCCAAGTAAGTATAATCACTACATAATTATTATAAAACTTTTTCCACACTTTCTATATATAAAAATGTACTCTGTGTTTATAGATCTTAGTTTTGGGCTAAATGGCGTTGTGTGATAGTTGTAGAATACTGACCTTCATAAGGTCTTTGGGTCAATTTTGACCCAATATGGGATAAAAAATATCTGCAAATTAGCGTTTTACGAGTGTGATATTTTATGAATATTAAGTAATCGCTTTTGTGTGCATAATAATAAGTTTGTTAAAAAAAAATATATATTTTTCTAAATACGAACATTTAAACTCTTGACATACAGGCAGTAGCCAAACATAAAGCATACAAATTGTAAAACTTACTGTTTGAATAAAAGGCAATATATTATGTGTATTAAGAATAATAATTACATACAAATTACATTTTGAAATATTTTTTAAACAAAGTCATACAAAAAAAAAAACCGGCCAAGAGCATGTCGGGCCACGCTCAGTGTAGGGTTCCGTAGTTTCCCGTCCGTCACAATAAGTGTACCCACTTATGAGTTTAAAAAAAACACTTGCATATACGATTATACTACAAACTTAGTCCAGAAATTATTTTGTAGAACCTTTTTGTCTTTTTTGTACAAAAACTGTTCTTTCCATCAAGTTTAAAATAATTTTCCTAGAAAGTCCTATAAAGTTCTACTTTTCAGGTTTTTTTCATATTTTATAAACTTATGGTTCAAAAGTTAGAGGGGGGGGGGACACATTGTTTTTTACTTTTGGAGCGATTATTTCCGAAATTATTGATATTATCAAAAAATTATTTTAGTAAACCCCTATTCATTTTTAAATTCCTATCCAACGATATATCACATGTTAGGGTTGAAATTAAAAAAAAAAACACTTCCCACTTTACATATAGGGGGGCTACCCTAATAAAACATTTTTTTCCAATTTTTATTTTACCACTTTGTCTGCGTGATTGATATACATATTGGTACCAAATTTCAGCTTTCTAGTGCTAACGGTCACAGAGATTAAGCGAGGACAGACAGACAGACAGACAGACATGGCGAAACTATAAGGGTTCCTAGTTGACTACGGAACCCTAAAAACATTTAAGAATATAAAAAATATAATACTTAATATTTTTACACATATTTTTTAATGTTTTTTTTTTAATTATATATCTTTAAATTATATTTTAAATATTATTATCTTCATATTTTTTTCTAGATCCTGTTGTTGAACCTGTTGCACCGTCCCTAAATGAAACGGCGCAAGGGCAGCAAGACGATAGTTATGATGATGATGAATCACTTCACCAGTTGTTTGTTGAGACACCTAGAATACTTACAGAAAAAAAAATTGTAGAAAAAAATATTGGTAAGCAGTTTTTGATTAAATATTATTTTTTAATTAGCACAAAAAAGATGGGGCTCTATTCATAACCGTTACTTATCATATTTGTGCAAAAGTAAAAACTGAAACCCGACTACAACAAAAATCGACGCTAAAAAAGAATGAAACAAGATTTTCAGGATAGTGAAAAATAAGAACAGAACAAAAAGAAAAGCCGTAGTCACACATTATAGGTACCAACCAAGACACTAATAACATGTGACTACGGCTTTACTTTTTGTTCTTTGGAAAACCTATTTAATTAAAAATACACATATACAAAAAAAAAAATACAGGACAAACATTATTAAAAATAAGTGTACAATGGGCGGTCTTATCGCACAAGGCAATTTCTTCCAGACACTTTTGTACTATAGTCATTTATTCATATTTTAGCTCCAGAAACAGCAGTGTGTGAGCAAGTACCAGCTGCTTCTCAAAGTACTGCAGACATACACTCTTCAGGATCTCAGAATATATCAAAAACTCATCAAGTCAAGAAGATTATGCAGAACACTTCAGGTAAGCTTTTTATCCGTAAATTAAGAAAGTGGTCCTCCCAAGGACCTTGGGACAAATTGGGCTCATTGTCCGACAGAGTTACGGGATATGCTTATATGCCATTGTAAAGGATTTGGTTCGTACTTAAATTGTTTCTATTGGCACAACCTTCAATTCAATAGGGGAAAAAAGATATGCACCTAAATCGGTTTTGTAGGAAAAGCAGTTGGGCGCCAATTTCTTGGATTTCGATTATTAGGGTTCCGTAGTCAACTAGGAACCCTTATAGTTTCGCCATGTCTGTCTGTCCGTCTGTCTGTCTGTCCGTCCTCGCTTAATCTGTGACCATTAGCACTAGAAAGCTGAAATTTGGTACCAATATGTATATCAATCACGCCAACAAAGTGGTAAAATAAAAATTGGAAAAAATGTTTTATTAGGGTAATGTAAAGTGGAAAATTATTTTTTTTTTATTTCAACCCTAACATGTGATATATTGTTGGATAGGTATTTAAAAATGAATAGGGGTTTACTAAAATTATTTTTGATAATCCAGTAATTTCGGAAATAATCACTCCAATAGTAAAACACAATGTGTCCCCCCCCCCTCTAACTTTTGAACCATAAGTTTAGAAAATATGAAAAAAATCTGAAAAGTAGAACTTTATAAGGACTTTCTAGGTAAATTATTTTGAACTTGATGGAAAGAACAGTTTTTGTACAAAAAAGACAAAAGGGTCTACAAAATAATTCTGGACTAAGTTTGTAGTGCAATCGTATAGGTATGCAAGAATTTTTTTAAACTCATAAGTGGGCCACACTTATAGTGACGGACAGGAAACTACGGAGCCCTACACTGAGCGTGGCCCGACACGCTCTTGGCTGGTTTTTTTTTTATTTGAAAGGCTACATATACTCTCAATTTGATCCCACAGTAATAATAATGTATGGGAGGGAACTCTTCATAGGATCATAGCAGAACTGTCATAAAAAGTAAAATAGCTTGGTTCGTACAGGTAGTCAATTATTCTTTGGAGAAAAGGAGTGGATACACAGAAATGATCTGATGAAGAAGGTGGAAGTTAGGCACCAGGACTCCATAATACATCAATGAATCCTAGCCGTGTTTGGGCTTATTAAAATTGTCATCAAATGTATTTTGGCTATGAGGTGCTATTAATAATAATAATATTATTATTATTGATCTGATCTGATGATGGAGTCGGAAAGTAAAAGGTAGGCAGGGGAAATTCAGTAATAAAACAATGTAAGCTTACCGTGTCTTGCTTATTGGAACTGGTACTACTGGTTCGAAGTGATCCCATCTCTGTTGGAGGAAGAGCCCACGCTCCACATATTTTTGCCCATGGTTCTTTATTTGTCTGACCTGGGAATTGAACCCAGGACCCCACGCTTAGCAGTCGTGCTTGCGCAATAGGGTACTAGCATACAGCATGTAAATCTTTTCAGAGACGGAACTTAGAACATTCAGTTTGTAAGAATTTTATTATGTTCACGTATAGCCTTACCTACTTACAAATCTCTAGTGAATAAATTCGATTTTATTACGGGAAGTCATTGCAGCATTGACAATGGCTATTGTTAAAACTGTTATCACTCATTTCCAATATTATGGACTTAAATGTTGAATAAATCTATACTAATATTATAAAGAGGAAAACTTTGTTTGTTTGGTTGTAATGAATAGGCTCAAAAACTACTGGACCGTTTTTAAAAATTCTTTCACCATTCGAAAGCTACATTATTCACGAGTAACATAGGCTAAATTTTATTTTGGAAAAAAATAGGGTTCCGTAAGATATTTGGTTTTTTCGGACAGAAGGTGCCAGAAAAGTTACTTATTTTGCGTACGCTGCCTAAACTATAAAAGATAGAACCATAAAATGTTCTAATTAATTGTAGATCTTATAAATATCTACAAAAAAGTTCGCGACACACCATACCTATCTATGCCGAATGAGGCACAACAACCATTTTTTTATTTAAAAATCTTGAATTTTTTTTGGACTACTTTTAAACGCATTTATTTTACTCATGCTATTAATCCTTATCAAAATAAATTATTTCATCACTAAGTACAGTTTATGTAGATAATATTTGGTCTTTGAATGATTAAAATTGGACGTTTAGTTTTGAAGTTATGGCGAAATTCAAATATTACGATTTCAGAATTGATTCAATAGATCCTAGACCTCGGGATGGATTTGACAGAAAAGGAGAAAAAGATATGTTCTGTTATTCTGTATATTAAAATATAAGAGTATATATTATCCTAAATATAATATTATAAATGTGGATGTTTGTTATTTAATCACGCAAAAACGGCTGAACGGATTTGGATGAAATTTGGCAAGGATATAACCTTTGACATGGAAAAGAACATAGACTACCTTTTATGTCGATTCCTTAAGTACCTAATGTCACGCGGGCGAAGCCGCGGGCAAAAGCTAGTGTTCCAAATAAAGCGAAATACATAAGGTAGTTAGTCTCCGAATTTCAGGATATTGTTAGGTAGGTATTATGATTGATCAAATGATCATTACATAAATAAACATAACCTAATTTTCATGGGAGCTTAGAAAAAAAAACAAAACAAATAATTACATTACTAGAGTAGTTTGTAGTAAACATTGTTTTAAACATAAACCATTCAGTAAAATGATTATTTTTCTCGTTCACAGGATTCGAAGATATGGACAGTTTGAAATTGAAGTTTAAAAATATTCTGCACAACAAAAAGTTTTGTGGAATATGCTTGGAAAGTAACGAAAGTATGAACGCCGTCGAAGAGGATCTAGAGATTGTTGTTCATGAACGAACTTATGCGCATCGTTTGCAGGGTCTAGTTGATATAGTGTTTAATGAGGTATGTGGGTTTTGAGTATTCTTTCAAGCCAGATCTAAACTGCCCGAACCTACTAACCTATCAAAACGTCGACGGCGCGCACTGTTCCCGCATGCCTCAAGGAGTTGTCAGCAAAAGCAGGGCGAAGCCCAGTTGGGTCGATGCCTACTGGGGCCAGGGTTAGTTTCGAAAGATACAGGTCGCGCGATGAATCAAGATCGCTCGGCAAAAGTGGAAGGGGCATGCGCCGTAATCAATTCTACGGTCTATTTGGCGACGTACGGGCGGGTGTGCGCCGTCGGCGACACGTCATTGGTAGATAGAGTCGCTCTTCAATTCCCGCGTTGCGTTCTCGCCTCTCATTGGATACTGTTGTACTTGGGTACTGTTGCGTACAGCTTGTGTTATCGTAACAGTAATACGTAGTCGTAATAAAAAATGGTTTAAAATAAAGTTTTAAAACGGCTAGCCAGAAAAATGGTTTATGACGTGAATTATTACGTTAAAGAAAGAAACTAACGAATTTTTTTTTTTACACCACCTGCTCGATAATGTCGGTTTACACGTCATACAAACCTCACTTAAAGCATGTCATTATATGCCTAGGGAGATAATGCAGTATGGCCGATCCATATGGAATAATGAGATTTGAATTTGGAGCATCAAGAATCGGCAACATTGTGAATTAAAATGTAGGCGCATCGAACAAGTTGACTCGAAATTCAAACTAAAGAGTATGTAATCACTATGATTCAAACTGGCCACTAACAAAAAAAAGAAAATAGAATACTTACTGACGACATGGGAGCATTACCTAGAAAATTGAAACTATAGAATCTTGGAGTAGTGAATTTTGTTTGTTTGATGAACTTGTAAATATATTTTTTTTTATATTTCTCTGATATATTTTATTACTTATATTTCTCTGATATATGATTTGGTCGACCAAATTGTCTTTTAATTATTTCACAGATGGTGTAAAAAGTAGAGTATGCAACACGGGGATAAAGCTGTCTTTGTCTTGGGCGGCTTAAATTCCTCACTTCACTCAGGTTTCTTTATTAACTCCCTCGCACTGCTCGGGAGTTAATTTTATAAATCCCTCACTATCGTTCGGGATTAAAATCAGCAACCTTCGTTTCGTTCGGAATTCAACATGCCGCCCGCGACTTAAAGACACTGCTTTATCCCCTAGTCACATAAACTACTATTTTTAATTTTATGGTTTATTTTAAAATTTTAAATTTTTTGAATTTACCTACTTACAAGATAAATTACAATCAAAAACTAGTGTTATTATAAGTTATGTTATTAAGGTTCAAACATACGAAATTAAAAATAAAATCCTAACATTACTAAGAATTTCTGTGCGCAATTGTACACATGCGCCGATTGCCCCCCACTACTTTCACCGAGCGATCTTGATTCACCGCGCGACCTGTAGCTCAGCCCCAGTATGAAGGAACGGGGTGGGGGTTTTTAGTCAGTAAGAGTCTGATACTATCTCCCGCTCTGCACAAGATCGGGGAAGTCATTGGACGATTATGTCTTCGAAAAAAAAAAGTTGCTTACCTATTATCTAATTTCAATGTTTACTAAAAGGAGTACTTCCTTTTAGTAAATATTCACTGTACTGCATTCAAAAATAATCAAAGTAATATAGAGTTGCAACCCAGGGACATTTGTTTATAACTTGAGGAGCTAGAATCATGCCAATCAACTCTTAACTCTGAGCAGGGTAGAGACCCTGCTCAGAGTTAGAGCGGCCATATGCTTGACATTGACAGTTAAACTTGTTTGAGTTAAAAATGGCATGTGAGTATAATTCTATATGACATTATGACGTCATTAGAGTTGAACTCTAAACTCAAATTTGAATGCAGGGCTGAAATTGCCAGGAATATTAAGCTTTATTTACTAAATATGGTTTATTGTGCTATGCCGGAGGTCGTGGGTTCGATTCCCACCCAGGACAAACGTTTGTGTGCATAATCATTTGTTCTGTGTCTGGATGAAATATATAGATATGTTTATCGGTTGTCTAGTACCCATAACACAAGCTTTGCTTAGCTTGGGACTAGACGACGTTGTGTGATAGTTGTGAAATATTATATTATTAACTTGTCCAACAACTGTGTTAGTTTCTTTAGTTTATAACTGTGTATATAAGCAGAATTTTAATATATAACTTTTTTTTATTCCAGCCCAATTACAGCCTAGCAAGTTCATATGTATGCAACAGCTGTTTGGACAAACTGATCCAGTCTTACATTTTCAAGGAAACTGCTATAGAAACATCAAAGAGTTTTGAAAATTATGTAAACGATTTATTTAACATATCTAATGATATTTTTAATCACTTACCAGAGTCAAAGATTGAAATTAAGAATGTTGTAATTGTATTAGAAAACAATAATAAAAATTCTCTTGAAATAAAAGATGAAACTAATGAAACTTTTGAAGATAAAAATGAATCCAATGTTATAAGAAACAAATTCAAATGTGTGAGATGTCTAACAATGCTACCGACACACAGAGATTTGAAAATACATAAAATGAAATGTCCGAAGCGGACATTCCAATGTAGAACATGTTCCAAACTATTTAGATATAAAAGACGTTTAATAGCACATCATAAACTGCATTTAAAAGTTAAATGCAAGTTCTGTCATGAAATAGTTCTCAAGAAAGAATTACTGGACCACTTTAAAACAAACCATGGAGATACTTTGATCAAGTGTTTGAAATGTGAATTATTTTATTCAATAAATACGCATAAAAGTCATACTAAAGTTTGCCAACAAATTAAAGAAGACAAACAGCAATGCTTGATGTGTCTGAAGACTTTTACTGAGATTGAATTTAAGTCCCATATCTGCAAGCATAGTTGTCCGGAATGTACGGAAGTACCGTGTATGCATTACAAGTATTTGAAGTCTTATAGAGAACAGGTCTTAAATAATGCTGACAAAATTAAATGCTTTTATTGTGACTATGTTTGTAAAAAGAAAGAGATATTACTTGCACACGTAAACCGGGACCATTTTAACTATCATCCTTACATTTGTGACAAATGTGGAAAACAATTTTATTCCAAAGTGAGCTTAAGAACTCATATTGTCAGAAACCACGAGAACTGTTTCGTGTGCCGGTTTTGTGACTCGGAATTCAATAATATTGACAAATATGAAAGTCATGTGGAATCCTGTGAAGATATAAAAAGGGAGTTTGCTTGTGAGAACTGCCCAGCCTCGTTTGATTCTTCTGTTAGTTTGAAGAACCATATGAAACGAAGACATAGCACAGATATTTTCCCTTGTGGCCTTTGCAAGAAACACTTTCTGGAAGATTCTAAAAGAAAAGAGCATATGGATAAAGTTCACAGTGACTTTGTAATTAAAAACAGGGTACAATGTATTGTGTGCAAAGAGACGTTTGATCATGGAAGAGATCTGTTGCAGCATATGAAATCTCATGGTCCTAACGTAACATATCCATGTATGATCTGTAACACAGAGTATCACACTTTGAGACAGTTCCACGCACATAATCGCAAACACAAAGGGCCATTTGCTACATGCCATGTTTGTGGTAAAGAAATGAGAGAGGTTCTGCTGGAAAAACATTTAACTACGCACTCGACTGCGATAGAAACTTGTCAAACATGTGGGAAATCTTTTAAAAATATCACTTTACTAAAATACCATCAGAAAGTTCATTTAGAAAGTGTCCCTTGTCCTAGGTGTAAGAAAATGTTGAACCCCGCGAGACTACGCAGACATTGGAAAAGACATGTGATGGAAGATAATCCTGAGAAAAAACAACAGCCTAACTCGAAATGTAAACTGTGCGAGTATAAGACCTGGAACAGCACACTACTAGAATGTCATGTGAACCGACACCACTTAAAAATAAAGCCCTACATCTGTCATATATGCAGCAAAGACTTCCTCGGTAAACATTTGCTGAGAAAGCATATTGAAACACATGACATGAGAAGCGTTGTCTGCATGGTATGTCTGAAGAGCTTTGCCAATCCTACCTGTTTGAAAATGCATCTGCGGCTGCACACTGGAGAAAAGCCTTTCACTTGTGAAATTTGTGGAGACCAGTTTAGGACAACAAGCATACTGAACGTACACAAGTTAAAGAAGCATTCAGACAAGAGTAACGTTTGTCCATTATGTTCAAATAAATTTCATACAATCAGAGATGTGAGGAGACATATGATACGAGTGCATTGGAAGGAAAAAGATAAGAGATTTGACCCTCGAGAATTGAAAGGATTGGATGAAAAACACTATCATTTGTTTCATGATGGTAGAAGAGTTAAAGTTGGTGATGAAGATATTGATTTTTATATGCCTAATACAAATAATAATGTGCGTTGAGAAGGACTAATTTAAGGTTGCTTAATTGTGAGCAAGACTTGTTTAGTCCTTCTCCCTAGTGTAATTGAATAGTCTGAATTGTGAGTGGACACAAAAAATAATTGACTGGCAATTTACCCTCTGTGATTAACCAGTCTCTTCTTGAAGTCTATGACGTCTGTCTAACCGGACTTGTCTGTGGCAACTTTAATATAATTAAAGCCTCCAGCCAAAACTTAGCGCTAACAGTTCCTGTGGGATACACAGTGCCGGATCCAGCCAGCGCGGGACCTGTAGCAAATTCGTCCTGTGTACCTTTTTTATTAAGATGATAAAATAAAATATTTTATGCTAAGAAGTTATTTTCCTCATTTACCGTAACGGTTAAATATTTCCACAAGATTACTCTCTGTAAACGATAGATACTAATAGATAAGTATAGCACTTTTGGAAAACCTAAATAATTATGGTTTTTACAAGCTTTTAGTTTCACCTGTCCTAATGTTTCTTTGTTATCAAGGATTAGGCGCACAATGCCACATTCGCAAAATGACATTTCGCAATATGCCACACTAGCAAAATGCCACATTCGCAAAATGACTTTTCTCAAAATGTCACATTAGCAAAATGCCACATTCTCAAAATGACAAGTTCTAAAAAAAATAATAATTATCGCATAATATGCGATTTACGTAAATTAAAATAAAAAATTGTTAAATTTACTGATTTACTTCTTGCACTGGACTTTTTAATGAATGAATAAAAAATAATACCAATTATTTTTTTCCAGTATTTGATCACATTTATACATTTTATTTATTTTAACATAAAATAAAAATGTAAACTAAAGTAATTATTAAAATTTTGGCCAGGTGGCCGATATAAATATTGTCATTACACTGATGTTATTTACTCTGTGAATAAACTAATTAGTTTTTTATTCCAAATTCGCTCATTTTTAATAAGTGTTTTTAACTAACTAAAGTATTCAGTGATATATATAATAAATTCAATCAGTGTATGATTCAATCAATGTATCTTGCGTGCTATACTTGTAATCAAGCAGTTATTAAGTTTTAGCCAGATGGCTTTTCATAAAAACATGCTAACATCCATATAAGAAAAACTGAGTTCGAAGTGACATTTTGTCATTATGCGAAAGTGGCATTTTGCGAAAAGTCATTTTGCAAATGTGGCATTTTGCTAATGTGACGTTTTGCGATATGGCATATTGAGAATGTGGCATTTTGCGTCAATATGTCATTTTGCGAATGTGGCATTGTGCGCCTAATCCGTTATCAAATCTCGCAAATTAAATTAGTTCCACTTCCGGGTTACCGATTGAGCTGAAATTTTGCAAGCATGTGTAAATCAGATGACAATGGGCAAACATACTAAACATACACTTTAAATAAGCTCAAATGAATCTTATTATTGGTTATATGTTTATAATAGTTTGAAATTAATAGAATAGGTACTTATCGCAATTCATCTTATTAGAGCTAATTTAAAGATTGTTGTTTGAGTTGCCCCAAATACATTTAAACAAAACAAAAAGTAGGTACATTTAGATTTTTATTAATTGAACATATTAAAATTAAAACATATTAAACAGACATATTATATCATCATACCATTTTCTAATACACACTGCATTATTTAATGCAAAATTCTTTTTATGGTGCACAAAATTAGGACATCTTTTGTCACCTATATCGATCACTTCACAGTTTGCACATAACTCTTTAATTCATTTTATCTTTTCCAACCCTTTGTAATAGTTTTCTAAATAAGGTGAAATAACGCGATGAAACTCTTTGTAGTCTATGTAGCCTTCACTCCAGTAAATTCCTCGATTTCTTTCTGACCACCTCACCTGTTTTTTTTTCTTCTGGTGTTAGGTAATGAAATGAATATCGTCTGTGTATGATCCTGACTCACAATAGCCAATTCTTTGACTATGAAATTATTTACATAATCTTTAAATCCTTGCAGTTCCACTATAAGGGTATCCGACTTCATGATATCTTCATAACATTGTTACTTAGTGGTCTATATTCAACAACGCAGTCGTTCAGAAAGAGACAGTATGCTGAAGTTTTATCTGGTATCTCTGAATCACTCTCAATTTCTACTCTCACATCCACAACCGGACCTGTCTTTAGGTTATCCGCTTGCCTAGAGCAATCGACTACAAACAGCGGCGCTATATCTCTGAATTGTTTCTCGCTTAGTATGGGCTCCGAGCGACGTCCGTAATAAGACTGTTGGAATCTGATATAATAACGTAATTCTGTTATTAGAAAAACGTAGACGTCCTGCGAGTCCAATCCGGATCATAAAACACAGAGTAACGTGTCGCCTATACACGGAACCTCTAATTTTATGGAGAGACGTGAGACAATCTGTCCTAAATTTTAGCATACTATATTCGGATAGTTTGCTTAGTAAAAATGTGAAGCTTAGTTATTTGCTTGCGCAAGAATCTAGTAAGCAGTCGAGGTAAGCAATTATGTGTGGGATAAAATGCCCAATAACATCCTACTCGGGAACGCTGCCTTCAGAATATCGGATGTGGCTCGCGCAGTGTGTGCCGTTGCTCCGTCCCTCAGTCTAATTCGTCCAATTGCGGTAAAAAAAACTCGGTCAACATGGCCCTATAGCGCGCACCGTCCACTGTTGTCGTTTGGCCAAAGCCATTCTCGAAAAAAAAATTGCCTGATGACTCCTCCAGCGTGAACAGCGCACCATGCAGTCACTTTGAGTGGATGTAATGGCTCCTCCTGTATTACTCGTGGATTTTCGGTGCCCCAGAAGCGATAGTTTTGCTTGTTCACGTACCCGCTGAGGTGGAAATGAGCCTCATCGCTCATTATGATTTTGGTCGGAAAATCTTCCACTTCTTCCTCGAGATTGAGGATGGCTTAGGCGTAGGTTACACGCGTTTGGCGGTCGGCAGGCAGCAGCTGATGCACGAACTAGACTTTGTACGGGAACATGCGCAGGTTGACCGAAATTTGCCTTAGGGACGTCCGGCTGATGGCTAATTGCGTGGCACGGCGTCTGGTCGATATTTCCGGCGATAGCTCGACATCCCCGGCAACAGGGGCGATATCAGCAGAACGGCGGCTGCGGGGCCGGCCACTCTTGGCAACGTCTCGTGTGGTCCCATGCTCTTCACGGTTGGTGGCCAAACGGCTCAGTGTTTGCACAGTCGGTGTCGGCCGACCGGGGAATCTGCAACGGAATTCGCGCTGCGCAAAAACCACAGACGAATTATTACGCAAAAAATTAAACACAAATATTTTGCGTTCTTGGCGAGTGTATCGCCCCATGGCTTGTTCACTTGTATTCTGCATCTGTCTAGTCCACAAATGTCAAAACAGATTTGACATTGGCGGCCATTTGCAAAAATGAGAGCATCTCCCAATAGGGTGATTTCTTTAGCCCACCCCGTATAAAGGTATGTAATTAATTCAGAAAAAGTAATCATTACATATCAAATATCTAAAATCAAAATGCTGCACATGTATTTTTGTTTTCTTTGAATAAGATCTTAATTTATTTGCCAAAAAAATACCATAGGCTTCACATCCGTCCAGTTTGTGCAAAGTTGACTCCGTTTGCTCAGTTTTCTTTTTTTAAATATTGAAAGTAGACGCCATTATCTCTTCCGGGCTTGGGGCTACTGCTTTCTTCCTTTTTGGAGGCGGAGGGCAATCATTTTCGCTTTTATTGGCAGGCAAAGGGCAATCATTATCGCTTTTTATTGGGAGGCGGAGGGCAATCATTATCGCTTTTATTGGCAGGCCAAAGGCAATCATTATCGCTTTTATTGGCATGTCAAGGGCAATCATTGTCGCTTTTATTGGCAGGTCAAGGACAATCATTGTCGCTTTTATTGGAAGGCTGATGGCAATCATCAGGCGGTTCTTCTGAAGCACCTTCACGTTTACGTAGCTGAAAATAAATATAAATCATTATTTCAGATGCCTGAAACCGGAGCAATGGCTGTTTTGCTACAATGACTATGATACTTTGTGGAATTTTCCACATTGCTTAGGCGCAACGGTGAACATATTGTACTGCAGTCACCGATCAACAGTGGAAGTAAATTTTATAATTACAAGGGTTTCTTCAGCATCGTATTACAGGCAGTTGTTGACGCGACACACATTTCTAAAAAGTCATTGTAAGTCAAGTAGTTGTTTATGATGTTAGTAAGGAAGTCCTAAGAGATGCCAGTGTTTTGCAAGTAACCCTGTATATATATATATATATATATATATATATATATATATATACCTGCAGGGGCAGGTAGCTTTGACGATATATCGAACGGCCAGGTCAGATTAGGAAACTGGAGAGAATGTAACAATGATGACTAGTATGTTACCCTTGCAAATAAGACCGCGAAGGGTTACAAGATCTGTAGCCCGATTCACGTAATGAAAACCGTAACGATATCGTAGCGATTTAGTCGTTTAGACCATTTCCGTATTCACATCCATCAATCGAGTTTGAACGACACCGATTTTAAAGTCGTTTGAAATTGGTCAATATGAAAAAAAATCTGTATTACATTATACTTATTAATGTAACTGGAAATAAGTCGATAGATCGTGAATACCGCTTTTGGATAGGACTTCGATCGAACAACTATAAAACTTCAACGATATTTTGGCTTGTTTGATTTTACGTGAATCAGGCTACTGCTCAAAATATTCATAATGAAGTTGCTGAATGTAGTATTCAGCAAGGGTCTGTAAGCTGGCAAGAATATTATGCTTAAAATGGACTTACAGTTTTTGTTGTGCCACGAGGTGAATTTCTATCCAGTAGAAATCTCACAGCTTTATATGTAAACCAAGTACTATGATACACTTCTTCTTTACCTGAAATTCAAGTTGAAATTAACAAACGTCGAGCCAAAGTATTATATTTCGTGAATATCTAAGCTAGCAAAATAATTGTAAATTATCTTAAATAAAAAAAACCAAATTGTATCCGTCACTTGTACCATCGGCACCAACCCGGGATCAAACGTATTAAAGTTAACTCTGTATTAACGTTTGATCTCGGGTTAGTGTTATTTCAGATGTCTGAAACCGGAACAATGGCTGTTTTGCTAAAATGACTATGATACTTTGTGGAATTTTCCACATTGCTTAGGCGCAACGGTGAACATAGTGTATCGCAATTCGTGAATGTCGTAATCTATGCTAGCAAAATAATTGTAAATTATCTTAAATAAAAAAACAAATTGTATCCGTCACTTGTACGACCGTCACTAACCCGGGATCAAACGTTAATACAGAGTTAATATTGTAGTTAACGGCAAAACGGTCGCGCCACTACAAAACCATCTCACGCTGGGTCTGAAGGCCGGACACTATTCAGTTAACCCGCATTAGTGCGGGTGGTACAAGTGAGCGTACTGAGGGTGCAAACTACAATTCCAGAAATAGTCTCGAAGATTTTTCCGAATTGCAATTTTTTTTTTTTTGTGACGTAGTTAACAACAAATTTACTGTTTTCAGATTTTTCTTATACCTGTGCTATAAGACCGTCAACAGGAAGTATCCTATGAATTTCGATCTTTTCTGCGACATAAACGACCGTATCTTTTTTATTCGTTAACTTAGGAGTTTGATTTTTTCACAGCTTGAACTTGAATATATGGTTTTAATTTCAACTGGATACATCCACGCGTTCTCGACATAAAGGGTGTTAACAGACAGACAGACAGACGGACAGCAAAGTGATCCTATAAGGTTTCCGTTTTTTCCTTTTGAGGTAGGGTTTCGTACCCTAAAAACTTAATAAATAATTACGTACCTTTTCCTGTATCAGTAGATCTATTAGTTTTTTGTTTTTTCCTCCACATGGAACGGTGCGACGCACCGCGTGCGCTCGCGACGACTTGCAACAGAGTACTGACTGAACCGCGTAACAGTCAAAGGATTCGCCGGAAAACCGACAGCTGGGTGGAGCACTCAAAGCGAGCTGCGAGCGGCTCGTTGCTCGCTGGTTTCCCCGTAACAAGACGTACTGACTGCACGAATGCTCGCTGTGTAACACGTTACATTACTTCCCGTAACGCCGGTCAGTACCCAGCTTTATCTTTTCGTTTCCAATACACTCGTAGCATTCTTCTTCTTAGTCATACACTCCTGGCGGAGTCGTCATGGTCATGAATGGTCTGATTTCTCCATCTCTCTCTATTCGTGTGCATTCAATGAGGGAAACACTTTGAAGATGATTTTACAAGGTCCGTCCATCTGGTAGGTGATCGACCGCGACAACGTTGGCCCCCTACTCTACCCTGCACCGTTAAACGTTCTGAAGAGCTTTCATTACGGATGATACATCCAAACATTTTGAAGATTCGCAGTTGCACAAACGATGAGTCTTTGTTTGTTGCTCTTTCAGAATGGAAACGTACTCGTGTACCATGTTTCCTGAAATCTTTGATTGAATGAAATTTATTTGAACATAATGGACAAACGTTACTCTTGTCTGAATGCTTCTTTAACTTGTGTACGCTCAGTATGCTTGTTGTCCGAAACTGGTCTCCACAAATTTCACAAGTGAAAGGCTTTTCTCCAGTGTGCAGCCGCAGATGCATTTTCAAACAGGTAGGATTGGCAAAGCTCTTCAGACATACCATGCAGACAACGCTTCTCATGTCATGTGTTTCAATATGCTTTCTCAGCAAATGTTTACCGAGGAAGTCTTTGCTGCATATATGACAGATGTAGGGCTTTATTTTTAAGTGTTGTCGGTTCACATGACATTCTAGTATTGTATTATTCCTGGTCTTTTATTCACGCAGTTTACGTTTTGAGTTAGGCCGTTGTTTTTTCTCAGAATTTTCTTTAATCGCATGTCTCTTCATATGCCTGCCTTGTCTCGCGGGGTTTATCATTTTCCCACATGTAGGACAAGGGACACGTTCTAAATGAACTCTCTGATGATATTTTAGTAAAGTGATACTTCTAAAAGATTTCCCACATGTTTCACAAACTTCTGTCGCAGTCGAGTGCGTAGTTAAATGTTTTGTTAGGAAAGGCTGTCTAACTTCTTTACCACATACATGGCATGTAGTAAATGATTTTTTTTTGTGTTTGCTTTGGTTATGTTCTCGGAACTGTGCCCAAGTGAGATACACTGTGTTGCAGATCATACATGGATATGTTACGTTAGGATCATGAGATTTCATATGCTGCCCTAATCGTTTTTTATTATCAAACGTTTCTTGACACACAATACATTGCACATTTTGAACCCTGTTTTTAATTTCAAGTTCGCCGTGAACTTTAACCATATGCACTTTTCTTTTGGAATCTTCCAGGAAGTGTTTATTGCAAAGGTCACAAGGGAAGACATCAGCGCTATGTCTTCGTTCCACATGGTTCGTCAAACTACCATAAGAATCAAACGAGGCTGGGCAGTTCTCACAAGCAAAGTCCCTTTTTATATCTTCACAGGACTCCACATGACTTTCATATTTGTCAATATTACTGAATTCCGAGTCACAAAACTGGCACACGAAACAGTTCTCGTGGTATCTGAGATTGTGGGTTCTTAAGCTCACTTTCGAATAAAATTGTTTTCCACATTTGTTACAAATGTATGGATGATGGGTAAAATGGTCCCGGTTTACGTGTTCAATTAATAACTCTTTTTCTTTACAAACATAGTCACAATAAAAGCATTTAATTTTGTCAGCATTATTTAAGACCTGTTCTCTATAAGACTTCAAATACACGTAATGCATGCACGGTACTACCGTACATTCCGGACAACTATGCTTACAGATATGGGACGTAAATTCGATCTCAGTAAAAGTCTTCAGACACATCAAGCATTGCTGTTTGTCTTCTATAATTTGTTGGCAGACTTTAGTATGGCTTTGATACATTTTTAACGAATAATATAATTCACATTTCAAACACTTAATCAGAGTATCTTCATGGTTCATTTTAAAGTGATGCAGTAATTCTTTCTTGAGAACTATTTCCTGACAGAACTTGCATTTAACTTTTAAATGCAGTTTATGATGTGCTATTAAACGTTCTTTATATCTAAACAGTTTGGAACATGTTCTACATTTGAATATCTGCTTATTACATTTCATTTTATGTATTTTCAAGTCTCTGTGTGTCGGTAGCATTGTTAGACATCTCACACATTTGAATTTGTTTCTTATAACATTGGGTTCATTTTTATCTTCAAAAGTTTCATTAGTTTCATCTTTTGTTTCAAGAGAATCATTATTATTATTTTCTAATACAATTACAACATTCTTAATTTCAATCTTTGACTCTGGTAATTGATTAACAATATCATTAGATATGCCAGATAACTCGTTTACATAATCGTCTAAACTCTTTGATGTTTCTATAGCAGTTTCTATGAAAATATAAGACTGGATCAGTTTGTCCAAACAGCTGTTGCATACATATGAACTTGCTAGGCTGTAATTGGTCTGAAATAACAAAAATAAATTATTTATTACAATTCTTCTTAGACACCGATAGGAATTAAAGAAATATGGGGTTGATATATAACATTAATCTTTGTATATAAAAATAATAACTTCACAACCTGGTAGGGGCACGCAATATTGTTACCTAACACAGTTGTTGGACACGTTAATAAACAAAATAGGGAGGCTGGTAATTAGTGACCAATACTTAAAGGGTTTGCTGTCAACCCTTTCATTAGATACCCATATCATAGGGGTTGATTTCAAACAGCCAGTCCGCCCTCTTGGGGGGCCGCCATATTGGATTTGTAATGACGTTTCTTAGCTAGTCATGTATTGTCATCAGAACTCAGAGCGTGTCCAAAATTTCATCCTAATCGAAGACCGGAAAGTGGGTCAAATTAAGATTTTCATACATATATAGTTAGTGCCGGGGTGAAAGTCCGCTGCCGCGACAGGTCACGGCATGGCGGACAGAGCTCCGGCGGGATCTCATGGTGAAATGGCGTCAACGACTATCGCAACCCAGCGCTGGGCACGCCACAATCATGGCGGTAAGTCCCCTCTTTGAGGCGTGGCTGGAAAGACCTCACGGCGTCCTTACCTTCCGCATGACGCAGGTACTCACCGGACATGGTTCGTTCGGGAGATTCCTGCACCAGATTCATGCGGAAGTGACGCCCAGGTGTCGCCACTGTGCGGAACGCCCGGAGGACACGGTGGAACACACAGTCGAGGTGTGCCCTGCTTGGGCGGAGCATCGCCGTGCCCTCGTGGGGGCGATCGGCGGCGGAGACCTCTCGCGCCGGGCCTTCTGAGGCCATGGTCCGGAGCGAGGAGGAGTGGCAGGCGGTCGCCGACTTCTGCGAAGCAGTAATGCTCGCAAAGGAGGAGGCCGAACGCATCAGGCAACGGCGTTATCGCCGCCGCCGTCGCCGGGATTCTGATCCCGATTTCCGGCCAACGTAGACGCGGGCTTGCGGACAGTGAGCAATGGGTAGCTCGCTGTCCGGCCGTCCGGTAACTGTCCGGACCAAGCCCAAGTCGTCGACGGCGCGCACTGTTCCCGCGCGCCTCAAGGAGTTGTCAGCAACAGCAGGGACCCAGCCGGGTCGAAGCCTACTGGGGCCAGGGTTATCCGAAAGGGCGCTCGAGCCCCGGTATGAAGGCTAGAAGGAACGGGGTGGGTCTTTTAGTCAGTAAGAGTCTGACACTATCTCCCGCTCCGCCCAAGGGCGGGGGATGTCAATGCATGATTTTTCCCACCATAAAAAAAAAAAAGTAAAAATATATAGTTAGTGACAAGTGAAGCTAATAAAAGCGTGTTAAAATAATAACATCAGAACCTGGCAGGGGCATGCAATATTGCTAAATCACACAGTTGCTGTCCTGGACACATTAATAAACTTATTGTACGTATTGGTTACAAACAACTTTCCCAAAGAAACTTTTTTTTTTATTAATTGAGATAAACTAGTGCTCGACTGCGATCCCACCTGATGGTAAGTAGCGATGCAATCTTTGATGGTGAGGCGCACTAGTTTATTAAGAGCCTATTCACTCTATCCTTGAAGACACCCAAATTATAATCGGACGGGAAGACCGCAGCAGGCAGACTGTTCTATTATACTATTTTTGTTTTGTCATAGAAAATATTTGTAATATTTCAATCTTAAGTTTGCGCCTTTTCCGGCAAATAAAAATGTTTTCTTTCTTTTCATTCGTTTTAACAAAACAGCTGTTTAAAACTCGCGCGCGCGCTCTTGCGGCCGATCAACTGTTAGCCGCGTTTTGTTATTGTGATAAAATGCATGAGTAAATTAAATAGTTTCTTTGGGAAAGTTGGTAGTATTCATGAGTACAATCACGTGTTTAAGTATCGGTCACTAATTACCAGTCACCCTATATTTAGTCATTAAAGCTTATATTCCTGGCAATTTCATTGAATGTAGTACTTCTTCTTCTGTTTTATTCCTTGTTGTCACCATCACCTCTTCCCCACTGGGTACGAGTGGGGGAAAAAACGTTTGAAACTTTTTATTTCCCACTCGTTCCGCTATAGACCGAGAGTAAAATTGCAGTAATGAGGATTTGAATACGAGATTTCACAGACTTTTCTGAGCAAGAGAAAAAAAAAGAAAATAATTTAAAAGGACTGAGGCAATTATAGTCCGTCTAATGAAAGCGTGACCTGAGAAAAGGAGGTTACAACCAAAAATTTTGAATGTGGTATTATTGAAATAGTAGGAGAAAAAAGTTTTGATACTAGAGTATTTTTTGTATCTAAGACAATTTTAGAATAGTTGAACAAGAACTTAAATCCTAGTCAAAAACATGTGTGTAGACTTAATTATTTGGTGGGTGTATGGTAAATGTCAATAACACACAAAATGTTAGATAGTATTCCAAATTATTTTATTTTATCTGATCTCTCAAAAGTCGCTATATAATATTTAAATAATTTTCTTTATTTTCCATTTGGCGTTCTGGCAAGAATACCAAGTGCACAACACCGTGATAGTCAAATAAAATAGTCATCACGTCTCGCCAACACTATTACTGTGTTTCAAGATTGTTGGGTTGGAATCGATTCGTTTTAGCATAGAGAAAATTCAGATCTTTTGGGATTAGTCAAGTGGGAACATGTTTCATACTCCAGTGATTGTTTCAAATGATACGGATCGACTCGTGAGACACAAAAAGTTCAAGAGCTCTCAAACTTGAACTAGGATTTCAGTCACTATTTCCTTCACTTTCACAATTACTTCAGTTGAGGATTTTGATGCACTATCTGACAAAGTGAGGCAAATCTTTCATTACATCTCAACTGCTTTTGAACGCATTCTACCACTCACTAGCATGTGTTTTTAAAAAGTCTATTCACCAATAGCCTTCTTTGTTCGATGTTTTTGTCCATTATGAAATTCGCTATATGTCAGATTATCTAAAAATATAAGAAAAAAAATATCATTATATCCTAAATATAACTATCTAATAATATTAGTCGACAAGGATCAAGATTATAACGTCATACTAACTTAAAAATCAAAAATCGTATGTAAACAATGTTGGTTTTCATTGAAAACACCTTCTTTCTCTTCTTGTTTTTGTTTGAACTTATTAACCATAGTGTGTAGCAGTTTTTGCACGTTACTGTTTATTGTTTTTCCCACAATTAAGCAATTATTCTTGAAAAATAAATATCAGTTTCCAAAAACTGACAATTGCAACCATAGACTTTGACGTGACTTTTTTCGGCAAAACAATGTTGCCAATTTAATTAAAAAAAAAAACTCCAGGTTACGCTTTCAGTAGACGCACTCTAGTACAGTATTTGTGGATCACAGGTAGACTTTGCGCTCGTTAAGTCGGCGCACAGCCGAAATCGGAACTAATCGTTTGCCGCCATCTTGACATGAATGTCATATGTCAGGAGAATGTGTTGTGTTCTGCGTATTCAATCGTTTCATTCATCATTCTAACGAAAGTGGGACTGAGTGGGATATTAGCAAACCGTGGTTCCGAAAACGAAACAGATCGATATGGTTGTTCCGGCAAGAGCTAAAGGCACAGGATAGGAGAGACCAAAAATCGCAGAACAAGTACTCCGTTTTGGTTCTACTCAATTTCAGGCCAACACTCTCCAGTCTGTGCTACCGGTCTTGGGTACTACATCGACTGTACATCGCTCGGATCAACTACACATACTTCCCAGGCACACCTTTCTCCTAAGGGGCCAAGCGCCCGAAAAGTGCCATAAAACAGTGATTTTCTGAGGTCTACTCCTCCGTAACGGCTAGGTCAATTGATTTGAAAAAAATATATGTTTATTATAGATTCATGAACAATAATATCAACATTTGATTTTTTCGTGCAATTAATACTTTTGTCAAAAAAAAAAAAAAAAAATTACCAATTTCGCAACTTTTCCCTACTCCTTCAAAACGGCTTGGACATTTAGAAACATTTTTACACATAAAAATTGGTGGTTAAATATTCTTCAAAGTGAACATTGCATATGTAAATCAATCAATATCTCGCAGAGAAAATGGATTTAAAGCGCTTTCCGGGCGCTGCTGGCCGCAAATAAATGCACAGATTTGCGTACTTCCGCCTAGACAAGTGCGAGAGTTGCGTTCACATAATTTCGGCCAGATGGTTCAAGGGACTATACGCCTTAACGGCCCATCACAGAACCTCACGAAGAACCCGGTCGTATGCCTTTTCGAGGTCAATGAATCCCATGTGCAAGTTTTATTTCTCGCACAGTTGGCACAAAGCAAAAATGTCTTCCGTTGTACAACGACCAGGCATAAAACCGATGGGCACGCCACAGTCATGGCGATAAGTCCCCTCTTTGAGGCGTGGCTGGAAAGAACTTACGGCGTCCTTACCTTCCACATGACGCAGGTACTCACTGGACATGGTTCGTTCGGGAGTTTCCTGCACTCTATTCATGCGGAAGTGACGCCCGGTTGTCGCCACTGTGCGGAACGCCCGGAGGACACGGTGGAGCACACAGTCGAGGTGTGCCCTGCTTGGGCGGAGCATCGCCGTGCCCTCGTGGGGGCGATCGGCGGGGGAGACCTCTCGCGCCGGGCCTTGGTTGAGGCCATGGTCTGGAGCGAGAAGGAGTGGCAGGCGGGCGCCGACTTCTGCGAAGCAGTAATGCTCGCAAAGGAGGAGGCCGAACGCATCAGGCAACGGCGTTATCGCCGCCGCCGCCGCCGTCGCCGGGATTCTGATCCCGATTTCCGGCCAACGTAGGCGCGGGCTTGCGGATAGTGAGCAATGGGTAGCTCACTGTCCGGCCGTCCGGTAACTGTCCGGACCAAGCCCAAGTCGTCGACGGCGCGCACTGTTCCCGCGCGCCTCAAGGAGTTGTCAGCAACAGCAGGGACCCAGCCGGGTCGAAGCCTACTGGGGCCAGGGTTATCCGAAAGGGCGCTTGAGCCCCGGTATGAAGGCTAGAAGGAACGGGGTGGGTCTTTTAGTCAGTAAGAGCCTGACACTATCTCCCGCTCCGCCCAAGGGCGGGGGATGTCAATGCATGAAAAAAAAGGCATAAAACCGAAATGGTTCTGTGTTTCAGTCTAACGCCTCTCAATAACTTTCTCAATAAACTCACAATTTAGCAAGCTGTGAAATCTCTTATTGAAATCTCCATTACTGCATTTTGACTCTCGGTCTATGGCGGAACAAGTGTGAAATAAAAAGTTCCCATCATCACCACTGGGGACGAACGAAATGTTTTTGTTCCATTCGTACCCAGTGGGGAGAATGCTGTGGGGATGACCGGGAATACACGCTTCTCCTTAGTAAGGGGGAATAAAACTTTTCCCATACATTGCTGGCATGTCATTTTTTCTTTTCGCCAAAAGTGAAAACTAGGCCATTCTTAAAGGACTATATGATATATCAATGGCAAAAAGAATTATGTCTACCAACCGTAACCAAAAAAAGTTAGAGACTATTTAGTATATTGCTATAGTTTGTTTTCAGGCGTTATTTTTCTTAAATTAAATATTGCATATCTGATATTTTAAGTTTCCCATTGTTAAAAATAGTTTTAATTTCGGTTTTTATAGTGAGTACGCATTAAATTAATAGTGTCAATCACTATCACAACACTACCGCGTGTCTTTCCGTTTCGTTTATCAATGAAAATCTCAAAATATTACGTACTAGCTTTTGCCCGCTCGGCTTCGCCCCGTTCTTTCCCACTCCACCCTACTATATCCTAATCTACCCTACCCTACACTACTCTACCTTACTCCACCCTAAACTACCCTAATTTTCATTTTTTTTCCTTAAGAACCTTCTCCTGACAATAACAAACACAACAAAAAATGAAATACCGAAATCCGTCCAGCCTTTCACGCGTGATGCCGTGACCAAAGGAAATAGGGATTAATTTTTATATATAAAGATTATAATATTTCCATTTCATTATAACGAGAATAGGTAACTTCAGACAAAAATATACTAGCAATGCTTCTATTCATATCTTCGTTCGGTTACGGTTTAAAGACCTGATTGTTTTTGCTGGCGAAAAGAGTAAATCATGTTAATAGTTTGTAATGGCTATTGATATTGGATGATAGGTAGACACTTTAAATCTGGCTTGAAAGAATACTCAAAATCCACATACCTCATTAAACACTATATCAACTAGACACTGCAAAGTCTTCGCATAAGTTCGTTCATGAACAACAATCTCTAGATCCTCTTCGACGGCGTTCATACTTTCGTTACTCTCCAAGCATATTCCACAAAACTTCGTGTTGTGCAGAATGTTTTTAAACTTCAGTTTAAAATTGTGTATCTTTACAAAGTCTGAAAATGGTAAAAAATTATCATTTTACTGAAATATTTATGTTTAAAACAATACAAACGTTTACTACAAACTCTTTAAATATGTTATATTCATAAGTATTCTTAAGATCTTTTTAAGAATATTTTTTCTAACATAAAAAGAATAAAAAGCTTACCTAAAGTTTTCTGAGTAATTTTCTTAGCTTGATGTGGAGTTTGTGGTATATTTTGGGAGTCTGTATCCGCAGTACTTTGAGAAGCAGGTGGTACTTGCTCACACGCTGCTGTTTCCGGAGCTATAGTATTAATAAATTATTAATTATATTATCACTCAATGTAAATCTACTACTACACACATCGATATATATGTACTACGCACTAGATTAGGCGTACTGAACACTCACTTCAGTCAACTCAGGTGTGATATCGACTGTACACCTAGAACATTACACTATGTTGAACGCAACGCGCACGGGCCACGATATTCATGGCGCTTAAGACATTTTGATCGCGAAAAAAGTATCCTCTAAAAGCTATCTTAGCGCTGTATGTTTTAATAGTTATGTTAGACGACATAATGCCAATGTAGCGCTGCAGCGAACTTTTGTTTTAATTTTTCTGTATTTTGACAACAAATTGATGCCTTTGCCTACACACCATCATTCTAAGTTTTTTTTTTTGGCAAGTGCGAGTCGGACTCGCGCCCTGAGGGTTTCGTACAAACTTACCCATGTAAATAGTTCAATTCCTGAATGGAGGCTCGCAAGATTTTTCCGAATCGCAAAAAAAAAAAAATGTTAAGGAGTCTAACTGTAAATTTACAGTTTTCAGATTTATTCATACTTGTGCTATAAGAACTTGCTTTATGCCAAATTTCAGGATTCTGGGTCAACGGAAAGTACTCTATGAATTTCGATTTCCTCGAGATCAAGAATGTCGAAATGTACCTACGTTTTTGCCACATAAACCGAGGTATCTTTTTAAAAACCTAAAGGGTCACTCGGGTCACTACAAACAAACAGAAGACGACGGACGGACGAACGGAAGGACAACAAAGTGAACCTAAAAGGATTCCGCTTTTTCCTTTTGAGGATGAAGGTTTGAAGGAACGGGATGAGTTTTTTAGTCAGTAAGAGTCTGACACTACCTTCCGCTCCGCCCAAGAGCGGAGGTTGTCATTGGATGACATATCTCATCGAAAAAAAAGACCTATATTAAGCAAAAACTACTCACCAATATTTTCTTCTACAATTGTTTTTTCTATAGGGCTGGTAGGTGTCTCATCAATTAACATCGGAAGTGATTCATCATCATCATCATTATCGTCTTTCTGTCCTTGCGCTGTTTTATTTGGGGATGGTGCAGCAGGTGCGGGAGCTAGAATAAAATATGAAGATAATAATAATAATTAACCTCATGAAAGCCGAAGATTAACAAATCAAGTATATTGACTTGGCTCGCAAGGTTGTCAACATGTGGGATGTGGACTCAGTGATCATTGTACCGATAGTTGTGTCAGCCAATGGCTTAATAGCCAAGAGCCTCGACAAACACCGCATACTTTTATGATGGCAGAATTTTATTTAGCATAACGTTTATTTAGAGAGACAATTATTTGGGGTATTTGCCAAATGATTTATTTGCCATATTTTCACCACAACGAAACAACATTTTATGGAAATTTGGTTACAAATATGTGATGGTTAGTTAATAGCATTTTCAATATTAAATTAAAATAGTGTCATAGGAAGTCAATATGTTGTGCTATAAAATATTGTAACGGAAGCAAATCGTTGCAAAACCGACTTCGCATAATTTTGTCTGCCCTACCCCTAGACTGTAATTTAAATCCACGTAGGTGCGGAGGGGTCGGGCGGCCCACGAGCTGAGGAGCAGATGGTTTAAAGGCCCTGATCATAAAACTTAAAGCCGTACCTTTAAGCTTTAATACGACGTACCGTTTTTTTTATGTACATGGATATTTTTAGTTAGGACACAGCTCCCTACTAATTCCAGCCATGTCATTTCCCGAAGGTATTGTGTGAGTTGAGCTTTTTGTTCCTCCACAATTCCAGTCATATATAAGGGTAAGTACTGACCCGTAGGTACTGACGTACCAGTACTTTGCTGTCTCCAGCTGATACCAACATTACAATACATAGGATCTATATTTGTAAACTGACTATAGAAGCAATAAAACTGTCAATTGGTGACATAATTTATTTAAATATTGGAGATTAAAATAATAACTTAAATTTAAAAAAAATAAGATTTGAAAAAATATGCTGAATACCTAGAAAATACAGTGTTGGCACAGCCAATTTACTTAACCTATTCTTTGGATAGTGATATTTTTTTTCAAAATGCCGACGGCAGATTCTTCTGTTTCTAAATATATGATTTTCATCTTCTCCCACTAGACCAGCATTGACAGCCCATGTTTGAAACTTGTCACTTTCAGTTGAAGGGTTTGGAAAAGCATGTAGGACTGCACCTATAAATAAAATAGGAAATTAAATTACAAACTAAAAGCTAAATTACAAACAATAAAATGGAAAAATATTTTAACAAATTTTAACCCTCTGTATTACATATTATTATTATTATACTCCATCGTTTTAGGTGGTTAACTAAATGTAAGCAATCTTAACATGTCTTTTATCTAAAAAGTTTGTTTAAAAATGTTTACAATTAGATATTTACTTACACCGATGTTAATTAACTGAGTTTAAAAAATCTTTGTATGTCTTTAATACAATTTATTTTAAATAAAAAGACATCACGATTGTTTACGTTTAGTTAACTATTTAAACAGATGGAGTATAGTTATAATGATAATTGTAATGTACATAAATCTTGGTCTAGCCAACAAATTGCATTATCCCGACTAAGTCTGCTATTTTTATAAATTCATTCCAACTCGATCCCATTGTCATTTTGCTAAAAGTTCCTAATCTGCTAATTCATAATGATCGATCATTGATTGGTCAAAGGTCTAAAATTATTATTATTAATATACAAAAATTATTGAAATTTATGTTATCAAGCGCTGGTGCAATTTATTTGCAAGTACAAGCTAGTCTAGAGTTGTAGTAGACTAGTAGTATGATGTTTGAAAGTGCATGTTTAATGCAATGCACTTTCAAACATCATCTTTGTTTATAAATGGCAAAGGCATTATATTTTTTGTTAGTAGCTAAGCCACCAGCGGGTGATTCGGTTGCCACATCTAATTTTTTGATTGAATAGGACACCAGGTGAGGTACAGCTCTATACATGTTGTTGGTGTAGCAACTGATTTGTCCTACCGTGGTGTCCTAAGATAGGGCAATCTTTTTCCAACCTGTTACAACGTAAATACTTTGTCATGTATAGACGACAGCAGATCAAGCTACACGAAACTGTCAGATTTCCACAAGTAACCTTGAACCTAATGTTTTAGAGATAAAGTTGAAAATCTATAAATGAAATTGACAGATTGTAATAATTTGTTGCTGGCACCTATACTTAGCTATAACCGGCCGGCAAGCCCAATTTATTAAAGGTAATAAGGTAGGTACTAACCTGTACTGAGTGCCGAAGCGCAGGTTGGAATACAACACGTCTTTTGAGGCATTCTATAGTGTCAATATCACAAAAAGAACAAAAACAGAGTCACTATCTCAACACTCAAGTCACCAGCGAAATCTTTAATCTGCGAAAGCTAATACGGAGGAGGTTAACACGCTCGACTCGACGTACTAAACAAGTAAACATTCCGTATAAAAATTGCTTAGACATACGATGAAACTGAAGAAAAAACAAGAAAAATTTTCTTGTTTTCTTCACTTGGTCTCGAAACCTCATTAGACAGACTATAACGATTTGACAATTCGAATGTTGCATGTTTTTTCCATCTTAGCCGGTTCCGTAAACGGAACAAAACAACAAAAAAAAATTGTTTTTTCCATTTCATAAATAGTTAGAACCACAACCGATACTGACCAAAAAACCGAAAAATATTTGTAAACATAAAAATAAAATAGAACTAATTATGGTCAGCTTTTGTATTTCTTGAAGGTAATTTGTTAAATGCAAATACTAATAAAATAAATTATAATTTAAGCATAAGGATTGAAAGACTACTATCCGGTTTATCACTTTTACTAAAAATCTGGCAACATATTTCTAGAATTTGGCATTTACACTTGTCAATGTCAAATCACTACAATACAACAACACATACTTTTCATTCATTTATGTAGATTTGATTTTGGTAGTATGTATTTAATGTCTTTGGATAATAATTAATGTGCTCTAGTATATGAAGTTACACAGTATCTTACCTTTTTCAAATTTTGCATAGTAAGACTTGACATGCAAAGGAAACTCAGCGAAAAGGTCATCGGACAGCAATGGCCTACTGAGTCTCAAAGTTGGCACTGCAGAACTCAGTAAACGGTTTCCTTTTGCATTAAAGCATTCAGGGGCAAAATGAGATCCGCAAACGTATTTCAATTCATGCAACTTCTCAATTGGTAGATGTACGAAATCTTCAATTCCTGATGCTTTGACCCATAATCTGCACCTGGAAAATATTCCATTGATAAATAGTTATTTCTTTTGATAAAATTATTTAACACAGAAAACGTAGTGGATGCTGGCTGTCACACTTACCGGTCAGGGTTTAAAGGAAAACTTGCAAGAAGTATGTTAGATTTGGGCAACTTACGTATGCCACAAATAACACACTTCCTGTAGCGACAATTTTCCATGTTCCTAGTGATTACATACTCGTTGTAAAAAAAAAAAAAACGGCAGATACAGATAGACCGCACAGAACAATACTGAGTGAAGTACTTTACAACTTTGCTGCGAAGCACATTAGCACAGCACAGCCGTAAGCACAGCACCAGCACGCTTGCGTGCATTTGTCAACGTGTGCGTGAAAGCACTATAAAGACACACGTTTCCTCGGTGTGCGTTACGGTTGCCAGGATAATAACAAAATTACCCATAATATTTCATTATCGATATCTATATACTTATAATAAAACTGTAGAGAAGTCAATTCTGTACATTGAATATATATTAAATATTAATATTAGAGGATGATTGGTAATCGATACTGATGCCAAATATGCAATCAGTAAATTTTTTGTCTGTCTGTCTGTCTGTCTGTCTGTATGTGCACGCATGGGTCAAAAACTACTGAAGGGTTTTTAACCAAACTTGGTACGATTGTGGTCCATACTCCTGGGCAGGTTATAGACTATATAACATAACGATAAGATACATAGGAACTGAGAAATGACGATAAATTTGAAGCAAGTCGGATGAAAATGCGCTTTCGAGCTCCTATCTTCGCATACGTTGATCATACACTAAAAGTATGTATTACAAAGATGATGGTCTCTAATAGATCTACAAAAAAGTCCTGAATAGTATGTATCTATCTTTTATAAATTAGCCACAATAACGTGTTTAATCGTTAGGCATTTCTTCAAAGTGTATTAAAATCGTACGAAAGTCAAAACTGTACATTGAATATTTTTTTAAAAGAATACTTGGGGCGTAATCTACAATTGATATCGAAGCCAAAAATATAGTTTTTAGAACTTTTGTCTGTTTGTCTGTATGTATGTCCGGGCTAAACTCAAAAAGTACTGCATGGATTTACTTCAAATTTTGCATGAATATTACTAAGGGTCAACATATAGGCTACATATTATTACGCTATCACCTACGGAGGAGGAGCTGTGAATCTTTATTTTTCTCGCGCATTCTGTGACAGCGTGTAATCTAACGATGCATATTTAAATGTTGTTTTTGAGTAAGCCATGCTATTATCTAGCTTTACACTATACGCCACTATAAAACTACGCCATTTCAGTAACTTGGGCAGAGAAACATGGTTTAATGAATGTTAGTAGTATAAAGACAATTTTGAAGCAGCGCCATCTATGAGATTTCATAAAAATCAAATCAAGTTGCATGTTAACACTTTTTGGAAATTAATAATTTAAATTTGATCATGTTTGCGAGGTTAGTAGTTAGTTATTATTAAAATTCATAGATGGTGATGTGATGTGCTGTGCCTTTTCTTCATAAAAGTTGTATCGTATAGTTCGTTTTGACAAATTCCAGTTCCAACAAAACCCTCAAAATTTTGAGTAGAGTTGAGGAAGACAATTTAAAAAAAAATGCGGTGTTAACATGGTAACATTTTTCCAGCTCTGTGAAGTCGACCAGTTTGCGAGATCCCTTACGTATGATGAGGTGCCTTTATATTACACGTACGACAAGAAAAGGGGTGTATTTAACCGACGTCGACGAGGAGGTGCTGTGGAAGGTTTTCCGGGAACTTTCAAGGACACCGCATTGGATACCTACCGTGCATCCGAATAATGGCGAATGCTATTTTCTGCGGTTGTTACTTCCCACTGTCCGAGGCCCGACGTCTTTCGCCTTCCAGATGACATTTGATGGCGTGGAGTATCCCACTTACCGCTCAGCCTGCGTAGCACGTCACCTTCTCGACGGTGACAAAAATTGGGATCGGTTGGTGTTTTGTGGAGTCGCGAACCCGGTAGCTTTGTGGGAGATGTATTGCCATCATCTGTCTGAAGATTTTCTACGAGCTTTGAGGCGTGCTACTGGGGACGAAGACGAAGTAACTGATAAACGCGTGCTGAACACCTGTCTCAGTTCACTTCAAGATGTAGTCATTTCTATCGGCGGCAAAACACTGATCGAATATGGGTTACCAGCTCCCCAATCATCACCGCATCAAGGCCGTGGAAATCGGGAGTATAACGCTGGGATAAAATACGATCCGGGCGAAATGACCACCATATGAAATGACCATGTCACTTTGTTCTCTTCAGAGCAAAAACAAATTTATGACACCGTCTTTGAAAGCGTTGCGTAAAACCAGGGTAACATGTTTTTCTTGGATGCTATACCACTGACATATTTGCAGAGTTCAGGAGGCAAGGCAAAATTGCTATTGCTGTAGAGTCGTCGAGAATCGCTGCCATATGTGTGAATGCTTCCGGGTGGCAAGACAGCACATGCCATGTTTAAAATTCCCATCGATTTAGAAAGCGCCGAAACGCCTGTTTTTGTGTTGTGTCACGTAACAGCGATAAGGGACACGTGCTCAAGGATTGCTCTCTGATCGTATGGGATGAGTGTACGATGGCCAATAGGAAGGCAGTTGAGGCCGTGGACAGAATTCTGCAGGATATCCGCAAAACCAACATTTGATGGGTGGTGTCACAGTTCTGTTCAGTGGCAATTTCCGGCAAACACTTCCCGTGATGACGCGGGTATCGAGGGCTGACGAGGTGAATGCTTTGTTGAAACGATCTTCGTTGTGGTCACGAGTTTGTTAGCTGCGCTTGACCATTAATTCTCCGATGTCCTTCTAAGTCTTGGCAAACTGACAGGTGGTGCTTCCAGAGTCTCTCGGTAGAGTGGTATCCAGCTTAGGAGAACTCATTCGCTGTGTGAACTGGGACATCAGTCGTATACCGCACCAGCTTCTTGGGTGTGTGAGGGACATCGCCGATGCCCAAAAATGATCAGGCTGCAGTAAATAACGAATGCATTCTCTCGGAAATTGAGGGGAATGAAGTGGTCTACAACTCGATAAACACTGTTGTCGAGCTAGATGACGCCACACATTATCCCGTGGAATTCTGAACTCCCTGTCAGCAAGTGGACTTCCAGCGCATACCATCATGTTGAAGGTCCGTGTCCCGATTATGCTTCTTCGGAACCTTTGTCCTCCGAAATTGTGTAACGGGACCCGCCTTAAAGTCATCTCTCTCCACAGACACACCATTGCGAGTGTCGATCTCAGGACGAGTTGCTTCTCACACGGGCAACTGTACGTCGCTTGCTCCCACGTCACCAGTCCTGACTCACTTTACATTTTGGCTCCTGGCAGCATAACTACCAACGTAGTTTATAGGGAAGTGTTGTAAGGTATGATACCTTTGTACGTATTTTTATTTTTTTGTGTCCCGGAATGTATTCCTGCATTCTTTTCTCTATTTCCTTCAGTCGCATCTTATGACTGAATTCAGCAAGATTCCCATATAACTCTCTACACTTGCTTCGCTTGCAAAAAAAACTTATATTTTAATGCTATTTTAAAAGTTGTTTACTTATAATACTATAGCGACACTGACATCTTAGGTATTTTTGGTACTGAAGGCTCTACCTTCACGCAGACGACGTCGCGGGCAGCAGCTAGTTATAAATAAAAATCAATTTCCCAAATGTATGCACGCGCATAACTTATGAACGGCTGCACCTATTTAGGTAAATCTTTTTTGTTGTTTGTAATTGTTAGGACAAGGTTTGTATGAAGCAATTGTTTGCAAATAAAAAAAAAAAAATTTGGTTTACAGTAATGAAAAAAAGACGTGTGGCACTCGGGGACTGCCGCGGTAAAGCTATTGCATAGCATTTTTACCAACTTATGCAATTATAATTATTTACTTATTTTATTTATGCAGTATGTTTTTTTCCTTTGTTTTTTTTTCTTTGATATTAATTGAAGTTACATTTTCACACATTGAATTGAATTTTGATTGATTGTTCACTCATTTGTTTTCTTATCGGTCACCACGCTCAAAAAACAAATGAGTGGGGGGTGTTAGGTTATTTTCGTTACGGAATTTCTGGATTCGGTCTCCACGCTCAAGGCCCGCGATAGAAGCTATGCAATGCTTAATATAAACATAGGTAATTAATAGCCTTTATTTTGCACTAATTTCTTGTAATATTGTCTTTTACCCTAGATACATCTGGCATTTTTGCTATATAGTAGAGGTGTATACTTAAGTATTTTTCCAGCACAATTTTTATTAAAAAAAAAAGAAAAATATTTTATTCACAGAAATACATATTTAGCACAATAAATATTACCTCTGCCAAACTGTAAAGCAGTCAAACTAGTTGCTAGCTGCTGTTAAGCTTAATTTGTGTTCAACTCCAGCTAAATGTTGATCTTCCTAGTTTGTAAATATAGTTTAATTGCCAACCTTTTTTCCTTCCAATTTACCTTTTAATTTTTTTTTTATTACATTTTCTGTCGCAGTACAAACTTGACAAATGTCAGTGGAAGGAAAAATTAAGCCTCCTTTGTCTTTTAAGCAAATTAATTTATGAAAAGCTTGTTTTTCCGTTGCGACCAAACGTGTCAAACAATATTAACACTTGACTACTTTTCTATCGAATCGTATGACGCAACCAGCTATGTAACTTACAATTATTTTTCGCATTTTGTCGAAAAGTGGTAACATATACCACTTTTCGACAAAATGCGATAAATATTCCGCCAATAATGTCGTCAGGCACATCATGTAGGAAATGTAATGAACTAGAAATAGTTTCACCGTCTTCGGTCTCATCGTGTCTGTAAGAAGAACTTGTTGAATTAATAATATCGGTAGCGGAAGAACACGTCAATATTGCTATACTTTCTAGCAGAATGCAATTGTCAGTCTCTAGACTTCGTATTTCCAAATGCGTTATATGATTTAATTATATATATTAATTAATTGTTTTATAATGATATATTAATGTTTTTTTTTTTCATTTCCTTAAAAAAAAAATATGGTAGGTTGTTCAGTTTCGTCTACTGAGCAAGCCTTTAAAGTTTGTGGAGGGCTGTCCCTTACACCTTGTATATGTTAAATATAATATAAACCTATATAAGAAACAACATAAGATACGAAACACTGTCATAAGAAGTAAGACAAAAGTCACAGACATACTCACTAGAATAGATAGTTTGAAGTGGAGATGGACTGGGCACATGATACGTGATAAACAAGAAAAGTGGAGCAACATCATAACTGACTGGTACCCTAGAGATGGGAAAAGGAACAGAGGAAGACAAAGCAAGAGATGGGAAGACGAACTAAAATTAACAGCAGGCTCAAAATGGAGAAGGGTTGCAAGAGACAGAGTACAATGGAAATTGTTAGAGGAGGCCTTTGCCAAGAGGCACACTTAACTCAGAGATATTTTATAACTTAAAGATAAGAGTCAACCACAAAGTCAAAGAAACAGTTCAGGATAAGAGGCTTATTACTATTATTATTATAAACCTACATATATATATAAATATATATTAAATATATAAGGAAAATGAAAGGATTTTTGAGACTATCTTCTCCGCTATTTCCCTTAGGAGAATAAAAATTTAACATCAAGTAAAATTGTTGCATAGCAGTTGTACATTTTAATGGTTTTTTTGCCGGAATTGAATATTCTCACGTAATAGATTATCTGTATCACAATTATTATTTTTTTTGTCTTTTAAGTCCTTCAAAATATTACTTATTGAATCATTTCTTTTTTTTTAAGCGTCGAACTTTTTGTTGTAATATTTTCAGATTTGCTTGGTTTTTAATCTTATGACTGGTCTTTCTGTAATTCCTTTCTCAACAGACTTTTCCTAGGAGTATCGAATACAGAGTCCAAATCCGAATCTTTAATCTGAAAGTCTACAGCTTTTATTTCTGTAGATTGTTCTGGTAGTTGTCTAAATGCTGATAAATTTGAAGCTGCCGTTTCCCAATCTTTATATTCATCGGATGATCCCGGTAGTTCAGTAGCCTGAGATAAATCGGCAGCAACAGCTGCACGTTCTGAAGTTCCCATATCACGTGGTGACGAGCACAAATTTTGTGTTGGTCTTGATTTTTTACTAACCGACGACCTTTTTCAGTGAAGTAAACATCTTCTTTGAAATGCGTTGAACAGACAACATAAAATTTTGATTTTAGCCTATCTCTGCTATCACGTACGATAGAAACCCAATCGTTATGTAGAACAGGATCAGTCGGGAATCTGCATAAATAGAACTATTTTGTGGATTTATAGCAGTCATTTAGCTGAGTCGTGAAGGGTTGTTATTGTTTTTGGCTATAAGTACATAATTATTTACTCTATGTTGGCGAATCGACGGATGTACATAATTATTATTAGAGACAAAACATCCAGTAGTTTTAGTAACGAAGACACATACATACAAACATACCAACCAAAAAGCGAGACAAACAAAACACTATTATGGAAATAAATATTTTTGTAAATCGATAATCCTGTTTCCAATACGTATTTCCCAACTTAAGGGTAAATGTTTCAAAATAAACTAGCAACACCGACAGATTTTTGTTAAGGTTTTGGGTTACAAGATTTTAATAAAAATATTCACGTAAAATAATATCCAAATATCCAAATAATCAATATTTACCTATGAAAAGATACTCCATCTTCTTTTTAATCACAGTGACTTAGGAATACTTTAGATGCTCTTTGGGAAGCACAGTGAACACCACCAATATATTGCCGCTGGTTGGTTTATGCTTTTAAGAGCATAAAAAAAAAATTGCCTCATCCTTTGATTCTCTTCTATGGAGAAAGATATAGGTACAGCGAAACTGAAGTGGGGGCAATGGCTTCCCAGTTACCATCGGTGGCTGTAAGAAAATTGCATTTTTTTTTCTCCTTACATAGGTGACCCACCCTAGTGTAGATGGCTAGGTTAGAAGATAGGAATAAGTCAATTTTGCTGCCGCTCTGGGCAATTGCCCGGCTTGCCCCCCCCCCCCCCCCCCCCCCAGATTAGATTGGGCCCTAATTGTACGGGTATTGGGTACAACAGAGTAGGGTAGAGTCTGTCTAATAAGTTAAACGACTTGGGCAATTAGGATTTAATGAAATCTGATGTAGTCAACACGGGTTCAATAATCAAGGTTGATTAAGAGATAGAGATCATTGTTTACTAACAGAAGAACCTTATGAAAAGTATTTAAGTCATAAGTATTTTTTTTATGATTTAATACTATACAAAATTCCCAAGTCGGTTGACTTATTAGACAGACTATAGTTGGGTAGAGTAGAATATATTCTAGCAGTCAGTTGACGGGAGCGAAGCCGCGGATAAAAGCTAATTCGTAATAAAATACATTTGTCACTATATGTAAATATTTAATTAACATAATATCTTAAAATCTAATACAATATTTTAGCTGCTGTACCTATACAGATATTGCTAACAAAGTATTATTATAGCGATTCATTTGATATTAAGATTGCACTTTGAAATAACAAACAAATAATTATTACACTTATTGAAACACCAGCTCCTGTCCCTACGGCTTCTACGCACGCAATATACTGTTTTCGCACCAGTGCAGAAAAGTACATTACATGTATCGTATCAGGCTGGGTGCTAAGCAGCTCTCACTAGTCACCTTCTCATCCATAAGTGTATTGAATAACGTATTTTGATACACTTGACAATTTGTCACTCTCGCCTGAGGCTCGGGTGAATTCCGCTTCGGTAGCAATAACAAAATTTATCTACTTGTATAAAAATGTACTATAACAATTTAAATTTATTTTAATCGATACTAAATAGAAGATATCCGCAGGAGAACCAAGGTTGCCGACATAGCACAAAGAATCGCCAAACTTAAGTGGCAATGGGCAGGGCACATTGCTCGCAGAACAGATGGCCGTTGGGGCCGAAAGGTTCTGGAGTGGCGACCGCGTACCGGAAAACGCAGCGTTAGAAGGCCTCCTGCAAGGTGGACTGAAGACTTGGTGAAGGTAGCGGAAATCCGATGGATGCGGGACGCACATGATCGTTCGTTGTGGCGACGCTTGGGGGAGGCCTATGTCCAGCAGTGGACGTCTATCAGCTGAAATAATGATGATGATGATACTAAATAGACACTCGGGCAAACTTGGTCAAATCATAGGTTACATAAGCAAAAAAGAAAAAATTCAGGGTCTGGAAAGGAGAATTGGGAGGATTTTTCCCAGCAATGGGACAAAATATTCTATTAAACAAACAAAAAGAATATTAATATGCTATGTTCGAGATTTAATTTTAAATGCCATTCGTAAAGTTCAAGTTCCTTTATAACTCTTTCAAGAGTACTTGTCATTCTGAAATATACTCAATTTTAATTGCTATAAGATTGGCATTCATTCAGAAAAAAATTACAATAGGAGAAGTTTGAAAGTGGCGCCTGTGACTGAAAAGTTTGTAGGGAATTATTTGTCCATACCAAATGGTCATTTGAAGAGGAGGGAAGAAACATTATGTTACTAAAAGAGTTGAGTATACATACATGTGGATAGATGGAGAGGGAGAGGTAGGCCAAACGCGGGCTTGCGGACGTCGAGCTATGGGTAGCTCGATGTCCGACCGTCCGGTAACTGTCCGGACCAAGCCCAAGTCGTCGATGGCGCGCACTGTTCCCGCGTTCCTCAAGGAGTTGTCAGCAACAGCAGGGGCCCAGCTGGGTCGAAGCTTTCTGGGGCCAGGGTTAGTTTCGAATGATAGTTCGAGCTCCGGTATGAAGGCTTGAAGGAACGGGGTGGGTTTTTAGTCAGTAATAGTCTGACACTATCTCCCGCTCCACCCAAGAGCGGGGTTTGTCATTAGATAATTTTCCCACCATAAAAAAATAAATAAATAAAAGAGGTAAGACAAAGAAAAGATGTATGGGTTGTGTGAGGAGTGATATTTAAGAAAAGGGAGTTTCTTTTTGCATGACTGCGATCCCACCTGATGGTAAGCAGTGATGCAATCATTGATGGTGAGCTGCACTACTTTATTAACAGCCTAGCCTTGACGACACATAAGTAATAAAATCGGACGGGAAGACCACAGCTGGCAAATTATTCCAGTCTTTCGATGAACGGGTATACGAGGCGAAACGCTTAGTCCGGACCGTAGAGGTTTCAACAACGTAAGGGTGGACACACACCGTACGTCGGATTGTCCGATGGTAGAAATGAGACGTCGGAAACAAGTTATGCAAATTCCCGCGCACTGCCCAAAATGCATCCTGTAAAATACTGAAAGACTAACCTGTGTTCAAGGCATTGTTGATTGGACTTATCAAATCCGTGTGCCTTGATCACACGTACCGAGTAAAAGGGCGAGACTGTGAATATTACTCGGCCGAGACAGTGATGTAAGTGAATTGTAGAAATAAACGCTGGACCGAGCACTCGGCGCTATGTTTATACGTACCGAGTATTCGGGCCGGGAGCACTGTCTCGCCTGTTTACTCGGTACGAGCGATCACTGCATTATAGTTCAATAGCTAATTTTAATATCGAATAAATCGGGAAAACCATAAAACATCTTGATGATATATTAAGTCTTTTCGGAACAAATATTATAACTAAATATATTATGGTAAACAAAATTACTACAGAGTAAAAACAATAGTCTCATGACATATGAAACGCGGTTCTGATGAATACATATCGTATGTACAAATAAAAATATTATTATGCCTATTATTCTGATAACATATCAGACTGAGAAAAAGGAAGACAACATAGTTATAAAGTTTTAAAAATTCCACAATGAGATCCTCGACTTCTTGAAGATTTTTGATGAGCCGCAAGGCCCGATGTAACTATTTAGAAGCTCCGGGCAAAGATAATTTTCGCCTCCCTTTACATACACAAAACCATTATAAGTCATGTCTTAAATCTTAAATATTTCCACTATCCAACCTGAAGTAGGTTGGAAGGTGGCACATAAAATTCTCAACTTGACAACTTGGGTATGGATGGCTAGGTTGGAAGAAAAGGATAAGTCAATTTTACCGCCCCTCAGCTTTTGCCGCCCTGGGCAAATGCCCGGCTCCCCAGATCGGGCACTGATGAGCCGGTTTCACTTCACTGGCCTGATGGTGGTAAATGGTCTTTTTTCTAGGTGAGAAATCTCCCGCTTTGAATGGAGCGAGACGGAGTGTGGACTTTTACGCTGCGTTTCCACGGAAGCAGAGAAGACCAGTGAAAAGTGGCAAGTGTTTTCATTGAAGCATGGTCGCGTGGAACAGTGGTGGCCGAGTGGTAACAGCCCTGACTTACAAGTTGTAGGTCAAATCCAGCCAGGCGCATTACTTTGTTTAATTTATTTCATCACCACTGCTCTCAAAACGGTGAAAGAAAATGTCGTGAGGAAACCGGCATGTCCTACAATAAAAAATTCGAAGATATGTGACGTCCACCAACCCGCACTGGGCCTGCGTGGTGGATTACGGCCTATTCCTTCTCCTAGAGAGGAGGCCCGAGTCCCAGCAGTGGGAACATTATAAGCGGCCTATGTCCAACAGTGGACATTTTTCGGCTGAAGTTATGATTGAGTGGGGTGGAGTTTTGAAGTTGAACTACCCTCCGTTTCCACGCACCAGTTTGCTCGACTTCATTCGTGTCGCGTGTTCATTTCTTTTATTTTAAAGTCCGCTGAGCGCCACTCCGCTCCACTCTATTTCCACAGAACCGGACTGGAGATTTCGAGCACTGTGATTGACCAATTCACACTCCTCTACACTCCGCGTCACTCTTACTGACCAAAACCTTTCCATTCCAGGGTCGCGGTAAGTCTTTCGCACTATATCGCAGCCCTGACAATGAATGAGGTCTGCGATGGAACGAGCAAGTATAGAAGATGCTTTTTCACTCTTTGAAGGCTGACTAGTTACCTATTGTGAAGTTAAGAAGTTCCTTCGGCTTAATGTTGGCTCCCCTGTCTGTCTACAGAAAAAAGAAAATAAAAACGAAAAGAGTTGCCTACTCTAGCAAAATTTTTGCCCGAAATGCGGAACGAAATCGATTTTAATGGTGGTTGCAAAACTTTTTGGAGAATTATGTGGGGAATGGGATTTTATTAAAAAAAACAGGTCTAAAAGGAAACTGTCAATAGAGTTGTATGATATTGTGGTGCTGGCGAAATATTAGTTAATCTTCCAAATATTAAGCAATTTCATTGCTAAAAGTTGTTTTTCTATATTGCCAACATTACGGCAAAGGAACCTCTTAAGTGAAACGCACCGTATAGGTGGTTGGAATCATAGACACCCAGAATTTTCTTACAAAATGAGTCCAGTCTTTTTCTTAGTCTGAGTCAATGTAAAAATGTGTATTAACTATTTCAACACCACGACTTTTCATAAAAATGGCTCATCAAACGCCAAGGCCCAAAAATGTCGGGTTCCGAAAATCATAGTTTGTTTTCTAACACGTTTATTTGTCTCATATATCAGACTGTGGCGGCGCGGGCACGAAATCAGATAGTCACATATATCGGACTGTGGCGCTAGATATTCAGATAAGAGGAATCCATTATGAGCTATGGTTGCTTGTATCAACAGTAGAATATTTATACAAAAGTATCGCTATATGTATACATATATTTGGCATAATTAATGCAAGAGGCTCTTATTGTAATAACAATTATATAATTCATTTTGTGTACTTAACTAATACATTGAATGAAATGAAAAATAACTTGATTATGTACCTTTGCAGTGGAAATAAGTAAAAAATCAACATTTCAACAATAAACTGGTACTTCATAACCACATAAAAAAATGCTCTATTTTGTTTATATTATATTTCCAAGCCACTAAATGGCTTGAACTTTTGCTAAATGATATTATGATCTCTACTCACGTGATCTTTAAGTTCATATTTGGTTGCGAAAATTGATTTGCATATTCTACAACAGAATCGGCCTCCGTGACTTATTCTCATATGTTCCCTGGCTTTATAAGCAGAGTAGAATGATTGTCCGCACACTTGACAGCAAAACGGTTTGGCCCCGATATGTTTCCTAACATGAATAACTAACTGTCTCCTACTTCTTAAAGTCTTGCTACAAAATTCACACTTTTCTTTCGAAGGCATACTATGCACCTTTTTATGATTCTTCAAATTCGTTTCAGTGTAAAATTGTCTATCACACATGTCACAACTGTACGGTTTTATTTGTAAATGTATTTTATTAACGTGCACAGAGAGTTCATTGTCGTTTGAACACTCTTTCTCGCAGAAACTGCATGTTTGAGATTGTTTATCTTTTAGAAGTTTCAGTTTGAGTGCGTGCCTTTGGATGTGGTTCTCGTAGTGAGCTTGGGTCGTGTAGACCTTATTGCACAGTTCACAAGGCTTGATTCTATGGTTCTGTTCATGAGTCTGCAACTTATCTGTATCCGTAAAATTCCTACCACAAACTTTACAAGACATATAAAAACTTTCTTTTAACAAATGCGCCATTTTAGCGTGCTCATACAAATAAAACTTCGATTTGAAGACACTATGACAGATATTGCAATATACTTTCTTGTTTACATGTTTCAGAATATGTCTTTTTAAGAAATATTCTGATATAAAGTGTTTACTACATAGAGGACAAGTAAATTTGAAGGCTTTTTCAACCTTTTTTCTTTTGTTGAACGTTAAGAATTCGCTGCAGACGTCTACGGAGTATCTCGAGTTCTGCAAGCCGTTGACCAACTTCTTCTTCATGTAAGTTTTAGTTGCGTTGCTAGCTAAATTCTCCATTTCTGGTGTAGAATTTTCTGATCGTATTCTTTTATGTGGGGAAGAATCTAAATTTTCCTCCGGTTCACTCTCACTCTCACTCTCAGATTTCACTCTAAACTCATCTTCTAGAACATCTATTTTCAATTTACTCTCATCTATGGTATCGTTTTCATCTAGGAATAACGTTTCATCTGCTTCTCCCGGAGGCGGCATAATCACCGGTGGTGAAACTTGGACGAACACATTAGCATTAGGTTTCATATCATTAAGGTTCTCCAACATAAGACTAACACATAGATCCAGGCGCTCCCTGGTAAACATGAACTGGTGTATGAAAATGTATGAAGTGAGAGCGTGATTAAGGCACTTATCACATATTTTTGTCCCGATAAAGTTGTGTAGGTATTCCATCTGCAACAAAAAAAAATGGTGTTCAAAAAAAGCTTGAGAACTTCGGCCGGGATGTGTAAGGAAGGAACAAACCTGTGATTTTCGGAGATAAGAATAGACGAATTCGCTTGAAGTAACTAGTTTTTAACCTTTTGACCGCCAGTCATGTATAGATGATAAAACAATATGTGCTCAGTACGCCACGGTCACGACTAGACGACAGACTTAAACGCTAATACAAGTATAGTTATTCTGATGTGTGTCGTTAAATGAGGCAGGCGATGACGCCGAGACTACGATTGAGCAATTTTAATGTGGTAGTCAAAGATTGATGTGTAGCTAAAAGGCTGTATACAGGGTTATTCGTTAAACACTAACAACCTTGCAGGACGGTATTACTATCATCATAAACAACAACTTTTGTTTTATGACTTTTTACAAAACATAACACATTTATCAAAAACAAACCTTCAAGATTTCGTAGTTCTATCTAACACATTTCAACTCTGTATTTTACTGTATCTACTTACGGCTCCTGCGCACTGTTCTCGTGATAATAGTAAGCACGCTTCCGAAACATTATAATTACACCTAGCAAGCATTCGCACCATTTCCGTGTACTCGACATTAGAATATTGATAAACCATGTAAAGATAATTACGTCCGCACTGCCGGATTTCACTACAACAACACGTATGGCGCGACGCAAGCGCATCAAAGCGACTGACCGACTAGTGAGAGTCGCCCGTAAATAGGTCAAAAGTTCATGTTCAGCTACCCTCCGCTATTGTATTATCGCTTGCTTCGCATAGGCTTCGTAATATTTAGAACGTTCAATTTAAATATTTTTATTTTTGTATGAAGATGAATCAAAATATGTATGATATTTTTTTTAAAGTCATAGAACAAGATTTGTTGTTTATGATGTTCTTAACTAGCACCTCAAGAGGGTGCTAGTGTTTTTCAAATAACCCTGTATAACCTACTTTTGAGTCCATGTTGGTAATATTGTTACAGAGCAAAGATAAAAAAATAGGTAAAGCCAGAGAAATAAAACCTAGTCGAATGTACTTTATTTGAAACCAAAAATGGACTTTATTTAGAATCATTTGATTTACCTGACTACAAACGAGAACAGGTGAATGAATATCATTTTTTTTATGATTTCATAAATATTAATAAAAGAAAATCAAAAGTGACAATTTATTTTTTTAATAATATTAAGCCTTATGACTAACTTATTACAATTTTTATAGACTAAGCTATACCATTAATAATCGGTATATAGAGATCATGTCAATATAACCTAATGCTACTTTTTTTAATTATCCAAACCAAAAAATATAGGTAAGGAAAATTGGTGGGGTAGGTACTGCTCCTACACAAGTCATTATTAATTCATTAAACCCCAAGCGAACTGCGCGTTCGCGCACCTATTGTCTTTCTATTGTGTCTGTAACTTCCACGATTGAAAGGTTAAAAAAATAAATACTGAAATAAGTTTTTTATCAGTTGATCAAAATGAGTGTGTGGTCCAATACTATTTTCGAAATATAAGTGAAGTTATAGATACTTTGTGGAACAGAATTGTCATTTGTGTGGGTAGTATTTCAAATACTGCGCCAACCTTGTCGTCAATTATTATTTAAATGAGATTAGCAAATTTTTTTTTTTAAACATAAACTACATAATTATTAAGTACCGGGTGAAATGGGGTGAATAGAAACAAAACTTCAAAGGGTATTTTTCTCGATATTTAAATATTTTTTTGCAGTATTTAATTACATCATTGTATTAAAGAATTGTAATTCTTTAAAGCTGATGCTTTGTTGGAGGCCGATAATATGGTGTCAAAGTGAAAAAACTAAATCAGTTTTGTTTCTATTCACCCCGTTTTACGGTAATACTTTAAGTTAGCTATATCTCTAGAGAAGACCTCTTCAATGATAAAAGTTTCAGAGATTAGTATACTACACATAAATAGTAAGGTATCAAACTAGCGGATTGTGAGCGTCCTCAAAGCGGAGCGGGTGCGCAACGAATACGTAACGCCGCGTACATACATCGCGAGGCGTGCGTCGCGAATGGTTCGTCACACATGCCTCGGGACTGTATGGAAGAGTGTGCTCACAGTGAGCATTCGCGTCATACGATCGTTGCGAACGCCGCCTCAGTGCGAGCCGTGCGCTCCGTGTGGACGGACAGGTGTGGTTTGCGTTTTCTACTGACGGACACTGTGCGTAGTGGTTGCGTGCTCAGCTTGAGCATGTGTCGTTCGGGACGCATGCATAAATTTACCGTCGTATGCCTCAGATTGAGGCATGCGTGACGAACCATTCGCGACGCACGCCTCGCGATGTCTGTAGGCGGCTTTAAGGGGACACAATGAACACGCCGCGCATGCGCAGTGAAAGCTTCTTCAAAGTAACAAAACCAACAGCAGTGTTTTCTCGTTGCAGTCCATTTACCGAGTATATTGTACGTTAACTTGGTACAAACACGCCTTGAAAACGTTGCGAATTTGCCACGCGTCCGCGACGTCTTCGCTGTGTAGTCGCGGCGTTTTCACGACGCATTCGCTGCGTGCCCGCCCTTCCCCGCAGTCGCTTGCAAACCGCTAATGTGATAAAGACCTAAATTATAAGTTTAAATACAGCATAGCATTGGTAATTGGTCTTATAATGTTTCCACTGCTGGGACTCAGGCCTCCTCGCGAGGAGAGGATATGGGCCGTAATCCACCACGCGAGCCCAGTACGGGTTGGTGGATAAGTATCACATGGCTTCGAATTTCTGCTTCTAGGACATGCAAATTTCCTCACGATGCAGAGATGCTGCTTAAATACAGAGTCATATTAAATTAGGTGGCAAAAAATTTATCATTCATTCAATATTTAGATATATAAGGTGCTCACACGTGATCGTGTAGTTTTGTAAACCAATTTAATCTAACCCTGAAGGTATATGGTCACAAAATAGATAAGTACAGAAGTCAATTACATACAAAGCGCGCTCGAGCAACGCACACATAGACACCGCTCACGGATACGATATCTCGGTCGCGTTTCGGACAACTCGTCGAACAGTTCCGGCTCAAACGCTCATTAGTGTGCGTCCACCGAGTGTAGGTATAAAAAGTGAAGTACATACATGAGATTGTCTTCTGTACAATTGCCAAAACTGATCTTGAGCGCTCGGTGTCCTAGTGGGGATCGCTTTGCGCATTCCATACATGGGTGAGCCAATCGTCTTCGTTGTTAGATACACGCAGCAACGCAGGGAACGAATCAGGAGTGACGTTAGTGACGTAAATCACTGACACTCCCCGCCCCCGCGTCTCAATTCGCACCACTAAAGAGACCGAATATTTGATTTCTGCGCAACCGCTCAAGATCCGTGACGGCAATTGCAATCTATTTTGTGATATTGTTTTATTTAACACTAAAAGTATGTTACTTAATTAAACATGTGCATTTGCAAAACCTACATACTAATTTACTTATGAAAAGCTTTTGGTAAATTTCTAACAGCTCTTTTTATCTTTCTTGCCCCCTTCTCGTATTGTACGGGATTAGAACCAATATTGAACTGAATGTTGGTTCCAACATGTGGCACAATTTTTGCAGCCAATGTTGGTACTGGCTTAAAATTATTATGATCGTCAAATACTGTTGTATTACGAATGAAAGGTTCTTCTTCAACATCCATTTCTTCATGTATTGTGTCTAAAGCATAGTTGACTGTATCTGTTTCCATATCCATATTATGTATATCACTGATATTATCAATTTGTATCTCTGTAGCATTATTATTCATAGTAAATTTTGTATCCATCATAGTAGTTTCATCAAATACTGCAAATGGTTTAGTCTCTTGAATAGGAACATCAAATTCTTTTTCTATAATAGAATCACTTTTATTTTCTTTTTCATTATATGTAGTCAAAAAAGTTTTATTACTTCCAAATATGACTTTGCAGTTTCCATTTTCGATATTTTTATTTGATTCACAGCAATTACATGTTGATCTGTCGTTATTATTATTGGTTAAGCAAACATTGCATTGCCATATTTCTTCTATTTTATGTTTTTTGGCATATATGTCATTTTTTATTGGTTTTGTCTGTACTTCAATACTTTTGTTAAAGAAAGTAGTAGTTTCAATCGGTTTTTCATCATTATTATTATTAGTTTTATCAGAATTAAAAGTATTTGTCTCTATAAATTGTTTGCTTTCATCAATAATTTTATCATTTGTTTCAATTGACTTCTTACAGTATTCACATTTATTAGAATGTTTGAATATCCAGCAGAATTTGCAATCCAAATCTTTTATTTTTGGTGTAATAGCATTGGTTTTATTGTCAGTTGCTTCAATACTCTTGAATAGGTATTTATTGTCAGAAGCCTTATTAAATATCCAAGGAAGTTCCGTCTTCTCTTTTATAGGTCTTACATTAGGAGTGTTTATTACTTTAATTTCTTCAATTTCCTGGTCTCTACTTATTACTGCATTAGCAGGGATCGAAAAACTAAATATGGGTGCGCTATCAGCTTCTTTAGTATGAACCAGTTCCAAAGTTATAGGATTGGAGAAAATGAAATTAGGATTCTCCATAATGTTTTGATCGATCAAAACTGTTGCATTTTTCTCATCAATTTTATTGTTTACTATATCATCTGACTCATCTCTGTCAATAACATTAATTGGTTCTCTAGATTCTTTGAATACATTGTCTTCATCTTGGATACAATGAGCAACAAGATCCATTGGTGCAGCTTTCACAATAAAATTACCAATGGTTCGTTTTTGTTTACCACCAAGTAGAATTTTAGCAGATTCCATGGCATCAATTACATTTTTACCACTAAGGCTAGCAACTTCTAGCAATTCTTTTTGGTTCATTTCATTTTGTACAACATTCATATATGTATTGAGATTCTTTTTGCCAGTTTCCTCCATAAATATTTCAGTTGTTTGATTGTTATAATTACCAGCTACATTTATGAGTTCCTTATCATAAACTGGCATTTTATAATCAGTAGAATTTTCAAAAACTGGTATGCCTTCATTTTCAGTTAGCATTTTTACATCATCCATAGTTTCTTCATCAGTTATTTCAAAAATCCTTGTTCTTTTAGTTTTTTCTGTAGCAATATTACATTCAATAGGTTTGGTAATATTGTCCTCTATCTCGGGTTCACAGAATACATAATAATAAAAATCATCAGTTTTCAATCTATCTTTCGTGATTATTACTGGTAATGACAGTTCAAATTGGATAATGTTAGAAATACTATTTATTTCCATGGATTTCCTCTTTCTTTCTGTTATAGTCATTATGTCTGCATTACGAGGTACATGTAACTCTTGATATTTGTATGATTTTTGCTAGAAAAGGAATCACTTCTTACAGATGGAAAATAGAAGGATAAACTTTCATAAAAATACAATCCTAAAAATAGTTGAGTCTTAGTCCCGTATTACAGAATGTCAGTCAAAACTCAAGCATTATTTAAAACTAGTTTCAACCAATCAAATGGCTTCAATCTAGTTTTAAGCAATGCTTGAGTATTGAGCGATGTTCTGTAATACGGGACTTAAAAAATATTATGTAAAAGTAATCTTAAAGATTTCACTTCTAATTTCTTATAAGTCACAAGATAACGCACGGGTGTCAGTAAAATGTCAGTGGTTGGAATATCATCACTAACAATCTGTAGGTTCAAAACACTTTGATACTTAGAGCGTTTTAGAATAAGGAGCGTTCAATGAGTTAAAAAAAAAGACTGCCCTAGTCATTCACATGGATTACAGTACACTACCTCTTGCAGAGGACAAACCTGAGTCCCAGTGGTGGGAATATTAAGGGCTGATTATGCTAAGAAGAAGAACATTACTTGTTTTATTTTAATTAATAGCACCTTAAATCAAAAGAGTCTTCCTCACTCATAAGGGTTTGACCAATCAACATTTAAAAGCAAATTAATTACAACTGTTAGTAGATAAATAATAAAAATAATACTCACATCTGGTAGAGTTGACGCTAGCACCGTATACAAAGACTTATCTCCAACCAATTCCGGACAACTTCCATGTATGCACACCATTTTGTCCAACTCCACTAAGTCTGAGCCCTTCTTGAGACAAACCAAGCACAGTTGGTCCGTTTTTTTCTCAATCAAATGTTTCATTACACTTTTAAACTTATGCTTTTCTACATGCTGTAAATGTTGTACGTATTTCTCCGTTACATTCCCGCATTCTTTACATTTGAAGGTTTTATCTACCTCTTCGGTAACCCCTTTTCCTCGTACATGGATTTGATTAAAATGTTTCTTTAGCTGGTTAATTTTTACAAAAGATTTACCGCATAATCTACAGTGGTACCACATTGATTTTGGATGCATTTGCTCATGGTTCAGCAAAGATTCTAAATCTGGAAGAACTTGCCAGCACTTTTTGCATTCAAATTCATTCCAATCAGGTTCGTTGCTCAATGATTCTGATTGTAAGTTTATGATGTTTCGCAACGGTTCCGCATAGTCAATTACTTTATGATGTTCTGCGTATAATGTGTTAGTGTTTGGGTTTAATTTTTGTCTACCTCTCCTTTTCTTTCTATCAATAGGGTCTAGTTTGTTGAATTTCTCGTTTATATCATCAAAGCAGTTGTGTAGAGCTCTTTCAGCCTGTTCACACTGCTGCGTGAAGAGGTATGCGTTGATAGCTTTGTCTAAGCATTTCTGACATATTTTTTCTGGGAAGCTGTCTTCTTGTCTAGCCTGAAACATTGATTTTGTCATTATTTGGAATGTAAACAATTTGTATGATGCAAGCCTATCTATATCTTTGTTTGGCCTTCCTTGAATAACTGGGATGGTCAAATGAAAATTCCCATTCCCATCTGTATGTACTAAACTACTCGCTTTAGAGAAGTTGCGGGCACAACCCTATAATCTATAATATTTTGTGATTCAAAAGACAGTTATTTTAAAATGATCTTAGCTTCTTTTATTTAACAAATGGAGGATATACTTAGAGTTGCAACATTACAATTACTACACCAAAAAATATTCCACAACTGTCAAATCTTATGAGCTCAGGAGCTCAGTCACACACATGTAACACATTACATTGACAAAATTGTATGCATAGTCATCAAATAGACGCTACACTGTGTACTAAATAACTGGGTCACCAGTAAACACCATACCTTGAAAGGGTAGAAACAGGCTATCATTTGTCTTATAGTCACTTTGTATAGGACTCCTGTGCCAGCTATCTGCATTATCTGGTCCAGTTCAGACAGCCCTACGGTCACTTTTAGGCAGTAACGACACACACTTGACTTTAACTTCCCATTTAGCAAATACTCCACTGCAACTTTAGTAGTCAACGGTACACCAGGATCTGGGATTTGTGCTATTCTTCTAGAGGTCTTTTCCACATCATTAAAGTCAAATGTTTTAACCTTTTTAACCTGTTTTGAATATGTTTTCTTGGGGCATATTATCGGGAAAATATCTTCTTCTTCCATAATTTAGGTTATGCGATGATTGTTATTTTATAAGAAGTTTGTAGACCACAACATATTACAAGCACAGTTGGTAATTATTATTAGGACTTGCAGTTAATGTGTAATTTTAAAGAATACAATAATTATCAATTATTACAAAATATTTCCGATGACAAGCCAAGCAAGTACGAAAATGGCGGAAAGAGAAAAGCGTCGACGTCAAATAAATGTCAGTTACAGCATATACTTTTTACGCATACTTAGTTTGCTTTAAATATAATATTAGTTTTTATTTTAATTATGAGGTGTGCTGAGTTATCATATTAAAATAATGGAAGTATTTACTTCGATACTGTGCCAAAATAATCCAATTTTCTGCTAAAATATCGCTACGATCAATAGCAAACATCTCTATAATCTGCGTAAAGTGAAACGTTAAAAGCTTATTCTATTTCATGTCCATTTTATTTCAGTTGCCAAAATTAAAAATTGTAACATTTTTGAAGAATGTAGGCGTAGCATATAATGTTCATTTCATGCCCAAATGGCAAATGATTTATTGCGGGCCCAAATATTCCTATATGTGTATTAAAAATAATAAAATTAATCTACTCATTACATTACTCCTCTTAAAGTTCCGAATAGGTTGGCAGTTTTGACAAAATGTAGTAGAATAGTAACACAACAACCCACCGCAACGCCAATTTACACAAACGTCAAAAATGGACATAAAATTTTTCATCATCTAATTTTTCCTGAAAAATAATCATTCACAAAAAAAACTGGTTTCGTCATCTTTGTGCAGTTGAAATCCTGTGTTAGAAAAACTGTTTTTGTGTTCAGTGTTAGTCAGTGTGGACAGTTATGACCTGTTTTCATTTAAGGTGCAAGGCTTAGGGGCATCGATACTTTGCTAGCAGTGAGTATAAAAAGCTGAGACTTCGTCAAGGCTAGGTCTCGTAACTTAATTATTAATTATCTGTTTGGATGATATCACGATTAGTTCTTTGAACTTTATTTTGTGATGTAATGTCTGAATATTGTGAGAATAAATATTCCATATGAGTTTTAAAAGTTATTTTTAGATGTTAGAGTACGCAATTACAGCTGGTTTTGTTTGTGTAGTGTTTATAGTGTGGTTATTTAAATTTGGAACGCCTAAAGGGTTCTCTTTGATTGAAGAGTGAAGTGGTAGTCAAGTTTACTTCCGGTTGGTATATTTTTAAAATATTGGTAAGTATTTTTTATCTATTTTGACTGGAAAGTTTATTGTGACATTATTTTTACACAAATAGAACACAAGTAGGACTTATTACAAGTAGGATATTTATATATTTTTCAGTGCTTTCACTGCCGGCGCTCACTTTAATTTTTATAATCTAATGTTTTTCCTCCTGTTTTAATAAAACATTGCTGACTCAGAAACCAGTCATGTTGATTATTTTTACTTCAAAATAAACAACACTACACATATTAATTCATTAAACCCCAAGCGAACGCCGGCGTTCGCGCATCTATTGTCTTTCAATTGTGTCTGTCATTATCACAATTGAAAGGTTAATTAATTATCATGCATCAAAATGTGACAACCTTATAAAAGCAACTAAAAAAATGTAAATCTAAAATAATTTTGTTTCATTCATAGAGTTAATCCTGACACTATCATACTATGATTAATTGATTAGAGTGTAAACAACTAAGTCTAAAAATAGCCTTCTAAATTATTCATTGTACATACCTCTATGATAAACAAAGCATAGACCAGACCCATTGAGTAAACATCTGCCCACCTTATAAATAAAGTTGAAGACATGCCATATTCTACCTGTTAATATTATGTGTCTTAAACATGTGATCAGTCATTATTTGTTATTGCAATCAAGATTTAGGCTCTTGTAATTGCTAAAGGGAATAATAAATGAATAACTAAGGAGCAAAAAAATTTAATCTCAAAAGTTATTCCATGCACTATCAAAATAAAAAGTGTAGTGACTTTATCGAGGGCATGGACTAGAGATGAAACGGATATCCGGTAACTATCTGGTATCCAGCCGGACTTGTCTTAACCAAACCCAATTTTTTTATTTTTTTATCTACTTACAATTTTTTTACATAAGATAGAAAAATTTTTTTGTACACCAAAATAGTAGCAATTTTAAACAAACTTAAATCTATGGCCATCTTATGGCTGACAACAATATCTACCAGATAACATTAGGATGGACTATAAAATTACAAAAAAAAACCAAATTGTAAAATTTCTACATTTATTATATTCCACTATCTTTCTTGAATTAAAGTTATCCTCAATTCTTAAAAAATGTTTTTAATAAATCTACCAAAGAGGAAACCAACATTTTCCCTGTTTTTTATCCAAACCAGGCAATAATTTTATATGACTCATTTAATTTTGTAATAATACTTTGAAAATTAGTCACCAAAACCTGTTATGGTTAAACAATATATATCAACTGTATACCTACCACTGGCAACCCTATACCGGTAGATGTGGCATTGGAAGGCCAGCCAGAAGGTGGATCGATGACTTGATGAGGGTTACGGGAATCCAATAGATGCGGTATGCAGAAGACCGGTCAATATGCTGACGCTTGGGGGAAGACTATGTTCAATGGAGGAAGTCTTTCGGCTGAAATTAGATTGCATCGCTACTTACCATCAGGTGGGATCGCAGTCAAGCACTACTTTATCTGAATTAAAAAAAAAAAAAAAAATTAATTGTAATTTTGTCATCATCAGATGATATACCTACTTAAAATTTAGGTGGAAATATTTGACCTATGAGCAAATTGAAGTCTTATTTTCCTTGTTGCAATTATTATTTATTTCATTATTAAGTTAACTAACTTGAAGCGATAAATCCTACAATGTCATTGTATTATTAATAGCAAATATAATGAGGTGTTATCTGAAGCCGTTATTATTTATGCATTCAATGGTGCCATTGACAATCCATAAGTATTGTTATGTTAATTTATGCAAGTGTGACGAATTTGGCTTTGGGACTGTTCAAAAGTTAGGCTGTAATATAGTAGGTTTGTATTTAAGTCTATCCCTGGGTAAAGTAAATATTTTTGGAAGAAATAAAAAAAATATAAGAAATTTCTTGAAACAAACATGTTTTTTAGGGTTCCGTAACCAAAGGGTAGAAATGGGACCCTATTACTAAGACTTCGCTGTCTGTCCGTCTGTCTAACACTAGGATGTATCTCAAGAACCGCGATAGCTACAGTTGCCATAAAGGATCTTGATCGCTGGCTTCAAGTTGCGCAGAAGTCAAAAATCGGGTCTCTTTAGGCGGTGCGACGTGAGTCGCGGGGGCGGGGAACGTCAGTGATTGGCTTGCCGCACATCGCGTCATAGACGCCACTCGTGATTCGATCATTTCGCTTGCAGCACGTACCTCCCGACGACGACGATTGGCTCGCCAATGTATGGAATGCGCAAAGCGATCACTACTCTGACGCCGTGCGCTCAAGATCCTGTGTGGCAACTGTAGACAGTTGAAATTTTGACAAATTATGTATTCCTGTTGCCGCTATAACAACAAATACTAAAAACAAATTAAAATAAATATTAAGGGGGTTTACATACAACAAACGCGTTTTTTTTTTGCGGGATTTTCCTAAGTATGGTAAGGAATCCTTCGTGCGCGTGTCGCACTTGGCTAGTTTTTTAATAATTAATGACTGTTTCTCAAAGGTTTCTTATTATTTGCCATGCAATAACAATTATATTATCAGTCATTATTATTGTTTTATCCAGGGACAGACTGTATTGCTAGTAATAGGAAGGATTGTCTGCTAAAAAACCAGTCAATTTTCCTGCCTAGAAGTTGTCTTTCCTCTTTTGTTGATTAGGTACAATTTTTGGTTCTTGCGATAGCTAGGTTTATGTCCCAAAAAATGTGTAAAACGCTGCCTTGCTGCAGGAAAATACCTATTAACAGCAGAAGCCTGACTGTAGTATCTTTTTAATAAAAATATTACTCCCTGCCGGAGTCTGTGTTTCTTGATAGCTTCAACTTAGGGGTCTTTAAGTCAAGAGTGAATAGGTTGCTTCTGGGTAAGCGTGCTCCATCGTCGACCACATCATCGCTTACCATCACGTAAGATGGTGGTCAAACGCGAGCCTATCAACAATTATTATTAGAAGGCCCAAGGCATTAAGTCCGCCTATGTATGTATGTTGCATGAAGATTAAATAAATAAATAAATTATTATTATTATGAGCCCATTGTGTCCCACTGCAGGGCAAAGGCCTCCCTTCCTTTATTCCACTCTTTTCTGTCCTTAGCTACTTCTGGGTCCTTAAGCTAGGAGTCCGAGTCGTCACGCCATCTCCTTCTGGGTCTACCGCGTCGCCGGATCAACAATAAAAAATATTGTGATAAAATAACGAGAGCAAGCATCTTTTTGCTTCCTTTAACCTTCTTGTTTAAGATTGACTCAACAAATTAATTGTGACGCACTGTTTGCAACAACAAACAAAATCCTAAATAAAAAAAAAAACATGACAAAATGACACATTTTGTCACCTAACTAACGTTGAGGTCGTAATCTGAGTCATCCAATTTAAAGTATTCAAACTTAAAAATCTGACGTAATTCCAATCGACGAGGAGTATATAAATTGGAGAATCGACTGAGCAATACAAAATACAGTTGCCATCACGGATCTTGAATGCTCGGCGACAGAGTGGGGATCGGTTTGCGCATTCCATACATTGGCGAGCCAATCGTCTTCGTTGTTAGATACATGCTGCAACGCAGTGAACAAATCAGGATTGACGTCTATGACGCGATGGCGCGGTCGGCCAATCACTGACACTCCCCGCCCCCGCGTCGCACTTCGCACCACTAAAGAGACCGAATATTTGACTTTGCGCAAGTGTTCAAGATCCGTGATGGCAACTGTACACCGCTCTGCAGAAAGAGAACGCGACTATGCGTCCAATACCTGTCTCTTTCATAACATTGAGATCATAATCTGAATCATCCAATTTAAAATATCCAAACTAAAGGGCCTATTACACTACGTCTTATTCAGCACACGATATTCAGACTGAAACTTTCTGTATATCGAGTAGTGTATAAATATAGGCCCTTTAAAAATTTGACGTACATAATTCCAATCGACGAAGAGTACCTATGTAAATAGGAGAATGGACTGAATACCTGTCTCTTTCAGATCCTGTGGGTTATGGTAATGAAGGTTACAACGGAAACCTTTTTAGGGTTCAGTACCCAAAGGGTAAAAATGGGACCCTATTACTAAGACTTCGCTGTCTGTGTGTCGTCCGTCTATCCGTCTGTCTGTCACCGGGCTGTATCTCAAGGACCGCAATAGCTAGACAGTTGAAATTTTCACAAATTATGTATTTCTGTTGCTGCTATAACAACAAACACTAAAACAAAATAAAATAAATATTAATATTAATTCAAATTAATCGATCAATAAAATAAAATAGGTTAAAATAAATTCAATTCACCCTTACGTTGTTGAAACCTCTACGGTCCAGCATTTTGACTTGTCGTTTATACTGCGTACATCGAAGGACAGGAACAATTTGCCTGCTGCGGTCTTCCCGTTCGATTATAATTTAGGTGTCTTCAATTCCAGAGTGAAAAGGCTCTTAGTAAATTATTGCGCCTCACTATAAACGATTGCATCATTACTTACTGTCAGGTGGGATCGCAGTCAAGCACTAGTTTATATCAGACTAGCTGTGCCCGCGAATTCGTTCGCGTCGACTACAGGATTTTGAATTTACTTGTTATTCCTATGCCTTGTTACTCCTTATTACATCAGCTACCTGCCAAGAAAGAAAAGTCCCGTCAAAATCGGTCCTGCCATTTCAGAGATTAGCCTGGACAAACAGACAGACAGACAAAAATTATAAAAAATGTTATTTTGGTGTATGTACCGTATATGTTTATTGATTCATATGCATGTAGTAAAAAGCAGTTATTTCAATATTACAAACAGACTCTCCAATTTTATTTATGTGTATAGATAGAATTTTAAAAAAATCAGGTTCTTACGATCCATCCTAAGGTTGTCTGGTAGATCGCGATTGTACCCATAGATTTAAGTTAGTGTAGTTTTGTTACTATTTTGATGTACAATTAAGTTTATTCTATTCTATTTAACCAAAAAAAAATCAATCAAATCTATGCCTAAGAGGAAGTGATCAAGTATTCACACTCATTTCACACTACATAAGTTAGTAATTGTCGGAGCAAAGTCAATTAACACCCTTAGGTCACGGTTTGACCTTAATAACTATAAATAATTGTTTGTTTACCGTTAATTTTGGTTTCCGCTACCAGTTTTAACCGGATGGTAACGGCCGGTTGATCAGTTACAAATTCTTTAATGTTTACTAATTCATATTTATTAAGCATAATCAGGCTGGGATTGGGACTACAGCCTCCTCTCTAGGAGAGGGAATAGGGCGTAATCCACCACACACACCGTCACATGGCTTCGAAATTGTTGGTTCTAGGACATACACGTTTTTACCTCGACTTTAAAAGTGACAACTTTCAGATTTTGGCAAGGCCCAAATGTCGGCAATAACGCCTCATAGACGAGTCTTTTGTGCTTTGTACAGCAGCAGAGTTTTGGACCAAACATCCGTAATTCCAGACCGGAATTTCGGATACCCGGAAAGCATAAGCTTCCGATTTCGGTGCACCAAAGCTGCAAGCTTCCGGCCAGCCAAAAGCGAGCTGTGCCTGAATTCTTAAGCTAGAACTACATTAGACGGTTAGACCGACACACACGTGTAACACGCCTGATTTGTACGTAACGACGTCGAGTGGCGTGGATTGAGTGTAGCTCTACAAGTCTAGTTTCTATAAAAGTTATGGAGACCGACGCGCCCAGATCGGTGTGTGTATCACACGTGTGCGCAGTGTAATTCTAGCTTTAACCTTGATTCCCTGAAGTTTGAGTTAATTGCATATACATTTACAGTTTTCTCACAAAGGCATAGCTTTGAACAGTTCAATGATCTACCATGGCACGTCTCCTTGAATTTATTTATATAATTTACGCAGCGATAAATGCTGTTTACTTATAAATATAATAAAATATTGAATAGTTTTGTAGGATCCCCTTTCGAAGTGCATGGCTTTTGAATAATGCTTTTAATGCCTTGATCACACGTACCGAGTAAAAGGGTAAGACAGTAAAATGTTGTTCGGCCGAGACAGTGATGTAAGCGAGTTGTAGAGATAAGCGCTCGGCCGAGCACTCGGCACTTTGTTTACACGTACCGAGTATTCGGCCGAGATTGCTGTCTCACCCGTTTACTCGGTGCGTGTGATCAAGGCATTAGTAACCGATAGAAACATGATTTGTAGTCGAAATTGTAACTGCATTTTCGGCTACCTCTTCCAGTTTTTGCTGAAGCCGAAACCGCAACAGACGTGGTACTTACGTGACGTGGTAACGGAAAAGCTGACAAAAAATAAAAATAATATTTCGATACAGTTATTCTTATAACTATGTTACGAGTTAGTTTTTTTTTTTTTTTATTAATGATAGGCTTGCGTTTGACTACCATCTCACCTGATGGTAAGCGACACCATAATGCTGACGGCGGCGGTGGTGGTGATGGCGAGCGAGTGAGTTTACTTTTGGATGGATGGAGAGGGAGGCCAAAGATAAGATGGATAGATAGTGTGAAGAGATATAGGTATGAAAGAAAACGCCGACCCCAAGCAATATGGGATAAGGTCAGGAAGATGACGATGAACATTTAAAATTATAATCGACGATTTCAAATAATTATAATATACTTACATAGACAAACGAGTCTAGTTTTTAGATATCTATAACAACCAATAATTTGGACAATTTGCCTGCTGCGGTCTTCCCGTCCAGCTGTAACTTAGGTCTCTTCAAGACTATAGTGAATAAGCTCTTAATAAACTAGTGCGCCTCACCATCAACGATTGCATCACTGCTTACCATCAGGTGGGATCGTAGTCAAGCCCTGGTTTTGAGAGCAGTGGTGAAGAAATAAAATTATACAAAAAAGTAATGCGCCTGACTGGGTGTGCGCTACAATTCGTATGTCGATCTATCCTCCTATCCACCACTGAGCCTATCAGTAAATAATAATAATAAAAAACGCCCTAAAACTAAGTTTTTATCATGAAATTACTACAACCCATAGTATTATGTAGCACAAGACGTCGAGCAACGTATAACGTAATACAGTAGCCATTCATTCTACTCAGAGGTTAATAAGAGGACATGGTAACCAAGTTAATTAGCACTAGAACTTGCCTTTGATGCCCGTAATGCCGACCTTAATGAAGGTAGAAGCTCGGTACACCGTAAAGTAATATCACGACTTTTTAGAAGATTGTGTAGTAAGGAGAAGGAAGACATTGTGAGGAAACCGGCATGTACTAGAATTACAAATTAATAGAGATAAATTTTATTTATAAATACCAAAAATTCGAAGACGTGACATCCGCCAATACGCACTGGGCAAGACTTTGTTTTTTATTTTTTTGGTGGGGAAATCATCCAATGACTGATGCTGTCGGCCTCCTCCTTTGCGAGCATTACTGCTTTGCAGAAGTCAGCGACTGCCTGCCACTCCTCCTCGCTCCGGACCATGGCCTCTCCTCCGCCGATCGCCCCCACGAGGGCACGGCGATGCTCCGCCCTGTTCAAGACATGCCGTTTGCACATGTTTTCCTTTAATGTTTTTGGAGCATATTTTGTCTTCATTTAATCCTACGCCGTGTAATGACCACGCTGGGCAAGTTCGGTGACCGATTGGTATTGTGTTTAGCAAATATTAATGCTTAAATGGTGCGTCCATGTGGAAACACTGAAAGCCACGTGGTTTTCATATGTTAATGCATGTAAAGGATGAATAAAGGTAGTAGTGACAAAAGGTAGTGATTGCAAGCGAAATGCCGAATAAAAGGACATTCGTTGACCTTATTGTTAGTGTATTTCACAAAGGTCAGGTCAAATAAGCAGGGAACATTTCAATGTTTGAAAACGTTGCAAGAATGAATACATGAAAGGATTGTGGTTCCAAGGAATGAAGTTATTTAATTTTCATATTTTTCCTTAAGGAAAATTGCACATTACAGGCAGTCTAGACTTCTGATGTTGAAAGAGACCTGCGTAAGCATTATCAGCCTTATAAAGTTCCTATTGCTGGGACTATGACCTTCCTCTAGGAAAGGGAATAGGCCGTAATCCACCACGCGGGCTCTGAATCTTCGAATTTTCGGATCTAGGACATGGCATGTTTCCTCATGATGTTTTCTTACGCCGTTTTGAAAGCAGTGGTGATGAACTAATTGACACAAAAGTAAAGGGTCTGGCTGGGTTTAAAAGTCCGACTTATAACTCGTAAAATGGGGCCGTTACTACTGGTCTACCACCGAGTCTCCCTTTCGAAAGCAGACCCTTGGCCCCAATAGATTTCGACCCAGCTGGGCCCCTACGGTTGCTGACAACTAATTGAGGCGCGCGGGAACAGTACGTGCCGTCGACGACTTGGGCCTACGATCGCCCCCACAACGACACGGCGATGCTCTGCTCAAGCGGGGCACACTTTTATCGTGTGCTCCACTGTATCCTCCGGGCGGTCCTACCTAAAATAGCTCCATTCCTTAAACAGTTCAGTTCAGGTCGTCAAAAGGATCGCGTTGAGAGATCGTGGTAGGGTCGTTGAATGCACTGTTAAATTCCTGCTTTCTAGTCTTTCATCTGTAGTCGTTTGTTTCAATGTACATTTGTGGACCACCAGGCGTACGGCGATGCGCCACCGCTACATAGTGGATATCCCACGTACACGCACAAAACGTTTTGTGCGTGAGTTACGTGCAGCTAGGGAGTGGAATTCCTCGCCGGAGTCTGTGTTTCCTGATAGCTACAACCCGGAATCTTTAAGTCGAGAGTGAATAGGTATCTTCTATCTAGGTAAGCGCGTTCCATCGTCAACCGCATCGTCGCTTTCCGTCAGGTGAGATAACGGTCAAGCGCGAACCTATCAACAATAAAAAAAAAAATGTTTGACACGTCATCATCAATACTAAATCTTAATGAACCCCCTCGTCGCTCGTAACAATAACGGCCCGTCAATATAAGGGACAGTTTCGTTCGTACGACACAACTAACTACTAATCGTAGGGGTTATAAGGTCGTGACCCATTTCCCTCCCTTCGTTGAAGTAAGGGGTCGCACGTTGAATACTGTAGGCTCATTATTGTAGTTTTCTTTTTCATTCATTTTGGAGTTTCATGATAATATTGAGTTGTGTATGCTGCAGTTTTCAATTTGGGAACTGAAACTGAAGACAGGAATTTTTTTTTTTAATAAAATAGTACGTATCACCATCTACGATTGCATCACTGCTTACCATCAGGTGGGATTGCAGTCAAGCACTAGTTTTTTTTTTAATTGATATTAACTAGCGCTTGACTGCGATCCCGCCTGATGGCATGGCAAGTAGTGAAGCAATCGTTGATGGTAAGGCGAGCTAGTTTATTGGATGGATTGTATGAGGAGTGATATTAAGGAAAAGGGAGTTAGGGAGACAGGCCATTCATCATCATCATCATATCAGCCGATAGAAGAAGTGTCGCCAACTCGCCACAAAGAACGATCCTGCGCGTCCCGCGTCCATCGGATTCCCGCAACCTTCATCAGGTCATCGGTCCACCTTGTAGGAGGCCTTATAACGCTGCGTCTTACGGTACGCGGTCGCCACTCCAGAACCTTTCAGTCCCAACGGCATCTGGGGGCTTACCATGCCCTCTTAGGGAAACGTGCAATTCCCAGTGAGTCAAATGCCTTTCAAAAGCAGGCCTGCTTCTGAATCGCTAAGTCTTACCATGTCAGTTCTAAAGTTGTACGAGGTGAACAGTTATCCGAAAGGGCGCTCGAGCCCTGGTATGAAGGCTAGAAGGAACGGGATGGGTCTTTTAGTCAGTAAGAGTCTGACACTATCTCCCGCTCCGCCCAAAAGCGAGCGATATCAATGCATGATTTTTTCCCACCATAAAAAAAAAGAAGATGATAAAAAATAACCTGTTCCAGTATTATGAAATAAGATACCAGGGTCGCATATCCACGTGTAGTCTGCTTAAACAAAACTATGCAGAGGCATTCCGTAACGAATCAACACCTACATGCATTAGATCCTCATGATATCATCGCTATGATTCATTTCTGAAAATAGACCTTATATGCTAACCAATAAGGTTTATTAAAATACCTTGAACTAATCGACCTTTGGTTTTGTAATGTGAAACTTAAAAACAAGATGTTATGGTTCGTTGTTCTCTGTACGTAAAAATAAGTTTGAGTTAACCTTTTTGTAAATTGAATTCTTTTGCGTGAAGTTAAGGTGGTTTTTGCTTTGAATTCGAAAGATTTGTCTGTTGCTCATCTAAAAGTATTGGTACCTACTATTTGTTATAATGCGGTTAACAGTTTGACCGCCCCGTCAAAAAAGCAAAATTGTGTCCTCTGCCAAACGAGAGACTTGGCGATTTCATACTTTAACTATATAAATAAAAACCGGCCAAGTGCGAGTCGGACTCGCCCATGAAGGGTTCCGTAGCAGCAAGTAACATAATATAAAAGTTCTTGTAATGTGTTGTAACTTTGATCGATGTTTTAATAATAGTGTATTTTTTTCGATTTATGATGCATTAAAAAAAACTACTTACTAGATTTCGTTCAAACCAATTTTCGTTGGTAGTTTTTATAGTAATGTACATCATATATTTTTTTTAGTTTTATCATTCTCTTATTTTAGAAGTTAGAGGGGGGGGGACACACATTTTACCACTTTGGAAGTGTCTCTCGCGCAAACTATTCAATTTAGAAATAAATGATATTAGAAACCTCAGTATGATTTTTGAAGACCTATCCATAGATACCCCACACGCATGGGTCGGACGAAAAAAAAAATTTTGAGATTTAGTTCTATGTATGGGGACCCCCAAAATTTATTGCTTTTTTTCTATTTTTGTGTAAAAATCTTAATGCGGTTCACAGAATACATCTACTTACAAAGTTTCAACAGTATAGCTCTTATAGTTTCGGAAAAAAGTGGCTGTGACATACGGACGGACAGACAGACAGACAGACAGACAGACAGACAGACAGACATGACGAATCTATAAGGGTTCCGTTTTTTGCCATTTGGCTACGGAACCCTAAAAAACTGGTCAAGTGCGAGTCGGGCTCACGCACGAAGGGTTCCGTACCAAAAAATGCCAAAAATTACGTTTGTTGTATGGGAGCACCACTAAAATATTAATTTTTATTCTGATTTTAGTGCCTATTTTTTGTTATAGCATTTGTGAAAATTTCAATTGGTTAGCTATCACGGTTCATAGGATCAGTCTGGTGACAGACAGATGGACAGTGGAGTCTTAGCAACATAGCGTTTATATCTTGTCATGTAGTCGTGACTGTGGCGTGCAGGACACATTTTACTTTATCATGTATAATTATGATGAAAAGGGATTTGTTTAAAAAAAAATAGATATATATACATAGAAAAACAAGTTTTAAATTCTTAGCGGGATAACGATTACTTGATTGAAGTTATATCAGGTGATATTTATAACTTACCGATTACTAGATATTAGCATGATAATGTCGCTGCATCAATAAATACGACAATCATACGACAGTCAATTATATCAAAATTCAAAGAAAAAAATATTACATGGGCATTTTTAAAACGTCAGAAGCTATTGCTCTCTTTCCAATTGATCATTTCTTATGGAAAAGACCTGACAAGAAACTACATGGTTACTCTTAAAAAAATGATCACCATCATATCAGCCGAAAGGCGTCCACTGTTGGACACAGGCCCCCCCCAAGCGTCGCCACAATGACCGGTCCCGTGAGTCAGCAATGTCAGCATCCATCGGATTCCATTGCGCGCAGAACAGATGGTCGATGGGGACGAAAAGTTCTGGAGTGTCGACCACGTACCGGAAGATGCAGCATGGAAGGCCTCCAACAAAAAATGATTCATTTTACAATATTTCCTTACTAGCTTTTGCCCGCGACTTCGTTCGCGTGGAATAGTGACTTCCGGCAGATAGTACTGAATTGATGCCGACTCTTGACCAATAGATGGCGCTGTATGTCCGGAATAAATTTTATTTCTTATTTCATTTTTTATTTTATTGTTTGTAATACAAACTATCCTATGTCCTTTCTCAAGTTCCAAACTATGTCTGTACCAAATTTTACACAAATCGGTCCAGTAGTTTAGGCGTGAAGCAAAGACAGACAGACAGACAGACAGAGTTACTTTCGCATTTATAATATTAGTTTGGATTTGGATTTGGAAGTTTGGATTTGGATTATATATTTTTTTAATTATAAGTAGGCTCGCGTTTGACCACCATCTCTCCTCATGGTAAGCGATGATGTGGCCAACGATGGAGCACGTTTATTACATGTTACAGTATGAATAGGTATGAGAGGAAGGAGGTCTCTAGATCTTCTATCCTGTTTAGATCGGGCTCAGAAGCGCACACCAGGGCAGGTACCCTCCATAGAGCTAAGAATACATTTTGTTGGTCATCCAACTGTTTGCTCCGTCACTGGTGTCCTAGTAAGATATAGGCCTAAAGGTTCGCAGTGGTCGGGATCAGTATGGCGGGATTGAACCTTGCGCAAACACAAAACTGCGATGCGATATCGCGTCATAAAAATCTGCGAGCTCGCACGACGCATCGTAAGAACTTGCGAATTGATTCGCATCGCACGTTGTATAGTCACTTAAACAGATGCTTTGCCGCACGAAATCTCATTGCTCAAGCTAGAACTATATTAGACCGACACACACGTGTAACACATCTGATTTGTACGTAGAACGACGCCGCGTGGCGTGGATCAAGTGTAGCTCTACAAGTCTAGTTTCCATAGGAAATGTATGGAGACCGACGCGCCCAAATCTAGTTGTAGTTCTAGCTTGAGCGATTCGCATCATAGGTTTCTGCGAAGCGGTGTCGTATCGCATCGCATCGCAGTTTTGTGCGGGAGCCCTAATCGAATGGTGGTAGAACCGATCAGTCGACGTCGATCGACAGTTCTTGCTATACCAAGTCAATACCAAAGATCAACTAGCAACTAAGTATACCTACTCCGTTGAAAATAACATTATACATCTAACAAAACCTTTTACTACTGTCCGTTTAACTGATTTTGACTTTTATTACCTGGTGGCATGACAAATGGGGGCTGCAGTAAATAGTTGGTGTTGTAACCACTTTTTTGCTTTTAATGCCATCCTTATGCCTACGAAATAGAAGTTAAAATCGGTTGAACAGACAGTAAAAAAGGTTTCTTTTAATGTCTGATCTTACGTGAATAGGGTATAGCTATCAACGTCATCTTTCGATGATCGCTCTATTGGTGTTTTAATACCATTTATGCGCACGGCAGTGCGCAGGCTAAGTTAGTTTTAACAAAAAGGAGGATCGTTGTGAAAGGACTATACTTACTTTCATTTTCATTCGAATGCGTCACAAGTCTAATTAATATTATTTATTCAAAAAAAGTGTCGTAACATCCAAATGCCACGCAAACGATACAACTCTACCGAAAACACGTCAAAGTAAACAGGGAAATGTTCTTCGTATTTACATGAACTTGCAGTCAGTGCCGGACCAGGCATGTAGCAAGAGTAACAAATGCTAAGGCCTACGGGCCCCGCGTATTGTGGTGGGCCCCGCTCGGTCATAAAAAAAACTATTCAAGGTACCTGTTCCATAAGAAATGTAATCAACACCGCATTTTTCATAAAGACTATTGAGGCTACTGCATACGGACTATGGACCAATCGCTACATAAGGGCCCTGCTCGTTACAAATATTAAGTTAAAGAGGTTTTTCTTTTATCATTTGTTTAGATTTATATCCCTTACCATAATTGAGCATTGGTGGCGCAGTGGTAATCCCGGCCCGGTATTTTCTAGAACCTAAAATTTAAAGACATGCGAAATCCGCACTGGACGCGAGCCTATCCATAATCTTCTTCCTGCATATATTACTTGGGGTCGGCGCAACACGATTTCTCCTTCATTCTGTCCTGTCACCCATCGGCCTATCCATACTAAAAAAAAATTGCTTAAGCTTGTCCAAATGTACTACAGGCCCCAACCCCAAGCTGCCTCATCCGGCCCTGCCCTCAGGCCCGCATGCATCTCTTTATCCACCTTGTTTGTTTGCTTGGCAAAGGTTACGGACGGTCAACAGTCATTATCATCACAAAGAGGTACGTTTTGTGCGTTAACTAACGGTTTTACAGCGATAAGAGTAAAAGGAAAAAAAACAATAAGTAAATTTTGCTTGTATTCGTTTGTTGAACCTAAATCATGTTTTTGAAACTTTAAAATGTACATATGTAAGAGGAGAAACTGACTGGCTGACATATCAACACACAGCCGAAAGTACTGGGACTAGGAACATGAAATCACTGAGAAGGGATTTATTAAAACGGGGATCCTAAGTTTCTATGGTGAAACCTACTTTACAATGAGCGAAGTCGCTGGCAGAAACTAGTATTCGCATAAAGGTTAAGTTTTCTGCTTACTGCAGTGGTTAAATTAAATTCTTATAAGCAACTTTCTATAATATTTTTCTTTTGAGGTGCCAAATCAACATGTCAGACTTTTACTGACTAAAACCCCTTTAGTTGCCCTTGGCCTTCTAGGACCTCGGGTAATCTTTTCAGAAGCCATGCAGTAACAGGCTTCGGCTCTGCTGGGTCTCTACAGTTTTACTGATTGGTTTTAACCTTTCAGATACCGTCAATTTGAACACAATAGTAAGACAATAGACGCGCGAAAGAAAGATAATAAACAAAATGAGCTCTTATATTTCGTAAAAAAAAAAATATCACAGCTGCTCTAATGACATTATTTCGGTAATATAATACCGTAAATCTGATGCACAGTAACTTGAACTTTACATATAAAACGATAAATTATGTTTGTCCTTACAAAAACCTTGCGGTGCGGTTTCCGATTGCTATTTATAGTTTTAACGAACTGTTGATAAAGTACTGTACTAAGCTGGATATTTTGTTTTTGCAAAATATTTGTATATTGAAAGACGGAAGCTATTGGTCCCGCTTCTTCACTTCTATCCACTAGTTGGAGCCTGCGACTTCGTTCGTGTCAAACTCGTAAAATTGCATAGTGCCATTTGGCCAAAAAAAATCAAGGTTTTTTTTTTGCACGAAACCCCTGATTCTTTTTCTAAAACAAACTTCATATAACATCATCTATCTTAAGGTCCCGTCAAAACCGGGCCAGCTGTTATCAGAAATTAGCCGAAACGGAACAAATAGACGAACAGACAAAAATGTATAAAGCTGCATTTTTATTATAGGTATCGAATATTTTTCATATGGATTTAATAAAAAAAATATTTTGATATTACAAACGCACACATGTGTATACTTACAGGTATATTGTATATAATTAAGAAAGGGGGGGGGGGGGGAGGGTTATTTCACGAGCGTGATTCCAGAATTGGTAAGAAAATGTTTATTGCCTGCATACAAGTGTCTATCCAAGTGATTTATTCTCGCAGCCATCTGTTACTGCATCGGAGTTATTAAGGGCTATACTTAGCGTGTGCTTGATTTAAAGATTTTTTAACTGAGCAACGAAAACGGATTCAGTACAACATCATATCGTTACGTATTTTGAAGCCTTTTGTAATATTCCCACTGTAGGGACTCAGGCCTCCTCTAGGATAGAAACAGACATAAAGGCTATGCTAGCTAGAGGGTACTGTCAGAGTCTATGGGTCAACTACGATGAGGGCCATAGATATAAGAATATGATAAGGGCTCACAGCGTTCTGTGTGTCCAATATAATAATGCGTTTAGGGTGTTGATGGGGTCACCACGCTACTGTACTGCACACGGAAGGTTCACAGAGGCAGGAATTGATAGATTTCATGCCATCATGCGCAAGCGATGCGCCTCCATCATGCACAGTCTACGCGTTAGCATCCTGGAAACTATAGCGGTTGGTGGGACATTATAATCACTGGACAGCCCCATATCAGCGTAAGGCGTATGCCATACACAACATACATACATACATGTATACAATACACACTTGTGTATACTGGATAGATTAACTAGATAGAGAATACGAAGCAACAAGAAATCTGTAACCAAGATTATAATGTAACTCATAATGATTTTAAAAGTGGCCATGGAGTTTCTTGCACGTTCTTCTCCATAGAGATCTACGCTTTGGAACGTGCAATTTAGCTTCACTTTTTTTTGGACTGACCGACATTTGACTATTCAAATGTACCTGTAAATGACCTATTTGAAATAAATGCTTTTGATTTGATTTGGTGTTGGTATCAAATCTAATTTTGAAGTGATCAACTATGAATTTATAATTATTAGATTATTTTTTCTAAAGTGTCGTGTCTTCTTGTAGTGTTTCCAACTTTTCGTTTTTTGTGGCCAGGTTTTTGACACTGACGGATTTTTTATATCGTAGATTTTTTGAGTAATATTTTTTAAGGCTTATGTTTAACTTACCACCAGATATAGTAACATATAAAAGACAAAAATAGTAAATGATCACCAAAATTAAACCTACATTTTAATGTAAAATTATAACCAGTTTTAACATCTCGCTATCCTATTTAAGCAAAATGAATCCAAATAAAGCATCGGCAGAACCCCATGGTTACGGAGATATCAGTAGTTAAAATTTTGAGGTTAGGTTAACTACCTGCCAAGCAGCAGCTCGACGGAGCCCCGCTACGCGGGGCTCCTACTTCTGGGTGGATTAAAAAAAAATAACCTCGAAGAAGGTGACAGGGTCTGTGTTCGCTCGCTTCGCTCGCTCACTACGACCCCGCCACCTTCTTCTAACCTAAATCTATCCGACCCGGGGTGCCCTAAAATTCCACTAAGATAGATTGTTGATTAGACAAAGTATCATCTTGCTCTACGGGGCTAAAAAGAGCGCATTAATTTGCTCGCTAAGATTTGGTTATCATTTACTACATTTGGTGTTCGAATACAATTCAAAGTACAGTCGTAACTAAAATACTATTGTAACTTTAGGATTTCATTTTTTTGGTGTCAAGTAATATATTTTTGACAAAAGAACTAAGGGTACCAAAGCGTTTTATGTTGGTCATTATATTTAATCCCATTTTTTAAAACGTCTGTGTTTTTTAATTTTATCTTTACAAATAGATAGTGTTTCATGTACTGGATCGACCCTCCACGGGTTTAAAACGATTAAAATTTAACGGTGTATACATACTCGAAAAACCTTCTAGTGCAGTCAGTTCAGAATCAAGAAAACGCACTTCTAGGTTTTAAAAGATAAACAACTACTTCTACTAAAATGTCTCTCTTTTGTGTCAAAGCAGCCGAATACGTCACTAGCGTGTAGATTATTAGCTTCACCTAAAGGCCGAATATTTTCAGCTAAATATAAACCAGTCTAAACATATTTGGTTAGGCTGTAAAAATAAACAAACCGCTAACATAGACATTGTTGCCAGATTGTCTGCGTATCTACCTGGCTTCAAGGTGAAATTGTTTTTAGTACTTACTTACCTACCTGTGAATCTAGAATCTCTAAACATCTACGAGATCATCTACTAGATTAATATATAGAGAGGTAAAGTTTGTTTTTTTTGGTTTGTAGGAGGTTATCTTTGGAAGTACTGCCCCCTAGCCAAGTTACAACCTTTTCGCTTGCGCCGAACGCTTCGAGTTGACCTTGCCGTTAATTCTTTGGTTCTGACCACGTGATAAGACGACGTCATTCCCGTACATTTGAAGCTTTTTACAAGCGTTAACTATTGCAGATTAGCAACTTGGTTAGGGGTACTGCACGCTTAGCCAAGTTGTTATTCTGTAATCGTTAACGCTGTCGAAAAGTGATGAAACGTATGGGAATGACGTCATCGCAACGTAAAGTCGCGTGTTCGGAACAAACGAATAGAAAATTCGTAGCCAAGTTCACATCGTTCAAAATGATAGAATGAATTTCTACAACGTTTATGTTTCTTTTGAGTTATTATATTAGTTACACACAGAAATATTGGGACTTACATACTACATCACAAAATGACCACAAAATAAACACAAGCTAGCTGATATAAAGTTCGGGGTACAGGATTCCCCTGACGCGCAGCGTTCTGACGAACATAGATTAGATAAACTGGAATAACTAATATAAACAGTCGCTAATCAGCGTTGGCTTCCGGAGCAACACAACGTTGTATGATTAATACGTACGTAAGATACAAGTTTTGTTTTGGATGTCTCCACATTCGGCCATTGCACTTGTACTAAGGCGTGAACCATTCTCAAATATTCGTCGCGTTAAAAGAAGATTCAATACTCTTTTAATCATGCTAATGGCGCCCAAAACATGCTCGCGTTTAATGCGCCAGGGCCGCACATCCACGTCCAAATACTCCATCTCTTCAGCTCTTCTGTCGTCTATGGGGATTGCAGACCTAAACGAGATTGAGTACCCAGTCAGACATGAAAACTCTCGGACCAAGACTTCAAAAAAATGACGTCACAAAAAAAGCTAGAAGCGGCCATAATAAAAAAAACTGAAGCGCGCAATAGCTTGTGGCTATGCGTGCAGTATCATAACGGGCTCTGACGAAGAAGGATTAAAAACGCGAATGGCATGCGGCGGCGTATGTCATTATCATTATTATAGAAAACGCCGCCACAAAAAAGCGCAGCCTCAAAAAGAAGCTAGAAGCGGCTTTTTTTTTGTGGCCCATGCGCGGAGACACTAAATTGCCAAACAATTAAAACACAAAGTTGGTGGGCCAGTAAAACACAAAGTTGGTGCCCTGAAATGATCACGAAGGAGATGACGACTTAGATTTCTTCTAGGAATTGGCAAGTGGCTCAAAACCGGGAACAATGCATGGAATGGTGGGAAACCTTTGCCCAGCAGTGGGCAGTATACACTAGGTATAATCTATATATATAAAAATCAATGCCATTTTTCGTTGTAAGTTTGTAACTTAAGAACGGGCTCACCTATCCAAATCAAATGCATAGGCTTTGTTCGGACTATTTAATAGATGGTTTATGTGAAGTTTGCACAAAATCGGTCGAGCGGTTCTTCATTTATCACATTTTTTTTTTGTAACAAATGAAGTAGGGTAAAGTAGGATAGGGTAAAGTAGGGTAGAGTAGGGTATAGTAGAATAGAGTAGGGCACAGTAGGTTGGAGTAGAAAAGAGCGGGAGCGAAGCCGCGCGGGCATAAGCTAGTAATAATATAATTTATGTATTTTTCCAAGGAGTGCCGTCATATATTTCCAGAATATATTTGCAACAGAGCCAGATATGTACAAAATAAACACGACCCATTAAAAGGAGGGTACATGATCAGCTCCATATCAATGTTCTGTTTGCTTCCGCAGGAGCGGCGCGCGATAATGTGCGAGCGCAGATAGACGCCCCCGACACTGCGATCACTACCGTAAGTTTGTTATCATTACTGTTACTGTCTGCCTTACCGTGACGTGTTAAAATGTTAGGCGTTCAAGCGAGAAAGTGGGATGGAGCCCTATATACTCGTAGCTTAGGCAGGTACAGTTCAATTTAGATCGTCAATGGATAGCGGTAAGGGCTTGTGGTAGGGCCTCTGGTTAGGTTAGGTTAGGTTATTCAAAATATGTAATACATATTTTGAAGCTCAGATATGTTGGTCAATTTGATCTCGGAGAGGAGAATAGAATAGAATAGCATTTATTCGGCGCAAGCAACACAATACACAACAACATAAAATAATAATAAAAAAGAGTACAGACATACAATACAGTTGCAGTGACTGTGCCTGAACCGAAAGGGTCACCAACTCAGCTATTGCTGGAGGAAGGAGCAGACCTACTGAAAAATTGTATGCATTTTCCTGTACAAATATACAGTGTGTATTTTCCTTAGATGACTGTCCATGAATGTTTGAGGCATATTGATTTCCTATTGAATGTCATCTACATCTACGCTAACATTATAGAGAGGTAAAGTTTTTTTTTTTGTTTTTTGTTTGTAGGAGGTAATCTCTGAAAGTACTGGTCCGATTGCTATAATTTTTCACCGATAGAAAGCTGCTTTGTTCCTGAGTGATATAGGCTATATTTTATGTACGCGAGCGAAGCTGCGGGTAAAAGCCAGTTTCAAATAAAAATGATAACAAAAACTTATTATTTAATTTAAGATAAGAGATTATTTAATGTCAATCGATCTTGTTTCTAAAAAAGAATCAAGACCTTTGGACCAACTCAGGATAGAGCACTAGAAAAGTGATAAAAACTTTTCCCAAAGATTTTGAAACAAATTAAAGTCAATAAGTCAAAATAGTAAAAAAAAAAACTACTATGACTACCTCTTAAACCCAATTTAACTCACCTAATGGTATGCCACTATGGGGCACGTTTGTCTAGAAGTATCCTTTTGATTAAAAGTTTAGTTTGTAGCCATAAGGAAACACAGACTACGGCATGGAATTCTACTCCTTAACTATACCTACCGTGAATCTCAAGTACAAGAGCTAATTATTAATAGCTAGTTTTAACCACTATCTCACCTGATGATGATCCAAGCCGTTTCGAAGGAGTAGGGAAAGTTGCGAAACTGCTAAATATTTTTTTAGACAAAAGTATTAATCGCAGGAAGAAATCAATAAATAATTGATGTTTTTCATGAATCTATAATAAACACATATTTTTTTCAAACCTATTAATCAGGCCGTTACCGAGGAGTAGGTTACTGTTTTAAAGTACCGCTCGGACGCTTGAGCCACCACGTTATAAAGCTTATTGTTTCTCCAGGTATTAAAATGGCGTCGGTGTGGAAACGCCTGCAGCGCGTCAACAAGCGCGCAGCCAAGTTCCAGTACACCGCCTCGTACCATCGGGTGGACCTGGAGACCTCGCCCAAATGGTAAGCGTTATTCTTGAGTTTCTGATGCAAACAATCCAGCTTCTCATATAATGGTGCGTCCGGATCAGGCGAATGCGCCGCTTGCGAGACGTTCGCGAGCAGCTTGCGAACTGCGCGCGTGCCTTTTGGCGGATTTTATTATTAATAATAATATTCCACAACTATCACACAACGCCGTCTAGTCCCAAGCTAAGCAGAGCTTGTGTTATGAGTACTAGACAACTGATAAACATACTTATATAATTCTAAATACATATATATTATAGATAAATTACACCCAGACACAGAACAATGATTATGCTTATCACAGAAACATTTGTCCTGGGTGGGAATCGAACCCACGACCTCCGGCATAGCAGTCAGGGTCACTAACTACTAGACCAACAGGCCAGTCAGATTGGATTGTGCATTGGCTGTGCGCTTTGCGAGGCATGCGGCACGCACAGCGCACAGCCAATGCTTCGCAAGCACATGTCTCGCCACAAACACGAAGACAGACAAATGATGATGCGCTTCGCACGCCATGGCTCGATCCGAGCATACACGTCAAGCAGAGGTATTCGCTGTGTGACGTTCGCGGCGCATGCCTCGCAAAGTCTGTACCTTTTCACATTCGTACGAAGCGCGCGCGGCGCAGGGGCTTCGTACGAACGAGCCGTGCGCGAAATGCACGCGCGCCGTTCGCAAGCAGCTCGCTAACTGCGAGTTTGTCAGGTCTTGATCATAGGTGGTGTAGAACACCCAGTGTAGCGGTCTCTGTACTAGGGAATGGAACTGAGTTCGGAAGTGGAGTTAATCTTAACAAAAAAATCCATTAGCAGTTTTTGCCCGACTCGGGGATCGATCCCAGGATCTACAATCAATTGTTACGCTTGCGACTAACAAGGCACTAGGTAACGAGAGCTTTGATATACTCGTAGTACATTCAAAACACCGGTTTCACCTATTGCCACTATTTCGTAGCACCACTATAAGTATTCATATCTACGAACATAGGCGAATTCTCATTACGATTCAGGCCATTACCAAATTTGGTGGCCGCCTACCAGTTCAGCTATGCCCCAGATTTGTATCATTTCGATAACTCATAGAATCGATTACAAATCTATGTATCCTACTAATATTATAAATGCCTAAATTTTGTATGTGCCTCTACGGTCTGGACTAAGCGTTTCGCCTCGTCGTTTATACTGCGTACGACGAAGGACTGGAACAATCTGCCTGCTGCGGTCTTCCCGTCCATTTACTATTTGAGTGTATTCAAAGCTAGAGTGATTAGGCTCTTAATAAACTAGTGCGGCTCACCATCAAGGATTGTATCACAGCTTACCATCAGGTGGGATTGCAGTCAAGCACTAGTTTATATCAGTTAAAATAAATGTAAGGATGTATAGATGTTTGTTACTCTTTCACGCAAAAACTATCGAATGGATTTCGATGGAACTTGGTACACGGGTAGACCATGTACTTACTAGAATAGCACATAGGGTACCTTTTATCTCGGGAGTATGTTCCCGTGGGATTATTTTATTTATTTATTTAAACTTCATGTACAATAGTGGTACATAGGCGGACTTAATGCCACAAGGCATTCTCTACCAGTCAACCTTTGGGCTAAAAAAGACAACACTGTGGTAGGTTTGCACAATTAACAAATACATAACAAATATTTTAAATGGATAAATATAAAATAAGTATAGTATAATATTTTGTACTATCGCGCGGGGGAAGCTGTTAGCAGCAGAGCAGCTAGTATTAAATAATCACCATCATCTTTTTTAATGATCCACTGCTGGGATTCAGGCCTCCTCTCTTACTAGAAGAGGGAATGTGCTGTAATCCACCATACGGGCCCAATGTGGGTTGGTCAATTTCACATGTCTTCGAATTTTTAGTTCTACAGTATTGTGATTTTAGGGCCATGAGTCAATTTCTGTAAGGGAAACCCGTGGTACTGGAAAGCAAAGGGAAACTGAAGGCTTTTAAGTGTGGTTTTGTCAGTAAAAGTTTGACACACCCTTTCGCTCCGTCGTGGAGCGTGAGAAGAAATTAGACGATTCCAAACCTCAAAAAAGGCGTCGGGTATTTTAACCAATAAAAGAACACAGCCAGACAGTCAAACCATTCCTCTGATACATTTTGGTGTAAGATCTAAGTTTAAACGAGGTCCGTGGCGTCATACAGCCGCGAATAGCTGAGATCGATACAGTGAACTTGCAACTTACGACTGCATCGTTTGCATACAGACAAGGACGATCCGAATGTATTGAGCCGCGTTCAGACATCGCGAGGCGTGCGCGAATGGTTCGTCTCGCATGCCTCGGGCTGTGTGGACGTGTGTGCTCACAGTGAGCATTCGCGATGTACGATCGTTGCGAACGCCGCCTCTGTACGAGCCGCGCGCTTCGTGTGGACGGATAGTTGTTGTTTGCGTTTTCTACTGACGAGCACCATGGGGGTTTGCGTGCTCAGCTTGAGCATGTGTCGTTCGGGACGCACGCATAAATGTATTGTCGTATGCCTCAGGTCGAGGCATGCGTCACGAACCTTTTACGACGCACGCCTCGCGATGTCTTTACGCGGCTTTATGTTTATGTCGATAAACGGAACACTCGCCATTTAAAATGGGAAAACTTTTGAAACAGAGTAGTCGCATACCGTAAGTCCTATTTAAAGTCCAGACCCCCTAGCCAGGTTACAACCGTTTTTCTTGCATCGAACGCCTCGATTTGGCCACGCCCCCGATTTTTTTGTTCTGACCACGTGAATAAGCGTTGAGATGACGCCATTGAAATTTTCTATTAGCGTTAGAGATTATCAACTTGGCTAGGGGTACTGTACTCTCTTCAAATAAAATAGGAAAACTATTCAAACAGCGAAAACTTGGATGTTTCTTCTCCGAATAGTCTGATTGGACTTTTCCCGCTATAGAGCGGATCTGGAGGGCGTGTCAGGTGTTGTAGGGCTACGGGAAACCTTTTCAGAAGTCGATCCATGGGTCTAACAGGCTTCGACCTCGGTGCGTACCCTACGATATTGCTGACATCTTTTTGAGGCGCGCGTGGAACGCAACGCGCCGTCGTAGACTCGGGCTTGGTCCGGACGGTTATTGATCGGCCGGACAGCGAGCTACTCGTTGCTCATCGCCCACCAGCCCACACTTACGGTGGATGGTAGTCGTAGTCGGAGTCGCGGCGGCTGTGGCGTGAGGACGTCCGTTCCCTTACGTGTGTAGTCGTCTTCTTCGCTAGCATTGCTACTTGGCAGAAGGAGGCGATCGCCGCCCATTCTCGTTCGTTCCGGACCATGGCTTGTACCAGAGGCCGGCGCGAGAAGTCGCCGGCCAACTTAAATTCTGTATAAAACTGAACAATTAAACAATATATTTTCTTTTGTTTCCAGGAAGCCCAATAAACTGAGTGTAGTGTGGACCAGACGGTCGCGGCGAGTGATCACAGACCCTCTAGAATGGGAGCCCTCGTTGAAAGATCCTCTCAAGTAAGTTATCACTTCATCATCATCATTTCAGCCGAAAGACGTCCACTGTTGGACAGAGGCCTCCCCCAAGCGTCGCCACAACGACCGATCCTGTGCGTTACCACTTAGTAGAAGATTTTTTTACAAGATCGGCAAGGCAGTTTTGTTACGAATCATCGTGTTTTTTTTTGCATTTTGTTGTTTTAAACAAACATTTTAAAAATAAATTGACTCGTACGGAACCTTTTTCGTGCGAGTCCAACTCGCACTTTTCTGCCTTTTTACACTAATATTATATAAAAAGTAAAGTATATATAAGTAGTATAATAAAGTATATACAGAGTACTACTTTATATATAAGTATATATAAAGTAGTACTCTGAAAGTACTGGTCTGATTGTCAAATTCTTTATGATTACAATCTAAAAACACTACTAAAGCAGATTTCTGTTCATAATCTCCTTTAGTAGTGTTTTTAGATTGTATGTGTCACTTTTTTGGTGTGCAATAAAGTTTATTCTATTTCTATTCTTTATTCCTGAGTGACATCCATACTTATATTATAAATGGGAAAGTGTGTGTCTGTTTGTCCGTCTTTCACGGCAAAAAAGAGCTACGAATTGACGTGATTTTTTAGGTGGAGATAGTTGAAGGGATGGAGAGTGACATATACTACTTTTTGTTTCTTTCTAACCCCCCACTTTAAGGGGAACCGTGTTACCCTGAATTTAACGCGAGCGAAGCCTCTGGCAAAAGCTAAAACTTAATAAATTATTTGTTTTACCAGAGGATCAGTAATATACACGGTGCCAGAGAACCGCACGGTGGCGGTGACGCTGTTCAAAGACTCGCGCACCAACGAACTGGAGGACAAGGACTGGACCTTCGTGCTCGAGGATGTGAGTAGCCGAACACAATCAGCATTAACGTCTTTTAGGGCCGCAATTGTATAAAGCGGACGGCCGACGTGTGCACGCAGACAGTCCCCTTCGCGGAAACAGGATTATTACCTGCGCAGTGTCGCTAGTTCAACTTAACGGTGTGCATGTAGTCGTGTTGATGGAGAACTTAATATATTATTAGGGCCGACACTGCGTTAAGCGGACGCACGCGCGGGCACCCGCCGTGTGACCTTGACCGCGAGTCGTGTGCAACGGTTTCTGTCGCGGAAACCTAATTATTACCTGCGCAGTGTCGTTAGTTCAACTTTAACGGTGTGCATGTAGTCGTGTTGATGGAGAACTTAATATATAATTAGGGCCGACACTGCGTTAAGCGGACGCACACGCGGGCACCCGTCGCGTGACGTGGAGCGTGTGTCGTGTGCAACGGTTTCTGTCGCGGAAACCTAATTATTACCTGCGCAGTGTCGTTAGTTCAACTTTAACGGTGTGCATGTAGTCGTGTTGATGGAGAACTTAATATATAATTAGGGCTGACACTGCGTTAAGTGGGCGCACGCGCGGGCACCCGTCGCGTGACGTGGAGCGTGTGTCGTGTGCAACGGTTTCTGTCGCGGAAACCTAATTATTACCTGCGCAGTGTCGTTAGTTCAACTTTAACGGTGTGCATGTAGTCGTTTTGATGGAGAACTTAATATATAATTAGGGCCGACACTGCGTTAAGCGGACGCACGCGCGGGCACCCGTAGCGTGACTTTGCGCGTATAATCGTGTGCAGCAGTCCCCGTCGCGGAAATCTAATTATTACCTGCGCAGTGTCGCTAGTTCAACTTAACGGTGTGCATGTAGTCGTGTTGATGGAGAACTTAATATATTATTAGGGCCGACACTGCGTTAAGCGGACGCACGCGCGGGCACCCGTAGCGTGACTTTGCGCGTATAATCGTGTGCAGCAGTCCCCGTCGCGGAAATCTAATTATTACCTGCGCAGTGTCGCTAGTTCAACTTAACGGTGTGATGTAGTCGTGTTGATGGAGAACTTAATGTATTATTAGGGCCGACACTGCGTTAAGCGGACGCACGCGCGGGCACCCGTCGCGTGATGTTGACCGTGTGTCGTGTGCAACGGTTTCTGTCGCGGAAACAGGATTATTACCTGCGCAGTGTCGTTAGTTCAACTTTAACGGTGTGCATGTAGTCGTGTTGATGGAGAACTTAATGTACTATTCAGATAGCAATACAAGATAGGGTATACCTGACAGGCTTGCCAGTACAGTTAAGTTATACAAGTAACCCAGAGCGTGTATATTGCACAACTGTGCAATTAACACAAGCTTACCTGACAGTTATAACTGTGCAGGCAAACCTGTCAGTTATACCCTGACGTGTATACCTTTACCAAAATTGTTTTGTCCAGGTATCAGTAACGGGCAAGCGGCGCCGCCTGGCGGTGTGTTCCATCAACATGCGCAAGTACGCCAGCCTCGAGCCCTCGCAGCGCTCCCTCGTGCTCACCCTGGATCCCGTCACACAGAAGATTGTAGCCGCCTCCATACAGCTCACTCTACATACTGTACTGCTGAGAGAAGGACAGGCTACGTGAGTCATCATCTTGTTTTAAGGACCCATTACACTACGCGATATTCAGACTCGTTTTGTCTATGGTTCGACGTATCGCGCAGTGTAATAGGGGTTAGACTATCTTTCTATGAATGAAAAATAGTACGAGTCGGAATATCGCACGCGATATTCAGCGCAGTGTAATTGGTCCTTTATATCTAGGCCCATTGTTCACGGACGCGTAGCTTCATAGACGCGTGTCCATCATTATACGCTTGGTGTACGCCTGGGTGAAGCGTACATAACAAAACTATGAAAGTCTGTTGACGAAGTAGCAACGGCGTATCGCGTGACGCGTTCGTGGATAGTAGCCCTAATATAAACAAGTGATACTATAATTAATTCTAAATATTAGCTGTATAATCCGAAAGGGCGCTCGAGCCTCGGTATGAAGGCTAGAAGGAACGGGGTAGGTCTTTTAGTCAATAAGAGTCTGACACTATCTCCCGCTCCGCCCAATAGCGGGGGATGTCATTGGATGATTTTTCCCACCATAAAAAAAAAGCTGTATAATCACGAAAACGCGTCTATGAAGCTACGCGTCCGTGGACAGTTGGCCTTAGTCTTCAACTTACCCGTCGATATTTTACAACATATTCACGTAAAACGAGTAACGTTGCTGGACACATTGACTGCGTTTCGCGTCATATTGGAGGTCATTTTGTCCCCGGAATATTTGCAACGCTGTCAAATGGTCCAACAACGTCACCCGCTTTATGTTGGGGGACAATTTGTCACGTGTGTATCTGTACCGCTGTCAAGTAGCCTTATAACATGACCTGGGGCCGTATTATGACCTCTTAAAACCATGTCTCTCATCATGTTTTCGGTGTGAAAAAGAGACGGAGCTATACAGGACGAATATCACTATCCTTTTCTCACACAGAAAACATGATGGTTTTAATATGTCATAATACGGCCCCTGCGTTATGTTGGGGGTTATTTAATCCTCTAATGATTTTTGAAACTTTGTCGAATTGTCCAACATATGATCTGCGTTATGTTGGAGAAATTTTGTCTCCAAATGTAAAATTTATAACCATAAACCACCACGTGAATGCGTTGTAAAATGTTGTTCGACAAATTCCACTGAGCAACGTTGCGACGTCACGTAAATTGAGCGTTGCGCATCATTTTCGACTGACCTGTTGGCCTAGTGGTTAGTAACCCTGACTGCTATGCCGGAGATCGTGGGTTCGATTCCCACCCAGGACAAATGTTTGTGTGATGAGCATAATCATTTGTTCTGTGTCTGGGTGTAATTTATCTATTATATGTATGTATTTAGAAATTTATAAGTATGTTTATCAGTTGTCTAGTACCCATAACACAAGCTCTGCTTAGCTTGGGACTAGACGGCGTTGTGTGATAGTTGTGGAATATTATTATTATGTTGGGGGACATATTGTCCCCTGACATGTATCTGTAATTCTGTTTGTACTTTTAACTTCAAATGTTCCGTATTCCAGTGACGACGACATGCAGTCGTTGGCGTCCCTGTTGTCAGTGAACAACAACTCCGACATCGCCGTGTTGGAGGACCTGGACGAGGACGATTATACGCTGTCGGATAACTCTACTAGACAGGTAGGAAGTTACTTGTAACTATAACTGTACTTTGGTGATACTTAATTGTCTTCTGAAACAAAAAAACCACACAGTTCTGAATAAACCTGTCCAATCAGTACAAACCTTTCCAAATATTTGCAAAACTAACAACGACATCTGTCTGTCTATCTGTTCGCAATAAACTCAATAACGACAAAAGTATTTTCATGCGGTTTTTGGCAATAGTCAGCTTTTAAGCACTGTAAGGCAGAATACAAGGTGTAAGGGACAGCCCTGCACAAACTTTAAGGGCTTGCTCAGTAGACGACACTGAAAAACCTTCCACAAAAATATTTTTCAGGAAACGAAAAAAAAAATTCGGCCTCTCCAAACAAACTGTCCAATCAAGTTTATCATTTTGTATGGTGAGGCGGATTTTTTTTTTCGTTTTCTAAAAAAAATGTTTGTGGAATGTTGTTCAGTGTCGTCTACTGAGCAAGCCCTTAAAGTTTGTGGAGGGCTGTCCCTTACATCTTGTATTTTGCTTTACAGTGCTTAAAAGTTGACTATTGGCAAAAACCGCATGGAAAATATTTTTGTTGTTACTGAGTTTATTACGAACAGATAGACAGACAGATGTCGTTGTTAGCTTTGCGAATACCTGCAAAAGTTTGTACTGACTGGACAGGTCCACTCAGAACTGTATGGTTTTTTTTTCAGAAGACAATCTCTGACAAATCTGCATGGTTCTCATGTGACTTGACCATTGTATATTTATTTTTAAAAGAGACTTTGACCCTTGAGGTTGTTTCAGTATTTTTTTTCATGGTTGTCAGCTAGGAAACACTGGCTACATTTACTTTAAAATGACGAAAAAAAATGACGTGTAAAAGAGTTTTTTAAAATCTATTTGCAAATATCTTTTATCATTTATCTATTAGTTTATTTAACTCTTTGAATGCCGTAATTAGAGACACAATAGAAAGACAATTGCTTATGTAGTTTGACATAAGACATTCAAAAGGTTAAGCAAGTCCAATCCCCTCCCAGATGCTGGACCTGCGGCAGCAGATGGAGGAGATGACGCAGAGCCTGAGTCACAGCGACATGGCGGCCACCCCCAACAGCGTGCAGAGCCTCAACTTCGACTCCTCCCGCACGCCCACGGCACCTCTCTCCCCGGCCCCACCCGACCCGCACGAGCCCAGCACGCCGGTGCCCAGCGAGCCGGCCGCCCAGCTCAACGACAACGACATCTTCGAGCCCGCACCCAAGTCCCGCCCCGAGATGTTGAGCAATCTCACCAAGATGGCCATGAAGCCGGAGCCCAAGTTCTTCTCCACGCCTAAGCAGAATAATGTCGCGGTGGAGAGTAAGGGGGAGTTGAAAGGCGTCGTGTTCAAACCGAAGATGGTAGCGATGAGGAATTTGAAGGTGAGTTGACGTTATCATCATTATTTTGTCATGTTTAGGAACATTACAATATCAAACGTGATAAAACTCGATTTCAAAGCAAAATACTACTGTCTATGGACTTGTAACACGTATTCGTCATTCAGATTCAATTATTTGTAAACATACATTATAGATTCACATGAGTATGAGATGTTACATTTCTGTTGATCCTCTATACTTTGTCATTAACAAAACAAACAACACAATTTTAATATTTATTTAATTACTAGCTTTTGCCCGCGCAGCTTCAATCCCGCTCTTCCCTACTATACTCTACCCTACTCTACACTACTTTACCCTACTATACCCTACCCTACTCTTCTTCTACCCTACCAAACTTCACATAAACCATCTACTAAATAGTCCGAACAAAGCCTAAACATTTGGTTTGGATAGGTGAGCCCATTCTTGAGTTATAAAATTACAACGAAAAGTGGCATTGATTTTTACATATTAAGATTTACGCGTAAACATTAAACGCGTGGTATACGCCTGCGTAAAGCTTACACCTACGTTGCAGCTTCGTCGACAAAATATCATAATCTTGTACGTAAGCTGCGAGCAAGTGTACTCACAGATGTTTTGCCTGATCCTGGCAACTGCCCGATGAGTGATTTCGGGCTTTGTTAAATGTTCAAATCGCGCGTAGAACTCTAACTGCGCGATGCAGAATTTCGTTCGTTTTAATTCCTGTGTGGTGCTATAAATAGGACTGCCAAATACCAGCTTGATGCACTAGAGTTGATTGAGAGGCGAGCCAAGAAGATCATCGGCAATGATGCACTTGTCAAGTCAAAATAGTCTTGAGCATCACCGCCGAGTTGCTGGCCTGTCAGTTTCCTGCGTTTACATTTCGGGAAGTGTGCATTGAAATTGCACAATTAATTTCCGCTGAGTCCGTTCCACCATCGAACCACAAGACATACAGCGTTGCGCCACCGGTACATGGTAGACATCCCACCCACATGCACAAAGCCTTTTGGGAACACATTTATTGTACGAACACATTTAGTCTGTGTTTCCTGATGACTGTAACCCAGGGGTCTTTAACCTTTCGAATGTCTTAAGTTACACTGTCCGACATAAGGCTATTGTCTTTCTATTGTGTCTGTCTTTCTATTCAAAGAGTGAATAGGTTGCATCTAGGCAAGCGTGCTCCATCGTCGACCGCATCGTCGCTTCCCATCAGGTGAGATAGTGGTCAAACGCGAGCCTATCCATAATAAAAAGAACAAAAAAAAACTGTCGGTACAAGCTGGACCTTTTTTATCTGTTATAAACTAGTACTTGACTGCGATTCCGCCTGATGGTAAGCAGTGATGCAATCGTTGATGGTGAAGCACACTAGTTTATTAAGAGTATTCACTCTAGCCTTGAAGACACCCAAATTATAATCAGACGGGAAGACTGCAGCAGGCAAACTGTTCCAGTCCTTTGATGTACGCGGTATAAATGACGAGGCGAAACGCTTAGTCCGGCCCGTAGATGTTTAGTGTGACCGTGAGACACAATATTTTTTGTATTAACCGATTTATTATGTTGTGTAAAGCAAACTCGTATTTTTTTGCCTTTGTGCTTATGCTAAATGAAATATTTCTATTTTTTCTTAATGTTGAAGCCATTGGAGCTGAAGACCAACTTGAACAGCATCAACTTGGACCGCAACGAGAACGAGAAGGACGAGGACAGCGACAAGACCCCTACCGCCGCCGACATGGAGAAACTCTTCCCCGGCAAGTTTGATAAGGACAAGACCCCGGTAAGTTATATCTATATATGTTTATCAGTTGTCTAGTACCCATAACACAAGCTCTGCTTAGCTTGGGACTAGACGGCGTTGTGTGATAGTTGTGGAATATTATATATCACATCTATGTTATAAAAGCGGAAGTTTCTTGTTACTGCCTCACGCTTAAACGGATGAAGAGATTTGAACGAAATTTGCCACACGGCTAGATCATGTCATGGATACTTTTAATCCTAGGAGTATGGTTCCGCTATATACACAGCTAAATTTTAATCGTTTTAATCCCGTGGAGGGTCGATATAGGTATCGACTCGTATTAATTCACGCATGTACGAAATTAGTATCTTTACGAAAACGTCAGCTGAGCGAGTTCAATGACCTGTATTTAATAGTCGGCGTTGCGTTCAAAGTACCTACAGGTCATTGAACTCGCTCAGCTAACTTTTTCTTAAAGATATTAATTTCGTATGTGCGTAAATTAATACGAGTTTTGAAAAAGAGGTACTTTATTTTTTAATTTTATCTTTACAAATCGATAGTGTTTCATGTACCGGATCGACTCTCCATGGGATTAAAACGATTAAAATTTAAGGGTGTATAATGAGGGTGTTCAAGAAAGTTCACATTGTTTGAAAGTCAACATTCGTATTCGCGTTCGCAAATATTAAATTTGAATATTCGAATTCGTATTAGCGAATGCGAGAAATTTAAAATTCGTTACATCACTATATACCAACAGATGTAGCCCTCACTACCCTCAGACACTTGTATTGTTTGTTATTCATGTGGTTACTATGACTATTTCAGGTTCAAGACCTGCTGGAGTGGTGCCAATCAGTAACCCGCGAGTACAAGTCGTGTCGCGTCACCAACCTCACGACCAGCTTCCGCTCCGGCCTCGCCTTCTGCGCCATCATACACCGCTTCCGACCCGACCTCATGTGAGTGTACAGCTGTAATGATATGACTGCGTGTTCTGAACTACCCTTTATTTAGATAAATCATCATCATCACCATCATCAGCCTTTTTAAGGGCCAAGCGCCCGAAAAGTGCCATAAAACAGTGATTTTCTGAGGCCTACTCCTCCGTAACGGCTAGGTCAATTGGTTTGAAAAAATATATGTTTATTATAGATTCATGAACAATAATATCAACATTTGATTTTTTCATGCGATTAATACTTTTGTGTAAAAAAATATTACATCCAACAATTCACATTCGTTACTTTTTCCTATTGCTTCGAAACGGCTTGGACCTTTAGAAACATTTTTACACATAAAAATTGGTGGTTAAATATTCTTCAAAGTGAACATTGCATATGTAAATCAATCAAAATCTCGCAGAGAAAATGGATTTGCGTACTGCCGCCTAGGCGAGTGCGAGAGTTGCGTTCACATAATTTCGGCCAGATGGTTCAAGGGACTATACGCCTTAATGTTCCCACTGCTGGGACTCAGGCCTCCTCTCTAGGAGAGGGAATGGGCCGTAATCCACCACGCAGGCCCAGTGTGGGTTGGTGAATGTCACATGTCTTCGAATTTTTAGTTCTAGGACATGCCGGTTGGATCCTGTTATAAGATAATTTGGTTTGATTCCAGTGACTTCTCCGGGCTGCAACCTGACGAGGCGGAGAAGAATCTCCGCGTGGCGCTAGAAGCTAGCTCCAAGTTAGGCATCTCGCAAGTCTTGACTGCGGCCGATGTGTGTTCCAGACAAATTCCTGACAGATTAGCTGTGCGTAACATTTTTTAACAATATAAACTAGTTCTTGACTGCGATCCCACCTGATAGTAAGCTGTGATGCAATCGGTGATGGTGAGGCGCACTAGTTTAGAGCGCACTAGTTCTAGAGCCTATATATTCATTTTAGCCTTGACGATATTATAATTGGACGGGAAGACCGCAAAAAACAAATTTCGATGTACGCGGTATAAACGACGAGGTGAAACGCTTAGTCCGGACCGTAAAGGTGTCAACAATGCAAGGGTGGTACTCTCACTCACTCACACTCACCGTTCTTCTGTATTATGTTTGAATTTTCACTAAACTGAAATTCGTTGAAAAACTATCGAAAAGTAGTGTTTATCTCTATGTCTACAATAAACTTAATTTTTTATTTATTTCAGATAATGACATATCTCTTCCAATTGAGGGCCCACTTCACTGGCAACGAATTACAAGTAGAACAGTTAGGTAAGTCACTATACACCCTTATATTTTAATCGTTTTAAACCCGTGGAGGGTCGATCAGGTACATGAAACACTATTGATTTGTATAGAAAAAACTCGAATTAATTTACGCATGTACGAAATTAATTTCTTTAAAAAAACGTCACTTGAAACGCACTTGAAACGTATTTTTTTACACGACTGACATTTTTAAATGTCATGACATGGTAGGGGCGTAGCGTGGCTTAATTTAAACGAGGGTGTAGATATATCAGCGATGCCTTCTTTTTGAATTGTTCAATCAAGTTTATAATTTTGTACAGAGAGGCCGATTTTTTTTACGTTTCCAGAAAAAAAAATCTTTTGGACAGTTGTTCAGTTTCGTCTTTTAAACAAGCCCCTAAAATTTGCGGAGACCTGTCCTTTACACTTTGTAGATTGTCTCTGTAGATTGTTTTTTTTTTTAATTTTTTTAGTTGATGGTCACGCTTGCCTAGAAGTAACCTATTCACTCTTGACTTAAAAACCCCTGTTTTTATATAACGTTTGACAAGGTGATATTAAATTGGCAGGTAACGACGAGACGGAATCTTCGTACTTAGTGGGTCGTCACGACACGGACGGCTCCATCCCGCAGGAGCTGTTCAGCCGAGAGATCAGCATGCGGAGGTCACGGAACATGGGCGACAGGCCGCGTCCCGGGTGCGTTATTTAAATTAAATAAATGAATAAATGTTTATAATTTCTGGATTTTAGAGGAGGTATTATCTACTCTATGTTACTTATTTCCTCGGAGTTTTGTTTTTATCTGCTATAAACCAGTACTTGACTGCGATCCCGCCTGATGGTAAGCAGTGATGCAATCGTTGATGGTGAGGCACACTAGTTTATTAAGAGCCTATTCACTCTAGCCTTGAAGACACCTAAATTATAATCAAACGGAAAGACCGCAGCAGGCAAACTGTTCCAGTCCTTCGAAGTACGTAAATATACTGTATCTATTCCGACCTTTGGAAAAAAAAATTTTTTTTGGGAAACAAAATAATTTTATTAAAGCCCTAGCTGACCCGACCTCCATTTTTTTTTTAAAGCCAAATTTGAAGTAATAAATATTTATCTTTATTCTAGTTCCCAAGAATCGCAAGAGTCCCGTCAGTCAGCGGAGCGGCAGACTCCCGACAAGCCACAGTCGCCCACCGGCGTCAAGGACGTGCGCGACATGTTCCTGCAGCAGTCCAAGAGCATCCTCGGCAAGATGCTGTCCCCGGCCAAGGAGCTCAGTCACAAGCCCACTGCCAAGTGGTTCGCTGACCCACTGAAGGTTAACGAGGTAAGGTTATGACGCTTTGTTAACTGATCTCCTAATTACCTGTTAAGGTGGATGTAGACTTTGCGAGCCATGCGCCGCGAACGGCACACAACGAATGCCTTTGCTTGAAGTGTGCGTGTTGAAAATAATATACACCGCTAAATTTTAATCGTTTTAATCCTGTGGAGGGTTGATCCGGTACATGAAACACTATCGATTTGTAAAGATAAAATTAAAAACTTTTTTTTTCAGAATTCGTATTAATTTACGCATGTACGAAATTAATTTCTTTAAGGAAACGTCAGCTGTGCGAGTTCAATGACCTGTAGTTAATAGTTGGCGTTGCGTACCGACCCTCCACGGGATTAAAACGATTAAAATTTAACGGTGTATGTTGGCGATGGCTCGAGTCGAGCCATGACGTGCGAAGCAAATACTTCATTTATCTGTCATATTTGTGGCGAGGCATATGCTAGCGAAGCATTGGCTGCGCACTGTGCGTGACGTATGCCTCGCACAGTCTGTATCCGCCGTATGCACTGCAGTATGGAGCCGCGCTCGGCGCGGCTCCATACTGCAGTGCTCATATGCTGCTCTTGGCGCGGGCATACGTTGCGACTCGCCCGCGCTGATACATTAAAGTTCTCTATCGACACGACTACATGCACAACGTTAAAGTAGAACTAGTGTCACTGTGCAGGTAATAATCCGCTTTCTGCTACGGGGACCCGGACACACCATACGCGCGACATCACACGACCCATGCCCAAGCAGCGTTGGCCCTAAGGGTTTAAACAGACTGACCGCATTTCAACTGCAACCCGACTGCAAATTGCAGTTTGAATGCAGTTGACGCGACTGCAATAGAACTGCATCATACCCACCCGCCCGCACGCTCCGGCCTCCCGCGCATGATAAAGTTCGGATGCAGTCGGTGTGCAGTTCACACGACTGCAATCGGACCGCATGTTTGGTTTGCAGTTCTATTGCAGTCGTGTTTGCAGTTCTACTGCAGTCGTGTCAACTGCCTTCAAACTGCACTTAAACTGCAATTTGCACTTGGATTGCAGTTGAAATGCAAATGCATGACCATGGATTCATGTCCGTCGTGTTTAGACCCTAAGTCTTGGGAGGTCGAGTGGCCAACCTGTTATAGTGTAGTGGTTAATGACCCTGACTATACTCCGGTATAGACCAGCCACGACCTCCGGATCGTGGCTTCGGTTTCTACCTAAGACATAAATATGTGATGAGCGTGATCATTTGTTCTGTCTAAAAATAAAACGAGACTCAATGAAATTGGACACGGTTCAAACGACTTTTTGTAATAATCTTTTATTAAACATTTACAAATTGTTTGCGTACGAAAATAGCGACATTAGTTGGTAACTGTGTCGCAGTGGAACACACACTTCCAAGATCCGACTGGACTTTTTATTCTCATGACTTAGAAGATAATGTCTCCTTTCTAGCCACCGCCCGCCCGGCCTGAGAAGCTGATGACTCGCAAAGAGCTAACAGATCCATTCGGCTCTGATGATGAGGAGGAGCAGCAAGAAGCACCAGCGCCGCCTGTGCAGAACAACCAGAATAATGATATAGGTAGGTTCTGTTGTTATTTTAATGCATGTCTTAAATATTGTGTTTCCTGATACCTACCACCTAGATTTTAGAGTGATGAAACAGGGAGGTCACGACCCCTCAGCATTGAGGAATACGACGCAAGGAGGAGGGACAACCTAGGGGGTCTTTCGATCGTACGGTATCCCACCCATACATACAAAGAGTTTTGGGAACACATTCATTATGCGTACAGCTAAGGAGTGGAATTCCCTGCTGGAGTCTGTGTTTCCTGATAGCTATAACCTAGGGGTCTTTAAGTGAAGAGTGAATAGATTGCTTCTAGGCAAGCGTGCTCCATCGTCGACCACATCATCGCTTACCTTCAGGTGAGACAGTGGTCAAACGCGAGACAATCAAAGATAAAAAAAGTAATAGGAAAAGACATGTAAAAAAAAAATGGTTGCCTGTAAAGTCGGTTTTACGGGCGAAGATTTTACGTGACAACGTCTTTTTCTCGGTAGAATATTTATTGATATGAATATAATTAAATTGCACAATAGGAACAAGGAATTGAATGAAAATAGTTGAGTGGGAGAGAGACGCAAGGCATTCGGCGGGCCTCTCTCTCGTTCGGTGACTCATCGTAACGTTACCGAGCGTTACACTTTTTCATAAGTGACTCCCAGCCGCAACCTAATTTAAGACGTTGTCACGTCAAAAATAAGTTACAGTCCTTTTTTTTATAACTTGATTAAAAGTACTATGGCCTGATAGGATAGACATGCAATTAATTCGAGTGCTCAAATTGTCATACTGCAATTCTGTGTCTACATAGTTATAGTTATTCTTTAAACGTGTGTGGGAAAATTAAAACTTAGCTAAGAAGTAACAGACAAATCAGATTATATGATATTTTTACAAGAAACAACAACACACGTCGGTAACAATTTATATTGATTATTTAAGTTCTTTTTTTCATTCTTTTATTTATTGTTATAAACTAGTGCTTGACTGCGATCTCACCTGATTTAGTAGTGATGTAATCGTTGATGGTGAGGCGCACTAGTTTATTAAGTGCCTATTCACTCTTAGTCTTGAAGACACCTAACAGAGACACCTTTCTTCCTTTCTCTATTTCAGTAGGAGCAAATGTATATAATGATAGTTTTTTGTTACATAGTTGTTACAGCCAAACCTCTAGCAGAGCCAAAGCCGGAGCCCCCGGCCGCGCCGCTCACCGCGCCGGAGCCCCGCGCGGCGCCCGCGCAGCCTCCGAGCCCAGAACTGCCCAAGCCCACGCCGGTGAGTACCTCCCTGCGTCTAAAGCCTGGCTTGACTACTGTGGACCTGTAGTGTGTAGTGTGCCCACGACAATGTAGGCCCCAGATACATTTGAATAAAAGTACATAGACCATCGACTTCTGTTCTAGTGATAGATACAAGCCCTTTCATGGAAACTTACGTATTTATTGGGAGCAGGGATAGTGCATGTGCAATCAAACCGCGAGGATGGATTCGTTGATGGTGAGGCGCACTAGTTTATTAAGAGCCTATTCACTCTAGCCTTAAAAAAAATATAATCAGACGGGAACACCGCAGCAGGCAAATATCAAAACCGGAAATAAAGATAAAAAGCTGTCTTGAATCAGGGTTATGAAAAACAGTTCGTTAGTTTTTTAAGTATCTGCATAGAGATAAAAAGGTCAGTGTACTTTTTTCCAGATTTATCTGGCGTTTACTATAGTGTTTGTGAGGTTGTAGCCAGAACTGTTATTATAAGGTTTGTTAGCATAATCAAATATTTATCTTGTAAAGACTAATTGGATCAAACAACTTCTGATATCGCGTATTGATGACACATAAAAAATAAAATCAATAGCATATCCGTTGAAATACACACACTTAGTTAATACAATTTTGCATAGCCCTTTATCTTCTAAATAATACAATTTTGGTGTAACGTATAGTTTTGTCCGTGATTTTTAGATAAATATTTTTTTTTTATTGCTGATAGGTTCGCGCTTGACCGCTATCTTTTTTTAAAATTAATTAAAAAGTTCCGTGCCGTCGTAATTTTTAGTCGTTTCCATATTCTATAAAGATTTTTGCTGGATTAGTTATCCAGTAAAAATCTTATCATATAGAAGTTGTTATAAAAGATAATAATAATATTCCACAACTATCTCACAACGCTGTCTAGTCCCAAGCTAAGCAGAGCTTGTGTTATGAGTACTAGACAACTGATAAACATACTTACATATTTCTAAATACATACATACTGTAGATAAATTACACCCAGGCACAGAACAAATGATCGTGCTCATCACACAAAAAATTGTCCCGGGTGAGAATCAAACCCATGACCTCCGGCATAGCAATCAGGGTCATTAACCACTAGATCAACAAGTCAGTCAGCATAAAACTTCTAAGGTAATAAGTTAATTTTTTCACACTCCTGGCTACAACCTTACATTATTCTGTTTATATAGTGTCTGATATGTCATATAAACATACTTCAAAAGATACAATGAGACCGTATCTGTACATTTTACGTGTGGTATTGACTTATAAATTACGTAATCATTAATAATCTTAGTTGTAATTGCGAATATAGAATCTAATCTAGTAATCACAAATACATAAGTGTTTTTTTTTCTTTCATACATACTAATAAAACTCAGTAGTGAAATCATACATTCTCAAAAACCGATAGAAATATTTAGAATTGTATGAAATATTTAAAGTACTTTTTTTCTCAAGTAAATCTTTTGAAAATTACATAGTGTCATTTACTTTAGTGTTCATTTTGTTTTTATTCTTGTGGGAAAAATATCGTTTAAGGGTTCCGATACAAAGATACGACAGCGTATCGCAGAAACCTGCGATGCAAATAGCTTCGATACGATTTCGTGCAGTAAAGCACCGGTTCATGTAACCAAAGATTGTGCTAAGCGAAAAAATTCGTAAGTTCTTGCAATATGTCGTGCGACCTCGCAGATTTTTACGATGCGATGTCGCATCGCAGTTTTGTGTTTGGACCCTTACTATTCGTGACTTGGATTTTGGGGTTTTATAAAAACTGCTAAATATATTAGTAAAAATGATACCAAGGCTAGTGCAGTCCCGCTGCTAGCGTTGAATTACTTCATTATTGTCATTACCGTGTAACATGGTACGGTCAGCAGAGTATATCAAAATATTGATGAGTTTTGCCCGTTTTTACTTAATGAATGCCTATAGTCTATTCAAAATAAGATTATACATCTAAACAAGCCTTTTTTACTGTCCATTCAACCGATTTTGAATTCTATACTGTAGGCATGAGGGTGGCGTTAAAAGAAAAAAAAAAACCGGCCAAGTGCGAGTCGGACTCGCCCATGAAAGGTTCCGTAGCAGCAAGTAACATAATATAAAAGTTCTTGTAATGTGTTGTAACTTTGATTGATGTTTTAGTAATAGTGTATTTTTTTTCGGTTTATGACGCATTAAAAAAAAACTACTTACTGGATTTCGTTCAAACCAATTTTCGTTGGTAGTTTTTATAGTAATGTACATCATATATTTTTTTTTAGTTTTATCATTCTCTTATCTTAGAAGTTAGAGGGGGGGGGGACATTTTACCACTTTGGAAGTGTCTCTCGCGCAAACTATTCAGTTTAGAAAAAAATAATATTAGAAACCTCAGTATCATTTTTGAAGACCTATCCATAGTTACCCCACACGCATGGGTTTGATGAAAAAAAAAATTTTGACTTTCAGTTCTATGTATGGGGACCCTCAAAATTTATTGCTTTTTTTCTATTTTTGTGTGAAAATCTTAATGCGGTTCACAGAATACATCTACTTACAAAGTTTCAACAGTATAGCTCTTATAGTTTCGGAAAAAAGTGGCTGTGACATACGGACGGACAGACAGACAGACATGACGAATCTATAAGGGTTCCGTTTTTTGCCATTTGGCTACGGAACCCTAAAAAAGGTTACAATACCAACTATTTACTGCAGCCGCCATTCATCATATATAATAAATGTCAATACCGGATGAACAGACAGTGGAGAACTGTTGGATCACTGTTTATTCTATAAGTATTTAATTCTGTATCAATTCTGTTTTTATTCTCGTCGACAAGATTGTTTTCCAGACACCTAACCAAATCGCGGAGAATCTCATTTGCGACTTATAAGATAGTGACGTAATTGACCAACACCATCTGTAGGTTTTTAACAGTATTAATACTGCTCAACGCGGGACCGGTATACATCCTTGGTCAATAGATGTCACTAAACAAAAACTAAAAAGTTCGGTTAAACATACCGCCCACCAAGGACAAATGTGAAACATTGTCCTTCATATGCTAAACAATACAAAATTCTGAAGTTATACAATACTAAGTTTGAATACACAAATAACCAATTCTTACACACAAAATAATAACATACCTAAGATAAGTGACAAAACTAACATAAGTTTTTTTTTTTTTTTTTCTCAAAGTTAACTTAAATGAATTCTTCATACAACAAGATATACATAACAAGTTTAGACAATTGGTAAGAAACACAGTTTTGATGTTGGCCTTTTAAACGTCGAACCATTGCTGCGAAGTGTGACTACTCGTGTAAGATTGTCTAACCCTGTATGCTTTTCAACCACCCTGCCAAGAAGCCACCGACAAGGAGGTAAATTGTCTTCTTTGACCAAAACTATATCTCCTACGGCTGGTTCAGGAGTTTGCTTACTCCATTTGTATCGATGGTGTAGTGTGGTCAAATATTAATTTGACCAGCGACGCCAAAAATGTTGTGTCATTTGTTGTACAAGATGCCACCGCCGCAGACTAGAAATCGTTGCATCTTCATAATTGTGATCAGGTGCGTTTAAAAGGGGTTCTCCAATAAGAAAGTGTCCTGGAGTTAACGCATCAAAAGTGTCTGAATCGGTTAATCTACACAAGGGACGTGAGTTCAAACATGCTTCTACTTGGCTTAGTAAAGTCGTTTTCTCTTCAAAGGTAAGTGTAGAAGTTCCTATCACCCTGTTTAAATGCTTTTTGCACGATTTGATTCCTGCTTCCCATAATCCGCCAAAATTCGGAGCATGGGGGGGAATAAAGTGCCATGTAGTTCCCTCGGTAGCTAAGGCTGCAACAATTTCCTTAGCTATATTTGAATTCTCAGATCGAAATAACACACCTAACTCCTTGGAAGCACCCTGAAAATTGGTGCCATTGTCACTCCATATATCCTTGCATTGACCGCGTCTTGCTACGAACCGTTTAAACGCGGCAAGGAAACCTTGGGTTGTGAGGTCGCTTACTACCTCGATGTGAACCGCTTTAGTCGCCATGCATACAAATAAACATATGTACCCCTTATACGCATGATGACCTCTACCCTTTGACGTCCTTAGATTTATGGGACCTGCAAAATCCACTCCACTGTTCCTAAATGGCCTACTAGGAGTTACGCGTGCTGGTGGTAACTGACCCATTAATTGAGAGTTTGTGGGAGATGAATGGCGTAAACATTTCACACATTTGCGCACATAGGCTCGAATCAACCTCTTAGCTCCCTGAATGTAATACTTCTGGTTTAAATAGTTAAGCATAAGCTGAAAACCACCATGAAGACTCCTCTGATGTGCGTCGTCGATAAGGAGGTTAGTGAAGTGACTGTTGTTAGGAATCAACATCGGGTGCTTACGATCGGTATCAAGACAAGAACGTTCCAATCTACCGCCCACCCTGACGATATTGATGGAATCGAGGTAAAGGTTTAACGACCTAAACATTTTTTTTTAGGATTTTCCCTTTGCAGATCCAAAATCACTGCTTCGAAATTTTGGTTTTGACATACCCTCACACAAGTCTCTAAAGCTATTTTCATTTCGTCCGCTGTAACAAATTCATATTTCTTTCTTTCAAGTTTCGGTTTTCTACACTCTAAAAAGCGCCTTAAATAGGCTACTATTCTAACTAATCTAATAAGTGATGAATATTTATTCCAAATAAAATTATCTTCTGTGGTTACATGTACCTTTATTTCTTCTATATTAGTTGTTATCTGTTTACCCTTACTGAATGGAATAACTTTATTTTTTAGGAATTCAGGACCTTCAGACCACAACTTAAGCTTTATAAGTTCTGATGCATAAAGACCACGTGATGCGCAATCAGCTGGATTATATTTGGACTGAACGTGATTCCATTGCTGTGGTTCGCTTATGCATAACATTTCCGAAACGCGATTTGCCACAAAAGTCTTCCATCTATTAGGATGGCTATTTAACCACGCTAACACTATCTCTGAATCAGTCCAATAGTACAAGTCAGATTTGTTAATTCCCATGACTTCTGAAACTTCTGACAGGAGTTTTGCTAATAGAAGCGCTCCACACAACTCCAATCGTGGAATCGAAACCGTTTTTATTGGAGCAACCCTTGTTTTCGCCGTCAGCAACATGACATGTATCTGTCCATCAGCATCAGTTACCCGGGCATACACTACCGCAGCGTATGCAGACTTTGATGCGTCGCAAAACCCATGCAATTCAACTTGCTTGTCACTACGCTTCATGTTTAACCATCGAGGAATTGAAAACTCCGTCAAGCTCTGCAGCTCCTTACGGTAAGTATACCACTCAATTTTTATATCATTTGTAATCTCTTGATCCCATCCTAAGCCACATATCCACAACTTTTGTATTAAAATTTTTGCTACAATAGTCACAGGAGCAACCCACCCTAAAGGGTCGAATAATTTTGCTATATCGGATAATACCTTTCTTTTAGTTATAGGCTCTTGCAGTGGAGGCAACTGAACAGAATACTGAAAGGTGTCGAAGCTACGGTTCCAGGTAAGTCCTAAAGTTTTAATTATTTCATCCTGTTTTATGTTAATCTCTCTTTTATCATTGTCCTGTCCTTTGTACTTTTCACCGATGACTTTTTCTAGTAGCTCATTGCTGTTGCTTGACCACTTCTGTAAAGTAAATCCTGCTTTAGCCATTAGCTCGTTCATTTCAAGGTAGATTTGCATTCCTTCTTCTATCGTCTCACAGCCCGTCATCAAGTCATCCATGTAATAATCCTTAAGAACTCTTTCTGCCGCCAGAGGATAGTTTGCTCCATCATCGTATGCTACTTGCTGCATCGCTCGAACTGCTAAAAAAGGCGCTGAAGAGGTTCCAAAAGTAACGGTAAGTAATTTATAGTCCTTAATTTCAGATTCTTTGTTCTCCCTCCATATAATACGTTGGAAATTCGTATGCTTCTCTGCGACGCGAATCATTCGATACATCTTCACTATGTCCGAAACCAAGCAAATACGGTAAGATCTCCAACGCATCAGCAGATGACGCAGATCAGGTTGCAGCACCGGCCCAATCATCAAATCGTCGTTGAGAGAGACCCCATTTCTTCCCTTGCAGGATGCATCAAAGACAACTCGCACCTTAGTGGTTTCTTTATCATCGCGTATAACTGCATGATGAGGTAAGTACGCTGCAGGTCGATTTTGTTCTTCCTTACTTATTTGCTTCATATGCCCCATCTGTAAATACTCGTTGATCACCTCCACGTATTTCGCTTTTAAGTCTGTGTTTTTATTAAGCTTGGCTTCTAGTGCATGAAATCTATTTATAGCTATTGTTCTTGAATCGCCATATTGGCATCCCGGATTCTGATTCTTGAATGGTAAATTCACTACATAACGACCTTCTTGATCTCTTTTAGTTGTAGCTTTAAATATTTCTTCACACTTAGTTTCTTCTTCGGTAAGTATATGCTTGTTATTTTGACTTGGTTCATTTTCTAATTCCCAGAATTTTTTCAGGATTTCGTCGTCACCAAGATGAGCGTGCATTACCGTGATGTTAGAGGTACCTTGAGTAGCAGAAGGTACAGTTCCTGCTAAAATCCATCCCAAGGAAGTACACTGCGCAACAGTTGTACCACTAGGAGCTTTCTTCAACCCTGTTTGGATGATTTGACTATAAATATCAGCTCCCAATAACATATCGACTTTATCCGGTTTATGATACTTAGGATCCGCTAACTGAATATCGTTAGCCTGTGCCCACTCTAAATATGCTGTTTCTTTCACAGGTAATAATGAAGTGATTGATTTTAAAACATACGCTTTTACTACTAATTGATAATTTGGGTCGATCCGAGATTGAATTTTTACCTCAACTATCGAATTTAGCGATAACTTACTGTTTACGTCTATCCCTACAATCAAACCTTTAGCTGGTTTCTTTTGTAATCCCAAACGCTGTACTGTGTGTTCGGTGACGAAGGAAGCCTGAGAGCCTTGATCGACCAAGGCCCTGATAGTGTACCAAACTCCGTGTTTCGATACAGCTCTTACTAGAGCCGTGGCTAATAAAACTTGTTTATTAGCTATACCCTTCGAAAAACAAGCTACGACTTCCTGCTCACCCCCTACTCCAACCGTATGAGTGTGTTCTGTTTGAGAAACCTTTTCGTTGGACGTATTTCCCGATGACTCCTGCTCCCCATTGTGGTGCAACAAGGAGTGATGTCTGTACCTACAGATGCGGCAAGAGGTTGTACATTTACAAAACCTGACAGAGTGGTTGTGCCCCAAACAATTAAAGCATAAGCTATTATCCTTAACAAACTTACGCCGAGTATCCACATCTGCGCTTACAAATTGCTTACAGTTTCCTAGTTTGTGCTCATCCTTACAATATGGACAAATAATGCCGGCAGCATAAAATACTCTCGCCTTGATATTATTCGCGTTGGTTGTACCTGGTTTACAGTCTAGAAATTCAAAGGCTCTGTACCTACTCGTTAAAAATTCTTTGAATCGATTGAATGTTGGTATATTATCCGAATCTATGTTGCTAGCGGCCTTTAACTCCCAATCCTTCCTACTTTCGGGGTCCAATTTTAATGTAACAATGTGTATCACTAACAATTCAAAGCATGCTTTTTCATCTAGTTCTAGGCTGAATAGTGCGTTTAAACAGTCGCTAGTGGTATCTATGAGTTCTTTCAGAGCACTGGCGGATTCATGAGTTATGTTCTTTTGATTCAGAAGTCTCGTCAAGATACAGTTAGATAAATATTTTTTATTATTGTATCTGGTCTCCAATTGAGCCCAGCACTGATCATAATTTGACTCCGAGATAGGTATGTGCCTTAGAAGTTGTTCGGCTTCGCCAGTTAAGTAGCCTTTTAAGTAGTGCAGCTTTTGAACCTTATCTAAAGTGCTGTTTTTATGTATAGCTGACATAAATAAATCCCTAAATGTCGGCCATTCGGTATATTTTCCAGAGAATGGCGTGATAGTGATTCTAGGTAACTTAATGAATGCGCTCTTATTATCAGTAACTTTCGCTGATGATGATTCTGTTAAACCTAAAGAAACTTTATCTTCAAATTTGCTTAATTCGGTTTTAATATCACATTTTAAATCTAAATAAACATCTTCCGTATTATAAAAAACTTCCCTTTGAGTGTACGGCGAGGCCGCTACGGCTTTAGGTTCGTAATCTTTTACAATTTGTGAATGAGTTAAATTAAATTGCGCCCACAAATCTTCTATAATATCTAGTCTTGCCTCTAAAAAATGTTTCGTAATTCTATCTTTTGGCGTCTTTTTAAAATTGCTTTTAGTTCGTGTCAATCGGCTGCTAAGATCATCCTGTACCTTAACATGTGATTCTAACGAAGACATTTTCTATTTTTATATTAATACATTCAAACAAACAAATACTAAAACAAAGTTCTCAAAAAATCATAAGTCCAAAAAATTTTATAAGTGTCAAAATTTCCTAAAAAATTTTACAAGTCCCAAACCAAATTTGAAAATTTTACAAGTTAATGAAAAAATCAACAAAATCTTTCTAAGTCCATAAACACTTTTTAAAATTTCACAAGTCTATGAAAAATCCAAGTGATTTTTTCTAAGTGTTTAAAACTTGAAAATTCGCACGAAGTTATTTTTTTCTTGGTAATAACGCTCACTTTTGCTTGGCAAGTATAAAAAAGGCAACGTACTCACGATTTTCGGCACTATCACTCACTTCCTTACGACCAAAGTCGTCTGCAGCTTGCTTGATGCTGTTGATACTCCAGACCCCTGCCTCCGTACGTCCCGCCGCCACCGCTGCTGGCTCCGGTATTGCTATCTCCTCTGACTCTTACTCGTACCGTCACCACCGTCTCCAATCAGCGGGAGTATGGGGCTGATGCTCCTCCGTCCACGTAGGAGGACACACCTGATTTGACTGGAACCGCTTCCGCTTCGCTTCGCTGAATCCGGCTTCGAAGGACCAAAATGGAGAACTGTTGGATCACTGTTTATTCTATAAGTATTTAATTCTGTATCAATTCTGTTTTTATTCTCGTCGACAAGATTGTTTTCCAGACACCTAACCAAATCGCGGAGAATCTCATTTGCGACTTATAAGATAGTGACGTAATTGACCAACACCATCTGTAGGTTTTTAACAGTATTAATACTGCTCAACGCGGGACCGGTATACATCCTTGGTCAATAGATGTCACTAAACAAAAACTAAAAAGTTCGGTTAAACAGACAGTACAAAAGAACGGAAAACACCACGAAATATTTGCGTATCTTTTTCTATTTCTCTGACAAATCCATCCTAAGGGCAGGTTTTCTGTAAAAAATCGCTTCTGGCGAAAAGGCCACCCATTGTGATACCCTATTAATTTTTAGTTCCTATTGTAATTTATCTTATTTCGAATGGAATATATTTATATAAACGTGCGTTATCGGATTTACAACCCTCAGCTCAGTGCTCAAAGTTGATAATCCAACGATGTCGTTTTTATTTCGACATTCATTTTTGTGGTATCTGATATTAGAGAAAGGGGGGGGGGGATTCGTTTCATCTCACGTGATACTCATTTAATGTTTATTTAAAACAAACTGACAATATGTTGAAATAAACTCCAAATATTTCCAAATTTACTCTGCTGACCGCGACCGTCCAATAAAAGGAACCCATCATTTCTTTCCATTGCCCATCGACACCGCTTACCCGCCTGTGTTTGACGCTTCTGGACGACGCATATAACCCGCTTCGCTGATTGGTCGTTACGTCATCGCGCTCGATTCCCATTGGCCAGCAATTGTTGTCGCGTCACGACGACTTGAAGGAGAGAGCGAGACAACTGCTCGAAGCGACGAAACGGGAGGCGAGGGAAAAGGATAGAAAGCTGCGCCAGAGTGAGAAGGAAAGAGAGGAGAAGGAGAATGGACAGCGTAATGGAGATGTGAGTAATAAGGTATGGTTTGTTCTGTTTTGCTGGAGCTTTACTCATGTCATTGTGATAGTATTCGTGAGTAGTAATAGACTAGTCCATCTGTACCATTTTGGCGATGCAACTCTGACTTTTGACTGTCTATTTTTTTTTTAGGGAAAAATCAAAGGGTAGGAAACTGTCAAATAATTTCTCTAGCTCTGGGTGAAGCGAGAAGGAGTCAGACCTTTACTGACTAAAACCCACCCGTGCTTCTTCAGTCGCCATTTACGTTTCAAGGCCAATGTAACTGTACTGATTTAAAGTTGTAAAAGGAAACTTGGACGGGATTTTTTTGAAAAGCTTACTGTGGTCTTAGAACGCAAAAGGCAACTGAAGGACACAGGTGGAACTTGGTCAGTAGACGCCTGACATCTATTTCGCTCCACCCTCAAGTGGGAGATGATTTCTAGCAAAACACCAAAAAGAAAACTTTGCTAGAGATCTTCAGTTATGATTTCATAGAAAAATTATCGAATCAAATAATTTTATTTGATTTAAAAAAATAATGAATGTGCGCCGCATTCTACTTGCAATCATACAAATTCCAGAACCTTTCGGTCTTAACGCCCGTCTGTTCTGCGAGCAATGTGCCCTGCCCATTGCCACTTTCGCGGATTATATACACCGTTAAATTTTAATCGTTTTAATCCCGTGGAGGGTCGATCCGGTACATGAAACCCTATCGATTTGTAAAGATAAACTTTAAAAAAAAGAGCTAAGTTAATAGTCGGCGTTGCGTATAAACTACCTACAGGTCATTGAACTCGCTCAGCTGATGTTTTTGAATTAATTTCGTACCTACGTGCGTAAATTAATACGAGTTTTGAAAAAAATGTACTTTATTTTTTAAATTTATCTTTACAAATCGATAGTGTTTCATGTACCAGATCGACCCTCCACGGGATTAAAACGATTAAAATTTAGCGGTGTATATAAAAAATAGATAAAAACAACTTGTTTTAGTAATTGCACAAATATTTGTTGCAAGCACTCGATGTGAGAGCTTCTATGTGTCCATCTATATAGGAAAAGTGAATAATTATGCCATTTCGGTTTTGTTCGTAGCCGATGTCGGAGGAAGAGAGACAGACGATGCTGCGGGAGCGAGCGAGGAAGCTTATTGCTGATGCCAGAGCTGGGATTGTTAGGTAAGTGTTTACCCATTTCTATTATCTACATTTATTTCATTTACTGGTTCCATAGTGCTCATCTGTGTGTTACACTCAACGCTCAATCTATGTGATGCGACAATATTGTACAGTGTCATGCATTTTGACCCCTAAAATTTTATAACGGCACGCCATATTTATTTATCTTTTTAAATATCGCAGCATATGCTGAGTTAGGCGCCCTTTTGGCCTTGCATAGATTTTAAAGTTTTCTTTTTTTTATTATTATTAATCCAATTCTACTGTATGTGTGAGGTACGAATAATTTTTTTCCTTTCTTTCTTTCTTCCATAATTATGGCGCTAAGTTCCCTCTTTGAGGAGTGGCTGGAAACACGTCATGGCGTCCTCACCTTCCACATGACGCAGGACCTCAACGGATACGGTCGGTTCGGTGATGAGTCTTCCCCAGTGTATCTGAGGATTAACCTTTCAATCGTGGAAATTACAGACACAATAGAAAGACAGTAGGTGCGCGAACGCCGGCGAAAATTTTATAACGGTACGCCATAATTATGGCGCTAAATTTCCTCTTTGAGGAGTGGCTGGAAACACGTCATGGCATCCTCATCTTCCACATGTGCAGGACCTCACCGGACACGGTCTGTTCGGTGATGAGAGTTCCCCAGTGTATCTGAGGATTAATGTACTGAGTGAAGTTCTATTTTCCGCAGTCCCACATCACCTCTGTCACCGTCGCGCAACTCTCGCGGAGGCACCGTCGAGATCATCAGCAAACAATCCGTCATGGATGAAATCGTTGCAGGTCAGTTACATGCAAGTTAGGACATTCTCAATATGCTCCAAATTTACAAAACCCTCGAAAGTTAGGTCTACAGTCTACGAACGCTTTAGCTTCATTGCGTACTAAAGTAATATTGTTTGCACAGCGGGTGGTGTAGAGCAACTGGACGCGTTGCTTCTCAGAACGGATTCCCTGCCATCCAGTCCTGGCTCCAGGAAGAGTTCTGTTAGTCCTGATAGATCTGGTAAGTTAGCTTTGTTTTCTGTTTATAATTTAGAGGTATGAGGAACAAGGTGTAGAGTTCTGAAAAGGAAGTACCCTCTGACTTTATGGGTTTAGTGTCCGGGCAACTGTCGAATGACGACCATATATTCGCTTTCCGCTAGGTGAGATAGTGGCCAAACACAAGCTTATCAGTAATGAAGATATCCTCAGGAGAATAGAGGTTACCGACATAGCTCGAAGAATTGCGAAATAAGTTGGCAATGGGCAGAGCACATTCAAAGTCAAAATCAAAATATTTTATTTCACATAGGCCTACGTTTTTTAAGTGCACATGCACTTATAAAACGTCAGAAGCTAGTGCACGGTTCCAAATTGGTCGTTTCCTATGGAGAAGAACCGGCAAGAATGGTTAGTCTTTTAAAAAATGTGTTTGTTGTTACAAAATTGATAGTTTATGTAAGAACAGTGTAGACCAGTCAATATTGTACACAAAAAAAGCATAATATGGCTTCCTTAAGAACTGGAATAAGAAAACAAGGAACCGTGATCGTTGGAAGGAGTGGAGGGAGGCCTTTGTTCAGCAGTGGGACAGTGTGGGCCAAAAAAATAAATAATAAAATAATAAAAAAAAAGTAAGTCGTAATAGGAAGTAGTCTAAGAGATAGTGGAGTATAAAGTGTTCTCACATTCACATTACAAAGAGGAGCACGCAGAACAGTTGGTCGATGGGGCGAAAGGTTCTGGAAGTCTTACACAAGGTGGAGAAGTGGTGGGAATTAGATGGATATGAGAGGTACACGACCGGCTGATATGGTGACGCTAGGTGAGGCCCGTGTCCAACAGGACGGGCGTCTTTCGGCTGAAACAATGATGCCATCAATAATAATAAAAAAAAGTTTTTGAGAAATCCGCAGTCGTTTTTATAAATTTTATTTTTGGCACCGTATTAATGATATTATTTTCCTATCAACAGAAGACCGGCACAGTGAGGACACAAAGTCGGTGAAGTCCCTCACGCTGAGTCTCGGGCGGCGATCTCCTTTGCACTCTTTCTCTGCGCTCGTCGACAAACTGTCGCCGGACAACGACAACGTTCCCGAGGAGGTGGGTGTTTTATTTACAGTTAGGTGTCAAGGAAACAGTGCAGAATGCTCGACTGACGTAACGGCGAGGCGGCGCAAGAATATTTCGAGCATAGTCAGTCTATACATGCATTCTATGGGTCAACTAATCGCAGAGGACTTAAAAATTCAAAGTGAACATGGCTTAAATAAATTAATCAATATTTCGCAAAGAAAATGGATTTAAATGTCAGCGGGGCTCTATCCGGGCGCAGCTGGTCGGAATTAAATGTACAGATACTCGTACTGCCGCCTAGACGGGTACGAGTGTAGTATCCATTTAATCCAAATCCTCAGCAGATAACTCGACACCGTCCACTTTTGTAACATATCTTTTAGAATGTAATCGCGAAATACTGTCCCTTAAGACACAGGATAACCTAGTTTAAGGGACAGAGTTTAATTTATTGTGTACAGATTTCTGGAGCATCTAAAGGTTTTGTAATATTGTCTATTTCTTGTAGGAAAACCTGTCGTAGGTGTAGAAACTTATATCTATATGATATAAGTTTCTGTAAGTTTTGGGAAATAAAGATATTATTATTTCATTTATTTATATTTATACATATTAATTATATTTTTAAATATTTCTTATAAAACGGATATTAAAAAAACAAAACAAAAAAACACATATTATTATTATTATTAAATGTTCAAGGAACTATAAGTTCTAAAGCGAAATTACACATTATATTGGTGTAGCGTGTGCCAGTGATACCTAACCAACGAACAACATTACATTAACAAGCTTTATATTAACTTACTTTGCTCGTAAGTGTGCGGCCTTCCCCGCGGTGAACCGAAGACCTAGTGAGAGTCGCGGGGATCCGATTGATGCAAGACGCACAGGGCCTGGCGTTATGGCGACACTTGGGGGAGGCCTATATGTAACTGTGGACGTTTTTCGGCTGAAATGACTGGCCTGTTGGTCTAGTGGTTAGTCACCCTGACTGCGATGCGGAGATCGTGGGTTCGATTCCCACCCAGGACAAATGTTTGTGCGATAAACACGATCATTTGTTCTGTGTCTGCGTATAATAAAACGTATGTTTTTTTTATTATTATTTTTTTTATTATTGATAGGCTCGCGTTTGACCACTATCTCACCTGATGGTAAGCAATGATGTGGCCGACGATGGAGCACGCTTGCCTAGAAGAAACCTATTCACTCTCGACTTAAAGACCCCTAGGTTGTAGCTATCATGTATGTATTTAGAAATATACAAGTATGTTTATCAGTTGTCATAACACAAGCTCTGCTTAGCTTGGAACTGAACTGGATGGCGTTATGAATGATGATGATGGACCCATTTTTGAAACATGTGTTTTTTTTTGTCCAGGGTCGAGAAACCGGGTCGTACATACAAAGCGAACTGGAAGCGTTAGAGAAGGAACAGTGTGCCATCGACGAGCGAGCCGCCGCGCTCGAGAAGCAGCTGCGGCGAGTCATGGAGTGTGCCGACAATACTGAGGTATGTCACATTGTAGCGCTGAGGTGGCCACGCCATTTTGTTGACATCGGGGGTACAACATTGATAAATGTTTTTTTTGGATAGGGATATCTATACATCTCTAATCAATACATATAAATAAAATTGGAGTGTCGGTTTGTAATATTGAAATAATCTCTTTTTGCTACATCCATATGAATGTATATGGTACATACATTAAAATATATTTTTTTACTATTTTTGTCTGTCTGTCTGTCCGTTTGTCCCGGCTAATCTTTAAAATGACTGGACCGATTTTGACGGGACTTTTTTTGGCTGGTAGCTGATGTAATAGGGAGTAACTTAGGCTACTTTTATTTTAGAAAAAATAAACTCAAAATCCTGTAGTCCAGGCGAACGAAGTCGCGGCCACAGGTAGTCTTCAAATAAGTTTTCCCACTCTCCCGGAGCGGGAGTAGTGTCAGACTGTTAAGCTAGCCCTTTAGACTGTTAATTAGACCGACGCACAAGTGTAACACGCCTGATTTGTACGTAGAACGACGTCGCGTGGCGTGGATCAAGTGTAGCTCTACTAGTCTAGTTGCCAGATAAAATGTATGGAGACCACCGCGCCCAGATCGGAGTTTATGGCACACATGTGCGCAGTGTAGTTCTAGCTTAACTGGCTTAAATCCGCAGTGTCCCTTCAGTCGCCTTCATTGCGAGGGCTGCGGTAACTCCTTCGAACAGTCCGCAGCTATGCCAGGCGTCGGCCCTGACTGGCCAGGGCAGGTTTGCTTTGCAGGTGCAATTTAGCTTCACTTTTCTTGGACTGACCGATATTTGATTATTCAAAAGTGCCTGCATATGGTCTATTTGAAATAAATGCTTTGACTTTGACTTTGGCTGACAGCTAGCCTCAGGCTATCTCTATCTCTGGCTAATTATTTTTTATTGATCAATAGACCGAAGGACGAGACGGCGTTGTATTTTGATCGATGGAATTACTTGACCAAACAATTATCCTTTGATGCCTGTCCTTCTAAAGTTAGTTAATAAAGGACAAACTTAGGAAGTAAAATATAAAGTTAGTAACTAAAGGATAAAGTTAGTAAGTAAAGGACACAATTTAGACCGACGCAATGATTCTTTTCCACCTGGCGTCGTGTCGGTGCCAAAAGTTTTAGTTTCCCATCCTTACCTAGTTAAAATAACGTTAAAAGTACGAAAATTACTTCATTTGATACTCCAAATAGACTTTGTTTCATGCGCTTTTGTGAAGTTATAATTAGGAGTCATCCATGTTACAGAAGTGGAAGAAGCTCGTCCTAACCTGTATCCAAGTCCCAGCCCACCCGGTAACCTAATCCCACCATTTCTGTATTGTAGATCCTATCCTAAATTATCCTATAACATTGCTCAGGCCAACAAGGTGGACCGATGACCTGGTCAGGGTCGCGGGAATCCGATGGATGCGTGACGCACAGGACCGGTCGTTGTGGCGACGCTTGGGGGAGGTCTATGTCCAACAGTGGACGCCTTTCGGCTGATATCATGATGATTGCCCAAGAGGTCAGCATTCCACATTCCGAATGGTTCTTGGCAAAGAGTATTGCAGTTATATGGGTCTGTGGAGCTAGGTGTAAAGTCCTCCGTTGAAAAGGGAGGATTCTCTGATTAGACGGGTATTGTATCTGGTCCGGGCGACTGCCCAATAGTGCTTTAATGTTCTAATTTCGTAGAATACTCTGATACAGCGATAAGATGACGTTAGTAATAAGTGGAACTGTTTTTAGTTAAAATTCATACTGGTTAAAGTTGCCTTCCTATTTTTGAAGTGATATTAAAATTGATTAGTAGTACAATAACAAAAGTATGAATATGTGTTTTGGTTTGTATTATAATGTGGTGTTATGTTGTACCAGGAGGAAGACAGGCTGATGTCGCAGTGGTTCAACTTGGTGAACAAGAAGAACGCGCTCCTCAGGAGACAGATGCAGTTGAACATATTGTGAGTACACTGTATATTAACGTGTATAAGTAAGAGATTTTTGACTGGTTAGTGGCATTGACTACTATACCGATTTCGGCCACGCGCCAACTTAACATGCGCGCTCTTTATAAATGTATCTGACTGATGACTAGCCTGTTGGTTTAGTGACCCTGACTGCTATGGTGGAGGTCGTGGGTTCGATTCCCACCCAGGACAAATATTTGTGTGATGGGCACGATCATTTGTTCGGTGTGTGGGTGTAATTTATCTATAACATGTATGTGTGTATTTAGAAATATATAAGTATGTTTATAAGTTGTCTAGTACTCATAACACAAGCTCTGCTTAACTTGGGACTAGATAGTTGTGTGATAGTTGTAAAAAAAGATTTGGTAAAGAGGTGGTTTGTAATATATGTGAGAAAGAGAAGACTATAATACTGTCGTCTCGGCGCATACGCCGCAAGGAGACACCCGTGCTTGGCAGCCTAGCAGTGATCTTCTACGACGGTGGTGACTCTACGTGCGCGCGAAGTCGCCGCTTTGCCCGAATTTATTTAAAACACCATTACAGCGCAAGAGTATGTGCGAAAATATAAAACAAATTGGTTGCATCCGCTTCTCTCGACGCCGCACCGCACCTACGTACAGTTGGACATGTAGGCCACCTTTAATGAGTGTCAATTGTTTGTTCCATTCCCAATTTGTTTTATGTTGAATCAATGATTTACGTAGGTGACCGTTACCACTTACCACCAGAAATGCCGTTATTTCTTAATATAATTCTGTTTTATTTATATCAGAGAACAAGAGGAGGATCTAAGTCGTCGCTGCGAGCTGCTGGCGCGAGAACTGAGGCTGTCGTTAGGCGTCGACGAGTGGCGCAAGACTCCCGGACAGAAGCGCCGGGAGAGGCTGCTGTTACAGGTAACATTATCATCTTATTAACTTTAAAGCGAACCGTGCACTCATTATTAAAAAGCGATCATTTGTTCTGTGTCTGGGTGTAATTTGTCTATAATATGTATGTATTTACAAATATATAAGTATGTTTATCAGTTGTCTAGTACCCACAACACAAGCTCTGCTTAGCTTGAGACTAAACGGCTCTGTGTGATAGTTGTGGAATATTATATTATTATATTATATTATATTATTATTAAAAAGCTAACCAAACCAGACAACCAATTTTAAAGCTAGCATAATGCAACCAATGAGGGTGTTCTAAAATGACGTTCACCAGGTGGCAGCACTGAGGCGTCAGGTCCAGGCACCTGTCAACATGCCTGTGTTAATGTCATTAGTTAGACGTCAACGTCATGTATTGAACCTACGTTTTCAAAGGAAAATACCTGTTGGCTTAGTAGCGCCAACTGATGGTGTTAATTTTCTTGAACATTCTCATTTCAGTAAATTGGTTTCATTCATTAATTAGCTTTAAAATTAACAAATATATTATGTCACTTTCAAAAAAAGTCGACTTCGGTGATTTTTTTTCAAGGTAATCGGTTGTCTTGGTATGGTCATGTGAAGAGGAGGGATGAAGCGTATATTACTAAAAGAGTTCTGAGTATACATGTAGGTGGATGGAGAGGGAGAGGGAGGCCGAAGAGAAGATGGATGGATTGTGTGAGGAGTGAAATGAAAAGGGAGTTAGTGATAGTTTGACGGGTGACTGGACAGAATGGATGAAGAAAACGTGTTGCGCCGACTCCAAGTAATATGGGATAAGGGCAGGAAGAAGAAGAAGCTTCTTAATTAACTAAGATATACAGAGTTATTGGTAAAACACTAACAATTTTGCAGGACGATATTACTAAGATTATAAACCTACCTACCTACCTTTGTTCTATGACTTTTTGCAAAACATAATACATTTTCACGGGCACAAGCGCCAGTAAGATTAGGGTCAATTCACACCGAAAGAGCGGCGAAGGGCAGCGAAGCGCAGCGACCCGTTTACCGTTTATAGAATTCGCCGGAATTCCCGCGGCGCCGCGGGCATCCGTGCGACTCGTTCGTGTTTCTCATGCGATAATAAGTATTATAGAAATGGAAATAAAGTTAAAATTCATATGACACTGAAACTGCGCTCCGCTTCGACGCTCTTTTGGTGTGAGTTGACCCTTATTAAACTCTGGCCAGATAGTCAAGTGACTATACGCCATAAGTATGTATTTATTATTATATTATTGTTTACAGGAACTGTTGTCAGCCGTGAACGAGAGAGATAGATTAGTACAAGAAATGGATGAGCAAGAAAGAGCGTAAGTCTTATTTTGACTTAATATTTTAATAATCGAATAGTAGGTTAGTATCCGTCCGGTTGCTAAATAGTTACTCCATCCCGCCAGATAATGAATAGTAGTTCAATATTCGGCCGGATGTAGACAAAATCGTCAATATACGGCTGGATACGAACAAATTTGTCAATATTCGGTCGGATACAGACAAACTCGGTAATATTCTGCCAGAAACAACAACAACAAGTTTAAATCTTAGTGGTTTTTGTTTGCTATTTAACCTAGATAATTCTGTAATCTTTTGTAAAAAATGAATAATAAATAAATAAATAAAAAGATACAGACAAACTGTAATATCTGGTCAGATAGTGAATAGTGGGTTAAATTTCTTCCAAATATTAGAGTAACCCTTCTTTTCTTTATCCTAGAAAATATTCGAAGGATTGATCCTAATTTTGTTATTAAACTAAATTTCAATTTGTTCAGGTTTTTAAAAATAGAACAAGAAAATTAAACACACTTATAAAACTAGATATACGCGTAATTAAAACCAACTTACAAAATAAAAGTCCTAAAGAACAAAAAAAGCAATCTAAAGTACGGCATTGCTGTTTAGGATTTTTCAATTTTTTTTTTATTCAATTTTTTATTTAATAACAAAAAAAGGTTTTTAAACATAAATATTTCTTATTCCCAACAGAATAGCAGATGACGACGAAATAGAAAGAAACCTATCCCAAGTCGAGATCCAGAGGAAGAACAACTGTATCCTCCAGTGAACACGCTGTACACTTACACAGGATGTTCACAATACTAACAAGTGATTTTATACCGGTGGACTGCTGTTCATGTGTCAATTTTAATGACGTTTGTCGTTTTGACAGTTCGTTTGACGTTTGTGTCAGGCGCCATATTGAATTTCAGTTTTGTGATTTTTAGGCCAGTATTAGGCTTACTGTTCTCGGTCGCGTAGCTTTATAGACGCGTATCCGTCAAGCGTCGCCACACAGTGGGTTCCTACTGAAGGAAAGCGCCGTCGAGGCCGGCGTAGAAAGAGGTGGCGGGTTGACTTTGACGCGTACCGCGAGGACTGGTTAGAGACGGCGCAGGAGAAGAAAGTTTGGAGGGACTTGGGGGAGGGCTTTGCCCAGCAGTGGGACAGTAATGTCTAGTTAAAAAAAAAATCACAAGCGTCATCATTGTCGCTTTGTTGACAGCATCTTAGTTTTACACGCAAGTGTATAATGACGAATACGCGTCTATGAAGCTACGCGGCCGTAACAGTAGGCGTTATTGATTGTTCATATCGCACTTTTGAGTTTTTGCAACACGAGTGTAAGACTGACGATTCATTTTTTTTAACTAAATGCCTAAATTGTCTTATTGTTCTTTAAATATGCGTACTGTCAACCTACGTAATATAATTTAGTATATGGTTTTAATACAAAATGTTGTGATCGGCTCATAAAGTTGTTAAAAAATAAAAGGCACGTTTTGGACATTTGAGAAAAACTCTTAAAATGTAACTTGGGACGAAATTTAAAGAAACAATAAAATCATAATTAGGGGGACAAACCACTAGGTACAGTAAAATGGGGTGAATAGAGACTTAGGGGTGAATAGAGACAAAACTTTATTTCATTAAACCCCAAGCGTACGCCGACGTTCGCGCACCAATTTCCACGATTGAAAGGTTAAGGGGTATTTTCTTGATATTTGAATATTTTTTGCAGCATTTAACTATATCAATTTACTAATGAATTGTTATTCTAAAAAATCGATGCTTTGCTAGAGGCTGATATTATAGTATCAAAGTGAAAAACCAAACCAAAGTTTTGTCTCTATTCACCCCGTTTTACGGTAGTCAAAATACAAATGTCATAACAAGACTTTATCAATCTTAAATAAAAATAATGGGAGCAGTGGACTTACCATGACGTACATAGCTCCTTCTCTTTTACAGTTCAGTTTAGATCGTCAAATGGGTCACGATAATATCTCGTGGTAAGGCCTCTTTGAAATTGCAGATATAACTGAAACAACTTATGGTAATTTGAATTTCACATTTGAGATCCCATAACTTGAAAATTCTTCAGCAAAACGGACTCATAATTTAGTAAAAAACACAGTCCACTAGTAAAAAATCTGACAGTTTAATCTTATTTATTTATTAATTGTAAATGTTTAATTTTTTAATAGACATGCGAATTTTAATCGCACAACACAAACGTTCGTTCCGACGACGATCCTTAGGGTTTACACACGAAACTGCGATGCGATGCAGGGGCTGTATTATGACCTCTTAAAACCATCATGTTTTCGGTGTGAAAAAGAGACGGAGCTATACAGGACGAATAGCACTATCCTTTTCTCATACAGAAAACATGATGGTTTTAAGATGTCATAATACGGCCGCAGGTAACCAGCGACTAGACGCCTCATTCTTGAACTCTCTCAGAAATTAGAAACGTTTATATCAAATAGACCAGTTACAGGCACTTTTGAATAGTCAAATGTCGGTCAGTCCAAGAAAAGTGAAGCTAAATTGCACGTTCCAAAGAGTAGGTCTCTATGGAGAAGAACGTGCAAGAAACTCCATGGATACTCTCTCTTTGCATAGTCTTATCCCATTTCATTTGGGATCGGCTATCCTCGTCATTTTTCGCCAGACATTTCGGTTCTGGGTCGTCGAGTCATTCACTTCGGCTTTCTTTAAGTCATTGCTAATTACAGACATCCAAGTTATAAGGGGTCTACCACGCTTTTTTGGATCAGTATTCATATGTAGGACTTGTCTAGTCATATGTTCTTCAGATCTTCTCATTACGTGACCATACCATCTGAGTCGCGCCTCATTCTTGGACCAGTGCACTAAAATAATTCTGTCAACTAGCCGAGGGCACGGGTGAGCGGGGTACTGTGGTCTGATTGGTCGAGACTATTTGGAAATTATTCTGTAGTGGCCTACATCAGATCTGTAAGTCCGTCCGGTAACTGTCCGGACCAAGCCCAAGTCGTCGACGGCGCGCACTGTTCCCGCGCGCCTCAAGTAGTTGTCAGCAACAGCAGGGACCCAGCCGGGTCGAAGCCTACTGGGGCCAGGATTATCCGAAAGGGCGCTCGAGCCCCGGTATGAAGGCTAGAAGAAACGGGGTGGGTCTTTTAGTCAGTAAGTGGCTGTAAAGTCGTTGGATGCAGGTTTCTGCGATGTGAGTTCGTGCGGAAAAGCATCAGTTCAAATGACTAAACATTATGCGATGTGAATCAATTCGCAAGTTCTTGCGATCCCAGGAGGGTTGAAGCTTACTGGGGCTATGATGTGAAAGAAGCTCCCGGGGCCCTGGCACAATGGCAAAGAAGGAACAGGAGTGCGTTTTTAGTCAGTAAAAGTCTGATACGCCCAAATGCGGGAGATGTCATTTAAATGATCTTGCCACCTAAACAAGAGTTCTTGCGATGCGTCTCGTGAGATTTTTATGATGTGATGTCGCATCGCAGTTTTGTGTTCGTACCCTTAAAACGAATACAACTTCGGGTAAATTATACCTAGTTTTATTTTTATTATTTTGACAGTTAAAACGAGACTTAAAAAAGGTAAGAAATTTGTGAATGATAAAAAAAAATAATGTCAAAATTTCAATTTTACATTTCCAATAAAATAAAAATTAAATTATTAATAATTCTGAAAAGGCTTCATTGGCATAATAATTTTAGTTAATTTGACGAGCTGGTTAGGTTGCGAGCGATTTGCGATTTGTCGTTGCGATTAATCGCAAGAACTGTTATGGGTTTTTTGAAAAGCACTGATTGTTATAATGTTTTTTTTTTTTGGAAAGAAATTAATAAATTTTAATTAGTTATTATGAAGGTTGAAAGTCAAGTTGTGTTTGGTTATATAGAATTTTGAATTTATCTACGATTAATCGCAGTCGGCAATGCGTTCGTGACCTAATAAGAGGATCCAGACAAAGTAAGATTCTATCGCGATAGTACATTTTGATACAAGTGGAGAGGGTTTGTCATTGTGACTTAGGCAGAATTCGCACGAGTTTTGACAAAGTTGTATGGAGCCGAGTGTTGCAGTAACAAATTTACACATGTATCAAACGGCGTTTTTCAATACACTTATGAAGATATAAATAAACGAGTTTCGGGCCGCGCCTAGCCTGATACGATAAATTTAATATAATTATTTTCCGCACTAGTGCGAAAAACAGTGAGTTGCGTGCCTAAAAGCGGTAAAGAGAGCGGGTTTTCGAGTAAGTGTATTGAAAAATACCTTAACTTTTCAACAGTCATTATCGCCGATAAATAGTTGCTTGTTCTAGATCCTCAGGATATGTTTTGGCCTCAGTCGGGCCACGGATAATACTCAAAATATTGTTTCCTATATATTTTTATATCTACGACTACTTTAGCATTTCTCACTGTATAGTTTTTTTTTGGTTCTAAACTACGAAAGATGATTAATCCGATTAACATACGCTGCGATCAGTCGTGGCGCCACTGGCGTAGCTACCAAAGAGATAGGCGGAGTAGTGCCCTGGGGAGCCCAGACTCGGGGGGGGGGGGGGGGGCCAAAACCTCATTAGAAAACCTCTTACTGAACTACCGAGAAATTCACCGACCTTCTAAATCTGAAAAGATTACTACACTACTTTAATCGCGACAGCTCGTTTTACTCAGTAGTCCGATACTCTTCCTCGCTCCACCTAGAGCCGGAGAGGCTATTTGATGATTTCTAATGTAAAAAACGGCCCCGGTTATTTTATTACCCCTGGGTCGTTGGTTACCTAGCTACGCCACAGCGTGTCGCTATGCGCGTTTAGGTAGCAGAACTATTTATCTATTTATATTTGCATAAAAGTAACTTTAATACCAGAACTGGTAATTTCAGTCAACTTAAATAGTTGCGACTAAATATCGCAGCGTATTTCGAGGCTTACGATTAAACGCAAGTTTGGAACCAAACCTTAGAATAGCATTAACATAATTATTGCTTAATTTTATTTTGGTATAGGTTTACCAAAGAATATTTTTTTTTAATACCTAACTACCCCCCTTTTTAGATAGAATGGTGATATTTAAGTACAATTTGCCATAGTCAATGGATTTCTGTAAAGCTATGGGTAAAAGTTTATTTTATATTTTTTTAAGTAGACATTTTTTTGAAGCGATCAATTTTTTTATTAATTTAATGTAAATATAATAGTGTTTTTTTAGTTTAAATAATATTTATTTTGTAAACTCCTATAAAATCTTGCCTTGCATTGTTTTTCAGTATTTTTTTTAATTGGGAAGTGACTCCAAAAATGTTAAAAAGGCTAGACTAAAAGTTGCGATTAATCGCAAATTCCAATATTACATATATCATCATCCCGGCCTTGATTTACTACGGGTCTTTATCCAGGATGTTTTCTTAACTTTTGTCGGACTTGCGACTAGTCGCACTTTAGGGTCGCGCCTAATCGGCCGGTGCTAAATTGAACCACGTGATCAGTCTTCACAATTTGTGCAATTTTTACTAAAAGACGTACGTTTGTCTTATTATTAAATAAATAATGTAAATATTTCACGTTGGATGTTCTAAAGTTCTATTCGGAATCATAAAACAGTTAAATAATTATTTAGAAATCTTTTTCTGTGATTCTTTGTAAAATTTAACTTCCAATGGTAACTTTTAACCGACTGCGTCAAGGAGTCTTTAAAATTTTAATCGATCTCAAACAAGTCAATATTTAAAGACTCATGTATGGTTCTTGATGCATTTTTTTTTTTTGTAATAAATACTATAACTTTCAGAGTATTTCTGCGCAATTTTTTTTCTTTTACTTTAATTAAAATATTAACCTTGTAACAGCTTGCGTCGGATTGGTTCGACGATTGTTTTGGGTACTACTACTACTGGTTACTCCATGTCGTTTAGCTCTTCAATGTCTTCAATGTCACCTATGGGGACAGGAGAGCTGACGAGATGTACTTCACGGAACAGTAATGCAGTGAAAGTAGCTTCAGAAAATGTTTGTTCCAGAACCGGTGTCGCCAAACTCATACATTTACAATTTACTCTTACTGCGAACCCAAAAATATGATTGGCTGAAAACAAAAACAGGGCGTAGACGAAACGCAAAAAAAAAAATGTTATACGAAATGCAACTTTAAAATCAACAAACTATAACTAATAATAATAATAATAATAATAATATTCCACAACTACCACACAACGCCGTCTAGTCCCAAGCTAAGCAGAGCTTGTGTTATGGGTACTAGACAACTGATAAACATACTTAAATATCTCTAAATACATACATATTATAGATAAATTACACCCAGACACAGAACAAATGATTATGCTCATCACACAAACATTTGTCCTGGGTGGGAATCGAACCCACGACCTCTGGCATAGCAGTCAGGGTCACTAACCACTAGACCAACAGGCCTGTCAACTGGTCCGTGATGTACTTCATCGTGGATGTGCGACCCTCGCTGGGTAAACGGAAGTGTTGGTCTGATATATCCGACGTAGACTGTTAAAAGGTTAAAAACCTATATCACAACCATAAGTAATCAAAAAATTATTGTTTGAACTACAGAACTGAAAGTATAAATAAAATAGCACCTAACGGCTATTTTCACAGAATATAACAAACATTGTTAGGTGAGAATTATACTCCATTCCAAATAACATTAGTCATTTAAAAAATATCTTTTGTTACTGTCCGTTCAACCGATTTTGACTTTTATTGCGTTGGTAGCATGATAAATGGCGGCTGCATTAAATGGTATTGTAACCACTTGTTTGCTTTTAATACCATCCTTATCCGTACGAAATAGAAGTCAAAATCGGTAGAACGAACAGTAAAAAAAGGTTGGTTGTAATGATTTATCAAATTGCGAATGGTGTGTAAGTTACGACAAGAACTTTAGAACGTGCAACGAGTAACTCTTAAACGTAAGTTATACGATATTCGCGAACTAAGGCTTCGAGGTAATCAGATGTATGTACACTTACTGCGTAGAAATTACAATTTGTGTAAATTCAGGATCTTATAGTGTGATGTCACCTCGTGTGGGTGGACTGGATTTGTGTGTTGGGGCTTAAGCGATAATGGCTTTTTAATAATAATATTCCGCAATTTTCACACCTTTTAGTCCCAAACTAAATAGACTTCGTGGTATGGGTACATATTATAGATAACATACGCCCAGACATTTGGCTTGGGTGGTAATCGAACCCATAACTACAAGCATAGTAGTCAGAACCACTAGACACACAGGTAGACGGGAGGCGGAGGACCAAGCGTTTGAAGGCGATAAAACACTAGTGAACGAACGGTAATGTGTGTGAAAGCGATTTAAATGTAGTTAAGTGATAAAATATCAGTATTTGATACATACTTAGCGTAAATTGAGTTTTTAACGCATCTTCTTGTTTCTGTACTTAAAAAAATTTGTCATATAATGGAGTATAGAACAGCATGGATAAAATCGGGGTCTAAAGTCACCTACGATTTTTATCGCTAGTTAAAAATTCTTTATATTTATCCAATTCCCAAATACTCTAGTATAAAATTGCCTCCTATACAGGGGGTCCGCTAAGAGATTCGATGTTTATCAATCATCCACATACTTCAATATACAATAAAGAAGTCATACATTTTTAATCTTAATGCAGTATTTTAGGATCTAAATATCACTCAATTGTGAGAAAATCATTCTAACACATGAATCCAGTCCATCACGATATCAAAATCGACGTAACATTATACCGTGGTAGATTATTTGTGTGTTTCTATATTACAATAAGCGGTATACACACATTTGATATGTTATTTATAAAGTTCTACCGTATTTAACAAACAATTATATTTACGAATTATACTAGTTTTGACTTACAGTCTAAAAATAATGTAACTGATGGGACGTCTTGACAATTTGTCTTCTTGACATGTAGTGGACTGTACACTCGTTCTCACTAATGCGGTTGCGAATCGATCCGATATGGTTTGCGAGAATCAAACGCGACGCGGTGATTTTATACTACGTGCGCGTGAAATCGATGCTTCAGCCATCAATAAGTACAACGAGTCGCCGCACCGCATGAGTTCGCGTGACAATATCAAACCAAGTGATCGTGATCGCGACCGCTTCGCTTACCTACGTGCGGCTTCACTTAGTCGCGTTGAATCAGCTCAGTGGGACATCGTGTAACTGGCACTGGGCCTCATCTATGTAATTGAATGCCTTATTTAAAATGCGTTGTTGAATATAGTAAATAGAATAGCACGCTTTTATGTCTCTCCTCAGGCCTACTGTCCACGGACGCGTAGCTTCATAGACGCATCTTCGTTATTATGCGCTCGTGCGTGTGCTTGGTGAGTGCTCATTGTTTATATGTAAGCAGTGAGCAACCACCAGTAAGCAGTGAGTACACCAAGCGTATAATGACAAATACGCGTCTGTGAAGCTACGCGTCTGTGGGCAACATTGACAGTGTTAAATTAAATATGGCTAGCGAATAACACGGGCCCAGTTAGTGACTTGTGTCTTCAATTTGTTTTTTTCTACAAGATTTTTTGTGTTAACAAAAATCGAAGTTTCGGAGTCTTGTTAGTTAATTTTTATATTTTCGGAAAAGGACTTGCCGGATAAATGAAGCATAATCAGCCTAAGACTAAGATTCCATTCTTGGAAGACCGACTCCCTCTTTTCGAGAGAGCCGACTGTGCGGGCTGACTGTGTGTTGTTTCAGCTGACGAAAAATCTATTGTCAATCAGACTGATTTTCTTTTTAATCCACTGAAAATCTGAATATAAACGACTGATACCACTCATGTGATTTTATAACCAAAAACTTGTTTATACTTAGAATAATGTCAAATGTGTGTACTACCCGCTGTCGGCATAGAGTAGCTAGACACGGTAGTCTGCAAGTATGTGTAAGCCACGCCATAATTGTCTGTATTCCTGACGCTACTATTATACATATGGACCGTAATAAAATAAAGTGATATTGTAAAATGGACTTGTTTTATTTGCTATACCTACATAACACTACGTACAATACAAACAAAAAAAAATTATAACTTCATTAAATCGATTTCGACGAATTCAAGAATCAAAACATGTCAGAAGTCAGAAAAAAAAATGCTATTTGCACATTCCAAAGCGTAAATTTCTATGGAAGAAGAACGTGCAAGAAACAACTTGGACACTCAATCATGTTTCTTTATACAAATTCTGGCCCTGACAGCATTCACAGCTTACCTATGAAGTCCTTACAACACACCGCCAGCCAGATTTTTTAATACCTACCTATCTTCAACAGAAGTGTTGGTGTATCTACATATGTATGTAAAGTACGATAAACAAACATAAGATTGATAATAAAGCTTCAGCAGCGTTGCAATCTGATGTAGTTTGGTATTTAACCTTTCGTATGCCGTAATTAGAGACACAATTAAAAAGTTATTGCGTCCCACGTTCCGGCTATACAAAGGGTTAAGTTTGCCTCATCCTTCAAGTGACCAAGTAGGTTTAAAAGATTTCTGCTGCTGCAAATTATAGATGTTAATCATCCTATAGACAATGGGCCTATACTTTGTTTCTTTCACAATGCAAGCTATAGTCATCTGTCAATCGTTAATTTAGCGTGTCCGAATTTTTTTATGGCGTGGAACCATTGGCACTCGTGTCGTTGGTTCGCCATAATCACCATCCTTGGTCTTGTCTAGAGGCTCTTGTGCAATAGGTAACAGACGTACACTGCGCTTGCGAAGGATGACTAGATTGGCGACCATCCATTCCATAGGAATGTCACAATACAACGTCAAGTAGGTACTTAGTAATGCTAATACCACAAAAATAAATCTCCGAAATGGAAATTAAAATCGTCTTTATTGATTATTCGTTGTACAAGCAACTATAATTAATAAACATTGTATAATTAACTTATAACAATTAATAATTTGTTAATAACAAATAAATTGTACTGGAAGAACGTCTCCATAAATATATCTTACTTAGGTACATAATACAAGTGATTATTCACTTCGATTTCACAATCTACAACAAAATTTATGCATTCTTTTAATTTCATAAACGTTGTAGAAACAATGAAAGCTCTTACTGCGTCTGGAATATTATACGTAACATTAATCCTAGGTCACATTATCATCAACCTCTTTATTTTGCCCTTATTCAAATTTATTGGACGTTGGCGCAATACGTTCATCAATTTTTCTTTTTTATTCGTCACCTTAATAGTCAATTGCCCTATGCACGTGACCTGAATTAGAAAATATTCTGCCTAATTTGAAGTTCTCCAAAATGTATTTTATCTGTTGATGCTGCTCTCTATCATAAGAAACAGAATGAGGTTTTATCAATTTGTCCCACTTGGGCGCCAAATATTGAAAAAGTCCCACTTGGGCGCCAATTTTGGAACAATTACTCCCAGTTGGGCGCCAGTAACTTTTCGTTAAGCTCGCGATTAAATACACGCATGTTGTCGGTTCATGGTTTGTGTTGCTTTAAAGCGTCTATTGCTAGTACTTTACTCGACTTATGTATATCTGTATCTCCATAGAATTGTATTTGATATTGTAAGCTACAGTAAGCAAAAGTCACAAAATCATCCGTTGTTTCCACAACGCATACAACTAAAAGTCAAACATCATAGTCGCTTTACCGAAAATCACATCACTAATGGCCAGGCCGATTAACTATACAATTGGAAATTAAACTTAATTACATTCTTTTTGCAGGCACTTTGAACATTTTAACTGGAGACGAAGAAGAACTACAGAAGGCACCAGATAACTGTGGAATAAACTACATTGACCTTTCCTAATATCTCTGCGTGGGTACCCGAAAAACAAACAATAAATTGCTTTTCATTGCTAGATCATTTAAAGGATCACGACACATGTCGATTCAAGACAGCTTTAGTCTTTATTTCCGTTTTTGAAATTAAGAATGTCAACAAATGTAAGAGGGTCAATGACCGTTATTCCTCGTTTATCTGGCGGCTACCTTTGCCTTCTTTAGTGATTAGTTAGCGTAGTTACTCTGTAATTCTCAAAAGATTTTCTATCGTTTCCAGATTATATATTCTCATTCCCATAGTCAGATTTATTTATATTAGATAACTCAAAATAAAATGATCGTTAAATAGCATTATTTGGAAAATTGTCAAAAAACTACACTTTATCGCGTCATTAGCGGTTACTTTGCTAAAAAATCTTGTTAATTGTGATCGCTACGTTAGAATTATCAGTTTGGTCATATACAAAAGTTTCTTAGATTTTAAACTTTACATACAACGACAAGATATAGAGAAAATGTAGGTCGATATAAATATAATGTTTTGACGTTTCTGTAAATGTCACTTCTTGACAAATGTCATGTATAGATAATTATTGAATTTGTACAAGAAAATGTGAATAATTGTAAAATAAATATAACACTTGCAAGTTATCTAGTGTAGTATTTCAAGTATGTTGTCACACTGACGCTGGGAATTAAAAAAATGGGTATTTGGGTTAGTTGGAATAGAAATTGACAATTAAATATTTGATCAGTCACATTTAATGACGAATGAAGGCGAATACAAGATCGATCAATATATTAATAATTAAATCATTCTCTCTATATCTAGTCGCTCAATTTAAGAGTATAATATTAATAATACTAATTATTTATAGAAGCACTTGGGGCCCATAATCATATACATGAACGTTAAATCTATGAGTAAAAGGTAAAAATGACCATGCGGTCGAAAACATCGAAAGGAAGTCGAGTTTTTTCGGAGAAAACCGTTAATTTATAACGATTAAATTTCTGACCAGCAGATAATTTTAAAATGTATACATATATATTTTCTTTCGCTTTTTTTTAAATATATTTTGGAACATATTTCGCATTTAAACTACGTATTTCAAATTTTAAGACAAATTCTATTCATATTTTCAAAATGATGTATCGACTACCCTATTTTATTTACAATTTTTAGAAAGAAAGTTTCATGCGACTTGTTGGCAGTACTGACACTCTTAATGCATAAATAGACAAATATTTCAATTATGAAACTGTTGTGTCCTTTTTACAATTAATTTATTGTGATTTCATTGATATATTTACAGAATGAACTGTAAAAAAGTCAGAACTCAAGTAAGGATTGGTTTTACCACAACTACAGTGCTTTTTAGCCTCCAAAACAGACAGCATTTCAGTTCTGATAAACAGAACTACTATATTCAATGCCTCAAACTCTAAATACGGTTTCAAAAATCATTGGGCTAAAAAACATTTATCATTACGAAATATTTCTTCTCGGTCAGTGAATGTAATAGAGATGATAAAACCAAACTTTACAGATAGAATACTATTCGAATAACAGTTACTTATTAACAAATTCAAGTCGTGATGTGTTACGCCCGAGTGTGGTTGTTGGTGGTGACGGGTGGCGCTGCCTCTGCTTCTGCCAAGGCCGCTTCTTTTTTTAGCTTGCGGTATTTACCTGAAATTGTAATGTTTTAGATTAAATATACGAAAGATTTAACGTAGCCTTTTTTCAGGTGCCTATCTAACCTTTGGTTAGTTTGGAACCAAATCTCAAAATAGTCCCCGGCCACCGTCGGAATTCCGATTCCGATTTCCGGCCACCGGATGACCGTCCGATAATTGTCGGTAACAGTAGGGGCCCAGCTGGGTCGAAGCCTACTGCCTACTAGCCAAGGTCTAGTTCAAGAAGGAACAGGTTGGATTTTTAAGTCAGTAAGAGTGACACTATCTTCGGGTCCGCCCAACAGCCCATCCACCCAAGGGGATGTCATTCGGATGATTTCTACCCACCGAAAAAATAACCAAAATAATTGGAAAAAGCCTAGGCGGGCAATATATTAGAAAAAAAAAATATATATTTTGATTTCGTTACATTCTTCATTAAAACAATTGTTTTTGACCTTCACCTCAAGTAGTTAGTCCCATTTGGGCGCCAGTTTAAAGCAACATTTTAATTGGCGCCCAAATGGGACTAATTGTTTCCTGTAATGTTAACACGGGCGAACAGTTTATTAGAATCATTTTTTTTTCATTTTCGCTGATAAATGTAAGGGTCGTAAAACTAAAGTGACTAATTGTGTTCACGGTCGGCAAGAATAACAGACAAGGTAACCACTTGATCCTTGTTGGGCATCAATTGGTAGTTTGGTACGTGTAGTATAAGGAAATAGTAATATTGTTTAAAATTATCAAATTGAAATAGGAATAAGAAGACAAAATGGTAATAAATAAATTAATTTATATCGGGCTAGAAAACCCATAATAAAATTACAGTTTACCGACTGAAAAAGTTAAAGTTAAACATTTAAAATACTATAAATTAACCCCATGTCAACAACTCAACCTAAGTTTATAAAGTTATCCTATATATACTGTAATAATTAATGCCACTATGGAACCAGTGCAAGAAAAAGAATAAGTTTTAGGAGATTATAAATGCAATAAATAATATTTCATAATATGGCCACTGTAGTAACGCAAGCGGGCCTAAAAGGCAATAACACTTACGCGAAGTCTTGACCATGATGACACCCCACCAGATGGACCAGCCCCAGCCGACCAGACAGAATAGTACTGTGAACAACTGCCCCGCACCCACTAGCAAGTTTATCACGAACGACCCTGGAATAAGCAACAATAATAATAATTTATTTAAAAAGACAACTTTTGGTCCACATTGTATCTTTCTTTCTTCTTCCTGCCCTTATCCCATATTACTTGGGGTCGGCGCAACACGTTTTCTTCTTCCATTCTGTCCTGTCACCCGTCAATTGGTCCATATTGTATGTTGTACACTTACTTCTATGTTATTTCAAAGTTCACAAAATATTTATAGTTTCAATAAGAGTTAAATTTTTAATACTATATTCATCATCATCAGAAAGACTGTAACAGTATTTCTGATGATGGCCAATCTCAATGGAGACTAGCCATCAATGCTGAAGATCTTATAAAGCACATGCGTGTGTATCAACACGGATGTCTTTTTTTCTTTCATTGATTAGCGGGGTTACCATGTTGTTCTAAGTAAGATTGTTTTAATCTTGTTTCAGTGTGGGTAAGAGATGGCGCTATACAGGTTGTCTAGCGCCATCTCGTAGTCCGATGGGACGGCAAATTAAAATTATGAACAGTATTGACGAAGTAATTTTGTGAGCTAATAAAACGTTTGTTTTCTTATAAATTAAGTAAAGACTCGCTTTTCAAGGATTGGCTAGTATACCTAATTGTGTCAGAATGTATTATCATCCATACCATATTGTCGATTTTGATACAATTACCGGCACGGATCTTGAGCGCTGGTTTCAAGTTGCGCAGAAGTCAAATATTCAGTCTCTTTAGTGGTGCGAAGTGAGACGCGGGGGGGTGTCAGTGATTGGCTAGCCACGCCATCGTGTCATAGACGTCACTCCTGATTCGTTCCCTGCGTTAGATTATTGGCTCGACAATGTTTGGAATGCGCAAAGCGATCCCCACTCTGACGCCGAACGCTCAAGATCCGTTCCAGTAATAGTAGTTTTACTAATTTTCTTATTAAGTCACCATTATTCAATAGCCACTGACACTCTCTAGTTACCTGGTATTAGATACACCTTACATAATATTATTTTGACTAACCAGATAAAATTATATCAACAAGAACAGTTAAGTACTCACCTATTCTATATTTAGCTCCGTCGTGGACCCCAAATCTGGGAATGCCGAAGCATAGGCAGAACAGGCCACTCAAAATCGAGCCTGTAAACATAATAATAGCAATATAAGACATAGCCAAAGCAATTAAAGGTAACGATAAAGCGTCTATTAATTTTTGTATTCAATTTTCACCACATTGAATAGCTTAAAAATAGTATTTTGTAACGAAATATACAATTTCTTAATATTTTTTCAAGTTTTATTTCATTCGTAGTCTTTCACCACCCTGGTTCTAAGTAATTTCCTCCACTCGACACAACTTTGAGACAGTTTTAGTCAAATTGACGAAAATAGTTATAGTCTTTCTACTTCACGAGGGTGGTGTTGCATCACGTGTGTGAGATTCATGTGTATATTGTAAAAACCGACTTGGTTAGATAGAACAACTAACAAGGAGTAACGGAAATGTGGTCATATTTCAAATATTGCTTTTGCCCACAGATATGAACAACTTTCTTGTACCTAAGTCATTTAAGTCAAATTCTGCGACCAAAAGCTTGTATTACAAAATTCTTCTGAACGGAGTGAGTGACTGACTAAGTATTCTTACGTAGTAACAAAGTCACGGATGATGAAAAAAAAAAACAATTAGTGTTTTTTTCATTCAAAAGTAACATTACAATATGATAAAGTTTGTAGTCGGTGAAAAAGCGCAACTTACCAAGTCCGGGTATACAAATGTTGCATAGCAGACAGAAGTAGGCGAGCACTATTGGCAGCACAGGGATAGCTCCGCGCATCACGCTCGTGTGCTCAACCAGCGAGGTGTCAAGCTTCTTGCGGGTATCCTGCGGATAACAAACATGGTCACGTTAGATACGGACATAACATTAATGTTTGACTGGCCTGTTGGTCTAGTGGTTAGTGGCCCTGATCGATATGCCGACCATCGTGGGGCCGATTCCCAATCAGGACAAATGTTTGTGTGATGAGCAAGATCATTGGTTCTTTGTCTGGGTATAATTTTTGATATTTAGAAATATATAAGTATGTTTATCAGTTGTCTAGTACTCATAACACAAGCTCTGCTTAGCTTGACGACGTTGTGATAGTTGTGGAATATATTAATGCCTGCGACATATTGCCCACAAAATTATCGATTAGTAAAAATCGTTGAAGAACGGTTGCACACTTCAGTCACGTCAAGACCAACGTCCCAGTCGTTTACATACATAGTGAATATAATTGGTGACATGATGGCAACATAAGTACGTACTACTATTTATGATGGCTCTTCGTCTTTGATTTCCTTCTAATTTCCGTTTTGAGAAATGCTATCTAGCCTTACAAAAGTTAGTCCTACAATATGTACCTACGCCATGTTACCTACAGGCAGGCATTTTATATCAAGCAGTTATTCGTTGGAAATGTTAGACATCTGAAATATTGTTTATTAAGTAAAAGTTTGATGTGGTTATGGAAAATAATTGATGTGGCTCAGAGGGATGTCCTAAATCGGGACTGCGCAAGACCCCAGGAGGAGAATGTCTGGTGCAGGCCCAACAAACTGTAGGCCAAAGTCGCACAAAGTTGGTACTCTGAAACAGTTCGTCGCGCCATCTTGGCGCAACAAACTAAACAGATTTCGCCAGAACTTGCAAGAGGAAGCGTGGGCTCCCGAATGATGGAAGGACTAGAGGGAGCCGTTGCCAAAGAATGGGATAGAACAGGAAAACAATAAAAAGTAAAAGTTTTAGAAAACTCACAAGCATGATCATCTGTGTGGTCTTCAGTTATTATGAATGATCTGACCAAGATTATGCCTGGACTTTAAGAGAGACTAAAATCTCTTGATTTATTTTAGTTACTCATCTGGAGTAGCCGAAAAAGAAACAGCAATCACGTCTCATTCTAAAACTTGTTTTTTTGTTTGACTTGTCTGCACTGTGCTCACACAATAGAAGCAACAAGAAAGTAAGTCATAATATGATTTAGAAGAGTGTCCATGGAGTTTCTTGCATGTTCTTCTGCATAGAGGTTTACGTTTTAGAACGTGTAAATTAGCTTCACTTTTTTTGGACTGACTGACATTTCGTCACCCTCCCGGCTAACTGTCCTAACTGCTAGTTAGTAGCTCTAAGGCACGAAGGTAGTAAGGGTGCTTTTTCCCTTTTTTTGGACTTACGCAAAACAAAATACGCGATTATCTTCTAAACGGTAAACGACATAGATATGACGATTAGAGAGAAATCATTCAAAATAATGTTATGAAAACGTTGATGATATCAGTGCAGATACGCCAGTTTGTGAGATAGGACAGTTAGCGATGATTTGACTATTCAAAAGGGCCTGCAAATGGTCTATTTGAAATAAGGGCTTTTGATTATGATTTAGAAATAGGTATGTGTTTTGCTTATAAACTGAATCACTGAAATACGAATGGTTATATAGCATTTATCACTACAACGCAAGCTGCAAAGACAATGCGACAAAAAATTTCAAAAATCTTTTAAGTTAACCTCCAAATATTTCAGCAAAGGCCAAACTAGACAGTTGAAGAATACATCCCAACGTTTAAAATAACAATATAGTCGTAGGTAAATAGTTAAAATGTCGTGTAGTGACCTCGCTACCTTTCACGGGTTAGATTTAGAGCGTGTGTTAACAGTCTCGTCATGCTGCTGGTGACATGAAACATGACGACGCTGCAGTAGCGTAGCTCACTGACCGTTGTATTTCAATGCCATTTTTTAAATGTATTACACATTTGATATAATATAGGGTTTTAATACAAAACTACTGGGTACACTTTAATGACACAATAAGGCACCCATAGCATAAGCAGCCTTTTAATATTTCCACTGCAGGGATTCACGTCTCCATTCTAGGAGAGGGCTTGGGCTGTAATCCATTATGCGGGCCCAGTGCGGGTTGATGGACATCCATCCATCATCCCACAATGGACCTACCCGCGTGATGCCCCGGCAACCGAACTGGCACCGGCACGTAAAGCCTACATGTTTACTTGCGATGTTTTCCTTCTTAAGACTCAAAATTAAGAAGGAAAACATCGCAAGTAACAGTGGTGATGAAATAAATTATACAAAACAAAGCCTACTGAGGTTTGAACCAACGACGTAGTACTTGTAAGCCGCCACCGTGAAATTGACGTGATATGAATATTACAAAGAAATATTTAATAACTACCTATTTCAGTAATAAATAACCGAGTCTTCAAAAAAAAAAAAAACTTGTCCACTAGGTTTTAAGCTATATAGCTTTTTTTTTAGCTTTTAAGCGATATAAATGCTGTTTGTACGATGTATCTGATGAAAGGTTCCCTTACAAAATCGATATTAAAGTTAATAAATTATAAAAAAATGCGTATAAACAAATTTAATAGAAACTTCACCATTTTTAAGGTAGTTAAAAACCACCATCATTTAACTACCTATGAAAAGAAATGAAAGTTCATTTGTAGTTTCAGAATTGATCAGCAGCTATGAATTATACTAAAATCAAATACCTCAGCGTCTTCTTCAATATCCACATCTTTCTTCATAAAATCCTTGGTAATCATAATTTTGGAGGCTTTCCGCGTTGGCCTTGGCGATGGGTTAGGAGTACCTCTAGGAGATGCATGAATAGATGGTCGGGGTGAGGGAACCGGAGTCACAGTGAGTTTATTACCAGTGGCCATTGTCATTAGAGGGTAGTTAGGATTCTTCGAATAAATTTCTTGCGGTAGGCTGTACAAATAGTTCTGAAGGCGCGGTGTTAGGTAAAGATTCGGCATTTGTCTTAAACTACTTATTTTTGCGTTTACCGTGACGTAGCGGGTTTTGAAACTATACATTGATAAATGATTTTCTAGCACTCATTTTTAAAAAGAAATTGTGGGTTGAATGATCTAAACTGAAACGGGTATAAACTTTTGCAGATATTTGGTTACCAGATGAGCCAACTATGTGAAAATTGAAATAATGATATATTGGCGATATATTGGTTGGGCAAACCAAAAACCTATTATAATATTCCGCAATATGTAACACGAAAGCGTTTCAGTTAACAGTCAAATAGACACTGACATTAAAATGCGCTAATCATACTTTTAATATTGCTATCGATTATTCGTCCCTATTGTTAGACAACCGACCTTGTTTGTACTAACCCATTTCATAAATAGCATCTACGTACTAACTTACTTTTAATTATATATGGCGAATAGATTAAAATCGTACCTAAGAAAAGTCTACACGCGAGGAAATTAAATATATTTTTTAACATATTGTTCTACTGCTTAGCACGCAATAAATATGTGCTTTTTATTATTATTATTAACGAGAGACCTTAAGTATTTGATAAATTATAGAGTCTTAGTTTATTAACAAACATAGTACTGTGTTGGGCGCCAATAACACTGTTGGCGCCCAGCACGGGACCAACATCTTGACTATTGCAGTAATGTTCGAGGCATGTACTTTTAAGCTTATACAGTAGTAGTATATCTTAAACAAGTAGTACGCTGTTATTTTCCACGCCGTAACTTAAATATCAAATCATGTACCATCAAAGAAACTTCCACCTGAAAACTGCTACGTTCATTTTTGCTTTCACTCGAAATGAAAATTTCAAAGGGTTTGGTTTGGCGCCGCGCCGCAGGATAAAAACGATTTTTTTTTAGGTGATCAGGCAGAAATGACCGCGATGGTACATTAAGATATCTTGTAGGATAATATTTAAAACAACTAATTAGTTTTAGTTTTGAATTATGTGTTTCAGTTAGTGTTAGTGATTAATTTCTTATGAAATTGTAATTGACGCAGACTGAAACAACATTCATGAGTGACATCAGTAGAATTTACATACAAAACATTATGCGACAACCTCTTCAAATTACTTCATGATTTCCATGAAACACCTAAAATAATATGGAGAAACATAGTTTTAATGACTGACCAAGTGGACCTTGAGTCATATTTCTGAAGATATGCGTGATCGTCGCGTGACTTGGCGACTACGCGATTATGGCGGAAGGTAAAATATGCTTCGGCGACTTGTTGGGTCTGCGTGACGCGTGTGGGTCATAGAAAGGCTTAGTTTTGAGTCATTTGTATGAATTACAAAGGACTTTGAACTTTCGGACATTGGGGTAAGATGACGTAACAAAATGACCTGTTTTTCTTTATAAAAGTCAGAATACTATAAGCATTAAGCAGCCCGTACCCGTCCATACATCTCCTATTAGGTATCTTTGGGAATAGTAAAACTAAAAATTATCTGAACAGGTAAGGTTAACCTTACTTGTTTTGTCTATAGTTCCCTTCCTACAATGCACATCAATCACTGCTACTCAAGAAGGAACCTAGCCCAAAAACAGAGGACTTAGGGATCAGCTATGATACTAAAGAGCAACAATTATATCTTGTGATTTTAAGTAGGTAAGTATAGGAACTCGATTTCTGCACTTTGTCGGCAGGCGAACAGGTCGGCTTCATTGAAGCGTATATAAAATTATACGGTTGGTAATCACCTACGTGAAGCTTATATACAAAACTATGAACGTCTGTCGATGAAGCGGCAACGACATGACAACACGACGTTCGCGTCCGTGGGCAGTAGGCCTAAAGGCGCCTTCAAATTAGCCGCAAAGTGTCGCGCGACGATAGCGCGGTAGCTAAGACGCCCATTTGGGAACATGGTCCCTAGCCCTACATGTTGCATCAAACTTTGGATTATTTCGTAAGAGTTACCTCAGGAGGCAGCGTCGGCGACATGCTCTTATTCTTAGAGAACATGCTGGTGCGTCTGCTGGAAGACTGCTCGGAGCTGCGGCGACACATGCCGCGCAACCACGTGCACAGCCGGTTGTTGCAGCAACTGATACAGTAATACAAGTTGAGAATAAACAATAAATAATAAAATAAAAATCTTTAATTCTCAGGTATCATAGGCCCATAGGGTGTTAGTATTACCAAACTACGTACTAACATACTATATTAGTACGTAGTTTAACTTAGGCACACATATGTAAGTACAAAAAAAGAATAAAATAAAAACAAAGCATTCGATTTGAGGAAGATTTATCAAGCGGCATGTCTAACAAGTAGCTTCATAAACCTGTCCGTTGTAGGCCCGTCTAACCTTCCAGAAAAGACCATGACTTTCTGAAGAGATATGTTGGTTGTTGCAGTAATTGTAGCTACAACAAAAAATGGGAATGGACTGATAAGTATGCTTTTCCAGGCTGTCCACTCTGTCGAAAGAGACAAAGCGGCGAAAGCTAGAATTACATTACTACATTACGTAGAACGACGTCGCGTGGCGTGGATCTAAAGTAGCTCTACAAGTCTAGTTGCCATATAAAATGCATGGAAACCGTCGCGCCCAGATTGGCGTGCGTGGTACACGTGTGTTCAATATAGTAGAGATTATAAAAGCTCACCTAGTAGGAGGCCTGTCACTCAATATACTGTCCCTTCTCTCAATCTGCCGCTTCTTCCTGCCACAGCAGCCCGTCTCCTCCTCCGGGGCGGGCGACATGGACTCCGCAACGTTGCGCGGCATCGCTCCGGTGTCCGCAACGCGTCGGCGTCGCCCGCAACAACCGCAGAACATGTCGCGAAGGGTACGCTTGGGTTTCGTTTCGTTTTCGTATTCTATCGAGGCCTGGGGACGAGATTTTTGTTATTGATATTTATATATTTATATTATATTACAGGGTTATATATAAAACACTAACAACATCTCAGGGCCTCAAGTCTGCTATTACAATAGTGTCAGAATGGTTTATCATTGATTTCATAATTGTTGATTTTGTCAAATTTTGGTAATCTACTAATATAATGACCTCATTATGACTTTCCGATGGTCTACCACTGACACTCCATTGAAAGAAATGGCACAGAATGGTAATCTCGTGCATAATGATAATTGAATATCTGACGTATGCACTAATCTGCAAAAATTTTGACAGTTCCTTTGATCAAAACAAACCCTACCATTACGACGTCATTGTGCAATCAGTGCTTTTAATAAGCTCGATATTGTCATTCTATCACAATTCTATTACAAGACCATTATTATATTATTATTATGAATTAGCAAAAATTACAATGGGATCGTGTTGGAATGACGAATTTATAAAAATAGCAGACTTAGGCCCCAGGACTATGTTAATAACATCCTATAGAAAAATATTTGTTCGGTGATTTAAAAATTTATCTTATTTTAGTTCATCAGATATTCTTACAAAAATAAAAATCTTTAAATTGAACGTTAAATTTTACGAAAGCTATGCGAAGCAAACGATAGTACAATAGCGGAGAAGAACGGGGATCACGCGACAGGGGTGCTTGATGAGCTTGCGTCGCGTCATACCGTATTATTACCTACGCCTATGACGCGACACTATCACCGAGTCGTTAATCTAAGACTCGGTGATAATTTTTCTTTCTATCCTTTATCTTGCAAAAATACACGGTCCTTTTGAATTAGACCACAAGAGCGATATAGCAGCTAAAAGCTACTTTACAATATAATTAAAAGAATAGTACACGCAACTAAACAAAGAAAAATATTATTTGTTTACATTGTGCATAATTAAGAAATCTGAATTAGACTGACAGTTCAAGGAAAAGTGCCATTAGAATATAATTTTATTTGAAATATTACTTAAATTCTGTAGTCTGTCTTCTTTGTTTCTTTTTAAAGTAAAAGTAACGATTTTTTTTAATTATTGATAGGTTCGCTATCGACCACCATCTCACCTGATGGTAAGCGACGAGGCACACTAGTTTATTAGGTGCCTCTTCACTCTAGCATTGAAGACACCTACATTAAAAACGAACGAGAAGACTGTAGCAGGCAAATTGTTCCAGTTAAGCTTCATTAGTCAAGAAACATTCTATTACATAGAAAAATATTATCTAAAATCGTACTCACTTTACCAGCGGCTCTTTCCATATCCCTAATCTCCTGTTCAGCCTTTTCCTCGACAACCTGCTTTTTACAACAATTCAATTTACTCATCATGCTCTTTCCTTCTTTCATTTCTTCTTCCTTTTTAACTCTATCTTTATCTTTCTCTCCATCTTCTTCTGATTCTTCTCCTTTTGTACAGCAAGCGCAGCATTTTGTCTTGCATTTCTTCATCAGCCTCTGGCAGAAGTTCGGTTCTTTCGCCTTATCTTCTGATGATTCCGTTGGTTCTGATGTTTCTCTTGGTGTGTCTGTTGGAGGGGTCTCTTTCGCTTCTTTCTTGGTCCTCGCTGGAGGCTTAGGGGTTGTGCTTGTGCTTTGTGGGAACCTGGGAATTGAAGATTGTTTATTAGCTTTGGGTATTATTATTTTTTTTGGTATTTTTTTAATTACCTCTATATCACATGTTATTTTGAGATAATATTTGGGTTGGCTATCAGCCTTGCTATATCGATTGGTCCCTTGGTTTGTAAAGACTAAGGGTGAGTTGCACCATTTAACTATAACGATAATCAAACTCTAACAAGCCGTGAAACCGCCGCCTATTGGTCAATTCGACGATTTGACAACTGTTAACGGCTTTGTTATCGTTATAGTTAACTCACCCTAGGAAGTAAAAAAATTCGGTTGACAGCATTTTTATAGGCACAGTCACCAAGGAATGAGATAACATTGTCACAATTTCTATCTATCTTAACTTCTGTAATTCATGAAATATGGTGTACGATAATTGTTTCTAAATTAGGTACCTAGTTGATAGTTATGTCGGTACTTAGTTTAGAACCATTTGTCGTACACTTATTTCTTGAACAGCAAAAGTTTACATATAGGGTTGTTTGCCAGTGTGGCGACCTCTCTGGAATTAAAATGTAATAAATTTTAAATGACAGAACAAAAGTTGTGGTCTATGATGGTAGTAATACAGTACTGCAAGGTTATTAGTGTTTTACGAATAACCCTGTAGATTAAAAATGTGACAATCTATATTATATTACTGCTCGTGACTGTATTAACTCATTGAATGTCGTAATTAGAGACACAATAGAAAGACAATTGCTTATGTCGAACTGTGTAACTTAAGACATTCGAAAGGGGAAGGGTGAATTGCACCATTTAACTATAACGATAACCAAACTATTGGTCAATTCGACGATTTGACAACTGTTAACGGCTTTGTTATGGTTATAGTTAAATGGTGCAACTCACCCTTAAGATGTCAAACCACCATGTTTGACTGTTAAAAAACAACGAAAATCTATATCTTTTAATGGAGCAAGGACAGAATAAGTCTTATTATGACTTCAATATTTTCATTTACATCAGCGAGCATTCCTTCACTCTTCGTATCGTTCAGCAATGCAAATGCAGCAAAACTTTGCGTACTTATGAAATACTTTGTCGTCGTTCTTAGTATAGAGTTGTAGACCTTGACACTAGATAGTTCCTTTATAAAGCAAATTAGTTTGTTCATAAAGTTTTAGTTCTGGTTTCTATTTCCTTTACTGAAACTAGTCAAATATGCAGCTATTAATTTATATTTTAATTTACAATTCGCTATGAGGTTCTTTCTTATTTAAAGAACACCGCCTTTTTTTAGATGGGAAATCATCTAACGACATCTCGAAGAGTGAAAGGGCAGGTCAGACTTTTACTGACTAAAATACACTAATGTTACTTCATTCCAGGGCCCCGGGGTTATCTTTCGACCCTGCTGAGCCCCTACGGTTTGCTGACATCTTGAGGCGCGCGTGGAACACTATGCGTCGGCGACGACTTGGGCTCGGTCCGGACTGTTATCGGACGGTCGGACGGCGAACAACCTACGGTGACCAAACGGTTGCCAAAACGGATCTTGAGCGCTCGGCGTCAGAGTGGGGATCGCTTTGCGCATTCTATATATTGGCGAGCCAATCGTCTTCGTTGTTAGATACATGCAGCAACACAGGAACGAATTAGGAGTGACGTCTATGACGCGATGGCGCCATGGCGCGGCGGGCCAATCACTGACACTCCCGCCCCCCCGTCTCACTTCGCACCACTAAAGAGACCGAATATTTGACTTCTGCGCAACCGCTCAAGGTCCGTGATGGCAACTGTACCTATTTAGTGTTCGACACGCGGCTCAGCAAAACCGTAGTCGCCCAGCAGGGTCGAAGCCAGCAGGGTTCTCTTCTAAAAGGAAACCCCGGGGTCTTGGAACGCATGGCAAAGAGAGAACATAGCAGTAATTTTAGGTAGTCAGTAAAATTCTGACAAGCCCTTCTTCTCCGCCATAGAGCTGGAGAAGTAATTAGATGATTTCCTGCCTAAAACAAAAAGCTAAATGTGCATTTGGGTTACTACTTCTAGTTCGTATCCCATTATATTTGGTCATAGTGTTTAGTTATAGCTATGTTAGAGTTTACCATTGTATCGACTATGGTATTTACTCTTAGTTGTTAAAAACTTAGTATCGTGATTTAACTCTGGTCAAGCCTATATTAGGCTCAGTTTCTGGAAACAAAAATGTTTACTGTTGTCATTGGATAAACTGCAAATAACAACTGTGAGACGTGTCAAAGTAAAGAAAGTTATCTGATTTTCTGATAATTGCAGTAACTTGCTAAATATTTCTATTCTAAAATGAAGAAATATCAGTTTATTTTTCGATTATAGTTTTTGAAAAAAAAATGACTAAATAACTGCTTTGCTTTGCTTAGCTAATTAACTCTTTGAATGTCGTAATTAGAAACACAATAGAAAGACAATTACCTTATGTCGGACAGTGTAACTTAAGACATTCGAAAGGTTAAGCAAAGATGGCCTTGGTAATGGCTCCGACTGACGAGGAGCAGGTCGGAGGTTCAAACCCAGCCAGGTGCATTACTTTGTGTAATTCATCACCATTGCTCTCAGAACGGTGAAGGAAACCGGCATGTTCTAGAACCAAAAATTTAAAAACATGTGACATTCACCAACCCGCACTGGGCTTGTGTGGTGGATTACGAACCATTCCCTCTTCTAGAGAGGAGGCCTGAGTCCCAGCAGTGGGAACATTAAAAGGCTGATTTATGCTATGTTATGCTATTATTAATTATCAGAAAATTGCAAAATTTCAGTTAACTTTTTTACTTTGCACCCGTCCGTTTATTTCCAGAAACCTGAGATAGTAGTTGTCAGTGCTTTGCCTTAGCCACTTCATGGCTGCAGTGGCTATTGGGCACAAACTCGACGCTTTATCAAACAAAAAGCGCACATTGTGCTAAACAGTGGTTTCTTTCCAGCCCCAAGCCAAGCGTAGCCAAGTTACAACCGTTTTGCTTGCGTCGAACGCCTCGACTTAGTCACGCCCCCTAATCTTCTGTTCTGACCACGTGACTGAGCGTTGAGATGACGTCATTTTCGTGCATTTGAAGTTTTCTATTAGCGTTAACGATTGCAGATTATCAACTTGGCTAGGGGTACAGTCTCCTTGCAGTTCATGCTTGAATGATCGATTTGTTTTTTGTGCTTTACCTTTGCAGCATTGGTAGGCCTGGTATAAGAGGTATAAATCTAGAATTTAGGAAAATAATTACATTAATCAAAATATCTGGATCTAATACCCCAGTCGTCATATGATTAGACAGACTTTTTTACTGTCCGTTCAACCGATTTTGACTTCTATGCCGTAGGCATAAGGATAGCATTAACCTTTCGATCGTGGAAATTACAGACACAATAGAAAGACAATAGGTGCGCGCGTTCGCTTGGGGTTTAATGAATTAATGAATTAAAAGCAAAAAATATGTTAGAATGCCAATTATTTACTGCAGCTCCCATTTATTTTGCTACCAACGCAATAAAAGTCCAAATCGGTGGAACGGACAGCGAAAAAATTTTGTTTTTGTGAATGGAGTATAAAAAAGAATCCAAAAACAGAAAAAGATAAAAATTATTTTTCTTTTCTTACAAAGGAATTCGTTAAATAAATTAATGTTGATAAAAGGGAAGGGGTAAGGGAACATTCATTAAAATAACCCTTCCTGCCCCCATCAGATAGAAATTATAATTTTTCCAACTCTGTTATTACAGTTTTGTCCACCGGAAGTCGAGGCCTTGTTTCATGTGCCTATTTCCGGCGCCCAATGACGGGTAAATACGGCCATGTGCCCACTTGACACATTACTTTAGTAGGAACGTAATATAATGATGTTAACTAGTCTTTATAGAATTAAAACAATCCAAAGAACTTTAATATTAAATTAACCTATGTAAACTATGGTAAACGAACCTAAATTATTAATAAAATACAGTTTTAAAAACTATAGCATATATACATAACCTCCCCTTTTGTGTTAGTTAAAATAAATATCGTTGAATAGATTGAACATAAATCTGCATAAACAAAGTAAAACGCCATTGAATTACGGTCAACGACTAACCTCTTATCAAATAATCTGTCAGAATATTTACCTATTTTCATCACCATACCGCTTCGGCAGTAGTTCATTTGGCAAAATATACACAGTCCTATTATGTATCATTATTAAAACCAGATCAAAACACTAACATTATATAAAAAAAAAAAACAATCAAAATCGACTAATTTTTCGTTACATTGAAGCACTGGTACTTTGTTAAAACCAAAGACGAAACGCCACATATCCAGTTTTACGTCAAAATTTTCGCGCCAAAACGGAACACAGACACTGTTATTGTTTTGAGGCAAAGGCAACAAGATTTACTGCCTCTTCCTTATATTGTTTGTGATCATTTTCGCGCCATGGTCGTGTTTGGCGGGCGGGTGAGGCGAGCAACGTTCGAGGGCGGACTAGGAGCGTGAGCCACTTCTTAAGGGCTGGTTCGGTATCGAATGCCAAGAATTACGTGTTGGCTGTAGCGTGTATAGACGTAATGAGCCTTGGACAGAAAGAATGTTGGAAAGTGGACCTTTGTACAAACGTGGTTCTGTAGTTGACAGTTTTTATTTACGTTTCAAACGATAAATTGTTATTTTTAAACGTAATTGTGTTAATCAAGCTTGCAGTTAGCAGACGAGAGTCACATATTTGGTGCTAAATTCTTGCATTTAGAAATTCAGTCTTTCAAAGAACAACTTAGACAGGTGCAAATAGAACAAAAAAAACGCAGAAACCACTTACCAAAACCTTACAAAACAGGAATCTAAAACACAAATCAAACATTCTATATCTTCTGAATGCACTATGACTCCATCCGAAACACCAACTTATTCCCACAAACAACATAATGAAACTAAACCCTTTCGAACTAAACAAAAATTTAAAAAAAAAACAAATCACTGCATTAAACGTCATTGCATGCCAAATCCAAGATGGCTGCCATCGAATACTGTTCAAATAGAAAAGAGATTTGTATCTCTAATTTACTTACAAATTTTACGACTTTTCTTTTATACTGAAGGAATTATGTCTCAATTTGTTTTTATGGTGCTGTAAGTGTTATGCACTTGTGCTCTGGGTTGTTGACCCCAGGCGAAGGCTGCGGATAGATAGCAGCTTAGCTAGACAGTTGTAGAATAGATTAAATAGGGCTACGCTGTTTTTAACGGTGAGAATGTAAATTATACAGTAGGTAGTTAGGTGGTAGAACAATGAATGAGTGAAGAGTTTTTCTTATACTACTGTAATATTTAGACGCTACTGGCAGTTTGGTTAGTGCAAACTTAAAAAGTTATCCTAAGAGAACTTAATCCCGCTATAAAAAGTATCCTACTTATGTGCTATTCTGAAAAAAATTGAAAAATATAGAATGGAGCTAAGGTTCATTGCGTTGTATACTTTAGTTGATTATAAGTCATAAAAAGCGAGCTTATCTCGCCATCAAATGGTAAAGTTTGGCGAGGAAATTATATACAAAAACAATAAAAACTGTTAGAGAAAAAAAAATCGGAGCGTGGTTTTCCCGCGTGAAAAATTAATTGCATTCCCGTCCGTTTACTCGTTCGAGCAGGAAGAGGTAAGAAATATAATACACACACACACGCTCACTAAGTTTCATCTTTTATAATATTAGTGTGATAAAAAAAGGAGAGACGAAAATCTATCAATAATATGAAACAAAACAGTCAACTTTGCATAGCTTTATTTCAATATCTTGGACGAAAACACAATCGAGAGATCCCTCATCACAACTCAACTCCATTGAACCCCGCATAGTTCCATTTTGCCCCAAGTAAGTAAACAGAGAGAGAGTTTTGGCTTAGTAGTGTGCCAAGTCTATTATTGGAGATCGTACCCTCCCAAAAAGGAGACAATTTTTGAGTCAAAATTGACTCGGACACTGATCAGTGGACTAAAAAATATTTATTCCGTGCGAGAATATATAGAACCTGCGACACGCAACACAACAGCCAATTGTCCAACCACCAAGTCAACCGTGTAGTCTTTTTAGGGTTCCGTAGCCAAATGGCAAAAAACGGAACCCTTATAGATTCGTCATGTCTGTCTGTCTGTCTGTCTGTCTGTCTGTCTGTCTGTCTGTCTGTCTGTCCGTCCGTCCGTATGTCACAGCCACTTTTTTCCGAAACTATAAGAGCTATACTGTTGAAACTTTGTAAGTAGATGTATTCTGTGAACCGCATTAAGATTTTCACACAAAAATAGAAAAAAAGCAATAAATTTTGGGGGTCCCCATACATAGAACTGAAACTCAAAATTTTTTTTTTCATCAAACCCATGCGTGTGTGGTATCTATGGATAGGTCTTCAAAAATGATACTGAGGTTTCTAATATCATTTTTTTCTAAACTGAATAGTTTGCGCGAGAGACACTTCCAAAGTGGTAAAATGTGTGTCCCCCCCCCTCTAACTTCCAAGATAAGAGAATGATAAAACTAAAAAAAATATATGATGTACATTACTATAAAAACTACCAACGAAAATTGGTTTGAACGAAATCCAGTAAGTAGTTTTTTTTTAATGCGTCATAAACCGAAAAAAATACACTATTATTAAAACATCGATCAAAGTTACAACACATTACAAGAACTTTTATATTATGTTACTTGCTGCTACGGAACCCTTCATGGGCGAGTCCGACTCGCACTTGGCCGGTTTTTTTTTATGGGGGGAAAAATCATCCAATGACAACCCCCGCTCTTGGGCGGAGCGGGAGATAGTGTCAGACTCTTACTGACTAAAAGCCACCCGTTCCTTCTAGCCTTCATAACGGGGCTCGAGCTGTTTTTCGACACTAACCCTGGCCCCAGTAGGCTTCGACCCAGCTGGGTCCCTGCTAACCGTGTAGTCTTAGTTAGCACTTGTTCTGTGAATCACGTCAGGTTGTTACTTCTCGTCACCTTGGACGAAACTTCTACCCGTTTTAATGAACAGCGGCCAGTCAACCAAAGCATGAGTCAGTGTTTACTTCGTCACTACTGGACAAGAAGTGACGTCACTCTACCGGCAATAAAGGCGCAAGCACAAGCTAGTAGCTCACTGGCATGCAAGCTAAGTAACTAATTAAAACCGCTGGCATGCAAGTGCAATCTATCTCGTGGGAGGCTTTCCAAAGCTGCATCTGGTACGCGATCACCACTCCAGATTCGGACTCGACTATCTGTTTTGCGAGCAATGTGCCCTGCCCAATGCCTCTTAAGTTTGCCGATTCTTATTTCCGATTTTTATTCGTGCTATATCGGTAACTTTGGGCATTTATTCTGCGGATATCGTCATTCCTAATGCGATCATGCAAGGAAACTTTGAGCATACCCCTTTCCATTGCTCTTTGGGTGACTTTGGCCTTCTAATGAGATCCACGTTTAAGCTAAAATGACTGACTTTTTAGGCATAGGCTCGCGTTCCACTATCTTACCTGATGGTAAGCGATGATGTGGCCGACGATGGAGCACTAAGGGGAAATCTTCAAAAGACGCCCAGACTCACTAAAAGCACGTTGGTGATCATCATCAACACAGAACTGGGTCCCTTCCAATGGGGGGGTCCAATGGGGGGGGGGGACACTGTCCAATTTGTATGATCCAATCGGTTTGATCAAACCAAAATAATTGAAATTCGATTGTGCCGTCAAACATGTTGTCACTCCCATACACGGTCAAATCTGTTTGATCAAACATGTACCGGCATATCCTTGAGGTGATTGTAAAACGGTCTCCCTTGAGTGTGACCGTCTGTGCTACCGTCTTCCCTGGAATCACTCGACGAACGAGCAGAGTCCCCACTCTGAGCGCCCGTAGTTCAAAACGAATGTATACCTACCATCATTATTTACGATAATTACATATGATTTGATCCACAATACATGAGTAAAGAGTTCAATGGACAGTAATATACGCTTAAGTAGCTGCAACAAAAGGGAGATTTTTCCCATAATTTCAATTTTGTTGTGTCAAGTATTGTAAATAATCTCGTGTGGCGATCGTGGGTAAATCATGTTGATGTATTGTGTACTGTACTACTTACGATATCGTTTACTATGTGACTTTCATTGCGTTTACCATCACTCTGACATAAGACATATGTGTATAGGTATCATAGAAATGTAAGGCGATTAGCACATTGCCACGTACCACGCAGCGTAGCGCGTGAAGCTGAGCTGAACTAGTACTGCGATCCCACCTAATGGTAAGCAGTGATGCAATCGTTGATGGTGAGGCGCACTAGTTTATTAAGAGCTTATTCACTCTCGCCTTGAAGACACCTGAATTATAATCGGACGGGAAGAACGCAGCAGGCAAATTGTTCCAGTCCTATTTACGCGAAATAACGAAGCGAAATGCTTATTCCGGACCGTAGAGGTTTCAACAACGTAAGGGTGGATACTCGCCGTACGTCGGTCGGTTTGTCCGATGGTAGAAATGAGATGGCGGAATCAAGTCATGCAATTCCTGCGCACGCTCTCCAAAATGAAACCTGTAAAACACCGAAAGGCTGGCAACTCTACGCCTGTGCTCAACGCTTTGAAGATTGGACTTAACCAAATCTGGGTCCCAAAAATCAGCCTCTTCTCACGCCTTTCCATCGAGTCCAAAGCTGCCAGGTGGTACTTTGCAGCACCAGCCCCTATGTGGCTGCAGTACTCCACACACGATCGGACCTGTGCTTTTGATCAGACATGCAGCGTGATGCGTAGCTGTGTGGTAATTGCTTTACACTATACCTTTGTGATTTCTTGTGTCGGATAATTCAGTCTAGATCTTGCATCTTCAAAGATCGTATTAAGACATTTCCACACTAATATTCTAAAGAGAAAATATTAGTATTTTTGTTTGCAATTAATAAACTCAAAAATTACTTGATCGATTTAAAAAATTCTTTCATCAGTAGAATGCTTCGTTAGCACATTGTAAAGTGAAAAGAGCCTATCTTACTAAATAGGCTAGGTTTCTATTTACGCACGGACGAAGCCGTTTGCAGAAACAGGTATTTCTAGCCAGCTATAAAAATACTAGCAAAATGATGTAACTAACACAATTGCTTAGGAGTATTCGATCTGAGGTTTGAATCTATTTACCTAATCTCAAAATTTCTCAACATAAATTGAATAAAAAACACCTTTTTAATCCTGAATTAGTATTTGAGAGTTGGTTTTTAATTAATTGCTCCTCTCTGAAGAACGTGAAGACCCCAGCCTGTGCTAACTTTCTCGGACCTTTACCATTGTCAGCCATTTCTGGCCAGCCACTTTAATTACCTTATCGACGCATATTAATTCAGGTCTTCCTTGCTTGCGTTTGCCCATCGGGCCTGTCCACTTTATTATTTGCTGGGACAAAATCCAACCCTCCTCCAATACAATATATCATAATCTTAGTCCTTTTTACAATATGACCCATTTTCTTTTTATGTTCAAAATTGAGAAAATCTGTAGGTATAGAAAATCTACCTATATGTAGGTAATGTTTCATAAACAATCACGGCCTAACGCAACGGCCGAACGAATTTTGACGAATGGCATAATAATAGACCATGATTTAGATTAGGACATAGGATACTTATTTCAGAAACACTCTACTTACATTCCTGTGGGATAATTTTTGAGTATCACGCGCGAAATGATAGAGGGCAGAGCATATTGCTCGCAGAATAGTGGTTGATGCATAGAAATATAAAAAACAGGGGTGATGGGACCGAAAGGTTCTGGAGTGGCGACTGCGTATCAGAAGACACTATGGGGACTTGGTGAGGATCTCAGGAATTCGACGGATGCGAGATGCAAAAGACTAATCATTGTGACGACTTTTAGAAGAGCTTTTGATGTCATCATCATCATCATGTTCATTTCAGTCGAAAGACGTCCACTGTTGGACATAGGCCTCCTCCAAGCGTCGCCACAATGAGCGGCGCTGTGCGTCTCGCATCCATTGGATTCCTGCAAGCCTTACCAGGTCATCGGTCCACCTTGTAGAAGGCCTTCCAACGCTACGTCTCCCGGTACGTGGTCGCCATTCCAGAACCTTTCGGATCTAACGCTGTTGATGTCTTTCAACTGAAATATTGATGATGTTGAGGCGAGCATAGCAGACAGACGGACATAAACTACTTTTATATAAGGCTCGCAGTTACCTCCTGGATGTTATTAGATAAGACCTGCAATGTTTCACGCCTCGTTTACTGACTAAATTCTATCTATACAATCGCCATTTCCTTCTTCAAATAAATGTTATGTTCAGAGTTATATGAGCAGTGGTGGCTGAGCGGTAACGGCCCCGACTTACGAGTTGTAAGTAGCGGGTTCATACCCAGCCAGGAGCATTACTTTGTGTAATTTATTTCATTACCACTGCTCTCAAAACGGTGAAGGAAAACATCGTGAGGAAACCGGCATGTCCTAGAAACAAAAATTCGAAGATGTGTAACATTCACCAACCCGCACTGGGCCCGCGTGGTGGATTATGACCCATTCTCTCCCATAGAGTGAGCCAGCAGTGGGAACATTGAAAGGCTGATATGTTATTAAATGCAGGTAAACGTCGGCGACGCCTCGAATTCCTTCGTTCTAACTATGTGATTGAGCGTTGAGATGACGTCAGAACAAAGGATTCGGAGGCGTGGCCAACTCGAGGTGATCGATGAAAAAGAATCGAAACGAAACTGTCCTTTCTTTGGCATTGTTCGTCAAGTCGTTGAGCTCCTTTGTAGTCCTAAGTTTGAGCTACACGAATACTGACAAATGCTTGCACTGACTGGACAGGTCCACTTATATCTGTCTGTGTGGTTCTTTCCTCAAAAGACCATCTGAGACACTAATCTGCATGGTTCTCATATGATTTGACCATTACATGTTCTTTACTGTATGGACTTTAAAAGAGACTTTGACCACTGAGTTTGTTTCGATGTTTCTTCTCACGGTAGTCAGCTAGGAAACACCGGCCTCATCTAGTTTAAATTGACTGAAAACAAAATTGACATGTAGAAGTGTTTTTTTTTTTAAACCTATTTGCAAAATAAAGATCATTTATCATTTAAACGAAACCGTCATAACTTGGCTAGGCCTGTAGGCATGTCCTAGAACCAAAAAGTCGAAAGTAAATGTGTCATTTACCAATCCGCACTGGTACCACGTGGTATATTGTGGCACCCATTCCCTCTCCTAGAGAGGAGGCCTGAGTCCCAGCAGTGGGAACATTAAAAGGCTGGTTAAGAATTTTTCCCAATGGAACCTTTTTTATATAAACTTTTTATTTTTGTATATATTTTAAAAAGGAATAAAACCAAATACTTTTTCATTTGTCAATTGCATGGTGTGGTTGTCATTTCTCCTCATCTTCAAGCTCCTCAAATTCCTTGTCTCCGACTCCTCATCACTAACAAGAATAGTATTAATTTTTCTTAGGTAAAAATAATTATGAGAATGCAAGCTAACCTGCAGTACTAGTCAATACTGCAATAATTACTCAAGAGCTTCTAATAAACTAACTTATTCTTCAAAATAACGACGTTTATTAATAGTTTTGATTTCATTGACGAGTTCCCAAAGAAAAGGGTAACGTTATTAATGAACAAAGAAGGTATTGTATAACGTACAATGTGAACAGCTCGAGTTTAATAACAAAACAAAGCTTTAGTTCGGCGTCGTAAGTTGTGCGACTCGCTACACGAATTGTGGAACTTGGTAAACTTACTAAGTTTGTAATTAATTTAGTAATTTTTCGATACACTAACTCGAAAACCCGATCTTATTGGCACCGCTTTTAGGCACGCATTGACGGTTTTTCGCACTAGTGTGGAAAAGAACGAGTGCTCACTATTACATTTTAAATCTTATCAGGCTGGTCGCGTCCACCCTTGTGGCCCTGACTGCTATGCCGGAGGTCATGAATTCAATTCTCACCCAGGACAAATGTTTGTGTAATGCATGATCATTTGTTGGGTGTAATTTATCTATAAATACGTATGTATTTAGAAATATATAAGTATGATTATCAGTTGTCTAGTACCAATAACACAAGCTCTGCTTAGCTTGGGACTAGACGGCGTTGTGTGGTAGTTGTGGAGTATTATTATATTATAAGGCGAAGCCGCTAGCAGAAATTAGTTAGTAACAGATGATTATATACCTTTAGTGCTCTGATTCGTAATCTTCACTAATACAATAAAGATGTAAATTTATTTTTTCGATTTTTGGTAATCTCTGGAATCTGGAATTTTTTTTTCACCAATAGAAAGCTGCTTTATTCTTGAGAGACATAGGCTATATTTTATGTACGCGAAGCTGCGGGCAAAAGCTACTATCCTATAAAATCGAAGTGAAGAACTATATCCAGGCTACAATACGCCCCAACTTTTGTGCCGCGTCACCAACATCAATAGGGCTGCCAAAATTTAATATGGCAGAATTTTACGCAACGGAAATTAAGCTAATATAGGCTAAAGTAATTCTTGGTAATCGAGAACGCGGCAACCTTGGTTGTTGAGCCGTTCGACAGTGTGTGGGTTGATTTAGGTCGAAATAGGAGAGAGATAAGTACAAGTACCAACTTATAAGAGAATTTAAATAAAGTGTTGAGCCGGAAGATAGGGACCGGAACTTTGTAATTAATCAATGTATCCTAGCCGTGTTCGGGCTTATTAGAATTGTCATGAGATGCACTTTGGCTATAAGTGTTTTACTTAATTTAATAAATATATATAGAGAACTGGACTAAGCGTATCCCGTGTGGTTGTCTAGTGAAGATAGACAGCTCCCCTAGCCAAGTTACGACCGATTCATCGATATCATCTCAACGCTCAGTCACGTGGTCAGAACAAAGGAATCAAAGGCGTGGCCGACTCGAGGCGTTCGACGCAAGAGAATCGAAACGAAACGGTCGTAACTTGGCAAGGGGGGTTGAAAAGTGTGAGAGAGACAAAGTGATCAGGTAGTGAAAAAATAAAATAAAATTCTAACAAAAGTAATAATCTAATAAATGTAAGGAAAGGTTTTTTTTTTGTAATTTATATTACATAAAAAGTGCAATTTTATTAGTCACTAACCCTTTTCGTCCCCAAAGATGAAAGGTTGAAAAGAAAGGTATGCTGGAACGTATCAATAGGGATTCAGACAGCTTGGCAAGTGTAATCTTTTTGCCCAACTGTTACTGTCATTTGACCTTCATTTAATTGCAAAGGTTGAGTCTAATATTGTACGAACAGTTCCTACTTACAACAATAGTGTTCCTAACTTCCTACACTGAAACTGACACAGAAATGTCAACTGCAACATTGATTTACCCAAGGTTTAATTACAGTCACTTCATAAACAAGGTGAGTTTTTGATATGTACAAAGTTTCAGGAGATCGTTATAAAACTCGTAAATTATCATATAAAAATAGTATAGGTACCTCGAGAATCACTAATATAGTCGCCTCCTCAATTTTTTTATGCAGATTAAAAACTGCACCTCGTAGAAATCCTACGACCATTTGGTTTTGATTCTCTTGCGTCGAACGCCTTGAGTCTATCACACCTTTGATTCCTTTGTTCTGACGTCATCTCAATGCTCAGTCACGTGAGCCAAGTCAGAACTAAGAAATCGGAGGCGTAGCTAACTAGGGGATTCCAAGGGAAAAGGAAGTGTGGCTATCCTTGGTAAACTTGGCCGCCACAGTGTTGGTAGAAGCGATGGCTATCGGTTTGACATGGAGCGAAGTGAAACGTAAAGCTCAAAACCGGTCGCGGTGGGAGACTACTGTGGAAGCCCTTTGACCCAGCTAGAGACACAGGATCTTAAGTCAAGTCGATTTCTTTGCCACCCCAAAACTTGACCCCGTTCTTTGTCTTAACCCCCAAAAACTTATCTGTCCAAAATAAATAAAAGTAAGTGCAAGCAATACATTTGTGTATCCGCCGGCTGCAGCCCTGGCTGCCGCGTATGCTAATCAGGAGGCGGTCACGCCACGCGGTCGATACCGACTCGTTACCGCATGCTGACCAGCGGGGAACACTGCTGGGCCATGAGACACGCGTGGCTTGATATGATGACTGATATTTTGAACGAGTTGCTTTTGAGAGAAGCGAATCAGTTGTGATTTCGACTGCGATCAAGAGCGAACTACGTGAGTAAGTGATTTTATCTAACGACCTAAGAGATAGTGTAACGGTACACTAGTGTTAATTGCAATTCGGATTATTATCGGGCAACCCGACGTACGACGAGTATCCCTCCTTACTTTTTTAACACCTCTATGGTTCAACGTGATGTGATAATACGTATCTACTTAAAAGCAATAGAACGGTATTGGTTGTTAATTTTATGATAGACTAGCTTTTGTCTGGGGTTTCGCCCGCGTACATGAAATATGGTCTATGTATGTCACTCAGGAATAAAGCTGCTTTCTATCGGTAAAACAATTTTAGCAATCGGACCAGTACTTTCAGAGATCTACAAACAAAAAAACAAACCTTACGTCTTTATAATATTTATTATTAGTGTAGATTTTTTAATTAAGATGTTGAATATACAATAACATTCCAGGGTCTATAAGAGCAATTACTGAAATAAAATTATTTAAAAAGAAACTCCATGAACTGTTAGTAAATAAATGCTATTATTCTATGAAAGACTTCTTCGACGATAAATCACTTTTAAAATACAATCTGCCTGGGTCATGATGCGTTTTGTATACTTAGATACATGATGAAATTTTTTTTTTTTTTTTACTGAAATTTGTAACTGCAACTAATATTTAGAAATGTAATAATATTGCAATGTATTCTAATTAATGTTGACATTCATGTAAATTCACTATTATGTACCTACATTTTATTGTACGCCCTAAGGGTAGGACATAGCTGTTCACTAAATATATAATTATCACCATCTGTATTACCTATGATCCACAATAAAGATGATTTGATTTGATTTGATTTGATTTGAAGTTGGGTATTTTTCAAATTCTACTTTAGCCTAAAAACCAGTCAAACTTTGGTATAAAATAGTGGACTTATGTGGTGTATTACGGCCTATTCAATCTTCTAGAGAGGAGGCTTTAGTCTTAGCAGTGAGAGCATTAAAAGGGTGATTAGATATGCTTAATGCTTAAGCATATTCAATTAAAAAATTAGCCCTAAATTAGTTATTCCTTGTAAATTATCTACTTGTTACATTAATATAGTTAGTATAAAAACCCGACCTCCAAACAAAACGGATACAATCTAGAAGTAAACGATATTAACAGACAAAAACGTATCTATGACAGAGCGTTCAGAGTCTTACAAGCTTAGTTTGTGAAACAACTGCGTTAATTGGCAAAGATTAAGAGCATTGATGTTAATCATGCTCAGAAATAATAACTTCAGTGCACACAAAATTGTGTAAAGTGTAATATTGGTAGAGGAAACTAATTTATCTACTTTGTAAGCCCGTAGTAGATTTTTTACACCACCTGCTCGATAATGTCGTTTTATACGTCATACAAATCTCACTTAAAGCATGTCATTCTATCTCTAGGGAGATAATGCAGTATGACTGATCCCAAGGCAATTATGAGATTTGAATTTGGAACATCAAAAATCGGCAACATCGTGAATTAAAATGTACGTGCATCGAACAAGAAGACACGAAATTCAAACTGGCCATTAACAAAAAAAAAAGAAAATAGAATAAAACGTGCTTATATTTCTTTTTACACCATCTGCTCGATAATGTCGTTTTATACGTCATACAAACCTCACTTAAAGCAAGTCATTATATGCCTAGGGAGATAATGCAGTATGGCCGATCCCTAGGGAATAATAAGATTTGAATTTGGAGCATCAAGAATCGTCAACATTGTGAATTAAAATAATTATAGGCGCATCGAACAAGTTGACTCGAAATTCAAACCAAAGAGTATGTAATCACTATGATTTAAACTGGCCACTAACTTAAAAAAGAAAATAGATAGTCTGTCTAATAAGGCAACCGACTTGAGAATTTTGTATAATATTTAATCAAATATTCGGTTTTCTTCTGTTAGTAAACAATGATCTCTATCTCTTAATCAACCTTGATTATTGAACTCGTGTTGACTACATCAGATTTCATTAAATCCTAATAATTACCCAAGTCGTTTAACTTATTAGACAGATTCTACTGACGACACGGGAGCATTATAGAAAATTGAAACTATAGAATCTTGGAGGAGTGAATTTTGTTTGTTTGATGAACTTGTAAATATAATACTTATATTTCTCTAATGTATGATTTGGTCGACCAAATTGTGTTTTAATTATCTCACAGATGGTGTAAAAAGTAGAGTATGCAACACGGGGATAAAGCTGTCTTTGTCTTGGGCGGCTTAAATTCCTCACTTCACTCAGGTTTCTTTATTAACTCCCTCGCAATGCTCGGGAGTTAATTTTATAATTCCCTCACTATCGTTCGGGATTAAATCAGCAACCTTCGTTTCGTTCGAAATTCAACATGCCGCCCGCGACTTAAAGACACTGCTTTATCCCCTAGTCACATAAACTACTATTATTATATGATTTTTTCGACCAAATTGTATGCAACACGGGGATAAAGCTGTCTTTGTCTTGGGTGGCTTGAATTCTTCACTTCACTTGGGTTTCTTTATTAACTCCCTCGCAATGCTCGGGAGTTAATTATATAGATCTCTTACCAATGTTCGGGATTAAAATCAGCAACCTTCGTTTCGTTCGGAATTCAACATGGCGCCCTCGACTTAAAGACACTGCTTTATCTCCTAGTCACATAATCAACTACTTTATAAAGCCAAAGAAGGAACATGGGAGTGGGTTTTAGCCAGTAAAGGTCTGACACGCCGTCCTGCTCCATCCTAGAGTGAGAGAAGCCATTGAATAATTTCCCACCTCATAAAAAACAGATAGAGGAGTAAATAGCCTTCCGACGTACCTAAATATAATTTATGAAAACATCCTATTGAAAGAATAAGTAAAAGTGTTTGTTGAGACACTTTTTAGTAAAAGGTTTTGGATACCATAGTAATGTCATAGTCCCACTGCTGGGCAGCCTTCTGAGCTACGTCTAAGATCTATGTTTTTCAGCCCAGTATAGTGTTTCGAACGCGATCCGTTAGCTTAACACCTGGACCTCAAGTCTGCTATTACAATAGTGTCAGAATGGTCTATCATTGATGTCATAATTGTCTATTTTGACAAGTTTGGTAATGTACGTATATAATCAAAGCTACTAATACAGGGTGGCCCAGAGAGAAATGCACTTTTGATTTTGCGCGCATTTTTAAACAACAAAATGGTGGCGCGCGGGACTTGTGTCAGTGCAAAGCGCGGACTTTATAATTTTTGTCACCATAGGTTGTTACACTAAAGAGTAGATTATAAAGAGGAAAAGTTTTTTTTTTGTTTGCAAGAGGTAATCTCTGAAAGCCCGATTGCTAAAATTTTTTCACTGATAGAAAGCTGCTTTATTCCTGAGTAAAATAGGTATATTTTATGTACACGGGCGAAGCCGCGGGCAAAAGCTAGTTTGTAATAAATGTTTAAATATTACGTATTTACTTTAGTTGTGAGGAAATTAGAATGAACAGCATTATTGAAGCTTCATTGTTCGTTTTGGAATCAAAAGGATGTAATATTACAGTTCATTGATCGAGAAAACTTTCACTAACGGATATCAAGACAAACAGTATGAAAACATTGTCATATGCGCGTAATATCCGGAGCGCGAATGAATAAGTTGATTGATATGCGCACAGCATAATGCTCAGGGGTTTTATGCGTATACCAATCATTAGGGATAGTAGTGAAAGTATATTGTTGACAATCTCTGAGGGATGAGGCACCTTTCATTTCTTTACGGACATGTATCTCATAGTAAATAGTAATTAGAAAATTGTCAAGACAGTTGTACTGTCTGTGAGAAAAAAGAAACTATACTTAGGCTCTTGCTTCCTATTTTCAAAGAACGACGATGTTTTGCTATTGAGGCAGTGTTGTAGCTATGTAAATATTAAACTGTTCAAATTCATATGCTTTACTGATTTTTGCTATGACTATGATTTGAAGCTATGAGTTTCGAATGGGTACTCTATTTCTTCGAATTTTACGAAATAAACTAATTAGAAATTTAACTGTTATACATTAAGTAATCAATGAAGCTTAGTTGGTCTTAAAGTGTCCACGTTTACGCTCTGTCTTAGGACGCAAACAGCACTTTTGTGTCTTGTATCAGATACAAGCTACTATATGTCAATGAATATTTGATTGTTATAGAACCAGTATGAAATCATCTTCACTCTGCGCATACGTAAACATTTTTGTAGATGTAGTAGATCGACAGAACAAAAAGTTGTCGGGCTACTGCACGTCGGCCAACAATTAGTCGATCTAGTATTTTGTCGACCAAGTGACTGTCGGGATAGCGTTCAGTCAAGATAAACTCCATCGACCAAGTGTGGTACAATCCTACAATAGAGTTATTGAGCAACACGATACTCCTTGGATATACTGTGGACAAAGATATTAAATAATAATATCTCAAAGACTTACCCGCCATTACTTTGAGCAGATTTGTCAGACCCGTTTCCATCCGCCATCTTCTTATGCACAGTGATTTTATCGACACCTGGAGTAGACACATTAGAACTTTGCACTTCCACATCTCCTTCACCTTTCACAAGAGTTTCATTCACTTTCTCAGAAATATTTGCTGCTATGGTTCCACCATTTTTCTTTTTCTCATTCACTACCGTCACTATAGGTTCTATAATATCTTTTTTCACTTCTTCTATCTTCTTCGGGATATCTTTTATAGTATCTTTCTTCTCTGTAATTTCTTTTGGTTGTTCAACCGGAGTTATAATACTGTCGACGATTTTCGTAGCTTCGGATCGTATTTCTTCGGTCATCTTTTCGTTTTGCTTGACAACGTGGTCTTTAACGTCTGATAGTTTCTTTTCTGCTTCATCTTTAACTTTTTTCGCTTCAGATTCTGCTTTCTCTGCTGCTTCTTTTATGGTATTTTTCATTTCTCTAGATTTTGCCGAGGCGGTTAGAATGTTTTCTACAGAAACTTCAGGTTCTTTTAGAATGGCTTCTATCTTTTGTTTTGCTCTTTCAACCTGAGGGTTATTGTATGGTGGTTGTAAAAGTCTTAGTTTCATTTGATCGTCTGTGAATAATGGTTTCATTTCATGGTTATTTTTGTTATGCCTCGGAGGAGGTTTTCTCTCTTCAACCTTCTCTTTTTCTTCTACAACCTCTTTTTCTTTGTTTTCTGTACGTTTTTGTGGTTTAGGCGGAGTTTGTTCCTTTTCATGATTGACTGGTTTTTCTGTTTTTTCTGTGTCTTCTTTACCTACAAGAGATTCTTTTGAACTCAGTCTTTCAAAAATACCTTTTTCTCTAGCCTTTTCAAAAGCAGCTGGTAGTTGGTTAGTAACTGTAGATACTAGTTCTAAAGGTTGAGAAGTTATAGCAGCGGTGGTCATCGAAATAATGTTTTTCTTCGTCATTATAACGAGTTCACCTTTTTCGTTCGTAATTTTATCGTATTGTGTTTGGTTATCTTGTTTCATTACATTGTCTGAATCCGTCATCGAATCTGTGCTTCTCGTACTTTTCACTTTACCTTTATCTTCATCTTTTCCTTTTGGAGTTTTCTTAGGATCCTTCACTGAATCTTTTCGAGCACCAACTTCATTTATTTTGCTCGTTGATTTTGCTTTTTCGTTGATGTCTTTTCTGCTGTTATTTTTCTTAAGTGGTGGTTTTTCTGCTAAATTCTTTGTGCTTGGTGTCCTCACTAGGCTTTTCATACTGTTTGTACGACTTACTGGCTTTTTAGGTTCTTGTTTACTTGTCACTGTGGGTTTCTGAGTAGTCCTTGTACTTGCTGCTCTACTAACCGGTTTTGTAGTACCGTTTGTCATAGGCTTTGTAACCGGTTTGGTTTTACGCTTATCGGGGCTGGGATCTCTGCTAACAGTCCTGCTAGGCTGTCTAGAATTCAATCTAGATGTAGCAGGCGTGTTACCAGCGGTTTTCACTGTTTTTCTTGGCATCGGTGAAGGTTTTAAGCTTGTTCGTGCTGAACTTGGCTTCAAGTCATCTGTGGGACTTTTGTTCGGAGTTCCAACGATAGGAGATAGTCTTTTAGCGTTGATAGTCCTGTTTGAAGGCGGTGGGCCTCCTCTTCCGGGAGAAATCGGAGGTTTGCCTCTTATATGTGCTGGGGATATGTTAAGATGTTGTGTACTTTTGCTGGCTCTCTTGTCATGGACCTGACTCCCAATCCTGATCGTCTCATGAATGCTGCTCGTACTACTGGATATGAACCTTTGATTTTTGTTCAAGTTATTTTCAAAGGGTCTTCTTGACATGGATGATTCTCGTCTTGTGCTTGTGCTAGTTCTAGTTGGAGAAACAGAGTTTTGTCTTTTAGGAATCTTAGAATGTTTTGGCGATCCATTGTTGGATTGAGGTTGGGACTTTGAGACAGATCTTAATCGAGATCTATGCGTAACAGGTTGTCTGATACTATCATCAGGGTTTACAAATTCTTTACTACTAACTGGTATATTCTCGTAATGTATTATCGCGGATGGAGAGTTATCTCGCGATCTTAAATTGATTTTGCTTGGAGAGTTGCTTCTAGAATTGGTCCTTGATCCAACAAGGCTTTTAGACCCCGATTTGGATTTATCTAAGACTCCCATTTCTTTGAGGATAGCTTCTTCTTCTTCTATTCTTTTCCTTTCAGCTTCTGCCTCATGTTTTTCTCTGTTCAGCTCGCTGATTTCTCTAACTTCTTCAATGTTTTCTTTAAGGAAGTTTCTAGGAGAGTGTGGTCTAGGTAGATTGTGTATAGGTAGAGGTAACGTGGCTGTAGAAGCCATATTGTCTATCCTCGATAAAGAGTTAGTTCTTCTTCGTGGAGGAGAGTTTGATCTGGAGTTGGTAGCTGAAGTTCTTGGAGTGTTGTGGCGCGAAGTCTCTTCGCGAAAACCACGACCTGAAGAAAAAATTAAACGTGAAAAAGTGTTTTCACTTGTCGTTCCTTTTTTGTTTTAACTTGCAATGCTTTATTCAAGCGGTATTATTTTTGTTGGATCGCCATCAGTGTGGATATGTTTTTATAATATTATTTCTGGTGGGTGGGATGATCGCGAACGTATTTTATTATAATTTCATAAGAAGGGTGGTAGTAGCGACCATGTACTGGAAGACGCAGCATTGGAAAGCCTCCCACTAGGTGAACCGATGACCTGGTGAAGGTCGAGGGAATCCAATTACTGTGAGCCGCACAGGACCGGTTATTATAATGACACTTGGGGGAGACCTATGTCCAAAAGTAGGTCTTTCGACTGAAATGATTTATTTATTATTTAACCAGAACGATAGAATGCCAATTATGTTATTGTTGCAACGAATAATTTTTTTTATCTATCTATCTATCTAATTACACTGATTACAAAAGGTACAAATTATGTTAAATCTAATTAAAGATAATATAACAGATAATACAACTAAACCTCTTATTCAGTCTTCTCGCAAATCGCACAGACATTCGATCAATATTCTTCCATTCATCAGCGAATAGATCTAGTCTAGGACTGGATTCAAGGAGAGCGTTGAGTGCGATTAGCATTCGCGGAATAGGTGACATACGTCGTGCAACGGTACGGCAGCGCGGCACTACAAATAATTTATGCCGTTTTTTTTTTTTTTTTTTTTTTCGATGGGAAAAATCATCTTATGACAACCCCCGCTCTTGGGCGGAGCGGGAGATAGTGTCAGACTCTTACTGACTAAAAAACCCATCCCGTTCCTTCAAGCCTTCATACCGGGGCTCGAGCGCCCTTTCGGATAACCCTGGCCCCAGTAGGCTTCGACCCGGCTGGGTCCCTGCTGTTGCTGACAACTCCTTGAGGCGCGCGGGAACAGCGCGCGCCGTCGACGACTTGGGCTTGGTCCGGACAGTTACCGGACGGCCGGACAGCGAGCTACCCATTGCACACTGTCCGCAAGCCCGCACCTACGGTGGCTGGAAATCGGGATCGGAATCCCGGCGGCGGCGAGAGCGCCGTTGCCTGATGCGGTCGGCCTCCTCCTTAGCGAGCATTACTGCTTCGCAGAAGTCGGCGACCGCCTGCCACTCCTCCTCGCTCCGGACCATGGCCTCGACCAGGGCCCGGCGCGAGAGGTCTCCGCCGCCGATCACCCCCACTAGGGCACGGCGATGCTCCGCCCAAGCAGGGCACACCGCGATTGTGTGCTCCACCGTGTCCTCCGGGCGTTCCGCACAGTGGCGACACCCGGGCGTCACTTCCGCTTTAATTCGGAACAGGAACCTCCCGAACTTGCCATTTCCGGTGAGGACCTGTGTCATGCGGAAGGTAAGGACGCCGTGAGGTCTTTCCAGCCACGCCTCAAAGAGGGGACTTATCGCCAAAATTGTGGCGTGCCCAGCACTGGGTTGCGATAGTCTTTGACGCCATTTCACCATGAGATCCCGCCGGAGCTCTGTCCGCCATGCCGCGACCTGTCGCGGCAGAGGACTTTCACCCCGGCGTTGCATCTCCACGCGCATGTCGTGCATGTGTGCAAGGACTGTTGCCTCCAGATCCCACGGTGGTAGGCCAGCCAGAAGGCTTGCCGCTTCGCGGGAAATCGTGCGGTATCCCCGCACCATCCGAATTGCCATGACCCTCTGGCAGGCGTTTAGTATGGCCGCCGGTTGCTTTTTCAGCAACGGCGCCCACACCGGCGCCCCATAGAGGGCCATGGACCGAACGATCCCCGCGTAGAGCCTCCGGCAGGAGGCATCTGGACCCCCAAGGTTGGGCAGGAGCCGCTTGAGCGCAGCCCCAGTCCGGTTCAGTTTGGGAGCCAGACGTCGGAAATGCTCCACGAAATTCCACCGGCTGTCGAGGACGAGTCCCAGGTACTTCATCGTCGACCCGACACCGATGTGAACTCCTCCTACCGTTAGTTGGGAACTCATTGGCGGCGCGTTCCGAGAGCGGCGACCGTGAAAGCACATCGCCTCGGACTTGTGCAGCGCCACCTCGAGTCCCAACTCCTGGATCCTATCAACGACTATCGCAACCCCGCGTGTCGCTAGAGCGACCGCCGCCTGGTACGACTCTCCCTGCGCTAGAACCAGCGTGTCGTCTGCGTAGCAGACCACGCTGACCCCGTCAGGGAGGTCGCCCCGCAGCACGTAATCGTACCCGATGTTCCACAAGGGTGGCCCTAGTACCGACCCCTGCGGAACACCGCACGACATCTCCCGACGTTTCCAGTCTCCCTGGTGACCGGGGTAGACAATGTACCTGTCCGACAGGTAGGCCTCGACTACTCGACAGAGGTATTCGGGCACCCGGTGGTACCGGAGTGCCCTCCGGATCGTACTCCAAGGCAGGGAATTGAAAGCGTTGGCAATGTCCAAAGACACTGCCACGACACACCTACCCTGGGACACCGCATCCCCCGTCGTGAGGGCTCGCACGCGCATGATGGCGTCCACCGTCGAGCGCATCCTGCGAAAGCCGAACTGTCCGTCCGAAAGGTCCGGCCCCACCCGTGAAAGGCGCGCGACGAGGCGGCTCGCAATCACTCTTTCAAAGAGCTTGCCCACCTCGTCGAGCAGCACAATGGGCCGGTACGCGGACGGAGAGTCCGCAGGGCGCCCTGGCTTCGCGATGAGGACCAGTTTCCCCGTCTTCCAGCGAAGTGGGAACTGGCCCCTCTCCAAGCATGCGCTGAAGAGCCCTCTCAGTCGAGGCCCGAGAGCCTCCATGGCCAGGACCCAGGCTTTCCCAGGCAAGCCATCGGGTCCTGGGGCGGCGTTCTTGGCACTCAGCCTTTGCACCGCCACTCTCATCTCTACCTCGGTCACCTCTGGAGCATTATCGTCGTCGTCGCTATTGCGGTCCGCGTCAGACACCGCTGGCGGAGGCGGAGCCATGGGCGGGGGGGAGTGTTCCCCTCGCGCAGGGAACAGAGCGCTTACCACACCCTCCACGAGTTGGGGCCGGAGACTCTGAGTCAGCGGGGGAGCCCAGGGGCGCAGTTTCTCCCGTACCAATTTGTACGGCCGCCCCCACGGGTCCGCGTTCAGAGACCCCAGCCACACGTCGCGGGCCTCGAGTTTGGCCCGCTTAATCTCCGCTCGGAGGGTGTGTTTTGCCTCTCTGTAACCTTCGTACAGCTCCGCCTCTCTGGCCTCCGCATCCGCCGGGCGGATGCGGCGCCTGCAGTATCTGGCGTACCGGCGTCGCGCGTGATTGCACGTGTTGCGCAGTGCAGCGATTTCCGGCGACCACCAGTACACCTGGCGCTTAGCACGTCCTGGACGGACTCGGGGCATTGCCGCATCGCAAATTTGCGACATGGCCTCCCGGAACCACTCCGCCTCGACGTCGATATCGACAGGCCTGTCCGGTGCTTGCACCCAGGCCTGTACCGTCGCGGCTTCCAGGAGGAGCTCCCGGTCCATCTGCTTAAGCGCCCACCGCGGACCGCAAGGGCTCTGTCGGACCGGCGTGGCCGAGGTTTCGGCGGAGACGTCCAACCGGATGTACCGGTGGTCGGAGTACGTCTCCACCTCCTCCATAACGCGCCAGTCAACGACACGCGGCGACAGAGCGGGGCTGGCGAACGAAAGGTCCACCACTGATTCACCCCGCCTCCGCACCAACGTGGGGACAGAACCCCGGTTCAGGACGACCAGGCCCAGCTCCAAGGCCCAGTCCTCCACCATCCGACCCCGTGTGTTCGTGCGCCGGGAACCCCAAGCCGTATTCCAGGCGTTGAAGTCCCCGCAAACGACCACGGGGAGGGTACCAAACCCAGCGACGACGGCACTTAGCTCTATAAGGGAGACATGGAGTTCGTCGGGAGTTCTGGTCGGGGACAGGTAGACGCCTACCACTGCAATGTCCCCGACCCGTGCTGCCACGCAACCCCGTCCCCTCGCAACAGCCTCGAGGGGCGGGGTACCGGCGGCGGCCGACGAAATTAGCGTCACCGAGCCGTCTAGGTCCTGAACCCAGCGGGGATGGACGTAGTACGGCTCGGAGACGACGGCGACATTGATCGACCACTGCGCCATGCTCTGGAGCAACAGATCCTGAGCGGGGGCGCAGTGGTTGATGTTCGCCTGGAGGAGACGTAATGGTGTCGTTATTGACATTCCATTACAGTCTCCTCCCGAGCCCCCTGTGAGGGCACCGCTGCGGCGGGAGCGGCGGCGACAGCGGCGGCAGCCAAGACGGTGGCTGCTGCGGTGAGGGTGTCAGGGTGGATGAACCTGACTTTGCCCTTGGCCTTGGCGGGGGGGTCGCAGGACCTGCCCCCAGCCCGGTGGTCGGCCGGCTTGCCTGCAGCCGCACATGCGTAGCAGTGCGGCTTTGCACGGCATTCAACGGCCTTGTGCCCGGGCTGTCCGCACTGGTGGCAGCGGTCACTGCGGTCCTCTGCGGCGCAATAGGCACCCACGTGGTGCCCCACGTGACAGCGGTAGCACCGCAGAGGTCTGGGCTCCAGCAGCTTTACCTGGGCCGAAACCCAGCCCACCAACAGCCTTCGGCCCTCGGCCGTGATGGCCTTGGCCGCCGACACGGGGCAGCTCACCGTGACGGCTCGCATGCCCGTGCCGTCAGCGCGGATGGTGCCCGCCCGGACCTGATCGGACGTGCACCCTCCCGCCTTGACGATGGCGGCCACCACCTCTTCCACCCTGACAGAGTCGTCCAGACCCATTATGCGCATGTCCATGCTTTTGGTGGGTCTGGACACTCGGGCCTCCTCGACGTCCAGGGACGCCCTGATCCTTTCAGCCAGGGCGTCGGCGAGCTCTCCGCTGTCTGCCCCAGGGACCTCCAACATTCGGGCCCCGGTTGCGGTACGCCTCATTCGGAAGCCCCCGGAGGCTCCGAACTCGTCGAGGTGGCCCACCACCGCCTGTTTCGCCTTCGCCATGACTACATCGTAGTTCACGCCCTTCTTTTCCGCATCTGGCTGCAGTGTGATCACTACAGCTGCGGAAGTTGGGGCGCGAAGACGAGCAGCCATGGCCCGCTTCTTGCGCTCCTGTCGCCGCCTGCGCTTTTTGGCCGCCCTTGCCGCCTTACTCGCCTTCTTCTTGGCGCCGACGACCGTCCACTCGGCGCTAGCCGAGGGGTCTTCGGGCGGAGAAGGCGGCAGGCGCGACCTAGTCGCCGCCGCGGCGGGAGGACCCGCCGGTTTGGTGGCAGCCACCACCCTGCTCTTCGGGGGAGGGGCAGGCTTCCCCTGCCGTTGCTGCTGCTTGACCGCCGGGGCCGGCTTTGCAGGCTCTGACGCCGCGGCCACGCGCCTGGCTTGCCCCGTTGGGCCTGCCTTAGATGCTGCAGTCGTCGTGGCCGCGGCGACAGCGGCATACGACGCCGTCTTCTTCTGGCCGGAGGCCGCGAGAGGGGGGCGCAGAACAATGCCCTCCAGGACGGAGAGCTGGCGCTGGATGTGCCCCTGGAACTGCTGCTGCTGCTGCTGCTGTTGCTCCCTGAAGGCAGCCAGCTCTTGCCGCAGCAGAGACACAACCTCGCCTTCCGCCTGGGGCGAGGGCCGGGGTCGGCCCTGCTCCTGCCTGCACCCCTCTTCGGGACGAGAACCCTGGAGAGCGGCCACAGCCTCCTCGAGCCGGCCAAACCTCCCGCTGAGGGTGCGCTCGTAGGGCTCAAAAACGATCCCCAGCGCCTCCTCAATCGAGGTGTTGGCCAGCTCAATAGATCGCTTTTTGGCCACCCTCTCCCTCTTGTTGGCCACGCTCGTGATTGCGGCTGCCACAACCTCCCGAAACTTTGCCAGCGCCTCCACCATCCCTTCTGGCAAGTCCTGAGGGATCTTCGGCACTAAGGCGCTGGCCTGGCGTCCCTTGCTGGCAATCTCGGCGGGGAGCCCTCTTCCTATGCCCGTTTTTCGGGCTGCGCCCCGCCCCGAGGACGAGATTTTCCGGGCAGGTCCCGTCTCGTCGTCGGATGCAGAGCGCAAGGCGCGCATGAACGCCCTCCTTCTGTTGGATGCGGATTCCTCCACTTCCATCAAAAGGAGGGGCTGCCGCATCTCCTCCTCCACCTCCTTCCCGTCTGAAGTGAGTGAAGACGCGGCATCTGAATCCGACGCCGCGCCTTCACTCACCTCTCTAAGGCCAAACCTACGCCCGGCCTCCACCGGCGTCGCGGACGTGCTGGGAACTGGTCCCAGGGACTCCGCGCTACCGAAATGTGAGCCACCCTGGCTCTCTGCGTCCACAGGGGACGGTATAGGGTCCTGAGACCCGAGGCTCCTTCTTCTGGACTGCGCGTCGGACTCCGACCGCGCGTCACTCTCATGTTGGGGTTTTTTAAACATATTATTCATATTTGATCCCACGAGTACAAACTTTATTTACCTGCTCAAATTTAGTGGTTCGCACTAGAGACTAATTTAGCTACCCATTAGTCAAGCTAACAACCTCCCTCACGGTGCGCCGCCGCTTGGAGGTTTGGGGTAATTTTTTATAGAGGTTGTCTTCCTCGCGGCCCGGGCGGTTAAGCCAAGACCCTCGTTCCCATCAAAAGTCAGAAACATGACCTTGGACAATCTTTGGGGCTACGAGACTAACGGTGGCAAAAGGAGGAGCAAGCCTTCCTCCTGCCTGCCCGGCGGCAGTGTGAGTGCACACCGAGCCCGCTCTTACTTCGCCACTGTGCCCTCTGCTATAGCAGAGGGGCACGCGTTGAAGTGTTCCGACAGACAGAACATTCGCAGACGGCCATCGAGGCCCCTTAGGTAGCAATACCCAAGGGGGTCGTTGGCCGCCTCCCAGGGTGCACCGTCCCGCAGACTGGCCTTCGCTCCGGACGTATCCGCAAGCGAACTACAGCCTGCGGGCACTCGTGGAGGTTTTCTGTCGTGGCACCCCTAATTTATGCCGTCTTGCCCGGCAATAGTTATCAGGAACAAACATTTTACACAGCTCCTCATGCAGACTAGGGGAATCGATAATGTTGATGATGGTGATGGTGAAGTAGACGTACCTCGGAAAGGTGAAACCTTGCGAGTCCTGATGTCCACGGGGAGGGAGTGCGGGCTGGTGGGCCGCGACACCGGCGCCTCCGCGAGGATCGCGAACGAAGACTCCTTCTTCCGCTTCGAAGTGGATACCGCGCTGTGGAACACATAAAATTTATTAGAAAGTTGTATCATGCTCATTCTCTATTTAAAAGTAGTAGGTCGCGGGTTCAAACCAAGCCATGCGCATTACTTTGTGTAATTTATCAAAACGCTCTCCCTAGAACTAAAAATTTAAAGACATGTGACAGATAACCCGTACTGGGCACGAGTGGTGGATTAAGGTCCATGCCCTCTCCTAGAAAGATGGGTTGAGTCCCAGCAGTAGGATCATTATAAATGACAAACATTAGCTGTCTAGTAATTTTTGTGAAAAAAATCTATGTACAAAATTTGAAAAACTGTATTATAAAAAATAACAAAGTTATAAGCCAGTGATGGTACTGGTTGGCGACATAAATACATGGTCACCGGGCCATCCGGGTGACTGAGGGGTTGTTTTGCTCCCGAACCCAGCAGTGCACTGGCGCCTAATGCTCGCTATGACCTGCCGTGACCTGTGTTGTATTTAGTGTTGGCGGTATCCAACTTGTGACCTTTTTAAATAATTTTGGAAAAAAATATAACATGGTCTAAGCATTATTGGAATCGGTTCAGTTACTGATTCTAAATAAACTATGTATATTCAAGTTTCGCATAAACTAAAAATAATGTATAATAATATACACGCTTGTAGGTATTCACTGAAGGGTTCAGCAGTGATATACATTTATATATCAATCATTTTAGGAAGCTGCGTTTTTTGCAGGAAAAAGTTTTCTAATGAAAATATTTTTCACTGCAGCACTTGGCTCCATAACACCCTCACCTGCGGCTCAGGTGCAAAAGTGGAGAAACTTTATCGGTTGCAATGACAAAGTTTGTCCACTTGTATCAAAACGTACAAATTTTATGCATATTCCCTATTTGTAAAAGAAAATCATTTTCTGAGGAAAAAAAAAAAACGAAAACTACCTTTTTTCTGAAGTCTACAGTAATATTATAAAGAGGTTTTATATTTTTTTTTTGTTTGTTGGAGGCAATCTCTGAAAGTACTGGTCCGATTGCTGAAATCATTTCACCGATAAAAAAGATGCTTTATTCCTGAGTGACAGGCTATATTTGCGGGTGAAGCCGCAGGCTAAAGCTAGGCTAAAGCTAGTTATTCATATGGTACATTTATATTTCTATGTTAGCTTGAAAGTACATATTGCCAGTTTTAGTATAATTGTTGCAATAAAATCTTCATCTAATGGCAGACACCCACAGAAAGAGGGGGCGTGGCCCATTGTTACAATAAACATTAATAACGAAACACACATTTACATAAGGTACAGAACTCGCTGAAAATCAAGAAAACATTTGTGTAAGTCGACCTTGCGCTTACGTCAACACAACTGGACCGATAATAATGAGGTTCTTGCAATTTTACTTATTTAGGGTTCCGCGCTAAAATAGACAGATATTGAAACCATAGGTCCATTACGTTATCCACTCATCATATTAATATTCTAAAGACGAAAGTTGGTATGAATTATATCACACGACTGTTGTAAAGGCTCACCTATGTATTTAGACTGGCCTGTTGGTCTAGTGGTTAGTGACCCTGTCTGCTATGCCGGAGGTAGTGGGTTCGATTCCCACCCAGGACAAATGTTTTTGTGATGAGCATGATCATTTGTTCTGTCTCACACCCAGACGGGTAGCCACCGTAGGCGCGGGCTTGCGGACAGTGAGCAATGGGTAGCTCGCTGTCCGGCCGTCCGGTAACTGTCCGGACCAAGCCCAAGTCGTCGACGGCGCGCGCTGTTCCCGCGCGCCTTAAGGAGTTGTCAGCAACAGCAGGGACCCAGCCGGGTCGAAGCCTACTGGGGCCAGGGTTATCCGAAAAGGCGCTCGAGCCCCGGTATGAAGGCTTGAAGGAACGGGATGGGTTTTTTAGTCAGTAAGAGTCTGACACTATCTCCCGCTCCGCCCAAGAGGGGGGTTGTCATAAATGATTTTTCCCATCGAAAAAAAAAAAAAAAAAACACCCAGACGGGTGTAATTTATCTATAAATACGTATGTATTTAGAATATATAAGTATGTTTATCAGCTGTCTAGTACTCAAACCACAAGCTCTGCTTAGCTTGGGACTAGACGGCGTTGTGTGATAGTTGTGGAATATTATATTATTGTGAAATATTTTTTATGCCACTTTTTCACGCTTGAACGACTGAACTCATTTGATTGAAATTTGGCACACAGGTATATCATGCTGTCCATAGCACATAGGATACTTTTTATTCCAGGTGAATGATCCCTGTGCGGTAACTAGTCCTTATCCAACCTTAGCTTATTTTCTTCGGCTTCGCACTTGTCACCGATTCCACAGAGACAGAATTGTCATGAACGATGTAAAAGAATTTTTACATTAAAAATGTTATCATCCGGAAACTTTCGTTGCTTTTTTTATGAACAATTTTACAAACGATTTAGAACACCTACTGTAAAATATCCAAAAACTACTTATTTATAAAAAAATAAACTTCTTAACTTTGCTTGGCAAAGATGTTCGGAAAATTCTCTGTCGGAGTCTGTGTTTCCTGATAGCTACAAACTGAGGAATTTTAAATTAAGACTGAACAGTTTACACAGACAGACAGTGCTTCGCTGCTTCAGTAGTAGTTTCTAGACAAACATGTTTCATTATCAACTACTTCGTCGCCTTCCATCAGGTGTGTTAATGGATAAACGCGAACATATCAACAATCCACACTAATCCACACTAATATTATAAATGCGAATGTAACTTTGTCTGTCTGTCTGTCTGTCTTTGCTTCACGCCTAAACTACTGAACCAAATTGTGTGAAATTTGGTACAGACATAGTTTGGAACTTGAGAAAGGACATAGGATAGTTTTTATTACACAAAATAAAATAAAAAATAAAATTTATTCCGGACATACAGCGCCATCTATTGGTCAAGAGTCGGCATCAATTCAGTACTGAAAATTCAAAATACAACTTTTAGTACAAAGAAAATGCATATATTAGGAGTATAGATAATTCTATTAGTACTATATGTCGAGTTGGTGATCGCGCAATGGTGTCGATCGTTACACGAGTTCGGTTCATCTTAAAATCTGCCGGAAGTCACTATTCCACGCGAATGAAGTCGCGGGCAAAAGCTAGTTAAAAATAATAGAAACTACGGAACCCCTTTACGAGCAAATCAAATTACTCCATTCATTTTTTTTTTTGTTACCTGTTAGTGCATCATTTTCGATGATTAAATAGTCGATTGAAGTGAGCATCGTTTGGTTATTACCGAAGTAAACCAGTTAAAGTGTTCGGTTAATTACGTGATTATACGGGTTGCACTCTATCGGCGCTAGGCGTTACAAAATTGTAATTTTTGAATATATTAGTGGCTGCAAAGAGGTGTTGAAGTGTGTTGAAAGGAATTTTTATTTCGGATGTAAATTCAGTTGCAGTGGTTGAAACTGTATATCTGATAAATCTAAAGTGCTACAAACTAAAATTGTAAAGAAATTGGTTAACTTTTTACCCAACTTCAGCAGCCAAAGGAAGGTTTTGGTTTTGAATAAAAATAAAAGCTGCAGTTACACGTTATAGGTACCAACCAAAACACTTTAATAACGTGTCACTAGAGCTTTTCTTTCGTCGGCCGCAAACGACGATGGAGCACAATTGCCTCGTAGTAATCTATTCACTCTTGACTTAAAGACCCCTAGGTTATAGTTATCAGGGGTGCTATTCTCTAAGAAAGCGCAGCGCTGGCACAGCGACGAGTCGTGAGCGCAATACATTGAATTAACAATCCAATGTAAAGGGGCATTGCGTTGTTAATTCAATGTACTGCGCTGACGACTCGTCGCTGTGCTAGCGCTGCGCTTTCTTAGAGAATAGCACCCCTGGAAACACGGACTCCGGCAGAGTACTGCACTCCTTAGCTGTGCGCATAATGATGTGTTCCCAAAACGCTTTGCGCGTATGGGTGCAGTGTTTGAAGCTGTGAATCTGAATAGTCTAAATTGTAAAGAAGTTAATTTATTGTTCTACTATCTTGTGCGCAAAATATCACTTGGGCTTAGATTTCTGGGCGTCTCTACGGATACCTCCACTGTCACACTAATATAATAAAGAGGCAAAGTTTTTTTTTGTTTGTGTGAGACAATCTCTGGAAGTACTGATACGATTATTATTATTTTTTTACCGATGGAAAGTTGCTTTATTTCTGAGTGACATAGGCTATATTTTATGTACGCGGGCGAAGCTGCGGGCAAAAGCTAGTTAAAAATAAACCAAAGATGGTCAGTTTAACTTCGCAAACACGTCTAGGCCCATATTCTAATTTATTTCAAAAATCAAATCATAGTGACGAAAAGAGCGACTTGAAAAGTGACTTTTCAAGTGTTTTTTTTATTTTATTATATTTTTTTTATAATATTTAATTTCTTATTAGCGTCTCGATGACAAAACTATTTTTTTTTCCAAATTAAATTCCTTGGATCCACTAGGCTGACGCTGTCAGGTTCCTACGTGAATTCAAATTCAAATTCAAAGCATTTATTTCAAATAGACCATTTACAGGCACTTTTGAATAGTCAAATGTCGGTCAGTCCAAGAAAAGTGAAGCTAAATTGCACGTTCCAAAGAGTAGGTCTCTATGGAGAAGAACGTGCAAGAAACTCCATGGACACTCTTTTAAATCATATATGTGTTACATATAATGCTTGGTTACATATTACTTGTTGCTTCTATCATGTGAGCACAATGTCGATAGTGAAATAAAAATGTAAAATAATTAAAAGATAGAAACTGAATTAAGCCACTGGCAGCTAAGAGTACCTAACAGCCCTGTTACACATAAGGAAATAGTGTCACATGCCCACGTGACGCAGGATTGAAGGTGGGACATTAAACTTGATATATTAACTTATAAGCAAGAATGTTTTTAAAAGGTAATCTCTAGTGGTTCTGGTCCTAATACGTCTTCTTTTCCGTGCGCTCTAGGACACCGAGTTAAAAACTTTCAGAAGCGATACCATGGCCCCAGTAGGCTTCGACCCTGCTGGACCTCTATGGTTTAGCCGATGTCTCCTTGAGGCGTGCGTGGAATACTACGCGCCGTCGATGACGAGCTACGAATTACTCGCAAGCCCACGCATACGATGGCTGGAAATCGGGGTCGGGATCCCGGCGGCTGGAGTGTGAAGGCCGTCCCCTCGCTCCTCAGCCTCGGCCACCTCCTTCGCTAGCGCTACTGCTTCGCAGAAGGAGGCAACAGCCTGCCGGAGGATCCTTCCTCGCTCCGGACCATCTTTGTCCGATCCTAGCTAGGTTACCCACTGTCACGGTCTATGTGCGTCACAAAGTGGTGCGACATGCGCATATTGTTCTAGTACGCAACTATACTTTCCCCGGATACGCACGGCTTGTTGGTAACGGGTGTGATTGTAAGAGGTCGCGGGAGCGGATCTAACAAGACAAGCAGATGTTATAGGGTTTGTACGACTGCCAAGAAAGTTATATGTTACATGTATTATGTAGCTTCTGGTTGTCCCGCTTTTGGTGGAACGTGAGTTTACGAGTAGTTATGCTTTACGTTCCAAGGCCGTTTTCATTCCACTGCCCAGTTGTTGAAGGTTGGCAACAGCATTTTATTTTGTTATAGAGTTTTATGGACTCGGTGGAAAGGCGTGCGAAGAGGCTGATTGGTGATCCAGATTTGGTTAAGTCCAATCTTCAAAGCCTTGACCACAGGCGTAGGGTGACCAGCCTTTCCGTGTTTTACTGCATTTTGGAGAGTGTGCTCAGGCATTGCATGACTTGATTCTGCCATCTCATTTCTACCATCGGACAAACTGAACGTTGATACTCGCCGTACGTCTGCGAGTATCCACCCTTACGTTGTTGAAACCTCTACGGTCCGGACTAAGCATTTCGCTTTCTTCATTTATACCGCGTACATCAAAGGACTGGAACAATTTGCCTGCTGCGGTCCTTCCCTTCCGATTATAATTTAGGTGTCTTCAAGGCTAGAGTGAATAGGCTCTTAATAAACTAGTGCACCTCACCATCAACTATTGCATCACTGCTTACCATCAGATGGGATCGCAGTCAAGTACTAGTGTATAACAGATAAAAAAAAAACTTTGGCGTGCGATTTGATAGCGTTGCGAGTTATGTTAGGGGTCACTTTGTCCCCTAATGTATGAGATGCTTTAGATTAACGAGTAATTTCATCTCGCTGTTTATTACGCCACAATTGAGCTTATCTCGAGCCCCGGTATGAAGGCTAGAAGGAACGGGGTGGGTCTTTTAGTCAGTAAGAGTCTGACACTATCTCCCGCTCCGCCCAAGGGCGGGGGATGTCAATGCATGACTTTTCCCACCATAAAAAAAAAGCTTATCCTTCTGTAGGTTACTCGCACTTACTTAATCGCTAGCAGCTTATCCCATGTCCCAAACGCTACGCACTATGTGTAAACACAGTGGTAGACTAGGTAATTACACGGTGCGCATGCGGTGATGTGTGTCACGCACTGTGCTCCCTTGAGTAGCACCCACTGCGCTCCGGATCGCGTGGAGTGACAATAAAAATATATGCGTAGGGTACTGATTTGCGTAAGGAGACGTCATTTTCGACTTTCTGACATGACTGGTCTGTTGGTCTAGTGGTCAGTGGCCCTGACTGCTATGCCGGAGCTCGTGAGTTCGATTCCCACCCAGAACAAATGTTTATGTAATTTATCTATATAATGTATGTATTTAGAAATATATGTCAGTCAGTTATCTAGTAGTACAAGCTCTGCTTAGCTTGGGACTGGATGGCGTTGTGTGATAGTTGTGGAATATTTTATATTATTGTTTTTCTAAAACTGTTTACGGTTGCAATAGAGGATATTTTCAAGGTTCAAGACTAGAGATGGCTAGGCATTAATGTCAATGGCGAGTAGATCAATCACCTTCGGTTTGCTGACGACATAGTAGTCCAAGCTGAGACTACGGTGGAGCTCAGCACAATGCTTGGTGAACTTAGTAAAACTTCCGAAAAAGAGAGTCTTAAAATGAACATGATGATGACTGACTTCATGGACAAACTAGACGTCCTATCGATGAAGTTGATATTGATGCTTTGTCATTCCGAATTTGTCAAGTCATGGAGTTTATTAACATGCTACTAAGATATGCTAAGAAAGTCGTCTAGAATAGAATAGAATCAACTTTATTGTACACCAAAACAATGACAAAACTTTTAAAATAACTTACATATGTATATGGGTACGGTCTTATCGCTAACAGCGATATCTACCAGACAACATTACAATGGATTGCAACTTAAAATACTTTTAAGTATTTTAAGACCCTACATTTTATTTAATAATAAAATGTACCTACATTTTATTTAAAAATAAAATGTAGGTACTTATGTAAATGTAGGAATGGGGTGGGTTTTTAGTCAGTAAGAGTCTGACACTATCTCCCGTTCCGCCCAAGAGCAGAGGATGACATTAGATGATTTTCTCACCAAAAAAAAAAATATCTATTTGCAAAATGACAATCATTTATCATGAAGACATCTTTTAGATCTTTCAAAACTCTCTTTAAACATGAATCAATTAACTTTCAGTATCCCAGACCCCTACATCAGCTGCATCTCACAGCTTTCCTCCACCGCAAATTGTCTGCCGACCACAAACTTGCCGGCGTGACAGTACTCCGCGCTGTGGCTACACAATTGATAGTGAAACTTAATGTATGGGGCAACAACGATTTTGGAATAGTTCTTATACGGTCTAACCTAGTTGTGGAAAAGATATTGTGATCTATTATTTTTTTGGTGTAGAAACAGGTTATCAGCGTTTGGTTTCATGCTACTATGAAAAATGATATTTATTTTAGAAATAGGCCAATTTAAAGTAGATGAAGCCTTGAAGATGAAAACTGAAAGGGCCACGTAAGGCCGATGCTTGCGGGAACGTTTGAAATAGTGACTTTGGTCCAAGAATGCAAAGAGCAATTGAAGGATACAGGTAGGTTTTAGTTGGTAAAAGTCTGACTCGCCCTTTCATTTCACCCTAAAGCGGGAGAAGTTATAATATTACATTTTGATACAAGTGGAGCAGCCGAGTGCTGCCTGATAAGCTAATTACAATCAATTGAGACGAGAGCGAGCTCTTGCACTTTTCCGTAGGTACTAATGCGAGATACAGTAAATTGCGTGCTTAGAAGCGGGTTTTCGAGTACTTAAGTGTATAGATTTTTTTTTTAAAGTTCATAAGTATATTAGGTAAGGTTTTTTTGACGCCATATTTTAGTTAGGTAGTTGTAATTAACGTAGGGTAGGGTAGTTTTATTTTACTGTAAGTAATTACAGTCAGTTAACTATTTTTTTTTCTATCCTATAAATAGATAAAGTTCTCTTTGGTAAGGTTAGTTATAGATAACTATAGGTAGGTACAAAAAGTCTTGGTAATTTATCCTTTCATTCACCTAAGTAGATTTTTTTATACTTAGCTAGAAAATGTCCAAAGCTGTAATTATTACGACTTATAATTTGTCTTACGTTAAAACGGCAGTAAGAAACTCTATGGTTATTTTTTTATGACCAGTTCGGTTAGTGACCGGACCATAACATAATAGCCCGTATTAGGAGAGGCCCATGTGGAGCTGGGACTGCGGTCAGCTGTGTAGGTGGCGGCCATTTTTCTTACCAATTTAACTAAAATTAAATAACGTACACCGTTTTATGTTAGAAATAACAAAACGCTTCAATTTGAAGATGCATCTCAAAACTTAAAAAGCATATTTCTGAGTGGAACGACGGTAAGGCCTCATAATAATAATCATCAACATCATCATATCACTCGATAGACGTCCACTGTTGGAACTAGACCTCCCCCAAGCGTCGCCACTATAAACGATCTTGCGCGTCCCGCATCCAAAAGGTTCTAGAATGGCAATCGCGTACCGGAAGGAGACGAAGCGTTGGAAGGCCTCATAATAATAAGTAATAATAAATGAGAGGATAGTGTAGACCGGTCAAATGTACCTACACAAAATCACAATAAAAATAGTAATCTATGAATCCACAGAGTCCACAGTGTTCTCACTTTCACCTCTTTTGTATTGTTTTCAAACGATACGAGTATCTAGTTAAAGAGGCTTTTCACAGATAGACTTTTTTTAATTGATGTAAACTAATGATTAACTGCGATCCCACCTGATGGTAAGTAGTGATACAATCTCTGATGGTGAGGCGCACTGGTTTATTATGAGCCTATTCACTATAGTCTTGAAGACATGTATATGATAATCTGACGGGAGGACTATAGTCTTCAGCAGGCAAATTGTTCCAGTCCTTCTATCCAGGCGAAACGCTTAGTCCGGATCTTAGAAGTTGTAACAATGTAAGGGTGGATAATTGCCGTACGTCGCGTCGGATTGTCCGATGCCGATGGTAGAAAGGAGATGGCGGAATCAAGTCAATTTGCAATTCTCGCACACACTCCTTAAAATACATCCCTACGCTTGTGCTCAAGGCTTTGTAGAGAAAGGCATGCAAGAAGTCTAGTCTGTCTTTTTTTTTTGTTTTTGAAGTCCACTTCTTGCATGCCTTTCCACCGAGTCCAAAGCTGCTAATGGCATTTCACAGCACCAACCCATATGTGGCTGCAGTACTCCACATACGATCAGACCTGTGCTTTGTATAACATCAGAAGCAGTCTCAGTATGAAGTATACAGCCGTAGGCCAAGAACACGCCGAGTTTCCTAGTAGCAACCTTGGCTTGGAGTCAATAATATGGTCATCAATCCATTAACTGACCTCTTCAAACGCCGCTTAACCCCACAACACATACGAACAAGTGCAATAACACTAAAACCTAACCATCGAAGGCCAACACAGCTAATCACTAATCCCACGTTGGGACATCCCATACTAATTACATTCGCGCTTACAACACTGCAATTTACTTTAACAGAACAATAGAATCAGAGTTCCGTAGGCGAATAGTAGGATGCAATGAGGTTCCGTAGTTTCGTAACGTGTGACTCATAGAGGTAGATGACATTGTATTGGCGTAAGATTGTGTTGAATAGTGCCGTAGAAAAGCATGGGCGAAGAGGCCCCTTGCCCTCGGCTTTGCACCCAAAGGGGCCTCGCTCAACCAAGGGCTCTTAGAACTAGAGTTTTTTTTTTTTATTGACTAGCTTTTGCCCGCATCTTCCGTTTACATAAAATATAGCCTATGTCACTCAGAAATAAAGCAGTTAAACTGTGAAAAAAAATTAGCAATCGGATCAGTACTTTCAAAGATTAAGAAGATTACCTCCGACAAATAAAAAAAACAAATTTTACCTCTTTAATATTACTGTAGATTTTTTTTTATTCCACAACTATCACACATAGTCGTCTAGTCCCAAGCTAAGCAGAGCTTGTATTTTGAGTACTAGAAAGCTGATAAATTATTGTTATTATATAGATAAATTACACCCAGACACAGCACAAACGATCATGCTCGCCACACAAACATATGTCCTGGGTGGGAATCAAACCCATAGCCTCTGGCATAGCAGTCGGGATCACTAACCACTAGATTAACAGATAGGGTCGCGTTTAACCACTTTTTCACCAGAAAGTAAGCGATCATGTGTGACTGTCTCGTTTAAATAGAATTTATGAAAGAACAAGGCCTCGCTGACGCGCCTTCACCCACGTCTTAATTAGTCGACACTACGCCTCTGGTGTTGCATGTGGGTGGAAACGAGAATAGAAGTGCTTTTTATTTTGTCTGACTTTTTTGACGTTGCCGATTGGTTTTGTCCGTATTTGTTATGTCAGAAATTACGTTATGATTAGGTATTTTGTAATTGTATTTGGTTGTAGCCGTCTTTTGTATGTGACTTGTGGTTTTTCTTCAATTTATTTATTTATTTATTAAAACTTTATGCAACGCACAGGTACAAAGGCGGACTTAATGCCTTAGGCATTCTCTACCAGTCAACCTAGTGGTGGTGAAGAGAAAAAAATGGCAGGCGCACAAAAAAAAACAACAAAAAAATGGATTATTAAGAAAAATAAGGGTGCAAATGTTATATTATAACTAAAATAGACATACATATATATTTAATATTATATATATCTACGTATATATTTATATAAAGTAGCAGAAGGGGGGTTTTGAAACGACTCCGCTATTTGTTCCATTCTGTCCTGTCTACCGTCACAATTAGAAGTTTCGTGTGTTCATTATCGATACCTCCTAAAACGTACATGTACTGTGAGTTATATTGCAATTTGTTATTAAAGGTATCAAGTGTTTATAAAAGATATTAAAAAAATTAACTAGAAAGGAAATTATTGGATCTAAATGTCGCATTTTCTCTGCATATTTCTAATTTCATTCATTCACTTTTTTCGTCTTTAAATTTATCAATCATATCTCTTAGTCGAGCTGTTGATTGTTTTAGATATTGTGATTGATAAGATGCACGTAAACATAAAATGAGTTATGTAACGTCAAGAACACATGCTGTCATAAACAAAGTTTAATAAACATTCGTGACCATCTTTCGATGTCCAGACTCTAACTTCTATAAACAGTCAAACAATGATTTTGAAAGGCTAAAAATATTTCCAACTTAAGCACTGGTTCTGTAAACATTTAAGCTAGAAGTGTGAATATATATCGCCGTATTAAAATTCATTGCATTAAGCACATGGCCATTTATTAGCGTTGCAAAACTGACTTTAATGTGATGTAGGAGTTATTGATGAGATGCATCTCTCGTGAAGGTTATACTGTCTTTAGGAGACGCCTATTGTAGTGTTATTGTAGTGTAGGAGGCACTTGGTAATCTGCTCATCTTGGTGATTTAAAGTTGTTGTCTTAATTATTGCTTAAACAACAGCTGATTAATTCTTTCCTATCTGCATCGAAGGACAACTCCCGGTTCATCATTTCAGCCGATATACGTCCACTGTTGGACATAGGCCTCCCCCTGCCGTCATCACAACGAACGTTCCTGTGCGTCTTCACCAGGTCATCGATCCACCTTGTAGGAGGCCTTCCAACGCTGCGTCTTCCGGTACGCGGTCGCCACTTCAGAACCTTTCGGCCCCAACGGCCATTTGTTCTGCGAGAAATGTGCCATGCCCATTGCCACTAAGTTTGGCAATTCTCTGTGCTATGTCGGCAACCTAAGTTCTCCTGCGGACATCTTAATTTTTTTTTATTCGATCACGCAAATAAACCCCGAGCATAACCCTTTCCATTGCTCTTTGGGTGATCTTAAGCCTTTTGATGAGGCCCATTGTGACCACGTTTCGGAGCCATATGTTATCACTGACGACACGAAGCGCCAAATTTTTCGTAAATTAACCTTTTGAATGTCTTATGTTACACATTTCGACAAAAGCAATTGTCTTTCCATTGTGTCTCTAATTACGGCATTCAAAGAGTTAATTAAAGTTTAAAAATTTATTTCCTCGATTTGACAGTGAATCGTGACGTCACAACATGGCGGGCGATCCTATTCTCATTGGGAACGCATTTTAAGTATTTAAAATTTGATAAAAAAAACTCGAAGGAAGTCGTATCTTTTGTGCCATAGCGACTAGCCAGCCATATAAGCTATAAAAATAAATGGCTAGACGAGACGATTCCAAAACCAACTCACCAGAAAATAGGAAATAATATAATTTACTTTTCAGACTGAAGTAGAATAAATGCTACAAACTGCATCAGACTGCTTAAAAACTGACTTTTTGTCGTTTTTTGCGGTTGGGTATCTTGGTAACACAAATAAAATGATTTCAGATCTCTGCTCGAAAGTCCGAAAGTGCGGAAAAATAAAATAGACGTGTCCAGAAATAAACAGATAAATCTATATTTTAATTAATTATAAGTTGTGTAAACTATTGGTACAATTAATTCATCAAATAAATAAAATAATTAATAACAAAATTACAACATAGATATAAAAACTTACAACCATTGATTTATCATTTCTTTGAAATTACGTAAATCGTAGTGAAGTATAAAATAAACCGCCTGAATCAAGCCCTAGATCCAGCCGCTAAACGAGAGCCTCCTAAGATGTTAGTCGAGGCCTATCGTGGAATTCCAGCCAGTTATCACATTGAAAAGTTATGCAATAAACGAAATGGTTTGTAAACAAAAACCTAACCTTCCACCAACACGTAACCAGAACCGGTCCAAGTGGTTTATTTGACACAGAACCCAAGCCGTCAGGATGTCACGCCTGATCAGGCACAAATTGCGCCAATCATCCAATTAGACGGACGATCTACTAATTTGTTTGTTTTTTTTCCTACTTTGAGTAGGCTGAGTGGACACAGTTTAATTGATTTTACCTACCTACTTTAATCTTGAAAACTGCTATCAAAACGGTTAAGGAAAACATCATGAGGGAACCCTTGGCTTCAGTAGGCTTCGACTCTGCTGCGCCCCCACGATTTGATGACATCTCCATGGGGCGCGCGTGAGACCGGTACAATTCCCGGCACGGATCTTGAGCGCTGGCTTCAAGTTGCGCAGAAGTCAAATATTCGGTCTCTTTAGTGGTGCGAAGCGAGACGCGGGGGCGGGGAGTGTCAGTGATTGGCTCGCCACGCCACCGCGTCATAGACGTCACTCATGATTCGTTCCCTGCCGCTGCATGTATCTAACGACGACGACGATTTGCTCGCCAGTGTATGGAATGCGCAAAGTGATCCCCACTTTGACGCCGAGCGCTCAAGATCCGTGACGGTAATTGTAAACGCCGTCGCGTCGACGACTTGGGCTCGGTCCGGACGGTCGGACGGCGAGCTATGGGTATTAAGTCAAGAATGAATAAGTTATTTCTTGGCAAGCGTGCTCCATCGTCGACCACATCACCGCTTACCATCCGGTGAGATAGTGGTCAAACGCGAGCCTATCAATATTGATAAAAAAAGCAAACAAATCCGATCCAGGGTTGATCTCCACAAGCGTCAGCAACAACATAATGAAAGAAAAAAAAAAGACGTGTGGCACTCGGGGACTGCCGCGGTAAAGTTATGGCATAGCATTTTTTATCAACAAAATGAGACCTTGCTAACAGCTGCTTATCCCCACCCATCCAATACCAGACCTTGCCAACAGCTGCTTAACCTCTTCCATCCAAAACCAGACCTCGCCAACAGCTGCTTAACCTCTTCCATCAAAAACCAGACCTCGCTAAAAGCTGCTTAACCCCACCCATCCAAAACGCCGACAGCTGCTTTCACTCATTTGTTTTCTTATCGGTCACCACGCTCAAAAAACAAATGAGTGGGGGGTGTTACGGAATTTCTGGATTCGGTCTCCACGCTCAAGGCCCGCGAGAGAAGCTATGCAATAGCTTAAAAAAAAGATTTATTATAAGTAAATGTATGTTAGTCTACAAGGTTTTTATGATATGGGTACATGTTGGCTGAAATAAATGGATTATTATTATTATAATCATCATCAGCTCAACAGTGATGATAATGATGGTCAATCCCTGGCTATTGTCATTTCGTCTCCCAATCTAAAACCTTTGTAACTAAGTCTGCAAGTGCACCTTCTCCTGCACTGGCTACCCCTCAAAATGGCGGCCGTGATAGAGGCATATTTGAGCACATTCCGGCCGCGTTACGTACACACAGAATGGTGCTCACATTCCGCTTTCTAACCAACGAGTAATTTACTTAATTAACCAAACATATCAACGAAATGTTAGAAACAGTCAAGTGGGAGACGGTTTTTAGGATGTGGCCAATGATATTGTTTACAAGCTTTTGCCCACGCGGCTTCGCTCCCGCTCTTCCGTACTCTACCCTACTCTGCCCTACCCTACCCTACTCTACCCTATACTACCCTAATTTTCATTTTTATTCCATAAGAACTTTCTCCTGAAAATAACAAACACAATAAAACAAGATCTAGCGAAATCGGTCCAGCCGTTCACGCGTGATGGCGTGACCAAGGAAAATAGGGATTAATTTTTCCCGCTCTTCCCTACTTCAGCCTACTATACCCTACTCTACCCTACTCTACCCTCCTCTACCTTACTTTATCCTACACTACCTTACTCTACCCTACACTACCCTACACTGCCCTAATTTTCACTTTTTTTTTCCATTAGAACCTTCTCCTGACAATAACAAACAAAACAAAACCAGAATTAGCGAAATCGGACCAGCCGTTCACGCGTGATGGCGTGACCAAGGGAAATAGGGATTCATTTTTATATATTATATAGATTGTTTATTGTATCAGAATTTATCAGCGGTTTTACCTTTTGTAGGGATCCGTAGTCCGTACCCAAACGGTTTAACGGAACTCTATTACTAACACCCGTATTTATAAAGAAATAATCTCATTCTATAGCGAAGTAGGAGCAGTGGAGGCCGAGTGGTAATGGCCCGCGTTCGAACCCAGCCAGGCGCATTACTTTGTGTAATTGAAATTCTGTATTTCATCACCACTGCTCTCAAAACGGTGAAAGAAAACATCGTGAGGAAACCGGCACGTCCTAGAACTAAACATTCGAAGACATGTGACAATCACCAACTTGCACTAGGTCCGCGTGGTGGATTACGGCCCATTCCCCTCTCTTAAAGAAGAGGCCTGAGTCCCAGCAGTGGGAACATTAAAAAGGCTGATGATGATGATAGTGAAGTAACACACGTTACTTGAGAAAATGTTCAAGTAACATTCGTCGCTAGGTGGTTGTAATTGTTTGTTAGCAGTTATAACTTCAAGCAATTTCTTAACTATTTCAATACTAATCGTTACTTAAGCAGTTACTTTTACTTGTTTACAAATACGGTTCTAAGACTCAGCTGCACGTACGTCTGTGTTTGTCTGTCCATCTGTCACAAGGCTGTATCTCATGAACCGTGATACCAAGACAATTAAAAGTTTCACAGATGATGTATTTCTGTTGCTGCTATAAAAACAAATACTAAAAACAGAATAAAATAAATATTTGAGTAGAACTCCCATACAACAAAAGTGATTTTTTTACCATTTTTTGCTGCGGTCGATACGGAACCTTTCAAGCACGAGTCCGTCTCGCACTTGGCCAGTTTTTTATTGTTGGTAACCTCGCGTTTGACCACCATCTCACCTGATGGTAAGCGATGTCACACGATCTTCTCCATAGAGATCTACGCTTTGGAACGTGCAAGTTAGCTTCACTTTTTTTTTGGACTTACCTACATTTGACTATTCAAAAGTGCCTTGAAATGGTCTATTTGAAAAAAGTGCTTTTGGTTTGATTTGATGATATGGTCGAAGATTGAGTACATACGTACTTGCCTAGCCTAGAATAGTACATTTTGATACAAGTGCAGAAAGTTTAGGCTGCAGTGACAAATTTTCAAGTGTATCAAACGACTTTTTTCAATACACTTACAAAGAAATGAATATACGAGGGTGTATCGGCGACTCGTGGCGGTCGACGCGCGCAGAGCCTGATACAATTAATGAAATAAAATTGTGGCGGGAGAGCACGCGCACTTTTCTGCACTAGTGTGGAAAACAGTTTATTGCGTGCCTTAAAGCGGTGGGATAAGAACGAGTTTTCGAGTAACTGTATTGAAAATAACTTTACGGATCCCTAAAATCTGGTTTACAGTTAACAGGTGCTATGAGATTAAGTACCTACTCGTTGTTTATTTTGTAAAAATTGTGATTTCGTAAGTTGATTAGTGTCTGGTTTTATAGCGTAGACTGATTGCTTGTTTACAACCACTCCGGCGGGCTGTGGTTTATCGAAAACCAAATTATAGGAAATAATCATAAAGCAATTATTATCGACAAGAGATTCCTTACATAACATAGGTTTAGTGATATCTCTTAAAAAAACGTGATATTTCGTCTTTATTCTGTTTAACAGAGATACTATTTTTACATATACATATACCTATGTAGCTAAGGCTTAGTTACTCGTACCGAGCCGCGTAGTGTACCATGCGCGCCTCAAAGAGATGTCAGCAACCGTAAGAGCCCAGCAGGGTCGTAGCCTACTGGGGCCATGAGTTGTTGAGAATCCCGGGGCCCTGGAACGAAGGCAAAGAAAGAACAGGAGTGGGTTTAAGTCAGTAAAAGTCTGACACGCCCTCCCGCTCCGCCTAAGGGTGATGATACCCCACCTAAAAAAAGGTTTATTACATTAAGCACAACGGAGCTTGACGCTCGGCGTCAGAGTGGGGATCGCTTTGCGCATTCCTTACATTGGCGAGCCAATCGTCTTCGTTGTTAGATACATGCAGCGACGCAGGGAACGAATCACGAGTGACGTCTATGGCGCAATGGCGCGGCGAGCCAATCACTGACACTCCCCGCCCCCGCGTCTCACTTCGCACCACTAAAAAGACCGAATATTTGTCTTCTGCGCAACCGCTCAAGATCCGTTATGGCAACTGTAACTGCAACGCCAACCGCTCGAGTCGTCGACAGCGCTTAGTCCACGCACGCCTCAAAGAGATGTCAGCAAATCGAAGGGGCCCAGAGTAGTCCCAGTAGAGACGCACAGGACCGTTCGTCGGGGCGACACTTAGGGGAGGGCTACGTCCAACAGTGGACGTCTTTCGGTTGCAATGATGATTTATGAATATCTTTAGTTAGTTATTTGCGTATCTAGAAGCTACAATGATTTTTCTTTACCATCGTCACGCACAAGGTACAATCACGACCATAAATAATAGTTTAATCATAGACAATAATGATAGCATGTGACAGTTGGTTTCCCGCGCAAATTGACAGTTGTTGCACTGTAATGGCGGACAGCAGGCGTAATGAGGTTTAATAATTAATCTGTGAGATTTTAACTGGTTATTAGTGGATGAGGCATTGGCCGCAGTTAGCTGTGGAATATAGCACAGGCAGGTTGTCAACCTGTTACCTTTTTTATTTATTTTTTTGCTGACTGCGGAACTTTATACAAGGTTTAAATAGCAAAAGGTTTTTTTTTACTATCGATTAGCTTTTGGTCGCGGCTTCACCCACGTACATAAAATATAGCCTATGTTACTCAGGAATAAAGCAGCTTTCTGTCGATGAAAAAATTTGTAGGAGGTAATCTCTAAAAGTACTGACCCGATTGTTGAAATTACTTCACCGATAGAAAGCTGCTTTATTCCAGAGTGACATAGGCTATATTTTATGTACGAGGGCGAAGCCGCAGGCAAAAGCTAGTAGATAAATAAATAAACTGATAATATTTTAATTTTTTGTTTCATGTTATTTGTGTAAACAAGAAGTCAAGAAAAGTAGGAGTGTGCAAAATTGAGCATGTAGGGTATATTATAATAAAGAAATGGCGGTGTGGTTACAGAGCACCACACATAAAATTGGCTTTTTTTAACATTTTGACAGAAAGAAAATTTATCAAATTCCAAATAACGTTTATTTTTACATCTTCAGATGCCAAAGTCTAGTTTATTGTACGCTTTAACTTTTATCATAAAAAAATTAATAAATGTAGCAACATTTCCTAATTAATCAAATATGAATATACAGGGTTATATGTAAAACATTAACAAATTTGCAGGACTATATTACTAACATCATAAACAACAACTTTTGTTCTACTTTTTACAAAACATAATATATTTACCAAAAACAAAGCTTTAAGATTTGTTGTTCTATCTAACACATTTCAACTCTATATTTCGCTATACCTACCTCGTCTGTATGACATATCGCAAACGCATCAAGCATCCCCTCCGTACCCTGTCCTATTGTACTATCGTTTACATTCAATTTAAATATTTTTATTTTTGTATGAAAATATGATTGTTGATGAAAAGTTATGGAACAAAAGTTGTTGTTTATAATCTTCTACCTGCCCTTATCCCATATAACTTGGGGTCGGCGCAATATGTTTTTTTCTTCCATTCTGTCCTGTCACCCGTCAAACTATCGCTAACTCCCTTTTCTTTCATATCACTCCTCACACAATCTATCCATCTTTTCTGCGGCCTTCCTCTCCCTCTCCATCCAGAAAAAACTTAAAAAAAGAAAAAAGTTGTTGTTTATGATATTAGCAACATAATCCTGAGAGGTTGCCAGTGTTTTTCAAATAACCCTGTAAATACCAATATATGCTTTAAATGTGTTTTTGATGCCCAGCGAATGCTGAGGTTCGTTTCGGGCACTCACGCATGTGTCTGTCCCAAATAAAAGATATTCTAATCTATTCTTTATTGCTAAACACTAACGTTTCCATTCTGAAAGAGCTTCGCATTAAACAAAGACTTTCATTGATTGTGCAACTGCGAATTAAAATGTTTGGACATTTCATCCGTAATATAATAATAATAATTATATTCCACAACTATCACACAACGCCGGCTAGTCCCAAGCCAAGCAGAGCTTGTGTTATGGGTACTAGACAACTGATAAACATACTTAATATGTTTCTAAATACATACAGATTATAGATAAATTACACCCAGACGCAGAACAAATGATTATGCTCATCACACAAACATTTGTCCTGGGTGGGAATCGAACCCACGACCTCCGGTATAGCAGTCAGGGTCACTAACTACTAACAGGCCAGTCAGTAATGAAAGCTCTTTAAAACGTTTAGTGGTGCAGGGTAGAGTAGAGGGCCAGCGTTCTCGCGGTCGATCACCTACCAGATGGACGGACCTTATAAAATCATTTTCAAAGTTTCCCCTCATTGAATGGGCACACAGTGCCACGAATAGAGAAGTCTCGCAAAAGCTGCAACCAAACCACCAGACGAGTCATGACCACGACCCCTCCACCAGGAGTGTACGAATAAGAAGAGAAGATTCTTTGTTCTTATTACATTCCACATATTAATATGAACCTAGAACTTCAAATAATCTTGTCAGATAATGACAAGAAATATGACAAAAGTATAACGTAATTCGATACGGAGAGGTTTCGGTTTATTTTTGAAGCAATCAATAAACTGTTAACACTTGCAGTGGTTTTGTAAAAAGTTAAACGGTTTCGTTATGTTGCGTTCAGTTGTTCGTAACCAATATTATGTAAGAGTTCATATTCAAATAAGAAATACCATAACACGCCTGTATTACGCAAAGGGAACAGGTAGAGATGTAAATAGCAACATTATAATTATTATTGCTAGCCTGTATTGTCCCACTGCTGGACAAAGACATCCCTCCATTCTTATCTTTTTATTAGCATCTCACCGTCCGAACCAGCTTTATCCGATAGATGCGAGACGCACAGGACCGTTCATTGTGGCTACACTTAGGGGAGGCCTATGTCCAACAGTGGACGTCTACCAGCAGATATGATGATGATGATGATCCTATGTGTTATATTCCAGGCTTCGACCCAGCTGGGCCCCTGCTGTTGCTGACCATACCTTGAGGCGCGCGGGAACAGTGCGCGCCGTGGACGACTTGGGCTCGGTCCGGACAGTGATCGGACGGTTGGACAGCGAGCTACCCATTGCTCGCCGTCCACAAGTCCGCGCTTACGATGTCCGGAAATCGGGAACGGAATCCCAGCGGCGGCGGCTGGGGAGCTGTGAGCGCCGTTGCTTGATACGGTTGGCCCCCTCCTTTGCATTACTGCTTCGCAGAAGGAGGCGACCGTCTGCCACTCGTCCTCGCTTCGGACCATGGCCTGTATCAAGGCCCGGCGATCTCGGGTCGACGTGACCGTGCTTTGTGTTCCGCGTGCCTCTAAGAAATGTCAGCAAAATTGACGGGGAGAGCTAATGCTTGCCAGGAATCTGAGCGTCGAAATGTTGGAAGCACGTCACGACATCAGCTTCAAGCCGTTCGTGGTACGAGTTTCAAATCACCTTCCACAGACCTTCTTGAGAGTGGAATTTTGACCGAAAGTCGTATAATCATCAAAAAAGTTTTCCTATTCTATTCGGAGTGAGATCCGTGTCAAACTTCTACTGACTAAAATCACACCTATGTTTCGTCTTTGCCTTACGTTTCAGGACTTCGCGTTTCCCCTTTGGAAGTTAACGTATGGTCCCAGTAGGCTTCGGCTCTGCTGGGAACCTACAGCTTTGCTGATATCTCTCATCTTTTCGAAGTGTGCTTGGAACATACGCGCCGTCGGCAACTCGGGCTAAGTTCGAACTATTACTGGACGGTCGGACGGCGAGATACCCATGGCCACAGATTACTGAATAGTTACTACGTAACTGGGGCGCCTACAGTGGCTGGAAATCGAAGTATATTCGCTCACGCATGAGGTCTTATCCTTCGTATTTCGTCAGTAGCCCATTGAGTTTCAAAATCGCGGTGACTGTTTAAAAAAAAACCCGAAATGCTATGTATACGGTAAATAACAACAACACACTATATTCCACGCCTACATAGGCAACTCTATTGTAGATCTACATTTAATTGAATGGACTTCCGTATCAATTTACAGAAACGACGTCTGAATTCCGCGAACGCTTCACAATTGGATACAAGCCGGTATTCGTGTCAGAGTCAATGTTTTTCAGATCCATTACTCACAAGTTTACTGTAAAAGAAATAACTGGATCTGTGATTAAATTGAATCCCAAGGATTTTGCAGCCATCTTGATATTTTACCGGTTAAAATAACTGCGCGGCGTCAGTTCGTTCAGGGGCGTCGACTCCTTGGGTGCTCGGGGGCTCGAGCACCCATGAGAAATAAATATTGGGTGCCGAGCACCCCTGAGTTGCACTAATTTATACATAACCTACCTATAACAGATAACATGTTAAATTATAATATTTCTTTATAATAAAAACTAGTTTCATTTTTAATTTGTACGTAGAACGACACGTCGCGTGGCGTGGATCAAGTGTTCTACAAGTCTAGTTTCCATATAAAATGTATGGAGACCGACGCGCCCAAATTGACGTGTGTTGCACACGTGTGTGCAGTGTAGTTCTAACATTACTATAGTGTCTTAAGGCGAAAGTCTATGACAAGTGTGTGTTGCAACTGATGACATATGGCTCTGTAACGTGGTCGCTCACAGTGGGCCTCAGCAGAAGACTTAAAGTCACCCAAAGGGACAGGGCTATGCTAGGAGTTGCGTGATCTCCTTGCTTGATCGAAGCAGGAATTAAGATATCCGCAGGAGATCAAGGTTATCGATATATCCCAACGCTAAACTCAGCGGCAGTAGGCAGAGTATATTGCTCGTAGAACAGATGGTTCATGGGGCCAAAAGATTATGTTAAACAAAAGGGCTTCATCAGATACATAACTTAAAGTCACCATAAGAGCTACGGAAAGGGTTATGCTTGAAGTTTCCTAGCGTGCCATTTCATTGGTAGATAGCCGATGTTAGTTACTTCCTTTTATTTTAGAAAAAATATTAGAAAGAAAGAAGGTCCAGTTCAGCGAAAATCCCGGACATCTACGAAGTTGTTGTCTGACACTGGATTTTTTAGCTAAATCTAATTGAATTAGGGTTCCGCGCAATAAAAAATCTTCAAGTCGTTGTGCTTTGTACAGTCAGTAAAAATAAACTTTCATTGGCATATAATTTCACTGATAACAATAAAAACACCTACCTAACCTACCTGTACATTCTATAATAACGTCTAGCATCAACGGCATGCCATAACACTTCCGTCAAAATCTTTCACAAGATAACTGCAATCAAAACAAATATGAGCTGCCTACGCAATGCTATTACAATGCCATTGTATCAACAATAATCTACATACATTACTTTTAGACTACAATAGGTAGGTACCGATGCGCGCGTTTCGCAAAGAGTACGGAAACTTTAGATAAGTATCAGTGACGCAACCTGCCAACGACCGCTGGTAGGCAGCGTGAATATAAAACGAGATCTCCGTTTTGTTAAAAAAAAACTCCGATTAGTTGGTTGTAAATAGGGATGCAACTAGGGTTACCATATTTCAGGATTTTTTACGGACAGTCATCAATGGGTAGCTCGCTGTACGACCGTCTGGTAACTGTCCGGATCAAGGCCAAGTCGTCGACGGCGCGCATTGTTCCCGCGCGCCTCAAGGAGTTGTCAGCAACAGCACGGGACCAGCTGGGTCGAAATCTACCGGAGCCAGGGTTTTTTTTTTCCGATGGGAACATGGGACAACCCCCGCTCTTGGGCGGAGCGGGAGATAGTGGCAGACTCTTACTGACTAAAAATCCCATCCCGTTCCTTCAAGCCTTCATACCGGGGCTCGAGCCCCCTTTCGGATAACCCTGGCCCCTGTAGGCTTCGACCCGGCTGGGCCCCTGCTGTTGCTGACAACTCCTTGAGGCACGCCGGAGCCAGGGTTAGTTTCGAAAGACCAGTCGAGCCCCGGTATGAAGCATGAAGGAACGGGGTGGGTTTTTAGTCAGTAAGATTTTGACACTATCTCCCGCTCCGCCCAAGAGCGGGTTGTGATTGATGATTTTCCCACCAAAAAAAGGGTCCTGGCCTCTCGCTTCGGATTAGAGTGGAAGAAGACATTGGATGATTTCCCACCAAAATAAATGGTGTTTAATAAAGGGCATTCTGTATATCTAGGCAATTTTAATGTTAACCCACGAACGAAGCCAGCTCATTAGGCATGTCTCAACGCGACCAGTGCATTCAGTACTGACATTAGGCAGTTACTCAAACGCGCTCACGGTCCGGTGGGCGCACTTTTTACTGTTGGATCACCTTGAAGCACCTCGCCTTAAATGTTTACAACAAAATGCTCTATTGTACGACTTATATTGTCGCGGCGACTTCAATTTAAGAGGACTACAAGACGATACTCCATCTGTTTATGTGGTTAACTAAAAGTAAACAATCTTGATATGTCTTTCTATCCTAACTAATATTATAAATGTGAAAGTGTGGATGTTTGGATGTTTGTTACTTAAATCTTTGAATGCCGTAATTAGAAACACAATAGAAAGACAATTGCTTATGTCGAACTGTGTAACATAAGACATTCAAAAGGTTAATAACACAAAAACGGCTGAACGGATTTGGATGAAATTTGGCATTCCTTTGACATGGAAAAGATAGACTACCGCGGGCAAAAGCTAGTTTAAAATAAATTGTATAAAAGACATACAAAGATAATTTAACACGTTCGTTGCATTACGAGATCTATCAGATCTCTTGCAGGACTTTTGTATTGTGCGTTGAAAATAATTGTGTTGTTTCACTCCTTGCGGGAGGGTCTAACGTGTAAAGTTTTTTAAATATGAGTAGGACAAATATACATATTTTTTTCCTACTTAAAGCTAAATTCAAGGACATTAAAAAATCAATTAGAGATGGATTCGGTCCCTAACGCACAGTACTGTAATTATTTTCATTTCTTGCGTTAAGAGATATGTCGGTACTCGTGGAATCGTACGCCTCGTAGACGCAAGAGAGTGAGGAGGAGCGGCGCGGGCGCTGCGTGACTCGTTTTAGTGTTGTCCTAGCATCGACGTGGAGGTCGCTTGCAATTTTTGGAAATAGCATTCGCGTATCTATCTACGTGTTCATTATTTTTGATAAACAATGAGTGCTTTTAAAAGAAAAGTGTAAAAAATCTATTTATTTTGGTGAGATATCTAACAAAAAATCAACACCGGGTAATTAATACTGCTGCATCCCCCAGCCAAATATTTTTTTTGGAAAATGTTCAAATTTTCCCCCTCATTGGCTAATAATGACAGTGATTCTGATTATGAAATATTTGACGTACCTAGAAAGAAAACGATGAACCTTTCTACGTTGGAGCTCACACAGCTAAGTAATAAAAATATATATATCAGCCCATGTATTGAAAAGCGATTTAGTGTGTTTCAGGATACGATATCCAGTCCAAAAAACAGTAACAACTAGCTTTTGCCCGCAGCTTTGCCCACGTATATAAAATATAACCTATGTCACTCAGGAATAAAGCAGCTTTCTATCAATGAAAGAATTTAGTGTTCGGACCAGTACTTCCAGAGATTACCTCCTACAAACAAAAAAAAAAACAAACTTTACCTCTTTATTATATTAGTGTAGATAAAACAACATTATTAATGACGTATACTATTTATAATACCTACTAAAAATACTTATATAATGCATTTTATTTCAAAATTCCCCAAAGGAAGATGAACGGATCATATTTTTCAACGTGAAGACAAAAAAAGACGTTTTGTGGGTTGTGACGAAAACACATTAAACAACACTGACCCTTCTAAAAAAACTAAACGAATTGTTACCATTTACGCGCAATGCAAGCAATCGATGTGCTTACCATGATTTAATAAAAAACACTTTGCTTATGTAATTAATAAAAAAAAATCAATCGATAACTGAGATATTATTTTATTCCCATCACTATTTACTACACATATTGATCTATCTTCGGTTGCGGTACGAGATACAATCGATATCAAATTTTTTGTTGGTATTTGTAGTTTATTCAAATGTCATAATTGCGTGCGAATCTAGCAAAATATAAAGCAATAGGCTATCTTTCAGCCACAAAAACTTCAAAGTATATGTCATTGTTTTTTTGGAAGATATAAATTATTTTCAAAACTGTATCTTTAGGAGACTGATTAGGTCTCAAACGCACCAGAGGGTAGGTTAGTTTCGAGATCTTTTAGGTCTCTAAAGCACCAGCTGAAAGTTCTTTGAAAATGATGGCGCAGTGAACGTGTTAAAGGAGAATGAGCAACTTACTATGGCACTTGGTTGCGCAACTTTTGACTCAGTATAGTAGTGAAAATTAGACACAAAAAAGGGTTAGCGTCATACTTTAAAACAAGGTTAAATTCAAACTTAAATATTGTAGGGCTTTTGAAAAAAAAATAACTTGTGTACCTGTTGAGGTTATGTACGTTAGGTTATGTTACCAAGGAATCCGTTGCGTCTCTGATTTGGCATCTAGGGAGCGGGTGTGCTAATAAAAGAGAACAGTTCACACAGCGCGACATGTTTTACGCCTAGAACAAATCACCGTGAACGTAAAAAAATGTTTTAACAATACACTTCGCAGCACACGCACAAAAAGAGTCGAATTGCTCGATGTAGGAGATAAATTTGGAGGAATCCTAAAACTCAACTCGACACGAATTTATATTTGTTAGCAGAAAAAAGCTAAAAACATTATTCTCGGCTTAACCGGCACGTTAGTTAACAAGGTAAACAGAAAATACCATTTTGTTTGAGACATTTTATCGAAAAGTGTTGTGACCAAACAATAGATTACGGACGCGGAGTCATGATTATAGATTATATCTTAATTGTTTTATTTTTGCCTAGAAATTGCTTTTTAACGCAAGAAATAGTAACATAATTGAAGAATAAAGATAATGACAACTCTCAATACTTTTTAGTTGCGATTGTAGATTATTTTGTTGTTCTACGATTTATGTTAACGGTTAATCGATCGATTACAATTGAAAATAGTGTCGCTTCACTATTATGCAACAAATGACGTATTTGTTGAATTAGATACTAATTAAAATGAAAATAGAAACCCCACAAATGTTTTCAATGAATTTATGTAAGATATCATTAAAAATAATATTATGAATTATACATTAACTCTAATAGCCATACGCGTCAAAAAGTGAAACTATTGGTGCCCAATTTCCTTTAGTTAATTACCTAACATCGGTTAAACCTAATTGTAAATGTTTTCAGATATTTTTTTAGACAATTTCTTTGATAAAAGATATGTTAAAATTGTACCTAAGCCGATGGAGTATAGGCCTTTACCACACTTGACGAAAAGTGTGTCTACTATTTGTAATTTATATGCAATAACATGTATTGACGCTCCGTCGCCGATCTTCCGCGACGGGATTTCCGTCAAGTGTGGCAAAAGCCTTAATCGTGTATTTTATAACTTGCAAAAGTATGCACTGCAGTAACCAGCACCAGAAAAATATGTACACTAATATTATAAAGAAGTAAAGTTTTTTGTTTTTTTTTTTTGTTTTTAGGAAGTATGAAAACTATGAAAGTACTGATCCAATTGCTAAAATGTTTTCACCTAAGTATAGAAAGCTATTTTATTCCTGAGTGACAAAAGCTATATTTTATTTATGCGAGCGCAGCCGCGGAAAAAAGCTAGTATGTTATAACTTCTGGAACAATGCTAGATAGTGTGTTCAAAATATAATACAGCTAATTTAGTACGATAGAAAAAATCCTGAAGATGCCTTTAAAAATTACTTTTATTCATTAAAGGACTAATAATATAGTAATAAAAATTTAACTTTGATTTCAGACCAAGTCCATAGTGTACAATATACATGAAATTTTAATGATGATGGTGAATTATGATCATAATGTGTGTCTAATATTCATGAAAGGTTAAAGTGTTTTAATTTTATAATCAAATCTGTAGATTTTTAGTGGTTCACTAAACTGTTTCAGATTTTGCAAGTATTGTGTCTGTACGTCTCTTTCTTTTGGATGTAGACCGAGAACCGATAAACATACTTAAACTTCTAAATACATCCATAAATTACACACAGTCACAGAACATTTCTCATCACACAAACATTTGTCCTGGGTGGCAATCGAACTTACGACCTCCGGCATAGCAGTCAAGGCCACTAACCACTAGGCCAACAAGCCAATATACTTGATAGACATTTAGTTCAGAGAGTGATTGCGCGAGGTGTAGTAGTCCTCTTAAATGATCACAACAAAATGCGCTATTGAACCAGTTGTTTTGTGGCGTTGATCTCAATTTAACGGTGCTGAGATAGCCTAGCTTTAACTGATATCTTTGCGGCAAGGTTCATCAAACTATACACCACTATTTTTTAATTAGTACAAATACTTAAAGGGCTTATTAGAAAAGCCCTTGTTATTTTATAAGTAAAATCTCAATAAATAATGTTCATAAACAGCAAAGTTATTAGCGTTGGTTTATGTCCCAAAATGTCACTCAATTTATGGAAATATTGTGCAGGCTAATGATTAATGAATGAATAAGTGACAATTATTAAGGAAAAACACTGCCCGCAGTATTTTCTACTAGCAATTGTTATGTATGATTGATTCTGTGATGAATTTACCTTTTCGTGGTCAATTTTAGGATTTCGGTTTTTTCTACTTTTGACTACAAAAATATGATCAGTGACGGGTACAGATAGAGCCCCATTTTTTTTTGTAGGTACTAATTAAAAAGTAGGGGTGTATATTTTTTATTTTTGACAGACTCGCGCTTGACCACTATCTCACCTCATGGTAAGTGATGATGTGGTCAACGGTAGAGTATGCAGGACTAGAAGTAACCTATTCACTCTTGACTTAAAGACCCCGGGAATTCCACTCCTTAGCTATACGCACGTTAATAAAAGTGTTCCCAAAACGTTTTGTGCATACGTTTGAGATGTCCACCATACCAGTGCATCGCCTTAAGTCTGGTAGTCCGATGATGGAACGGATTCCGATGCACGCAGTGGGAGCAACCAGTAATAAAATAGTTACCTCACAATATGGGTGCACCCTCTCATGTCTGAGGTTATGCATTCAAAACCGGCCCGGTATCGATGTGAATTTTTCAATTTATGTGTGCTTTTCTAAGTTTGATAGATGAGCGGACGGCAAGCTACTCGTTCCTCGTCGTCTGCAAGCCTACGGTGGCTAAAGATGCTCTGCAATTTCCGATGCCCGGGACGGCTTCTGTCTCGGCGTGGATGTGAGGATGTACATTCCCTCACTCTTGCGGCCGCCTCCTTCGCTAGCATAGCTGCTTCGCAGAAGAACGCCACCGCATCCTATCCCTTCTTGCTGCGGACCATTCCAGCCAGCCTTTTGGTGTTTTACACGTTGCATTTTCGAGAGTGTGCGAAGGAATTGCATGACTTGATTCCACCATCTCATTTCTACCATCGGACAACCCGACGTTGACCCTTACCTTGTTGAAACCTCTACGTTCCGGACTAAGCGTTTCGCCTCCTCGTTTATACTGCGTACATCAAAGTACTGGAACAATTTGCATGCTGTGGTCTTCCCGTCTGATTATAATTTGGGTGTCTTCAAGGCTAGAGTGAATGGGCTCTTAATAAATTAGTGCGCTTCACCATCAATGATTGCATCACTGCTTACCATCAGGTGGGATCGCAGTCAAGCACTAGTTTATATCAGATAAAAAAAGTCAGGGCCCGGAGGACGCGAGAGGTCGCCATCGCTGATCTCCTTCACTAGAACACGGCGGTGCTCAGCCCAAGCGGGGCACACCTCTACCTTACTTCACCGTATAGTTAGGGAACTTAAACGCTACTTTTACGCAAAGTAAAAAGAGCGTAAACACGTATGATATAATTATAACTGTTAACGTTTCATATATTACTGACGAGTCGGTTTTAACATCTAATTGCTAGTAATTACTTACCAATTAGCAGAAATTATTTCGTGTTAGTAAAACTAGAAGACAATAAATAAGTAGGTTCTTGTGTAATCTACAGTTACTTTTACACACCGACTGCTACACTAAAGAAGTACGAAGAAAAGCGTGTAAAGTATTCACACACACACACACACACCATCACAATGGTACAATTTTGGCGACAAAAACAAAGCCGATAAAATAAATTCGAGGAAAAATATTTATATTTTGATATATCGATATTTTATCAACAGCCCTAACGCCCCGAGTCGTAGACAGAACTGCCCCTCTAGCCAAGTTACAACCATTTCGCTTGCGCCGAACGCTTCGAGTTGGCCACGCCGCCAATTCTTTTGTTCTGACCAAGTGACTGAGCGTTGACATGACGTCATTCCCGTACATTTGACGCTTTCTACAAGCTTTAACGATTGCAGATTAGCAATTTGCCAAGGGGCAGTTCTGTCTAAAACGTCTCAGACTGGTCTGAGACGTTTTAGACAAGTTTGTTTTAGACGTCTTGTCTCAAGTGGGTGGAGCAGGCCCAAAACTGCCAAAATTGCCACTTTGACTTATTAAAAATAGGATATTTTTAATGAAGATTTTTTGTTAAAAGTGGCCTATAGTAAAAAGTGGCCCAATTGATTCTGCTTGTTATTCTGACTAACTATTTTCTGGTTTTGTGCATTTAACGTTACAGTATAATCACAAGTCTCAACAAATATACAATTTATCCTAACTAATATTATAAATGTGAAAGTGTGGATGTTTGGATGTTTGTTACTTAAACACGCAAAAACGGCTAACGGATTTGGATAAAATTTGGCATGCATATAGCCTTTGACATAGAAAAGAACATAGGCTACCTTTTATCCCAATTCCTTAAGTACCTAATACCACGCGGGCGAAGCCGCGGGCAAAAGCTAGTATGTTAATAATTCCCCCATTTCTTTGTCCATTCCAGTGACATTTGTACAACACCTGTTCAGCCCTATCTGCAAGGGTATCTCACATTTAAATACAACACACTATGGAATAACTACATGGTACCTGAAACAAAGAAAATAATTAACTACGACCTAGCCTTGGGATTGTCACAAATTCAGTGGACTGTGCAATATTAGTTTTAGTATATGCAAAACCCGAAACATGTGTCTAGTTTTTTTTATGTAAAAAATCTATGTACAAAATAGATCCCAGAACGATCTAACGTAACTTAGTTTATTATATCGGGCTGTTATCCGACTACCGGGCCTCAAGTCCGCTAATAAAATAGTGTCAGAATGGTCTATCACTGGGTCATTATGGTAATCTAATAATGGCGTCATTATGACTTTCCGATGGTCAACCACTGACACTCCATTGAACGAAATGGTATAGAATGGTAATCTCATACATAATAATAAATGAATATCTGACGTATGCGGTAATCTGCAAAAATTTTGACAGTTCCTTTGGTCAGTGACCTACCATAACAACGTCATTGTGCAGTTAGTGCTTTTAATAATCTCGATATTGTCATTCTACAACAATTTTATTACAAGACCATTGACCGATCAATGATCGATCATTATGAATTAGCAGATAACAAACGAATTTATAAAAATAGCAGACTTTGGCCCCTGGACTAAGGCGATTATCACATTACCACGCACCCCGCAGCCTAGCACGTGAATGCGTGTTTTAACGTTGCTTGTAAGTATTTCCGTTTGTATAGAAAACACGCACAGTCCAACACACAGAAAATGCATCCACGCGCGTTCAGGCAGATCACGCGCCTACAAACAGAAACATACGCCTACGCGCGTGGGTGCGGGGCGACACGCAAGGTATGGCACACTGAGTCTCGTAGTGCCGTGAGTAATTTTCGATCAAATGAGTTCTGACTCATTTGCCTGCGTGAATCAAAAACACGCAACTACGCGGGTAAGTGCGTAAAAAAACCCGCACGATGATGCAGATTGCACTCCGGCAAGTACTTACGTGTTTAGGTGCGTTGACACGCAACGTGCAGCGTGAAGCGTGGCAGTGTGAAAATCGCCTAAAGCGTATATTTTGCAAGAAAGGGAACAAAAAATAAGAGTTACATAAATTAAAAACTTGAATTTTTAAGGCTGATATTTATATTTGTTTTAAATTATTATATAATATTCCAAAGTATCATAAGTGTCAGACACTTTCTATGGATCAGTTTCCCAAAAAATAAATAAACTTAACTAACTTAACTATTACAAAGTTATATTTCATTATTATGTCTTAATAATAATTATGTTTATACATTTACTAGAATTGTTTGTGCTTGAATGAACTGATTGTGCCTTAACATTTAGTTAGTGCATGAATCATCTCACTCGCTCTGAAACGCATGCGTGCACTCTGAGTCTCGTAGTGCCGTGCGTAATTTTGGATATAATGAGTCAGAGCCTGCGTGAATCTTCAAAACGCAACTACGCGCGTGAGTGCGTAAAAAAACCCGCACGAGAATGCAGTTTTGCACTCCCGCAAGTACGCGTTGACACGCAACATGCAGCGTGATGCGCGGCAGTGTGAAAATGCCTAAAACGTGCCTTGTCCGCGCATATTCTACCCAAGACATCGATCTCATATTTAGGCAGTAAAAATCTAGTTATAAAAAGCTGCAATATCTTGCAGATCACGTCGTTCTTTGTATCTATCTACGTGTCATTGAGTTGCGCCGTAGAATTGCATTAATGACAAATGATCGAATTTGAAAGTCTATTTTCCAGTCGAGTTTTACAAGCATGCATATTTGTTTTATTTTCAGTCCACAATGACGGCCAGACAAATTGAAATAGAAAAATATCATTATCAGCGTCAGGCACTAGTTGTCTGGCATTCATGCTGAACTGGATCTGTCTGTTTTGATGCAGCCGTGAGACATACTACATTTGGTTTATGAACTGAATTATTTTGTTACTTAAAACTGTTTTATTTTTGTTTCTTTTCGTTTTTATTACCTTTAAAATTGTTGTGTTTGTGCTAATTATAAGTATTTTCTTTCCTTTCTTATTTTATATGTATTTTTTAACAATCTTTTAATATGAATCTTGTCATATTCTTATCCGACTGTCTCAGAAGGGCAGAAGGAGGATTACAACATAAGTTTCACTTTCAGTATATATATATATTTTTTTTTATGGTGGGAAAAAATCATGCATTGACATCCCCCGCCCTTGGGCGGAGCGGGAGATAGAGACTCTTACTGACTAAAAGACCCACCCCGTTCCTTCTAGCCTTCATACCGGGGCTCGAGCGCCCTTTCGGATAACCCTGGCCCCAGTAGGCTTCGACCCGGCTGGGCCCCTGCTGTTGCTGACAACTCCTTGAGGCGCGCGGGAACAGTGCGCGCCGTCGACGACTTGGGCTTGGTCCGGACAGTTACCGGACGACCGGACAGTGAGCTACCCATTGCTCACTGTCCGCAAGCCCGCGTCTACGTTGGCCGGAAATCGGGATCAGAATCCCGGCGACGGCGGCGGCGATAACGCCGTTGCCTGATGCGTTCGGCCTCCTCCTTTGCGAGCATTACTGCTTCGCAGAAGTTGGCGACCGCCTGCCACTACTCCTCGCTCCGGACCATGGCCTCAACCAAGGCCCGGCGCGAGAGGTCTCCGCCGCCGAACTTTCAGTATATGTGAAACCCGAAACATACATAGTCACCGGGCCATCAAGGTGACTGAAGGGTTATTTTGCACTTGCACCCAGCTGTTTGCTGGTCCCTAATGCCGGCTATGAACTGCCGTGACCTTAGTGTCGGTGGTGTCCAACTTGTGACCTTTCAAAATATTTTTGTGAAAAAATATAACATGGTGTAAAGACTTTTGGAATCCGTTCAGTTATTGATTCTGAACAAACTATATTCAGCTTTCGCATAAACTAAAAATAATGTAAACACATGAAATAAAAAAAGGAGTGTGGCACTCGGGGACTGCCGCGGTAAAGCTATTGTATAGCATTTTTTATCAACCTATGCAATTATAATTATTTATTTATTTTATTTATGCAGAATTTTTTTTTATTTGATATTAATTGAAGTTACACTTTTTGAGCGTGGTGACCGATAAGAAAACAAATGAGTGGGGGGTGTTAGGTTATTTTCGTTACGGAATTTCTGGATTCGGTCTCCACGCTCAAGGCCCGCGATAGAAGCTATGCAATAGCTTAAAACAAAAGTAAATAGAGATCCAAGTCTGTTTGTGACGGGTTTTGTGAATAATTGCTGCACCGAATGTGATGAAATTTGGCAGAATCATAGCTCGCAACCGTAAAAAGGATATACGAATTTTTACCATTTGTATTTTTTTCAGGGTTTCGTTGCGGTACTGTACCACACGGAACCCTATTATGCTTCGTTGTCCGTCCACCTGTCTGTCAGCGGGCTGTATCTCATGAACCGTGCAAGGTAGACTGTTCATAAAGTGTAACAACAAACGATAAGAACCGGTCAAGTGCGACTCAGTCTCGCGCTCCAAGGCTTCCAAATGCAATTTTTTTTCGACACTTGTACAAATTATATTAAGTACGACTTTGTACAGTGTTTATTACTAGTGTATAAAGTTTTAATAAATATTATAACTTCAAATCAGGATAATAATACTGTCTGGAAGGACTTAGGAGAGGCCTTTGCCCAGCAGTGGGACAGTAATGGCTAATAAAAAAATAATTAATAAAAAACTTCAAATCATGAAACTTCACAGGAAGAAAGCTTCTTCAACCTAATGGAATCCTCCGTATGCGAGTCTTTCTTTTTGAGGTCGGACATCATGTAATGACTTCTTCCGCTCTAGGGTGGATCGAGAGGCCGGTGTCAGACTTTTACTGACTAAACCCACATCTGTGTCTTTCAGTTACCCTTTGCGTTCTACGACCACGGGATTCCTTTTCAGAAATTGCCCATGGTCCTAGCGGGCTTCGTTTCAATGTGCAACATTTTCGATGTGGAATGGGTCTAGAACCTTTAAGTATACAGTTCTTATACAGCTTGTTGGGACTACGCCTCGTACGCATCTTCATTGCGGTGCGGCTGAGAAAAAACATAGTCTTCTCTGCCAGGCGGAGGCCGTTACTTCAATTTGATTTACTTAAAAAAAAAAAGATGACTAAACACCTAAAATATCCTTGTGTTGACATTTAATAGGACATCTAATAATAGGTGCATCTACTTTTATACGGGGTCACTTTGACCTCGTACCGCACTACCATGCAGAGCCCGTAACTGCAATTTGGTTTAGTTTAGAGAGACATAAGATGCCCTATTAAAATAGAATGCAGAAGTGTATTTACTTTAATACGGGGTCTCTGACTTCTTACTGCACTTAACAAAAACAATCTTTTAGTTTTTTAAACGTTACGGGGTCTAATAAGCCCCTTAATATCATAACGATAGTTTTCATACGAGGTCTAAAACGCCCCGTATCGCAAAAATGGAAATAATAATACAGTAATGAGTACAGCTGTTTTGTTAAACTCAAGCAGAGCCACGGTAAACAGCAAGTAACCCCACAAAACAAAGAAGTGTTTCTTGCACTACAACCTTGGTTATGTCACAAGTCACTGGTGTTATGTCAATGGTTTTTGCGCCAAAGGCCTTGGTTTTTACGCCATCATATGATTAAGGTTATTAAAACTAATTTAGATAACAATTGTTGGTGATTCTGTTATTTTCAAGTTATTTTATGTTTGTTGATTGCTTTGAATTGGCATTTGTTTTTGTTATGAAACTTGACTAAAGTCTGACTAAAAAGACAAACGACTTGGGTAATCTAACTTGCTTTTTTGTATTTAAAGTACGGAACCCTAAAAATGAGTTATTTACATATTTTAAGGGTTGTAAATCTGGCTCAAGGTAAAGATTCCTGGGATATGGTCTTTTACTAAACTGCTAGCCGCTTAGGTACAATTACCGTCACGGATCTTGAGCGTTCGGCGTCACAGTGGGGATCGCTTTGCGCATTACATACATTGGCGAGCCAATCGTCGTCGTTGTTAGATAAATGCTGCACGCGCAGGGAACGAATCATGAGTAACGTCCATGACGCGATGGCGCGGCGAGACAATCACTGACACTCCCCGCCCCCGCGTCTCACTTCGCACAACTAAAGAGACCGAATATTAGACATCTGCGCAACTTGAAGCCAGCGCTCAAGATCCGTTTCGGCAATTGTAAAGCGGCTAGCAGTTTAGTAAAAGGCCAAGGAAACAAATCTACTCCTAGGACAAAAATCACCTGTACCAAGTTTCACTCAAATCTGTTGATATGCGAATTATTTATACGAGTACCTACAAGCATTTTATTTTTCATCTAAATTCTAAAGTTGCTATGGTGACAAAATAGATAGATACAGAAGACCATCTCATGTATGTACTTCACTGTTTATCGCTGGACGCACACTAATGAGCGTTTGAGCCGGAACTATTCGACGAGCGGGCCGAGGCGCTCCGAGATATCGTGTCCGTGAGCGGTGTCTATATGTTTGTTGCTCAAGTGCACTTTGTATGTAGATCGAATTCTGTACCTATATATTTTATGCTACGGTGCTTTTCTTTATCAATAAATCAACAAACTGACAACACACTTTTTGAAGTGAAAACTTCTTTAGCGGCGTTGAGCACTTTTTCTGTAATGGGTATAAAATCTTAAACTCGCGTCAGGACACGTGACCTGATCGAAAAAGCGTAAGACGGATGGTAAACTTTTTAATGTAAAATAATTGTAATAGTTTTAAAGTGTTAAATTTTTAATGTAATATAAATTGTCATGTTTGTGTACGATAGCGCAATAAATGAATATATACAATATTCTACCACATAAATGATAGTACTTTTATACTGATAAAGCAATTGGTGCAAAATTATTCCCTAACCATTCCAAAATATGAAACATGCTCAACGTTAATAATCAAGTTTTCACTTCTGCCGGCACTCCCGGAGTGCAATTTTTTAATTAATCTTTCGTATATACCGTAATTAGAGACACAATAGAAAGACAGTGAGAGAGCGAACGCCGGCGTTCGCTTGGGGTTTATTGAATTAATTTACACTTCCTCCTGCACAAGCGCCCGAAAAGTGCCTTAAAACAGTGACTTTCTGGAGCCTACTCCTCGGTAACGGCCAGCTTAATAGGTTTGAAAAAAATATATGTTTATGATAGATTCATGAACAACATTATCAACATTTGATTTTACCGTGCGATTAAAACTTTTGTCTAAAAAAAAATTTACATCACATTCGCCACTTTTCCCTACTCTTTCGAAACGGCTTGGATTTTTATTTTACACATAAAAATTGGTAGTTAAATATTCTTTAAAGTGAACATAGCATATGTAAATCAATCAATATTTCGCAAAGAAAATGGATTTAAAAGTCAGCGGGGCTCTGTCCGGGCGCAGCTGGCCGCAAACAAATGCACAGATAGTCGTACTGTCGCCTAGACGGGTACAAAATTTCGGACAGATGGTTCAAGGGACTATAAACCTTAAAACGACATACAAAAAAAACCCTTCAGTTCTTTAAGCGTAAAGAAGTTACAAACATACATACAAAAGTTTATTCTTAATTTCTTATACACGAGTAGTACCATATCAGTGTGATTTGTAACACTTTTGTTAATTGGCGCGGCGTTCGGTAGCACACCTGCTTACATAGAAATATTTAACCCAATTCTGTTACAACACTGTGGGTGGAATTAATTACTTTATTACATGACATGGCGGTTCATTATGTCAGAATAATAGCTAAGGGACGTTGCGTTAGGAATTTTTATTGCATTTTGTTGCTAATTTCCTTGAGTAATTTTTTTTTTTAAGTTAGAATAAACTTTGTTGTGATAATTTTACAGAAAACTTAAATCTATCCTTTTTTTTCTTCATTTTCATCTAAATGACATCTTCCGCCCTTATTTATTGATTTATAACTTTATTGCACACCTTAGCTTAATACAGGATAAACATTTAAAAAGATTATGTGTAAAATAGGCGGTCTTATTGCACAATGCAATTTCTACCAGACAACCTTTGGATGGACTGAACGAAAGGAAAAGATACCCTTATTATTTATTTAGAAGTTTTTTTGTGAAGACAAGTAAAATTAGCATGATGAAATAAATCTATTGGCCCTTGGGTGGAGCGAGAGGACGCGTATGACTTTTACTGACTAAAAACCCTACTCCTTGTTCCTTCTTTGCCATTGTTCCAGGGCCCCGAGGTTCTCTTTCGCATCACCCATGGCCCCAGTAGGCTTCAACCCTGCTGGGCTCCTACGGTTGCTGACAACTCCTTGAGGCGCGCGTGGAACACTACGCGCTGTCGACGACTTGGGCTCGGTCTGGACGGTTATCGGGCGGTCGGACAGCGAGCTACCCATTGCTCGCCCACGCATACGGTGTCATCATGCTGATGCAACCATAAAAGCGAAGTTTCACTCCAGCGGCGTTGCATTTCCACGCGCAAATCGTGCATGCGTGCAAGACTGTTGCCTCCAGATTCTTTGACTGGCCTGTTGGTCTAGTGGTTAGTGGCCCTGACTCCTATGCCGGAGGTCGTGGGTTCGATTCCCATCCAGGACAAAAGTTTCTGTGATGAGCATGATCATTTGTTCTGTGTCTGGGTGTAATTTATCTAAATATGTATGTATTTAGAAATAATATATTAAGAATGTTTATCAGTTGTCTAGTACCCATACCACAAGCTCTGCTTAGCTTGGGACTAGACGGCGCTGTCTGATAGTTGTAGAAAAAAATAAAATGACATAACTCCCACTTATCACAGATCAAAAAAATAACATTGAGGGAAATCGTTTTTGTGAAATATTTACAGGAAATAAATAAACAATAGGTAAGGCCATCTAATCACTTTGCGCTCCATTTCACGTTAATAATGTTCGTTTTTACTTCTCATAATATTTAAAACCACGATTATTTATTTCGAAGGTTTTTTGTGAAACCGGAAGATCAAATAAAATTAGCATGATGAAATAAATCTATTGAATGAATGAAACCGTAGCAGTGATGACATTGGACAAATCAGTTCTTGATACAGCTCAATAAAAAGTAAAAAAACCATAGACAAGAAATAAGTTAAGGAAAAATCTGCTACAGGTGCTGTTCGATTGTTATATTTCTTTTTACCTAGCATACATAGTCTGAAAACCAGCTAGACTGATCTAGATAGATGTTTTCGAATTTACTAGAGGTAAAAAAATATAGGTAGATCTGTCACTATGACGTGATGTGGTTCTGTCCTCAAAAGACCTTCTCACTAATCTGCATGGTTCTCATATAATTTGATCATTACAATGTTTGCTGTATGGACTTTAAAAGAGACTTTGTCCCCTAATTTAAAGGAGGCTTCAATAAAGCACATGTGAACTTTAAAATTGCCACAAAAACGTTATAACGAACGAAATAAATTGTAGTGGCATTAAAAAAAGAAAGAACGAAAACATATTTATTTAATACACATTGAACAAAAAAAAAATATACATATAAAATTAAATTAAACAAAAAAAAAAACAACAACAATATAATGTTTGTCTCGGGTTTTTTTTTTTCTCGTTCAATTCAGCATAATGCCAGACAACTGCAAACCTTTATAATTTAGATGAATCATAATATATTTAGTATCTAGATAAATGAAGGATTTTTTACACGATTTCTAATAATATCTAGGCCACAATCTATTTCAGACAAGAGCAAGCATGCTGTAACTTAAGGCCCGAGCGCCCGAAAAGTGCCATGAAACAGTGACTTTCTGAAGCCTACTCCTCGGTAACGGCCAGGTTAATAAGTTAGAAAAAAATATATGTTTATTATAGATTTATGACCAGCATTTTTTGCGATTAATACTTTTGTCTAAAAAAATATTACGTACAACAACATCACATTCGCAACTTTTCCCTACTCCTTCGAAACGGCTTGGATCTTTAGAAACATTTTTAAATTTAAAAATTGGATGCTAAATGTTCTTCAAAGTGAACATAGCATATGTAAATCAATCAATATTTCGCAGAGAAAATGAATTTAAAGCGCTTTCCGGGTGCTGCTGGCCGCAAATAAATGCACAGATTTGCGGACTGCCGCCTAGGCGAGTGCGAGAGTTGCGTTCACATAATTTCGGCCAGATGGTTCAAGGGACTATACGCCTTAAGTCAAGAGTGAATAGGTTACTTCTAGGCGTGCATCAGTGCATGCTCTACCGTTGACCACATCATCACTTACCATCAGGTGAGATAGTGGTCAAGCGCGAGTCTATCAATAATAAAAAATATATAGTACGTACTAAATTAGCTGTATTACGTTTTGAACATGCTACCTATGTAGCATTTATCCTGAAGAATAACATATATCTTTCCGATTTGTTTACTGCATTGGATGATATTATGTTGCATTGGGGGGGTTCGGACCATAACGGTGCGTGTTGGCGGGTCGCCATATCCTCGTCCGTTTTTCAGCAGGGTGCACCACGTGCAGGTGAGGTTGGCTTGGGTCCCGACAGATGTTGGTTGGGACCCCGTATACACCCCAAGGGCGATGCTCGGGGTTTCGAAGAGATCCGCAGGAAAACTAAGGTTGCCGACATAGCACAAAGAATTGCCAAACTTAAGTGGCAATGGGCAGGGCACATTGCTCGCAGAACAGATGGCCGTTGGGGCCGAAAGGTTTAAGAGTGGCGACCGCGTACCGCAAGACGCAGTGTTGAAAGGCCTCCTACAAGGTGGACCGATGACCTGGTAAAGGTGGCAGGAAACCGATGGATGCGGGACGCATAGGAACGTTCGATGTGGCGACGCTTGGGGGAGGCCTTAGGCCTATGTCCAACAGTGGGCGTGTATCGGCTGAAATGATGATGATGATGATTGGATGATATACTGTTTGTTTATTTATTACTTTATTGCACACCTTAGCTCATTGAAGGTCAAATATTTACAAAAAGAACAAGTGCATGCTTGTTGTGCATTACTTATAAAAACGTGATTGGGGCCTACTTTAAAAAATCGTTGCTATGGACTCTTGCACCCATTTCTCTTAAAAGCATCAAGGCGTGAAGTTGAAGTAATTGCTACTATTACTTATTCTGTAGTTGAAGTAATGATCCAATAAAAAAGTATGAGCCACTGCAGTAAATCAGTGGATCATATACTTTTATGCATTATAAAACTCTCAATTAGCTACTTTAAAATAGCGCTCTACACAACAGGGGCCCAAGTCTGCTATTTTTATAAATTCGTCATTCCAACACGATCCCATTGTCATTTTGCTAAAAGTCCCTAATCTGCTAATTCATAATGATCCATCATTGATCAGTCACTATTCTCGTAATAGAGTTGCGGTAAAATGACAATATCGAGCTTATTAAAAGCAATGAATGCCTAATGACGTTCTAATGGTAGGTCACTGATCAAAGGAACTGTCACAATTTTAGCAGATTACCATATACGCCAGTTATAAAGTAAATATGTAGATATGAGATTACCATTCTATCCCATTCTTTCAATGGAGTGTTATTGGTTGATCGTTGGAAAGTCATAATGACGCCATTATATTAGTAGATTACCAAACTTACTCAAAATCGACAATTATAAAATCAACGATAGACCATTCTGATACTATTGTAATAGCAGACTTGAGGTCTTGTTCAGTTCACAACTTTTTGTCGTCAAAATCACGATGACATCAACCGGCCACTTAGTTTAAGCTGTATGCACTTATACAGACATACAGACATTTATACTGCTTTAGTTATATAGCATGTTAATAATAACACTATATGGTCAACGACACTGACATTATCTACATTTGGAAAGACAAGTTTTGTTGATAAGTTTGAGAAAATTAATATTCTAGCTGTGTTTTTAGTAAGATACAAGTATTGGTGTATGGGATTGTTCGTAAATGTTATTTATTTATTATATAATTTATTGTACATCTCTGAATGTGGACGAAACAAACACATACAAAAACAAAGTGTACAAAGGGCGGTCTTATCGCACAGGGCAATCTCTTACAGACAACCTTTGGATGGACTGAACGAAAGGAGATAGACTTGGGGCGGTCAGTGTACAAAAAAAGTTAAAAAAAAAAACAAAACATATTTTTCACTAGAGTAATACATACTTCTTATCCGCTAGAAATAAATACAGTTTACTTTTGAATTTGCGGATTATGAGTTTTATCTAAAATAGGGTTACCAGATGAAAAAATCAAAAGTCCGGAGAAAGATTTTTTAGTTTGAGAATTTTCTCACACAGGATCTCGGTCACACGTTGCACATCGGATTCAAAATGGGCCCTTTACCAAAGGAAGATTATTAGTTTCTATAGATAGTTTAGAACTACCCTAGTTAGAGACATAATAGAAAGACAATGAGAGAGCGAACGCCTGCGTTAACTTGGGGTTTAATGAATTGACAGGCCTGTTGGTCTCGTGGTTAGTGACCCTGACTGCTATGCCGGAGATCGTGGGTTAGATTCCTACCCAGGACAAATGTTTGTGTGATGAGTACGATCATTTGTTCTGTGTCTGGGTGTAATTAATCTATATTATGTATGTATTTATAGAAGTATGTTTATCAGTTGTCTAGTACCCATAACACAAGCGCTGCTTAGCTTGCGACTAGACGGCGCTGTGTGATAGTTGCGGAAAAAAAAAATTCCTAAGCTGTATTTTATTGAAAATTATTAAAATTCCTGAGATTTCATGAGCTTTGCAAAATCCTGCCGGAATCCTGAGATGAGTCCAAAAATTCTGATTTCTCAGGAAAAATCTTGAGATATGGTAATTCTTGTCACATTAATTATTTATTACAAACTCAAGGAAGTCGTCAACTGAAAGGGAAGTGGTTTTCCCAAATTCTTACCATTACGAATTACGAATAGTTAGTTACCTGTAATGTCATTGAACAATTACAATTCGTTTTTGTAACGAACACTTTGTTCGGTCATTTCCGACGGTTACTTATATACTAGTGATTATACAATGTTATGTAATAAACTAACTTTACTGTGATTTTCTAGGTTAAGTTTCCTGGTGAGAAAGTTAGTTTTTTCGGTATCTGATCTTTCTATGTTGCGTTTATTTTTATTTTTAGGACATATGCAGCGAAACACAACTGAGCAACAAGCATAACATAGCTAAGGAGTGGAATGCCCTGCCGGAGTCTGTATTCCATCAGGAAACCCTGACTCTGGCTGGGAAGTTGGAAGTCCGGCAGGGAATTAAGTATAGCTATCAAGCTACAACTTAGGGGTCTAGAGTGAATAGGTTATTTCTAGGCAAGCGAGCTCCGTTGTCGGCCACATCATCGCTTACCATCAGGTAAGATAGTGGTCAAACGCAGGCCTAGACAAAACAAAAAAAAAACTTTTACAGGTGCATGCATGATCGTAATAATTCTCTAAATAAATGGATGGTAAGAAAACTTGATGTTTCCTGATAGCTACAAGCTATCAGAGAATACTGACTCCGGCAGGGAATACCACTCTTTAGCTGTACGCTAATGAATATAATCTCAAAACTGGCCTGTTGCTCTAGTGGTTTGTGGCCCTGACTGCTATACCGCAGGTCGTGTGTTCGATTCCCACTCAGGACAAATCTTTGTGTGAATGCACGACCATTTGTTCTGTGTCTGGGTGTAATTTATCTATGACATGTATGTATTTAGAAATATATAAGTATGTTTATCAGTTGTCTAGTACTCATAACACAAGTTCTGCTTAGCTTTAGACTAGACGGCGTTGTGTGATAGTAGTAGAATATAAAAAAAAATCACTTTGTACTTACGAGTTAGTTATTTTAAACGAGAACTATTTAACTAAATACCATATGTTCGTGCTAACAACAAGTAAGTTACATGATATTAATAAAGATATTACACTTACTTTCCGCTCAGTGAACAGCCGAGCATTCTTTACGCATTCTGACGTGGAATCTCTTGTTTGGAATCTTTAGTTAACTATCAAAATTCATTAAGATTTTGTTCAAATTAGCTCGTCTCTTCATCACCTTACTTTTTTTACAATACATTTTTGAGCAGCACTGTTTTTTTTAAGTGGCAAATTATCTATTGACTTCTGACTTTTCGCTATGAGGCCTTTCTTCATGCTAAATTTCAGGATTCTATAGCAACAGGAAGTATAGTCTGTCTAATAAGTCAACCGACTTGGGAATTTTGTATAATATTTAATCATTTAAAAAAGACTTCTATTCGATACCTTTTTTAAGGTTCTTCTGTTTAGTTAACAATTATCTCTATCTCTTAATCAACCTTGATTATTGAATTCGTGTTGAATACATCAGATTTAATTAAATCCTAATAATTACCCAAGTCGTTTAACTCATTAGACAGACTCTACCCTATAGGTTTTTTGTAAAAGTCAAGTCCTGACCAACGCTCAGACCAAACCCTTGTACCTAGAACGCTGAGATTTTGCACAGAAGTTCCTTAAATAATGTATACAAGAATAAGAAACGGTTTTCCAAAATTTACCCCTAAAGGAATGAAACGCAGGTCTAAAGTTCGTATGGAGAAATCTAATTTCACGCAGATGAAATCGCTGGTTGAAGCTAGTTTTTTATGTAAACTGAGCACAGGCTTCACATTTTTTTCACTACTCATAGGGGCTATTTCTATTTTTAATTACATTTAATAAAAATAATAATAACTTATTATTATTACGTATCTACCTACATTGTGCTCACATATTAGAAGCGACAAGAAATATGTAACCAAGATCTATGTAACTCATAATATGTTTTATAAAGAGTGTCCATGGAGTTTCTTGCACGTTCTTCTCCATAGAGACCTACGCTTTGGATCGTGTAATTTAGCTTCACTTTTCTTGGACTGACCGACATTTGACTATTCAAAAGAAATGGTCTATTTGAAATAAATGATTTTGATTTGATTTGGCTCTAGCTAGAGTCGAATTTGAGGTACGGCAACATTGTTTACAGGTAGGGCGGAAGTAAAAATGTTATCATGCCTCGAATCAAGGGCTTCTAAATCAATCACCACGTCACTGACCTCTAGATCAGACTGATCTAAAAGCCAAAGCTCAACAAAAAAATTCTGTGACAGAGCATGAGCATGGATCATGGATATTAAATCCTCAATGATGAAGAACAAGGGAACCAGATGGTTGAACTTCCAGATGTGGATGTGGAGATCCACGTCTGAGTGAGAGTGAGGTAGGGCATTGTGATTTCAAGGTAGGGCATTGCCCCACAATGCCCCCCCCCCCCCCCTAGCTACGGTCGTGGTACGCAATCACGCAATTGCTGGAACGTGTCTCCAATGAGTCCTTATGCCGCAAGGCGGGTAGGACTAACGGTGGTGGGAGGTGGGATTATGTCCCTATCTACTACTAAGGATAGCTGACATACTACTCATCAACTACTCATCGAGATATCTGTATTTGGTCTATCCACCAACCCGCACTGGGCCCGCGTGGTGGAGGAAGCCTGATTCCCGGCAGTGGGAACATTGTAAGGCCGACTATGCTGTGCTAAGCTACCTTCACGTGTTTCAGAGAAAAAGGGTTTTGACAAACCGACAGGCAGACAACAAAATGTTCCTATATGGGTTCCATTTTCGCCGACTAAGGTATGTATGGTAAGGCACCCTACAATACAGCCCCTCTAGCCAAATTACAACCGTTTCGCTTGCGTCGAACGCTTCGAGTTGACTTTGCCGCCAATTCTTTTGTTCTGACCACGTGACTGAGCGTTGAGATGACGCCATTCCCGTACATTTGAAGCTTTCTACTAGCGTCAACTATTGCCGACTTGCAACTTGGCTAGGGGTACTGGTAACTATAAAAGTAGAACCACTGTATGTCTACGAGTGACATCAGATTATAATATGTTAGTAAACAATTAAGACTTTATTATGCATTGTTTACGATTTAAACAGTGCTCCTAATGACAATAGTCTTGCGTTACAGTACGATGAAAACAACAAGACTCATCACGTGTCCACCTCCTCCAAACTATTGGGGTTGACGTCCAGATGAACCTGATGCAACTGAATTTGACGTGAACGACAGTCTATCGCTCAGTGTTAACGGCCCCGATTTACGACTTATAGGTCGTGGGTTCAAACCGAGCCAGGCGACCGTCAAATATCTTGAATCTTTGTCCATTTCTAGGTTGAGTTTCTTGGGGTTAAATTGTCATCTACTCTCAATTTCGGCTCATACATCGAGGCAAAGGCTCAGCTGACTGCCAAAAAATTGGGGATCTTAGCAAAGGTCAGACGGTACTTCACGTCGGAACAGCTGCTCAATCCTTATCAAGCCCAAGTTCGATCGTGTATGGAGTACTGTTCTTATCTTTGGGATGGATTTGCCAAATACCAGCTTGATGCGCTGGAATCGATTGAGAGGAGAGCCAAGAGAATCATCGGCAATGATGCACTTGTAGAGTCGAAGCTCCAAAGCCTTCAGCATTCAAAGCCGCCGAGTAGCTAGTCTGTCGATTTTCTATCGTTTACATTTCGGGGAGTACTGGAATTGGACAATCTAATTCCGCCAAGTCCATTCCATCATCGGACCACACGACGTAAAGCGTTGCACCAACGGTACATGGTAGACCTCCCACCCATAAGCACAAAGTGTTTTGGGAACACATTTATTGTGCGTACAGCCAAGGAATGGAATTTCCCGCCGGAGTCTGTGTTTCCTGATAACTACAACTTAGGGCTCTTTAAGTCGAGAGTGAACAAGTTACTTCTAGGCAAGCGTACTCCATCGTCGACCACATCATCGCTTACCATCAGGTGAGATGATGGTCAAACGCAAGACTATCAATATAAAAAAATATATATAAAAAAAATAAAAGGTTAGGTTAGGGTATTAAGGTAGAAAATTGAAAAATCAAAATTAATATTATAATATATATATATATATATATATAAAAAAGAAGAAACTGACTGACTAGTTCGACTGTGCGTTGATATGTATATTAAGAAAAGCTTCAACACAAACAAACAAGGCTTCTGTTTATGACGTAGGCAAGGATTTTCCAAAGTTCACCTCCTTAGGGGAAAGAACAGGGAGAATGAAACTTACTTTCACACAGACGAAGTCGCAGGCAGAAGTTAGTAAACGATATTATGAAAGAAGTAAAAAAAAAAAAAATTGATGTAGAGCATCATCTCGACCCAATCCACTTCGGAACAACACGGCCTCAGTTTTCTCTGCATAAACTACAAGTCATACAGATCTTTATAATAAAAGATAATATCTTTTGCTTTCACACGCTTGTTCCAATGTAATGCGGTAACGTCGTGGTCTTGTCCTCATGAATATTTATAGAAATAATTTTATTGTTTATAAGATTTGTTGTGAGAGATAGTGACAAGCAAGGTGTGAATGTGCCGGAGGTATTTGCACGAAAATCTCTTAAAATTGTGGCCTTTTAAAAGAAAGAAGGAGGATATCCGTGCAAAACGGCCGAACGCTCAGCATAAACTAACGGGTTAGAATAACGATTCTATACAGTTTAAATTAAAAAAGAACAGGTTTTTTTTTTTTTTTTAAATTAGGACAAAGCCGAAGTAAAATACGTCGATGTCAGAGACACTCTGTATGTGTGTGGCTTAAAATGCGTCGATGTCAGAGACACCCTGTATGTGTGTGACTTAAAATGCGTCGATGTCAGAGACACCCTGTATGTGTGTGACTTAAAATGCGTCGATGTCAGAGACACCCTGTATGTGTGTGACTTAAAATGCGTCGATGTCAGGGACACCCTGTATGTGTGTGACTTAAAATGCGTCGATGTCAGAGACACCCTGTATGTGTGTGACTTAAAATGCGTCGATGTCAGAGACACCCTGTATGTGTGTGACTTAAAATGTATGATTATTTGTGTTTGTGTATGACTTAATAATTTTAAACATTTACGCGGGTGAACACGCTAGACTAATTAATAACATTCATTCTTAAACTAATATTTTGGAAACATAAATTTGGTTTTCGAATGTTATGCACCTTGTAGGTGCATATTTAGAACTTTTAGAAATGGTTGTTTAATAATAATATCGTTGGTGCTCTATTGTTATAATGATGGTTTGATTATAACGTTTGACATTTAATTTGGATAAGCGTTAGAGTAAGCCTTGCTACCCACGCCAATTTATTTATTATATTAGTACTAATCGACACCTACATATTTTTATTTTTCCTCAGAAAATCACTGTTTATGGCACTTTTCGGGCGCTTGGCCCTTAACATGGCACTTGGCTCGAAAACAGTTGCCACATTGAATACTCGAAAATAGTTTGTATTGTCACGTTTAAAGCATCGTAAATTCGCAAAGTGAGTATAGTTTGTCATAAGAAACTACTGAGCGCAAAATAAATGTAAGTTGATATTCAAAACTAAAATAAAATTCAATGTCAATACTTCAAAAGTCATTCATCAAGTGCCATGTTAGCGCTTACGGGCTAAAGTAATTATTTTACTAGAGATTGAAATTGTATTGTAGTAATAACATTAATGATTTATAATGAACATGTCAATGTTGGTTATGTAAATATAGTTTCTTCATACAAACTATTCATCCACGTAAAGTATTGTTATTGTCATTTATGATATATTATACATGTATAAAGTATGGCACCATATTTGATGCAAATAAATGATACTGTTGCTACAAAACATTCAAACAATTAAATTCTGTTCCGGAAAAGGTGGCAATCTAGGTATTTGTTAATTATCAGAAGGCCAAACTCATACCTACATAGAAAACGTTTAAAATTAAGTCGCAATACCTTTTTAAGGAAATTAGAGGTGCTGTTATCTATTACCAGTGAAACTGATAATAATCAATTTTTTAACTGTCATTAAAGAAAAATTATTACACTGTTATAGAATATTTAGAGGATAAATCATTAGTAACATACATATATTATGATATATCCTCTAAAAAAATAAAAATAGTCGTTATCAACATAATATATAAAGAGAGAAACTGACACATTAACACATAGCCGATACTACTGAGACTAGTAGCGTGAAATTTTGCACAAGCTTTTTTGTTAAGGCTTATAGTCCCTTGAATCATCCGGCCGAAATTAAATGTACACAACTCTCGTACCCGCCTAGCGGCAGTACGCGTATCTGTGCATTTAATTGCGACTAGCTGCGCCCGGATAGTGCGCGGCTGACCTTTAAATCCATTGTCTTTGCGAAATATTGATTGATTTATAATTATTTTTGAACCACCAATTTTTATGTGTAAAAATGTTTATAAAGATCCATGCCGTTTCGAAGGAGTATTGCGATTTTGCTAAAATTTTTTTGTAAACAAGAGTATTAATCGCACCGAAAAAAATCATAGAATGTATAATAAACGTATATTTTTTTCAAACCTATTAATCTGGCCGTTACCGAGGAGTAGGCTTCAGAAAGTTACTGTTTTATGACACTTTTCGGGTGCTTGGGCCTAGCGCTAAGAAAGGTTTTTCCAAAATTCACCCCCTAGAAGTGAATGATGAAACGGGGGTCCTAAGTTTTTATAGGAAACCTACTTTCACGCGGGCAGAAGTTCATCATTATCATATCAGCCGAAAGACGTCCACTGTTGTTCATAGGCCTCCCCCAAGCGTCGCCACAACGACCGGTCCTGTGCGTCACGCATCCATCGGATTCCCTCGACCCTGAACATGCCTGGGTCCTGGCAGAAGTTATTATTACAAAAGTTTTAAATCCTATATACTTTATACATATTGATACGTGAAATGATTTCCTTAAGATGAGAATAATATCGCAGTAAGAACTAATAAACATAAGCTGACATAATTGTCATCTTAGTTTAAATTTAGTTGTCGTCTGTTGAACACTAATTTAGGTGACACACAATAAGTTTAGTTGTGTTGTCTGTTCGTTTGTTTGGTCTATTCTCGGCGACGTCTGATCTCCAAAGATCATTTATTTATGGATCAAATTAAGTAGGATAGATGAATCTTGAGTTATGTTTGGTCAAATTGTTTATTTGTTTGTTTCTTGGAGACGTTGAAAAATTAAGTGTAATTTTATACTATTTTTGTTTTTTTTTTTTATCTACACTTGAGTGAATAGGTTTCTTCTAGGTAAGCGCGTTCCATCGTCGACTGCATCGTCGCTTTCCATCAGGTGAGATAGCGGTCAAGCGCGAACCTATTAAGAATAAAAAAAAAACTTTGCGTGACCAGAGGGCTGGCTCCTTCTTTACCCAAAGAATTGGCATTGCCATTCAAAGTGGCAACACTGCCAGTCTGCTAGGCACATTTCCGGATAACAGCGATGTGGAGGAGTACTTCGATGCCTGAGAGTACTTTGTGTTTATTTATATCTTATTCTTCTTCTTCGTTTATGTATTGTATACATGTATACATGTTACGTATTGTAGTATAAATAGTTTAGTAGTTAATATTTAAATTATTTATGTACAGATGTAGCTATTACATTTCCGCATCCTTACTAATATTATAAATGTGAAAGTTTGGATGTTTGGATGTTTGTTACTTAATCACGCAGCAAAAACGGCTAAACGGATTTGGATGAAATTTGGCATGCATATAGCCTTTGACATGGAAAAGAACATAGGCTACCTTTTATCCCGATTCCTTAAGTACCCAATGCCACGCAGGCGAAGCCGCGGACAAAAGCTAGTTAGAAAATAAACATACTCGTTTTTGACCAATTAGGTATGTACTAGACAGTTTTAAGGCATGTTTGGCGCAGTGGTTGATCGATTGGCTGCTGCCTTAAATTGTGTGTTGTGGGTTCGATCCCTGTACGGAACCAATATTTATATGACCTACAGATAAGTGGTCCGGGTGTCTTGTGTTTCTGAGAGTATAAGAGTTTCTGTATCGTTCGATACAGGATTAATTCTTAGTGGGGGCAAAGTTTTTATTTAAAAAAAAAAAGTCTGTAAGTATGTTTCTAATCTACTTTTTATCATCTTCGTTTTTATTTGTTTTCAAAACTTTAAGAATCAATTTCAAGCAATAGTGTTTGAAATTATAGTGTCATAAATACATTATTTAAATGCAACTATTCTCAAAAAAGGCTATTCCTTACATTTTCGCGAACAAAATTGTACTGAACAGCTGTTTTTTTTATATACCTTGAAGTATGAGTTTTGTATGGTCATATCACAAAAAAAAATTAGTTAACAATATTTTTCTTGAGTAGAGTAGATACCTCATTGTTTTAAGTTTCGACGTTTTTTGTTTAGATTTCCTGTCAACTCATGTTGCCGAAATAATACGTCTGCCACGGTAGTCGCGATTAGCAGCTAATTGCCTACAGCATCATGTTGTTTACAATCAGAAACAATTGTAGAGCCTACCTCTGAGGTAGGTACATTTTTTCATTGTTTCTGTAATTACCAGTTTGTCATTGCTTGGTCAAGAGATGATGTGCTTCTTTTAAGTAATCTTCGTTTGAATGTAGTATAAATGAAGTCAAGTTTTATTATGAAACTTTTTTTTAATGTTTAACTTTGTGTTTTTTTACACTTTAGATTAAGATTTCACATTGGTCTTCTTGCTATCTACAAGCTATATTGTTTACTTTTCTTTTAGTCTCTAATTTCGGACGCCTGCTGGAAGATATTTCTTTGAAATTAAGTTGTACTTTTTTACTACTATTATTATAAATTATCTTTTTCTGTTTTTTGTGTGTTTATAAATAGTAAAATAAATGAATGAAACTTGCTAACCCAGCAAAACTGTTCTGCTCTACAAATTATCGAAGAAATATTGAGATTAAACTATGGGGATGAGAATAGGTAGGTAAAAAATAGCCTATGACCCATGCTTAAACCGACCAAACATAACACAAAAATAAAAATCGGACAAGCCGTTTTGCTGGAGTTTCATAACAAAAAATGTGATACGAGATTTTTATATATAGATAAATTAACTAAAATAAAAAATCTAGATAGTTACTATAACAACGGGAAACATTTAATTATTATATTTAAGATTCTCACCTTGTCGATTTAAACTTGACCAACTTAATCACAAGTAATTAATTAATTTAAACTCGCTTATTCTTGAGATAGACGTAGTTACACTCACTAGAAATAAACACATGGCTTGATTTCGAACAAAAAATATCTATTTTTATTAAATAAAGCTACTCACGGTTTAGCCGCAACAACAGGCTCCTTCTTCACCTCCGCCGACAGCACTCTGAAGGCTTCATCATCAGCACTTGGCACACCCTCGTCAGTACAGTCACCACCACACACTTTACCACAAGAACTCACCGACTGCCGTCCCGATAGATCGAAGTATCGATCTTGAGCGTGGATCAACTGAGTCACAGTAAACGCAGACGACCCGCAATCGCTAACTTTCAAATCGATTTGCGGTCCAAACAACGATTCATCGTATTCCAAACTCAATTTTCTTTTGAAAAATCGATCGTCCTGAATGTCTTTAGACGGTGATGTCTCGTCGCGCGCTTGGATCGTAATGTCGAGTTTGTTCGCACTGTTCAGTCTGAGAGAGCGCTCGGTTGTGAAGGCGTACGGAGTGTTGGCAAGTTCCTCCTCTATACTGTTGTAGCGGCTTCGGAAGAGTGATCGAGGCGTCTCCCCTCCCGAGTCCACGTCGTACTTGCCGCCGAAGAGATCGTACTGTGCGAAGCGGTGGTTGATGGTGTCGAACTTGGGGTCGGTCAGGTCTTTGTCGGGTTCTTTCGGGCTGGATGAGGGGCTCATGTTGATCTGGACGATGCCGTGCTCGTCTTTGTATTTTAGTTTTAACGCCATTGTTTAGGATGACATTTTTGCCTGGAAAGAGAGAATATTTATTTTAGTATATAAATATATCTAAACTTGTGTGTATATCATGGAAGGTATTTATTTATTTATTAATGTGTTATGCACATTACACTGTACGAAGGCGGCGCCGGCGGGGGTTATTTCGATTAGAATTGTAAGAACCTTGTTAATTTTATTTTTTCTGTTATAATTTTTGTACACACATATAATAAATGACAAGGGCAAGGAAACAGAAAACTACGGGAAAGGTGATGTTTATTTCTACTCCAGTATAACTGCAAAAGGAGAGTTAAAAAAAGATACAGATACTGTGTGTAAGAGTACAAAAAAAAGGAAAATTACAAACAAAACAGTGAACAATGAAATGATATAACACATTTTATAGAGATCTATAATAGATATCTACCTATATACATATACATTAACACTATTATTATAAAGAGGTGAAGTTTTTTTTTTTGTTTGTAGGAGGTAAACTCCGTAAGTACTGTTTTGGAAGTCGGTGTTTCTATATAGTTTTGCCTCTTCGTTATTTAACACCGACTTCCGAAATTAAAGTTATTTTGATAGTTTTAGTGTTTTTTTTTTAGTAAGAAAATACCAAAAGAACTATATAGTTGCCTATATTATTTGAAGAGTTCCCTCGATTTCGCCAAGATTCCATCATCATATTCCGACTTGGTGACTATGGGACCATTTGGGAAGTATACCCTTTCCAACAAAAATAGTACATTGTTACACTAGGGGTGAAAGTAACTCATTTCGTCCCGAGGAGGAGTTGGCGGGCGAGCGAAGCGAGGTCGCTAATTCGAGGGACTAAATGGGTTAGTTTCACCCCGAGGTAAACACTGTGCTTTTCATTACGAATACGAGGAAACTAAAAATAAAAAATAAAGTTTGTAAAACCTTAGTCGTCGTACCTATGATTTTAAGTAGGTATCTTTCTTCTGATTTAGGCGATAAAAGGTATTCCAGTACTGCTTTAGCCTCTTCTCTTATGAAATTAGGCGTTAAATCACTATTTTGATCTGATAAACATAACGTGTTAATATAAATCTCGTTGTACGGAAATGTAAACAAAACTCTAAAAAACCAACGACTGATTGCCACTTTCCCGCCATTTTTTTTTTTTTATGCGGTGGCCAGCTATATTCAGCCTCATTAATGAAAAATTAGAAATTAATTGTAATCTTTTAAAAATAAAGTATTTTAAAGAAATAGTTGAACAAATAAATCACTTAAAATATAATATTATTTAATTAACACTTGTCTTTAAGTTATTTCAGTTTTATATCGCGCTGTGATTGACTGGCTGTATGGAAAATTGGAACATGGTTCAATAGAAATGTGAAGATTGAACTAGTTTTTTTTTAATAATTTGACAGCTGTCAGTTGTAAAGTAAAACTCCCTAGGGATGAAAAGTATCACTTTCAGCCCGCTCCTCAGGCAACTTCAGACCTACTTTCAGAGTATGAGTAATGAAAAAGAATTTTTCAAATCGGTTGCCAAGTGACGAAGTTATGCGCGAACATATATTAAAAAAAAAAATACAAACATATTCCAGTATTTCATGTACCGGATCGACCCTCTACGGGATAAAAATGATTAAAATTTAGCGGTGTATATTCTATGGCAGATGTAACCGCGGGCAAAAGCTAGTACTAAATAATATTACAGGTTATAATACATATTATTATTTATGGGTTACTACGAGTATATTTCTCAGAATCCGGGAGTCCTGGACCTATGAAAGGCATACCAGGGGCCGAAACCAAAACGCAGAGGCCCCTTTAACGATTTTAGTGGTACGTGGTACAAACCAACTATTATTCCTATTCGGGCTGTGCCAGTGCATTCAAAGACAACCCCCGGTTGAAGGGAAACTATTGCAACATATGGAAAAAAATATGGCTCTGGTTTTGAGAGACTTAAGTGGACTGGTTATCAAGAACTATATACATATCTATTATTATTTATATATTTATTTATCTCAGGACCCTGAGGTCCTGAATCTTTGGAAGGCGTACGAGGAGCCGAAACCAACTCGCAGAGGCCCTTTTGACGCTTTTATTGTAACGTGGTACCAACCGGTAATTATCCCTGTATGCGCTATGCTAGTGCATCCAAGGACAACCCCCGGTTGAAGGGAATCTATTTCAACATGTGGAAAACTAATATAAGGCTATGGTTTTTGGAGTCTTAAGTGGACTGGTTACCAGGAACCATGTTAAGACCATGGCCCCTACCTGAACAATGTTTTTAATTTCCATCGATAAAAAGGCATCGATCATCGATCGAATTACTTACTTATTATTAGCAACTACAAGTTCACTGTACTTTTAATAACTTGTACCTGAAAAAAATTGTACATTTAACATTTTCGTGAATATTATAATTTGAAATACAATAATAAAAGGTCGGTATTATTATCAGGTTGTTCGGTAGTGTTGAAACTAAAATAGTTAATTGTTTTATGTCCAAGGTTATTTTCAGTAAATTAGTTTATAAATAAGTCTATATTTAAATAACTGTGATTAGTTTTGCTTGATATAATATATTTATTGTTTAGCTGTTCTGGTACAAAGAGTAGGTAGGGGAAGGTAGCGATGGACAGTGGAGTCTAAGTAATAGAGTCCCGCTTTGTACTTTGAGTACGGAACCCTAAGGCCGCTATACCACCGACGTCGTATCTGCTCATCATTGGTGTTTTACTATTAGAAACGACGCGGCGTTAACGTAGCGTCTGCGCAACGTTGGCGCTGCGCAGACGTTGGAGAATCACCAACGTTTGTAAAACGCCAGTGAGATAGCGGCCTAAAACCGGAACACTTATAGAATCACTTTGTTGTCCGTCGCCCTTTTACTCAGGAATGTATTAAGCTGAAAAACTGGAGAACCATGCAGATTAGTGCCTTAGATGGTCTTTTGAGGAAAGACCCATAGTGATTTGGAAAAATATTTAACAATCTATTCACTCCCGAATCGATAGTCGAACTATTTACATAGGTAGGTAAGTATGTACGGAACCATCTGTGCACGAGTCCGACTCGCACTTACCCATTTTTACTTTATATATTATGTAATTAAGCTGAGTCATTAGTTCATCGCTCTGAGGCAACACCATGCCCACATAGTATATGTTAATGGGCCTGCAGTAGGCATATAACGATATAATAGCAGACAATGCATCTCCTCTCGTGGGTGTCAAGGCCACGAAGGGATTGTATGACTTTGATGAGTTATTATTCACATAGGTACATGAGACTTTCATAATATGGTGGTTAATTGATATTATAGTCTGTTGCAGGGTTTTGCAGGTAGGTGGAAAATCATGACATCTCCTTAACTTTTCCACTCGCCTGCCGTCAACATCGAGCATGGTTTAAAAGCATGTTACTTCATCTAACGCAATCCAACGCGAAGTTTGACAAAAAGGCAACACGAAAAAACCGAGATAACGTCTGAAAATTCTATTAGCATGCGGTAACTCCGTGATTTACTCGAATAGGTATTTAACAAAACTTGTTCCAGGAAATACGTGTTTGTTTTTAAACTCTTAAGTTTAAAAAAAAAAGAATCTTGATATTTGCTAGGCTTCTTCTTCTATTATTATTATATTTTTTGACTTTTTTAAATTTGATTAAGTCATGAAGTGTCAAAGTTCATGCAAAATAGCAGATTTTCAGGGGTCTTTACTGGATTTGTTGAACAGATAAATTGATTCCAATAGAAGCCTAGATAATATCCACAAGATACTGTGTTTTCAAAATATCTAATGAAAGATGTGTAACAACGTCATAATTGCGTAAGAGCGGTTGTATGAAAAACAGTGAAAAGGTATGTAAGTCGAGTTACATCCCCTGCGCGCGTGGAACGTTACGCGCCGTTGACGACTTGGGCTGGGTCCGGCTGGTTACCGGACTCGACGACCGCAAGCCCACGCCTATAGAGACTGGAAATTAGCAACGGGCTTGGGCGTGAGGGCCGCAGAAGGAGGCGACCGACTGCCATCCTTCTTCGCTCCTGACCATGGCCTGTACCAGGGCCTGGCGCGAGAGATCGACGCCCCCATGAAGACACGATGGTGCTCTGCCCAAGCGGGGCTCACCTCTACCATATGTACCACCGTGTCCTATAGTTGTAGAAGTTAAGAATGTATGAAGATGAAATAAGTACATTGGAACTCTGAAAGTAGCGCTAGTTCAAAGGTAATCTCAAAGAGTATACATTTGGATGAATGGAGAGGGTAAGGGCGGCCAAAGAAAAGATGGATGAGACTAGTGCTTCATTGCGATCCCATCTGATGGTAAGCAGTGGTGCAATCGTTAATAGTTTTGCGCACTAGTTTAATAAAAGCCTATTTACTCTAGCTTTGTAGAATCAGACGGAAAGACCGCAGCAGGCAAATTGTTCCAGTCTTTCGAAGTACGCGGTATAAGCGACTCGCGACGAGGCGAAACGCTCAGTCCGGACCATAGAGGTATTACGATGTAAGGGTGGATACTCGCCGTACGTTGGGCTGGTCTGATGGTAGACAGGCGATGGCGAAGTCAAGACATATACTTCCCGCGCACACTCTCCTTAATGCAACCTTCAGAATAACGAAAGGCTGGCGACCGCCTGTGCTCCAGTCCAAGAGTAGGAATATTGGTCTTAACCATCTGGATCACCAATTAGTCCCTTCACAAGCATCTCCACCAACGGAGATATGTATGACTTTACACTTTGTTCCGCATACTTCCAAACTGTATCGGCTGTAGCTGGAGTTTTGAGATGTGAAGTATTGTTTCACTACGTCGACGGCGCGCGCTGTTCCCGCGCGCCTCAAGGAGTTGTCAGCAACAGCAGGGGCCCAGCCGGGTCGAAGCCTACTGGGGCCAGGGTTATCCGAAAGGGTGCTCGAGCCCCGGTAGTAAGAGTCTGACACTATCTCCCGCTCCACCCAAGAGCGGGGGTTGTCATAAGATGATTTTTCCCATCGAAAAAAAAAAAAGTATTGTTTCACTAAAAGCTCTCTTACAAAACAATATTTTGTTACCATCACATTTCAATGACGCCAATTTGATATTATGAAAGTAATAGTCTTTACTTCACTTACAAGTTTATCTAAATTATTTTATTGGCAAACCAATCAATTACACATCTGTTACAAAACAGTTTGTGTTCTAAGTCATGTCCTTGTAGCCATAGTGTTGTATTTATACAATTAACCACTTAGTTGGCTCGATATCTGTGTAATTGATCGCGTAATCTTTTATGGCAACAGTTTTTAGATAAAATAACAAAGAAATTATACAGAACAACTGGTGAAGATTTAATATTCCACAACTATCACACAACGCCAGTCTCAAGCTAAGCAGAGCTTGGGTTATGAGTTTTTGACAGACAATAAAATTGTTAAACATTCTTACATACATATATATTGTTGTTGTTGTTATTGTTTGTTATGTATTTGTTTATTGTGCAAACCTACCACAGTGTTGTCTTTTTAACCCAAAGGTTTACTGGTAGAGAATGCCTTGTTGCATTAAGTCCGCCTATGTACCACTATTGTACATGAAGTTTAAATAAATAAATAAATATTTCTATACAGATCATAAATCTGTGGCCCTAGTGAAAAAGGGTCTAAATCCAAAAATGCAACTTTACAGGAGACGTAAAAAACACTCTGCGTGCTTCAAATTCGTGTTTGACCTCGTGTGTCATTCAAACCGCTACCAAATGAAATACATGTGATGTTTTTTATAGGTAAACAATTTATGCTCTTTACTATTATTGGGTTATTTTTTATGTAAAGTTAATAGTTTTTAAGATAGTAACTTATACCAATCACAAAATGAATTCCATAAGGGTATAAAATAAGTTAGACCCGTTCTCCCATAAGTTAAATATTAATTCATGCACGTGAAAAGGGATACGCATTTGAAATTATTTTTAATAACTAAATTACATAATGGAAAGAAATAATTGTTCTCTTTATTTCGGTGAAAACGGATATAAGTCTAATAATATCCTTTCTAACTTAAACCATTTTTATGGACTAAGTGTAGTTGTATCGATAAACACCAACCAAATTGAAATGTGGTTGATTTATGTTAATTTAGATTGAAAAACACAAAAGAAAGTTTTTGTTTTTCCGTTTAAAACAATATAAATGGACTTGAAACCAACTTGCGTGGTTTTTTTGGTGTCAGTTGAATCCTTTTGCACAAAGTAACTTCCTTATTTTTAGGCCTAGCTTAGATCTCTTTTCACCAAACGATAGAGCATATTTTTCTGATCATTTTGGTATACTTAACTCATTTTCGACAAAATCGGACTTATACCCCTTTTCACTAGGGCCACAGAAATATCCGTGATATAGATACATATTATAGATAAATTAAGCCAGACACAGAACAAAGGATCATGCTCATCACACAAACATTTGTACTGGGTGGGAATCGAATACACGACCTCCGGCATAGCAGTCAGGGCCACTAACCGCCAGACCAACAGGCCAGTTGATATTGATACCTGCAGTAGGACGAATGCCTGAAGCGGTCATTCCGAATTCGCCGGGTTGGCGAATGTAACATGTCTTTGAATTTTTGGTTCTAGGACATGCCGGTTTCCTCACGATATTTTCCTATACCATTTTGAGGGCAGTTATTTATGTATGTATAAATACAATATACATAAATAAAATTGAAATGTCTATTTGTAATATAAATTTTTTTTACTAAAGAATATGAAAGCATAATTATATTCGATAATGCGCCTGGCTGGGCTAGAACTCGTCGTATGCACTGACGGCTTCAATTATAAAATAAGGTTTAACTTAAATAGCTTAATCATATGCCACAGGTCGCAAACAGTTAAGTTAGCTAAGTTACGAACGCTAAGCATGACTTGTACAAAAATAAGTTATTTTTATTGCGTTACAATGCAAATCGAGGCTTGAAAAACTTCAACACTATTGAAATTCATTTGCGTTGAAAAAAAACTGCACTTAGTTACTTAACCTTAATAATTACATGTACTCACTTATGTATGAGTAACTTGGTAGTATCCTTGGAAGTAGCCATAAAAATACAATCCATTAGTTTTAGTATATAACCCGAAATACGTGTCTAGTATTTTTATATGTACAAAATTTCATAACAGTATCATGAAATATCACAAATTTATAAGCTTATAATATCAGCAAAATTATACAAAGTCACCGGGCCATCCAGGCGATTGACACCCAGCTGTTTGCTGGCGCCTAATGCTGGCTATGACTTGCCGTGACCTGTGTTGTACTTAGTGTCGGTGGTGTCCAACCTTTTTAAATATTTTTGGAAAAAAATGTGACATGGTGTAAAAAAACTTTTAGAATCCATTCAGTTATTGATAAACAAGCTATATTCAGGTTTCACATTACTAAAAATAAATTTGTATATTTGCATAAGTCAAAACTTGTTTAAAAAAAAACGCTAATTTCATAGAATCTAAATATATTTAAAAAAAAATAGAAAGAAGGAAAAAAGGAACAAACTAAAATCTCATTGCATTTCCCCATTAACATGGAATAGTTTTCCAGTCGTGAACCCGCAATGCTACACGATACACGATGACCGCCCGATCCAATTACGCTGATATTCGTTTACTTGCCCCGCCACTTATTACTATACGTAAACACTCTACACATAATAGTTTGCATAGTTTTGCGGTTAAGGTCGGGTACACTGAAAGCTATGCTATAGTCCTGTAGATCAGACCGAGTCCAAGCGATGGTGCGTAGTGTACCACGCACGCTTCAAAGTGATGTTAGCATAACCGCAGGGGCCCAGCAAGTCCTGCTGAAGCCCATTGGTGCCATGAGAAACCCGTGGCCCTCGAACGCAGGGCAAAGTAGGAACATAGGTGTGATATTAGTCAGTAAAACTCTGACACGCCCTCCCGATCCAACTTAGAGCGCAAAAAGTCATAAGATGATTATGGTTTTATATGGTTAGATAGCCTAACAGCGCTGTGGCCACGGTATGTGTCCGTAAAGGAAACCCGTGGCTCCATAACGCAGGGCAAAATGAAGGAAACAATGTGTGGTTTTACTCAGAAAAGGACTGACACGCTTTTCCGCTTTGGGAGAAGTCATTGCATGATTTCTCACCTCAAAAACCAAAACCAGAAATGAAGATGAGTTGATTAAATTGTGTTGAATTGCATTATCATCTTTCTGCCCTTGTTTTATGTTATTTGCGGCCGGATTGTGTGCAAGTCATTCAAAAGAGATCGGAAACAAACATGTTTTGAGCATCGACGCTGAGTTGCTAGACTGCCGGTTTTCTATCGGTTGCATTTCGAGAAGTAGCATCAGAATTATAGAATTAAATTCCGCCAAGCTCATGCACCAGGCGTTCGGTGATGCGCCACCGGTACATGATTGACATCCCATCCATACACACAAAACGTTTTGGGAACGGATTCATTTTGCGTACAGCTAAAGAGTGGAATTCCCTGCCGGAGTTGGTGTTTCCTGATAGCTACAACCTCTTTAAGTCTAGGCAAGCGTGTTTCATTGTCGACCACATCATCACATACCATCAGGTGAGAAAAAATACTCACACTAAAAATAACGGGTCATCTTGGTTTTATATATTTTTTTTTTTGTAAAGCGATATTTCGCACCGTCATAGCACTCGCATCGCTTACCCTACAGCACAAACTTAACTATTATAAAATAACTCAGTGGTGTTATTTCAGCCAGCAACTGGTCACGCGTTGTTTTTTTGCCTGACTGTACCGGTAACGTGTTCCGATATGCAGTCCGGATTAATTGTATGACCTATATGTAGGGGTCGTTGCTACTACTAATTAAATAATATGGTAATAAGCTATTTTTTTATTACTTTCAGTAAGTTGGCGATATACATAACACATATCTCGATGCCTCCCACTTAAGTTGTTGTAACCTCAAAACTGCAATCTTACTGGAGAGCATTTCGAAGATACTTTTTGAGATATTTCAATGAATCTTTTTGAACAGTATGCAAGTATAATTTTTATAATAATAAGATTTTTTGGACGTTTTTTTTTTAACCAACTTACATAGGAGGCATCGATCTATATATTCTTTACGATCCACCGTAGGCGTGGATTTGCGGACGGATAGCAATGGGTAGCTCGCCGTCCTATCTGGCAACTGTCCGGACCGAGCGCGCCTCAAAGAAATGTCAGCAAACCCGTAGGGGCCTAGCAAGGCCTGCCGAAGCCTACTGGTGCCATGGGAAACCCGTGGTCCTCGAAAGCAGGGCACAGTAGGAACATAGGTGTGATTTTAGTTAGTAAACCCTGACACGCCATCTTGAGTCACCCTAGAGCGCAAAAAATCATTAAGACGATTAAGGTTTTGATGTCATGTCTTTAAGACGTGGAGCACCGTCGCCGTCAACGACTGGGGCACAGTCCGGACGATTACCGGACGGCCAGACGGCGAGTTACCATTGCTTGTCTGCAAGCCGATGTCTACGGTGGCTGAAATCAAGGTTGGGATCCCAGAGGCTGGGGCGTGAGGACGTGAAGAAGTCCGTTCCTTCAACCGTGCGGCCGCCTCGTTTGCTAGCATTACTGCTTCGCAGAAGGTGATGCCTGCCATTCCTTCTCACTCTGGACCATTTTTTTTTCTTTTAGGTGGGTAAATCATCTAATGACAACCTCCGCTCTTGGCAAGAAATAGTGTCAGACTCTTACTGACTAAAAACCTTCCCCGTTCCTTCGAGCCTTCATACCGGGGCTGAGCTTCTCTTTCGAAACTAACCCTGGCCCCAGTAGGCTTCCACCCAGCTGGGCCCCTGCTGTTGCTGACCACTCCATGAGGCGCGCGGGAATAGTGCGCGCTGTCGACGACTTGGGCTCGGTCCGGACAGTTACCGAACGGCCGGACAGCGAGCTACCCATTGCGCGCCGTCTGCAAGCCCACGCCTACACTATGGACCATGCACCAGAGCCCGACGCGAGAGATCATTGCGGCCGATTGCCCCACGAGTTCACGGCAATTTTTCTCATCACAGAAAGCAAGCATGTATGTGCAGTGCCTTACAAAATAATAATAGCAATTGTGTAAGATTGTCAATGTTTATTATACTTTTATTTCAGTTAATATTACACACGCTACGAGTTTTGGCAAACAATTTTATTTAAATAATATTTTTTACACCACCTGCTTTTTTTTTTTTTTTTTTTTCGATGGGAAAAATCATCTTATGACAACCCCCGCTCTTGGGCGGAGCGGGAGATAGTGTCAGACTCTTACTGACTGACTAAAAAACCCATCCCGTTCCTTCTAGCCTTCGTACCGGGGCTCGAGCGCCCTTTCGGATAACCCTGGCCCCAGTAGGCTTCGACCCGGCTGGGCCCCTGCTGTTGCTGACAACTCCTTGAGGCGCGCGGGAACAGCGCGCGCCGTCGACGACTTGGGCTTGGTCCGGACTGTTACTGGACGGCCGGACAGCGAGCTACCCATTGCTCACTGTCCGCAAGCCCGCGCCTACGGTGGCTGGAAATCGGGATCGGAATCCCGGCGGCGGCAGCGAGAGCGCCGTTGTCTGATGCGGTCGGCCTCCTCCTTAGCGAGCATTACTGCTTCGCAGAAGTCTGCGACCGCCTGCCACTCCTCCTCGCTCCGGACCATGGCCTCGATCAGGGCCCGGCGCGAGAGGTCTCTGCCGCCGATCACCCCCACGAGTGCACGGCGATGCTCCGCCCAAGCAGGGCACACCGCGATTGTGTGCTCCACCGTGTCCTCCGGGCGTTCCGCACAGTGGCGACACCCGGGCGTCACTTCCGCTTTAATTCGGAACAGGAACCTCCCGAACTTGCCATTTCCGGTGAGGACCTGTGTCATGCGGAAGGTAAGGACGCCGTGAGGTCTTTCCAGCCACGCCTCAAAGAGGGGACTTATCGCCATAATTGTGGCGTGCCCAACCACATGCTCGATAATGTCGTTTAATACGTCATATAAACCTCACTTAAAGCAAGTAATTCTATCCCTAGGGAGATAATGCCATACGGCCGATCCCTAGGGAATAATGAGATCTGAATGTGGAACATCACAAATCGTCAACATTGTGAATTAAAATGTACGTGCATCGAACAAGTTGACTCGAAATTCAAACTGACCACTAACAAAAAAAAAAGATAATAGAATAAAACGTGCTTCCTGACGGGAGCGATAGAAAATTGAATATATACGAGTAGAATCTTGGAGTAGTGAATTTTGTTTGTTTGATGAACTTGTCAATATAATACTCAAATATACACTACATAAAAAAAACTCTAGGGCTCTATCCTCTAGGGGCCCGTCACTAATCATATTTTTGTAGTCAAAAGTAGAAAAAACCGAAATCCTAAAATTGACCACGAAAAGGTAAATTCATCATAGAATCAATCAAACATAACAATTGCTAGTAGAAAATACTGCGGGCAGTGTTTTTCTTTAATAATTGTCACTTATTCATTCATTAATCAATAGCCTGCACAATATTTCCATAAAAAATTTTGTTACATAAACCAACGCTAATAACTTTGCTGTTTATGAATATTATTTATTGAGATTTTACTTATAGAATAACAAGGGCTTTTTTAATAAGCCCTATAAGTATGTGTACTAATAAAAAAATAGTGGTGTATATGATTTGGCTAGTCGACCAAATTGTCTTTTAATTATCTCACAGATGGTGTAAAAAGTAGAGTATGCAACACGGGGATAAAGCTGTCTTTGTCTTGGGCGGCTTGAATTCCTCACTTCTCACTCTTGCGATGCTCGGGAGTTAATTATATAAATCCCTCACTAACGTTCGGGATTAAAATTAGCAACCTTCGTTTCGTTCGGAATTGAACATGCCTCCCGCGACTTAAAGACACTGCTTTGTCCCCTAGTCACATAATCTACTATTATTTCACATAGAGCTACTATGGGCAGTTATAAAATCTTAGAAACTAGTGCATGATTGACTTTTTCTTTTGAAGTTTTATAAACAGTTTTTTAAATCGGGCAAGCGCGAGTCAGACTGGCGCCCTGAGCGTTCCATACAAACTAACCTATGTAAATAGTTCAATTCTGGAAATGGAGTTTCGGAAGATTTATCCGATCCCTAAAAAAAAAATTGTGACAACAGTTTTCAGATTGATTCCTATACCTGTGCTATAAGACCTTGCTTTATGACAAATTTCAGGATTCTGGGTCAACAGGAAAGTAACCTATGAATTTCGATTTCCTCGAGAGTGGTGAAGTGTACATTTTTTGCTACATAAACCGAAGTATCTTTTTTTCTCGTTAACTTACAAGTTTGATTTTTTTACGGCTTGAAGAGTCCTCAGACCTAGAGTATATGGTTTTCGAGATAAAGGGTCTTGACAGACAAACAGACGGACGGACGGGTAAAGGGGTTAAGGGTTCCGTTTTTGCTTTTTGAGGTAAGAAACCCTAAAAATTAAAATTCACTGAAACATGGGAAGCAATCGCACAGGAGCGGAGTCACAGGTGGCGGCTAGTATGGGAAGTTTTAAAAGAATATAATTGCAATGTCATGTAATTGACAAGAAAACAGCAAGTTACATTTTACAAAAGCCTTTTTCAGCCTTTATTAATAGCGGAAAGCGAACTATTATAATATTATTTGTATGTAAATGAGCAGAAACTATTCCTCGAGAGCCCAACGTAACTCAATAAAGAAAGAAATAAGGTCAATGGCGACTTCGACTTTTCGACTTTCAAAGTTATTACGAGTATATAATACAATTACAGTAATATTATAAAGAGGTAAAATTTGTTTTTAAGTTTTTTTGTTTGTAGGAGGTAATCTCTGAAAGTACAGCCCCCATAACCAAGTTACAACCGTTTCTCTTGCGTCGAACGCCTCGAGTTGGGCTCGCCCCCGATTCTTTTGGCCTGACCACGAGACTGGGCGTTGAGATGACGTCATTGTCGTATATTTGAAGTTTTCTACTAGCGTTAACGATTGCAGATTATAAACATGGCTAGGGGTATTGGTCCGATTGCTGAAATAACTTCACCGATAGAAAGCTGCTTTATTCCTGGGTAACATCCTAACTAATATTATAAATGTGAAAGTGTGGATGTTCGGATGTTTGTTACTTAATCACGCAAAAACGGCTGAACGGATTTGGATGAAATTTGGCATGCATATAGCCTTTGACATGGAAAAGAACATAGGCCACCTTTTATCCCGATTCTTTAAGTACCTAATGCCACGCGGGCGAAGCCGTGGGCAAAATCTAGTAGGCCATATTCTATTGACGTGGGCGAGTTAGTTATTATTAAATAAGTTGGCGAAACTAGTTTCTATGGGGGTTAGATTTAGTGCCAAAGTCAAACTTATTATTTTCGTCTCTGATAGGATCTGTTGTTTCAAAAAGTTATCCTCATCTGAAGGTCGTAGGTAATATTACAGGGTGTCCCTAAATACATAACCCTTTTTACCCGACTACGGCAAAGTCAAAGGAGAAAAAGAAAAGCCATAGTCACACGTTATTAAAGTGTTCTGAGCTTGTTTCTCCAGTAACCTTGTTTATTTCAGAATCCTGAAAATCAGCTGAAATTTTTCAGCGTTTTTTTTTGTCTCTGTTATGCGAACATAGATTCTTTTAATTAGAAACGTTTAGAATCTATTAGTAATCGTGTAAAAAATGTAAGTGAGTAAATTATAAAAAAAAAAAAACTGAACTTATTAAACTATTAATGATTAGATGGATAGTGTAAACAAACGAGCTCGAACCACTAAAATAAAAAAAAAAAACGTAATTAATTTTTTTACTAAAAATTCTACGATAAAAACCACATGAAATGTTGCCTACGATCTTCAATGTAAGGTGGGCAAAACTAAGATTTTTTTATTTGTTCCTGCAGATTCGCACAAAGAGAGAAAAGTTCTGGGAAAAAGAAAGGGTTTCTTAATTCATTAAACCCCGAGCAAACGCGTTCGCTTTCTCATTGTCTTTCTATTGTGTCTCTAATTAAAAATAATTTATAATTTTCCAAAGGTTAAATACAAACAAACATTAAGAAATTAGAAATCAAACTTTTTTGAGTTAGGAAATCATCTATAGGTAACTTCTCCCGCTCTTTGAGTCAGATTTTTACTGAATAAGACAACGCCCATGTTTCTTCCATCAACCTGTTGTTTTATCGTTTCTATGACACCTCTTTGAGGCGCGATTACTGGACGGCCAGACAGCGAGCTAACCATTGCCCGTCATCCTCAAATCTAAGCCTTCGGTGGCTGGAATTCGGAGCCGCGGTTCCGGCAGCTGGGGCTTAAGGACACCAAGTGAGGACCTGCGTTATGAGGAAGGTGATGATGACGGGAAGTATCTCCAGCCAGTCCTCAAGACGGGATTTACTGCCGTGATTATGGCGTGCCCAGCACTGGGTTGCGACAGTCACTGTCACCATTCCACCATGAGAGAGAATGTAAGAAAAAGGTAGCTTACTGTTTTCTGGACAGAATTCAAAAAACTTACAATCAGAAAAACCCTTAAAAGGATTGGTTTGTTCAAAAGGAAAAAAGTACAAAGCAAGTAGTAATAATAGGAAATGTTATTCAGTGTAAGTGTTTTGGAAGTTCGCAATTTTGTTGCCTGGCATTTTTGCTGAACTGGACCTGTTTGGGCCAGCTGTGAGACACATTTCATCATTGTGTGTATTTTCTTTTTTATCTTAAGTTTTCTAAGTTATATGTTTGACAGTGTATATCCATTATCTGCTGCGGTCTCTCCGTCCGATTATGATTTAGGTGCCTTCAAGGCAAGAGTGAATAATGGCTCTTAATAAACTAGTGCGGCTCACCATCAACGGTTGCGCATCACTGCTTACCATCAGGTGGGTTCGCAGTCAAGCACTAGTTTATATCAATTAGAAAAAAAAATCCACACGTGCCAAAAACATTTTTTTATTTCTTTCTTTTAATTTTCAACGATGCAAAAATCAAAAACTTACTGTTGCATTTCGTAAAACTCGTGATTTCTGACAGACTCTTGATAATAAAGTAATCAAACAATCACTGCCATGTACCAACAGATATGAAGGAACCGGAAACGTGCTAATGGGTTCACGACCAGCTCCTAGTGATGCTGGCAGCAAGCCAAGCTAAGTGAAGACCACACCAAGGTCATCGCAGTAAAAACTAGTTGTAGACATCTGTAATTATGATATCTAAAGCAACAGTGGTTTTTGTTCCACATTACTTAGTTTTTTTAATTCATTAAACCCCAAGCGAACGCCGGCGGCGTTCGCGCACCTATTGTCTTTCTATTGTGTCTGTGATTTCCACGATTGAAATAAACTAGTGCTTGACTGCAATCCCACCTGATGGTAAGCAGCGATGCAATCTCTGATGATCTTTGTTTTTTCTTAAAAACGTAAGAAAATTTTATCTATAAACAGATACTTAACTAATCTACACTAATATATTAAAGAGGTAAAGTTTGTTTTTATGTTTGTAGAAAGTAATTTCTAGAAGTACTGAATAAAAAACAAAACAGTTTTTACATTGCAAAAGCCAGCCCCAAAAGCTTCCGTCCAACCAAAACCAGTGTCCCACATATTTATATGAAAAAAAGTAGCCCAAACGGAGCGCTAGTTTGTGCGTAGAAGTGTCCATGACACGAGCGCCGATGGTGCGATACCGCGCTCCGGTATTTAAGGAAACAGACCCAAGGACTCCGCCCGTCCTTGGCAGCACGAGTTCGCGGCCGGCTATTACTTATAGTATTGTTAAAGTTAGCTGATGTGTTGTGGGATTTTTGTAGTTAGTCGTTGTAGTACGTATGTAGTCCTTGTGCGAGAATTATGGGTATTCTGATGAAAATCAATGACTGGATGCTCAATGCAAATTAGTTTTTTAATAATTTTCGGTGTGAACAATATATTTCACAAAAAACAAGTGAAGACAAGTGACAAATAGAAGTGTCATATTTTTTCATATAATTTAGGAAGCTTGCAAGAAGGTTTTATCTCCAACATTTCCCCGGGCGTTGAAACCAATGGTTTCAACCAGATTCTGAAGACACAGGCAAAGGGCAGATTCGGTTGAATGCCCGTCGAACGACTCCAGTAGACGTCCGAATGTCAGCTACACGGGCGATACCATCCGTTCCTGGATGAACAGCCACGATCCGTCCAAGTCTCCACTTCAACGGAGGAAGATCGTCTTCCTTGATCACCACCAAGGAGTTCAGCATCAAGCCATCCTTGCAGGAACGCCATTTGGAGCGTTGTTGCAATTCTGCAACATACTCCTTGCTCCATCTGCTCCAGAAATGCTGGCGAAGCTGCTCGATCCTCTGGTAACGAGACAGATAATTGGCAGAGCTATCCTGGTAATCAGGTTGCGGCAAGGAAGTAAGTGGCCGTCCCACAAGAAAATGTCCTGGCGTGAGCGGAGTATAATCTGCAGGATCTGAAGACAACGGCGTCAATGGACGAGAGTTCAAGATGGCTTCAATCTTGGTTAGTGTGGTGTACAGCTCTTCAAAAGTCAAGTTACAATTTCCCAACACTCTCTGAAGGTGATACTTTGCTGACTTGACACCCGCCTCCCAGAGTCCACCGAAATGTGGGGTGTAGGCGGGAATAAAATGGAACCTTATTCCGTCGTTTGCTGCACTTTCACCCAAGGACAAACTATTTAATTTTAAAAATTTGGAAAGGTCGTTGTATGCACCGACAAATGAGGTACCGTTATCGGAAAAAATATCAGCAGGTTTACCTCTCCGAGAAATAAACCGATACAAAGCCAGTAAATAACTATTGCTAGTTAAATCACCAACGAGCTCCAAATGAATGGCCTTGGTTGTGAAACAAATAAAATAGCGACATACACCTTTACTAACCTACATCCACGGCCCTGGCGACTAGCACACATAATAGGGCCAGCGTAATCAACGCCTGTGTTTTCAAAGGGATAACCTGGACGAAGGCGTTCTCGTGGTAAGTTACCCATTAAGGGAGCTACAACCTTACCCTTCATACGGTGACACAAAACACACTTATGATAACAGGCTTTCGCCAACTTGCGACCTCCTATTGGCCAATAAGTTTCCCTAATGGAAGCTAATAATAATTGTGGGCCAGCATGCATCAGCCTTTTATGCTCAAAATTAAATAATAGTTTAGTGAAATCATGAGTGGACTGTAATAAAATAGGGTGTTTCTTACTATAAGCAAAATTAGAGTTATCGAGACGTCCTCCTACTCGCATTACATTATTATCGTCTAAATAAACATTAAACTTTAGAAGGGCGCTCTTTTTAGGTAAACTCTTTTTGTTCAAAAATAATTGGTATTCAGAAAATGACTGAATCTGACTCTTAATAATGACAAGAGTTAGTGCATCTTGTACCTCATCATGTGACAAGTATTTGGTTTTAGGGTAATGCTTTCTACATGACTTAATAAATCGTAATACGTAGGCAACAGATCGTACGAGCCGTGTGTAATTGGAATAACGCCTAAAATCAATTAAAACTTCAGGTTTCGAATCGTTTACAACATGTAATATGATTTTAGGTCGAGTCTCCGGTAACGATTGTAGTCCTGGGCTCGTAATTTGAGAAGGCCATTCAGACGAATCTAGTTTTAAAAAATCTGGTCCTTTCCACCACAGATCTGACTCCTGCAGATCACTAATATCCATGCCACGAGATATTAGGTCTGCTGGATTTTGATCTGTTGGGACGTGCCTCCAAGTACAGTTACCCGACTTATCCAAAACCTCAGCAACGCGGTTGCGCACAAAAGGCTGAAGTCTGGTAGGCATCATCTGTAACCATCCCAAGACAATGGTTGAATCAGTCCAACAATAAACCCGACTGATCTTCACTCGAAGTGAGCTCATCACCTTCTCGTGAAGACGAGAACCGACTACCGCACCACATAACTCCAGTCGCGGAATTGTCGTAGGCTTGATGGGAGCAACTCGACTCTTTGCCATTAACAAGCGAGCCATGTACTCACCCTTAGCATTAACACTGCGAATGTAGACGCAAGCACCGTACGCGGACTCAGACGCGTCTGTGAAAATATGGAGTTCTAACTCCGTAAATGAATTGCAGACTACAAGTCGCGGAATGCGAACATGATTTAAAAGAGGTAAAGATTTAATAATAATCTCCCATTGTTTACAAATCTCATTAGGTAATGGTTGATCCCATGATAATTTATCTAACCACATTTTCTGTAGCAAGATCTTCATAGTAATAACAATAGGACCTAACAGACCTAAGGGATCAAAGATTCGCGCAATAACGGATAACAAGTCACGCTTTGTGTACCTAGTCGAAGATTTAGTCAGACCTATAGGAAACCCTATCTCATCAGTGCCGATATGCCAACAGAGACCAAGCAACTTTTCTGGCTCATTTTGTCCAATGTTCAAATCGTATGACGCAGGGACAGCATTCGACAATAATTGAGAATCATTTGACTTCCACTTTCTCAATGGCATACATGCCGACGCAAGCGCTTTGGTGACTTCAGTGCGAATGAACTTTACTTCATCTAAGTCATCCCCTCCGGTCAGCAAGTCGTCGACATAGAAGTCATGTTGGATGATTTCCGATATCTTAGGGTTCCTACAGTCGAGTCCTACTTGTTTAAGGCATCGTGTCGCAAGGAATGGCGCACTGGCCGTACCGTACGTGACGGTGTTTAATTGATAAACATTAATAGGATCACTAACATTATCACGCCAAACAATCTGTTGTAAATATCTGTCCGACGGGTGGACGACTATTTGTCTATACATCTTCTCCACATCCGCAGATAAAACATACTTGTGGACTCTAAAGCGAAGAAGTATAGACAATAGACCGTCCTGTACGGTTGGCCCAACCATCTGTAGGTCATTAGAGGACACTCCCGTCGAAGTAGAAGCACTAGCGTTGAAAACAACACGAAGTTTGGTCGTGGTACTCGACTCGCGTAAAACTCCCATATGTGGAATAAAATAACCCAAACATAAATTAGGTTTATTAATTTTTGTCATATGACCAAGTAACTCGTATTCTGACAAAAAGTCATGATACATTCTACTAAAGTTCGTCTTAACCTTTAATTTACGCTCTAAAGAATGTAAACAATGTGTGGCTTTATTAAAAGAATTTCCTAAAATTGAAGGATCTTTCTTAAGGGGGATGCGAACACAAAAACGACCATCAGACAATCGTGTCGTATTTGTAACGAAATTGTCTTCACACAATTTCTCTTCAGGCATATAAGAATTGGAAGACTTCGCATTCACCTCCTCTAATTGCCAAAACTTTGTCAATTCTGACTTGAGGTTTTCCCAGTCACCATCGCTGTCGGCAACCATTTTAGACATATTGCACTTTACGTCATTCGTCAGCAGTGAGATAGTATTCTGAGTAATTGGACCGGAAACTATCCATCCTAGACTGGTTTCACATAATATTGGTTTCCCGGTACCTAACTTTAGTCTTTGAGATCCTAACAAATCCCAAAAAAGATCAGCGCCGATTAAAATATCAACATCGGCAGGGTTATAAAAAGTAGGATCAGCTAAAGTAATATTCGAGGGTAAGTCGAAATCAGAAATATTTATCTGACGACACGGAACACTACTCGTAATGAACGGAAGAACAAAACAATTTAGTTCGAATACAAAGCTATCATCTAATGGCGTACCCTTAACCCGACATATTTTACCTACGTGCGAAGTGACGTTATTGATTCCAAGGATTGATCTATCTACCTGGCTAGTTTTTAAGTTAAGTTTATTGCACAACCTATCTGTTATGAGTGAAGACGTGCTACCACTATCGAGCACCGCGCGAGCGAGATGCACACACCCATTGTGGTCTCTTAATTTGATCAAAGCGGTTGATAACAACACATCTCGTTGCGTATGACCACACGGAGATGCAATGTTTGCGGATAAAGCTACGTTATTCGTTTCAGTCGTAGCAGACAAGTTATTCATCGAATTACCACTAGGTGTATTCGATACAGTGCCATTAGAATGTACGTGAACTAATGTGTTGTGCCTACGTTTGCATAGTTTGCAGCCTGGTTTTTTACATTTGTTAGCATAGTGTCCGGAACGAAAACAGTTAAAACATACCTTATAACTAGGTAATGATTTGAGACGGTCATCGTTACTCAATGCGAGAAACTGTGGACAATTATTTAATGTGTGATCGTTGTTATTACATTTAGGACAAGGTTTAGAAGCTGAGTCAGTGCTAGAATTGATAGGAGATTGTGCTACCATTGACTTGATCTTAGGACCTGATTTACCTGGTGATTGCGAATAATGATTGCGGGGGAGTTCCAGGGTCTCGATGAGGTCGGCTCGATTGCGTAAGAATTGCATAAATGCGTTAAACGTGATTAAGCCATCCTTGTCTATCCTACCTTTGCACTCCTCCCACTCACGATAGGTTTTTTGATCAAGTTTTCGTGTGACGATGTAGATTAAAAGTGTATCCCAGTGTTTCACAGGCTCCCCTAATGACTCTAAAGCTCGCAAGTCTTTATTTAACTGATCGATCAAATTCTTAATGGCAACAGAAGATTCTTTTGTAATTGATTCAATAGTAAATAATGAACTTATATGATTCTGAACCAGTAATCTTTTGTTGTCAAACCGATCACATAACAATGACCATGCCACAGAGTAATTACTTGAAGAAAACTCAATGGATTTGATAACTATAGCAGCTGTTCCCTCAAGTGATGCTCGCAAGTAGTGAAACTTATTGATTGCGTCTATGTCATCATTACAATGAATTAGGCTAGTAAAGGTGTCGCGGAATTCAAGCCAATTACAATATAATCCGCTAAACTTTGGTAACTGAATCGTTGGCAATTTAACCGGCTGCTTTATGCTAACACGAGTACTTTTACAACTTTCCATCGATTTATTATCTTTATTGTAGTCAGTCAGAATATTCTGGGCTCTAGATAAGGTTTTATAATAAATAGACTCAAACTCGGAACGCTGAGAATATTGTAAGTTGATGTCGTCAACAATGCATTCTAGACGTAACTGTACCTCATCATACTGCTCATACAACGCCTCTATCTTGCCCATGCGCAACTGCAACTCGGACACATCACAGCTAGATAGCTCCTTGTCCTTGAATGAGTCCAGAAAATTGAGGAAACTAGTCAAGCGACCTTTGAAGCTGCCTCGCTTCTTAATTAAATCCTTTTCCTCAGACATTCTGGGAGACGAGTGTTGTCAACCTGGCATTGATACAGGAATATAAAATTAAAACCAACAATATAATTTCAATAATTATACGCCTAGCTGTAGTCTATGCCCTTTCTGACTGCTAACTATAATTTATAACAATGACTTGTACTAATATCTAACACTCAAATATTTTTATTATGTCAAGATACTTGTTAAAAATTAATACCACTGTTAAGTAGTTATGTAATTAGTTACAGCTTAATATAATGTAAGTTTAATAATGTAGCAAAATAGCTAACTATACTGTTAAAAGTATGAGTTTAAACTTAACATTGCTGTTGAATAAAATACTAATCACAATGCAACAAAGTACCTAATGATTTTACTCAAACACAATATAATTGGTAATTTAATAAAATAGTACTGACCTTAGTATGACTACTTATATATACTACCTGAGTGTTGGGTGACGATATTAGCGTAATTATAACTGTACACCACTAACTAACTTGCTTGAAATCAATCCAGTTCTCCAGCAGTGAACTCATGAACCTCCATTCAGCGTGGAAGTCAGTCTCTATTCTTTTTCTTGAAAATAATCGCTGATCTTCTTAATTATATTTCATCCGGCTCGTTATGGACCATATGCGAGAATTATGGGTATTCTGATGAAAATCAATGACTGGATGCTCAATGCAAATTAGTTTTTTAATAATTTTCGGTGTGAACAATATATTTCACAAAAAACAAGTGAAGACAAGTGACAAATAGAAGTGTCATATTTTTTCATATAATTTAGGAAGCTTGCAAGAAGGTTTTATCTCCAACAGTCCTTGTAGATAATTTGTAGAAAATTGCGTATTTTTTGACAGTAAATGATTTGTAGGTGTGTCTACACGCCAACTGACAAATACTTACACTGACTGGACAGGTCCACTTAGAATTGTCTGGTTCCATCATAGGCTTCAATCGGCATGGTTCTCATATAATTTGACCATTACATGTTTGCTGATAGACTTTAAAAGAGACTGACCCCTGAGTTTGTTTCGGTGTTTCTTCTCAGGGTAGTCAGCTAGGAAACACCGGCCTCATCTAGTTTAAATGGACGAAAAAGTTTGACTTGTAAAAGTGTTTACATACAAATATCATTTATCATTAATTGTGCTTTAGAATTCCTCAGGGATGTGTACTAACAGGCTCTGAAATGATCTTTTAACCTCTTGAAAGACCATTCCAGAGCCTGTTAGGGCCTCTAACGGGGCCCCTTCTATGTGCTGATGGTGATCACCGGGGTGGTTTTAGTGAGGTAAAAATCCCACATTTCCCGGACTTTCTCTGTCTAAGTCCAGGCGCCTTTTGAAAACAAAAAAACCGGCCAAGAGCATGTCGGGCCACGCTCAGTGTAGGGTTCTGTAGTTTCCCGTCCGTCACAATAAGTGTACCCACATAAGAGTTTAAAAAATACTTGCATATACGATTATACTACAAACTTAGTCCAGAAATTATTTTGTGGAACCCTTTTGTCTTTTTTGTACAAAAACTGTTCTTTCCATCAAGTTCATAATAATTTTCCTAGAAAGTCCTTATAAAGTTCTACCTTTCAGATTTTTTTCATATTTTCTAAAGTTATGGTTCAAAAGTTAGAGGGGGGACACACATTGTTTTTTACTTTTGGAGCGATTATTTCCGAATTTATTGACATTATCAAAAAATGATTGTAGTAAACCCCTATTCATTTTTAAATACCTATCCAACGATATATCACACGTTAGGGTTGAAATTAAACAAAAAATCTCTTCCCACTTTACATATAGGGGGGCTAACCTAATAAAACATTATTTTCCAATTTTTTTTTACCACTTTGTCAGCGTGATTGGTATACATATTGGTACCAAATTTGAGCTTTCTAGTGCTAACGGTCACAGAGATTAAGCGAGGACGGACAGACTGACAGACAGACAGACGGACAGACAGACATGGCGAAACTATAAGGGTTCCTAGTTGACTACGGAACCCTAAAAAGGTGTGTTTTAGAATGCTTTTTTTGGAAACTGGAGAAACTTTTTTGGATCTTTATGAACCGCACCTAGTCCTCGGTGGACCATTATTCGTGGGCCATGCAGCCTTCATTCTAACCAGCTCACTTCTCTCTAATAGCAGAGGAGCCCTTTCAGATGACTTAGGGCGTTTTTTATTTTATTATCTACATTGTGCTCACATAATAGAAGCAACAAGTAATAAAATATGTAACCAAGCATTATATGTAACACATAATATGATTTTTAAAAGAGTGTCCATGGAGTTTCTTGCAGGTTCTTCTCCATGGAGATCTACGCTTTGGAACGTGCAATTTAGCTTCACTTTTCTTGGACTGACCGACATCTGACAATTCAAAAGTGCCTGCAAATGTTCTATTTGAAATAAATGGTTTGACTTTGACTTTTGCGTGAACTCGGAACCTTAGCAGCAGCCAAGGTTCTTATTTCGCCGACGACTGTGCACTCCAGGGGCACGTGTGCGACAGTTTCCTCCGATTCTATTCTGCTGTGCACAGATGACTATAGCATAGCATAGCATAGTCGGCCTTATAATGTTCCCACTGTTGGGACTCAGGCCTCCTCTCTAGGCGAAGGAACGGGCCGTAATCCACCACGCGGGCGCATTGCGGGTTGGCGAATGTAACATGTCTTTGAATTTTTGGTTCTAGGACATGCCGGTTTCCTCACGATGTTTTCCTTCACCGTGTTGAGAGCAGTGGTGATGAAATAAATTACACAAAGCCTGGCTGGGTGGGTATGAACCCGCGACCTACCTAATAATAATGCATTAGGTCCGCCTTTGTACAGTTTTTTGTGCATAAAGCTTTAAATAAATAAATAATATAGCCCAAACTTTGACTTGATGATAATCTATGGGTAATGTTCTTCAATTTGAACTACTGCAAAATATTCCTTTGTTCTACCAAAAATACTAAGAATCTTATATAAGCAAGTAAAATATAATGTACATGAATTTTTTGTAGAAAATATATTTAAAAAAAGAAGTAAAAATACTGTTTTAATGTGTGATGCAAAAGTAGAGTCAAATAGTGACATATATTTTTTAATAATGTAAACTAGTGCTTGACTGCGATCCCACCTGATGGTAAGCAGTGATGCAATCGTTGACGGTGAAGGGCACTAGTTTAATAAGAGCCTATTCACTCTAGCCTTAAGCCTAGGTAGGGAAGACAGTAGCAGGCAAATTGTTCAAGCGCTTCGATGTACGCGGTATAAACGATATACTCGTAAATGCAAAAGAGAGGTCTATGGCCAGTATAGTATGCCTCACGGAGAGTCATAAAAAATGACCCAGTAAGTACCTACGTACTAGGTATGCCAGCATATGAACGACAGTGTAGCAACGGCATTCTTGCTTTTAATCTGTGCAATACTAACTGGGGCCCGCGATTTCGCCCATTACAGACAACAGCACAATACCGTTTGTTTTATCAAAAAGTTATTTTTTTTTACGCAGAACTTTTATTCTCTTTCTGAAGTAAAAATAACTTTAGTTACTCTTAGTAACATCATCTATATGCCAGTGAAAATCCCACCGTTACAGACATTAGTCCGAACAAAAACAGACATAAATTTAATAAATTATAATTAATAAAATACATTCGTACAAAGCGTTTTGGAAACACATTCATTATGCGTACAGCTAAAGAGTGGATTTCCCTGCCGGAGTCTGTGTTTCCTGATAGCTACAACCTAGGAGTCTTTAAGTCGAGAGTGAATAGGTTACTTCTAGGCAAGCGTGCTCCATCGTCGGCCACATCATCACTTACCATCAGGTGAGATAGTGGTCAAGTGGCCTATCAAAAAAAATATATATATATATATATTTTGACACAAGGAAAAAGTTGGCCGGCGACTCGTGAGAGTTGCTTATAGTGTCCAGCTTGATATGATAAATATAATAAATTGTGGTGAATGCCACTTTTCCGCACTAGTGCGGAAAAATACTGTTTTAATATTACAAATAGAAACCTCAAATTTATTTATACATGTGCAGGTAGACTGGAAGCAAAACTTAGGCTTTGCGTCTAAAACATAATCAACAGACACAGTAGTTCACTACCCCTACATCAAAAATCTGTTTTGCAAAACACAATAATTGTAGTCATTAGTAAAAGGTGACATTATAATAATGTTTCATGCCAAGTCCCCATAAAGATATGGCGCTATGGTGCGGGTAGGCACCTATTGCTGTTATAGCATTTAGTACTAGTCGCCCCAATCAAATAGGGCAAGCTTTGGTGAAAGTAATGGGGACATAGGATTGAGGAATGGTTTTGAAGGTTAGGATTCTGCCTAGATCATGTGATTATTTTTTTTTTCGATGGGAAAAATTATCTTATGATAACCCCCGCTCTTGGGCGGAGCGGGAGATAGTGTCAGACTCTTAACTGACTAAAAAACCCATCCCGTTCCTTCAAGCCTTCATACCGGGGCTCGAGCGCCCTTTCGGATAACCCTGGCCCCAGTAGGCTTCGACCCGGCTGGGCCCTTGCTGTTGCTGACAACTCCTAGAGGCGCGCGGGAACAGCGCGCACCGTCGACGACTTGGGCTTGGTCCGGACAGTTACCGGATGGCCGGACAGCGAGCTACCCATTGCTCACTGTCCGCAAGCCCGCGCCTACGGTGGCTATCGTGTGATTGGTGTGCAATAAAATTACACAAAGCCTTCTTATTAGCGATGCGGGCGACGATAGAACGCGCTTAGCTAGAAGAAACCTAGTCACTCTCGACTTAAAGATTCCCGGGTTGTAGCCATTAGTAAACACAGACTCCGGTAAGGAATTCCACTCCTTAGCTGTACGCACAATGAATGTGTTCCCGAAACGTTTTGTGCGTGTAGGTGGGATGTCCACCATGTACCGGTGGCGCATCGCCGTACGTCTGGTGGTCCGGTGATGGAACGGGCTAGGCGGAATTAGGTTATACTCAAGACATAACTCAAGACTTTGAAGTCTCTACTCGACGAATGCATCATTGCCAATTATTCTTCTGGCTCGCCTCTCATTTGCCTCAAGTGCATCAAGCTGGTATCGGGCAGATCCGTCGGCAGATGAGAGCAATACTCTACGAGTATACACGATCGAACTTGCGCTTGATAAAGCAGCTATGCTGAGCTGAGCAGCTGCGCCGGCGTGAAGTAAAAATTTTATTCACTAAAACTTAAAACCACACCTATATTCCTTTGTTACTTTGCATTCCAGAACCACAGGGTTCTCATTCGGAAGTCAACCCACGGCCCGAATACACTTTGGCTAGGTTCGGACGGTTATCGAACGACCAGACAGCGAGCTACCTATTGCTCGTCGTCAGCAAGCCCACGCCTACAGTGGCTCGAAATCGGGCTCAGGATCTCGACAGGACGAAAAGGTCCGTTCTCTCACGCGTGCGCCCGCCTCCTTCGCTAGCCTCACTGCTTCGCAGAAGGAGACGCCTGCCTTATTATTCTATTGTTTCATTTCAGGATCCTGGGGTTCTGGACCTTTGGAAGGCATACGAGGGACCGAAGTCTACTCACTGACACAGTGCTTGCATTTTAGTGATATAAAAATCTACTGATTTGATTATAAAATTAAAACACTATAACGGTAAAAAGCTGAATGTTGAATATATAATCTGACAAACGATCAGAATGATTGTATGTTTATTTGTCCGGTTCTTAATCTATAACAAACATCTACTTATAACAGTAACGTATAGAGGCATTTTTATCTTTCGAGATTATCTTATATCGTACTTAATTAGCTGTTTTATATTTTGAACATTTCTAGCATTTATCCTGAAGTTATAACATTATAGGTCACGGCAGTGCCCCCACCAATGCGATCAAAAAATTGGCACGGTTGTAACATCCTTTTTTCGATTATGTTCAGGCCATTTCTGATCCTCTATAACTTCGTTGTGTATAAAAATATATAGCCGTAATTTTTAGCAACCAAGCAGGCATTGTATAAACACGGTATATTTCAAATTTCATTCAATTTGAACCAGTACTTTAAGAATTATAGCCGGTCCAAGTTTCTTAATTTTCTCTCTCACTGACTGTCCGATCATCAAAACTCTAAAGTACTTCTAGCAGACATAAGCTTCTAATTAGTTTTTAGTGTATAAATCAATATAAACCTAAAACATTTTGCAATTTAGGTACAGTTTGTGGCGGGCATTAATCTGCCCATTATAAAACTCCATATTTGATTAAGTCCTGTAGTCACCTGTGTACTTACTGACACTGACACCTGTCAGGTAAATCTGTATGGAGACCTGCACTGCAACTCAACTCAAGGTATACCCTGGCTGGCGTATATGGCGGCCATTACTGCAGAGTATAGCATTACAAAACTTTTTGATTAGGTCCTGTAATCCCACTAAACTTAAAAAAAACGTTGCTATGGACACTTACGCCCACCCCTTCAAATCATCCAGGCGTGAACATAGCCAAGTCATTTTTAATCCTTAACACGAGATGTCGCCGCCAGTCGCATGAAGTTAATTAATAGCAGTAGGGACTTAGTTAATTACTATAATTTATCAATCAAAGTGTCCTTGTTAACTTTGTGATACATCGATCAGTTACGTTTCTTTTTAGCATTTGTTTCTGCGCGGAAACAAAGTTGAAATGGCTTAGGATACTAGAATTTGGAGACCATAATTTATTTATTTATTACTATAGTATATTATAGTATTCAAAGAGTTACGATTACAATGGATGGTGAGAGGGAGGGAGATCCACGGTTCACGGTGGAGCACACAGTCGAGGTGTGCCCCGCTTGGGCGGAGCATCGCCGTGCCCTCGTGGGGGCGATCGGCGGCGGAGACCTCTCGCTCCGGGCCTTGGTTGAGGCCATGGTCCGGAGCGAGGAGGAGTGGCAGGCGGTCGCCGACTTCTGCGAAGCAGTAATGGTCGCAAAGGAGGAGGCCGAACGCATCAGGCAATGCAGGCAAGGTTCTCGCCGCCACCGCCGGGATTCTGATCCCGATTTCCAGCCACCGTAGGCGCGGGCTTGTGGACAGTGAGCAATGGGTAGCTCGCTGTCCGGCCAACCGGTAACTGTCCGGACCAAGCCCAAATCGTCGACGGCGTGCACTGTTCCCGCGCGCCTAAGGAGTTGTCAGCAACAGCAGGGACCCAGCCGGGTCGAAGCCTACTGGGGCCAGGGTTATCCGAAAGGGCGCTCGAGCCCCGTGAAGGCTAGAAGGAATGGGGTGGGTCTTTTAGTCAGTAAGTAGTCTGACACTATCTCCCACTCCGCCCAAGAGTAGGGGATGTCATTGGATGATTTTTTCCCATCATAAAAAAAGAGGGAGGGAGAAGGAGGCCAAAGAAAAGATGTGATAAGAAAAAAAAATTAAAGAAAAGGAAGTTAGAAAGAATATGATAGGACAGAATGGAAGAAAAAAACGTGTTCCGTCGATGAAGATGATTATGATGAAGTAACTTAAAAAATCGAGCATAAAAAGATACCTACCATACATTATGTTTCTACACTGTGCTTCAACCGTCAGCCTTTTAAATTTTACATTTTCAAATATAGCTGGCAGCGAGCCAGGGTTCGCTCAGCTTAAAAGAACAGTCACTTCTTTAATTCAAGATAAGTATCTGAATTTTCTATTTAACACGAACAAAGAATTTTTCGTCCTGCCTACTTAAAAAATTAAGTGCCAACTGTGAAGTCAACTGAGTGTATTGAAAATTAATTCTTAACTAGCGATGCGTCACGGCTTTGTTTTATTTAATGTTTTTGGTTAGAAAATCACCCAATGACGGGTGGTCACGTTCTTGAGTGGAGCGCGAGGGTGTGTCAGACTTTTTTTTCTTTCTGACTAAAAACCCACTCCTGTTCCTCCGTTGCCTTTCATACCGGAGCCGAGTCTTCCTTTCAGAGCCTTGGTCTTAGTAGGCTTTGAGCCAGCTGAGCCCCTACGGTTTGCTGACATCACCTTGAGGCGTGCGTGGAACAGTACGCGCCGTCGACTGCTTGAGCTCAGCCCAGACGGTTACCGGACGGTCGGACGGCGTGCTACCCATTGCTCTCAAATTAGACCATCAGTGCCGACAACTCAAGATAAAATATCCTGGCGGCGATCCGTGATCCGACCCCAAATGATGGGAATAGGAGAGGAAGAAGAAGAAAAACCTCACTCGTTTATCGCTTTTTCTGTCTACTAGTGAAAATCACATGAAAATTCGAATTTCTACAATTCGGGGGAGGAATTAGGGGATAGACAGACGAAACGAACGACAAAAGCAATTTTGTTTAAAGTCAACGATACACTACTTGTACCTAACCGGCATACAAGCATACTTACATACTTGTGTTGCTCGTAGGCATGCCAGTGTTCACAACAAGTTCTGATAGGTACATGAAATGCGTTGATTACACGTACTTAGGCGAGACATTGCCCTCGGCCGAATACTCGGTACATATAAACAAAGCGCCGAGTGCTCGGCCGAGCCCTTCTCTCTCTAAAACTCGCTTACATCACTGTCTCGGCCGAACAACATTTCACTGTCTCACCCTTTTACTCGGTACGAGTGATCAAGGCATCATTATGGTATTCGAGCTACTTGCATGCTTATGTACATTATGTACCTATGTGCTAGTTACAGGCATATATATCACTGCCTTTATAATATCGCCGGCATAGTGCTTGAGTGGCTAATCGACTAGTGAGCCAATTTTACAGAAGACATTTGTATTTTTAAGAAACTTATGGATATTAAAGTTCATTAAAATATTTCACACAACAGAAACATGTAGTGCTTTATATATATAATCTGAATAATAATTAAGAATAATAAATAATAGAGATTAGTTGCTAAACTTAAAAATAAAAAAGTCAATTTTGCTAAAACTGTAAACGTCAATGTTGAACTATGTGATTTTAAAGCAATATAATGCAGAGTAAGACGATTCTGACTGCAGTTAAATGATCCATTGCAATTATAAGTTTATGATTGCAAAATTGTGCTCTTATTTTAGCAAAGGTGCGATAGTAAAGTTTCAAGACTATTTGAGGATTAATAAAAGCTGGTAATATTGATTACGAGGTACATGTTGGACATCCCACCTATACGCGCAAAACGTTTTGGGAACCCATTCATTGTGCATGCAGCTAAGGAGTTGAATTCCTTGCCGGAGTCTGTGTTTCCTGATAGCTACAACCCGGGAATCTTAAAGTCGAGTTCCATCGTCGATCGCATTGTCACTTTCCATCAGGTGAGATGGCGGTCAAGTGCGAACCTATCAACAATAAATTTGATATTATGCAGTCCGATCAAATAGGTTCCTAGAAAAAACGTTATTTTTTCAATGCAATATTTTCTTGTAAGAAATTACATTCGATTCCTGATAAAGCACATGTATTTTATTGTTTATTGGTTGAGAAGCGATTGTTGATGGTGTACCTACGAGTAGGTAGCGGTACATAGTGCAGGGGTGCACGTGCTATCGATCCTACACGTTAGAGAGCCGGTACGGATAGCAGATTGGAAACGGGATTTTTCATTGTGCTGAAATTATATTTTCGCATTTTATGGTGATTTCTAAGTATGAAGAGAAAATAATTTCTAAATACAATAAGTTGATGTTCATAAGACATGAATAAATAAATAGTTGTAGGTATTAATACAATACCACATCTATACTTATATTATAAAAGGAGGTATTTTTAATGAACTTAATGAACTCAAAAACTTCTGGACCGACTTTAAAAATCCTTTCACTTGTTTTTATTTTATTTTTTTATTCAGTGTATGTGTGTGTGGTTTTTTTTTTATAGTTACTTAAATGCTTTTTTTATAAGTAAATATAATAAAATGTAACATTCAGTTTACAAAAAAAATCTACTGTGTAAAAGTATAAAGCTTCTAAATACTTTAAACTTTTACACAGTAGAATGCTACTTTATCATCAATAGGTGTCATATGCATATATTTTCAACTCGTATGCAAGCGTAGCCGCTGTTATAAGTTAGTACTGAAAGTAATGTCAGTGAAATTAGAAATATGAAATTCAGCCGCTGCTAGAAGTTAGTACTGAAAGTAATGTCAGTTTATGAAATTCAGTTTACTTCTTAAACAATTTTGAAATTTGCTGATATTAATATAAAAGGCGCTACTAATTGCATAGTATGATGTATATTCATATGCATGGAATGTAGGTTATGTGTCATAATTAAACTTTCAAATTACCTTATCAAAAAATCTATAGAACAATCTGTAATTTTCAAACTCATAAATGTAAAAACTACATAAATGCATTAAAACTAAACGTAAGTATTGCATGTCTCATCGATCATGATAATAGAAAAACTTGAAAAATATGAATCACTTAAACATGTAATAAGTAATTTGCTGACATTACCAATGACGTTCCAATAACAAGTTCAGGGACATAAAATTCAAAGAAAGTTATATTTTTTTGTTAAAATAAACAATAAACCTATGGTCGACTCCATGTGTCTAGGAGCCATTAATAATATTTTGTGAGTGGGTGTGGCCAGACATGTTTTTAGGAATTACATTCATATCTATTCAATTCAATTTAGAAACAATTAGAAACAATTTACATTGTGTTTGAAATCCTAACTAATATTATAAATGTGAAAGTGTGGATGTTTGGATGTTTGTTACTGAATCACGGCTGAATGGATTTGGATGAAATTTGACATGCATATAGCCTTTGACATTGAAAAGAACATAGGCTACCTTTTATCCCGATTCCTTAAGTACCTAATGCCACGCGGGCGAAACCGCGGGCAAAAGCTAGTCATAAATAAAATTGATATTCATTAAACCCCAAGATAACGCCGGCGTTCGCTCTCTCATTGTCTTTCTATTGTGTCTCAAATTACAATATTCGAAAGGTTAAAATTATAAATGCAATTAATTATAGAAGATAAATAAATAATAACATTAGAAATTATTACATTCTAACATATTTTTCTTATATTAATAAAAATATTTTCAATCTGTTTATCAGAACAGTTAATATGACCTTTTAATAGACACTAGTGATCGCCAAGCTTTCAAATTGATGAAGGAAAACATCGTGAGAAAACCAGTATGTCCTGGAACCTAAAATTCGCTCCGGGCTCGCATGTTAGATTACGGCCCATTCTTTCTCCTGGAGAGGAAGCCTGAGTCAAAACAGTGGGAACATTGTAATAGGTAAGCCGATTATGTTTAAATACTTATAATCGCCAAGTCGGCCCAGTGCTCAAAAGTCGAATGAAAAATAATAACTTCTGAATACCTACCTAATCTCTCTCCTATAGGAAAAATTCGAAGGCATGTGACATCCACCAACCCACACTGGGCCCGCGTGGTGGATTACGGCCCCTTCCCTCTCCTAGAGAGGAGGCCTGAGTCCCAACATTGGGAACATTATAAGGCCGACTGTGCGATGCTCCTATAAGCATCAATATCTGTGCCTAAAGGCTGATTTACATTGTTACAGTAGCTGGCGCCAGCATCACTGGATTGCGGCGTAGGATGAACGCTGTATCAATGTAAATTAGCCTTAAAAGGGATAAGTTTTTCTTCACATATTTGTACAGTTCCGCACAGTGTAAGTTGTTTAATAGTAATAAAAATAACCTAAATGTTAAAAAATCACCAACACTAACTATTAGTGGGATGGCTCTGGGAGACAAGGAATTTGAGGAATTTTCAACGAGGGGAAATGACAACCACACCATGCAACTGACAACTCAAAATAAACATTTTTTTCCATCAACTATCACACAACGTCGTCTAGTCTCAAGCTAAGCAGACCTTATGTTATGAGTACTACACAAGTGATAAACATACCTACTTATATATTATGTATATTTCTAAATACATACATATACATAATATAGATAAATTACACCCAGACACAGAACAAATTATCGTGCTCATCACACAAACATTTGTCCTGGGTGGAATCGAACCCATCGACCTCTGGCATAGCAATCAGGGCCACTAACCACCAGACCAACAGGCCAGTCATTGTTTTAATACTTCTTCTTATAGAAACTATTTCCAAATTTAGTAAAATAGTTCCATTGGGAACACGAACATTTAATAAATCTCTGAATTCTTTCAAAACCCTTACATAAAATTACGACCGATTCACTTCACTGTTTTGCTAACGCTACCAATGACGCGCCAGTATCAAGTTCAGTGACTCAGTGAGTCAAGAGTAGAGCTGACTCAGTGAAAATGACTTACTACTTATATTAGTACTTAAAGCTATTAGGGGGTTGAAAAGGTGCTTCAAATTGTGTGTTTGTGTGGTTTAAATGGTGTTGGTTCTTGGAACAAGACTATAGTTTGCTTTGGTGGTTTCATCCTCCTGGAAGTCAGTATTCATCAGCCTAAGAGAATGTATAACAGAGATAAAAAGTATCCTATATTTACCTACTCTACTCCAAGGTATACCTACACCTTTCTTCATTCTTAAAATATTACAAAACTGATAAGCTCAAAAACTACTGAACGAATTTTCATGCAGTTTTCACACAAAGTAAAGCGCCTTGCCGGGTTTGAACCCATGGCATATGGCTCGTAAGTCAGAGCCGTTACTACTTGGCCACCACTCCTAGCAAGTTCATCATCATCATATCAGTCGAAAGACGTCCACTGTTGGACATAGGCCTCCCCCAAGCGTCGCCACAACGACCGGTCCTGTGCGTCACGCATCCATCCTAGCAAGTTAATTGTGATTAATTGTATAGTATATGTCAGGGATATTACGGAGATTCATAACCGTAACCGAAACTATCGGATATCCGATATAAAATAATATCCATAACCGTAACCGAATCCGAAACAAAAGTTTCGGTCAATATCGGATAGGGGCGGAGCCTAATTGCTACACGTTATGACTGCCTGTCATAACGTGTCGCGTCGTAAAATATAAATAGTATAGTAGTAAACAGTATGTATTTATATTTGACTTCTGAAATTCCTTAAAAATCTAATATCCGTTACCGAAATTATCCGAAACTAACGGATAATCCGACATAATTTCATATCCGGTATAATATCCCAAATTTCATATCCATAACATCCCTGGTATATATTATATACTTAATGTTTGTAATTAAATATGGTTTGTATGCGTTTGTTGAAAAACATGGAGAACAATTACTTAGTATGTTATAGAAAACATCATACTACATACGAGTATGTTTGTAAAGAAATACATGATTTGATTTTAATGTTATGTCTTCTGGGTTCCGTCAAGTCACAACCGTAGAGGCCCAGCTGGGTCGAAGCCTACTGGGGCCATAGGTGATGAGAAAGAGAACTCCGGGGCCCTAAAACGAAGGCAAAGAAAGAACAGAGGTGAGAAAAATCTGACATACCCAGCCCCACCCAACACCAGGAGATGTCATTAGATGATTGCCACCTAAAAAAATAAAATAAAAATGTGTTTCGTGCGAAGATCACGTCATGTCTTTTTTTAATAATATAAATTAGTTTTTAATGAAAAACGTAAGTATTTAAAACCCTACGCTAATTACAACTAACTAAATCAAACTAAAATATGGCATAACTCTTCCACATCGCCGTCGACTGGTAATGTGCCCAAAAGATGTGGCATTGCCACGCTGTATGGCAATGCTTATCCTCTGTCCAAGGTAAAAGCCAGCCCTTGGGTCACGCGAAGTGTCAACTAGACGTTTCGACAGATCTTTAAACAACTTGTGAGCACTCGGACCCCACGATCCGAGAGTTTCAACCCCAAACGGTTTGAAAATAAAACTTCCAACAAGGTTGTTATAATTCCGCTGCTTGAGGTTCTCCGCAACCGAAGCGGCAGCATAATAATATAATGCATAGCAATGACGCAGTCATTGATCTGATATGGTGAGGATCTTTTTAATTTTCTGAAATGAACAGACACACTTTGCGAAACCAGTGGGGTTTCGATGTATATTACCTATCTAATATCGAACTAAAAGTTGTAAAACTTATAATAGTTAGGTCATCATAAAAATAAGACATCCGATGTACGTACCTATACGAGCTCAATCTACAATTGAGTTTTCTTACAGTAAACTTATAAATGAAAATAAATTTTGCCCGTAAGGCCTGCAGCGGTCTTCCAATCTGATTATGCGATTCTCTAGTCAAACACTAGTTTTAAATATTGTTTAAAAAACAAACTCCGCTTTATGACGCGAAAATAATGTTTGAATTAATTAAAAATACTTCAGCTGACCGTCACTGAAAAATGGTTTTTTGCCTCGGTATTTCTAACCAGCATATAATTTGCAATAATTATGGCAAAATATTTCACAAAGCCGCGACGGTCGTATGCAATATGACTGTATTAAAATAATTTTAAAATATTGCCTAATTATTTTTAACTATAAGTATGCCTAAAAAAACTTATAGAACTCCTATGCAAACCGGTATGTTATTAGTTTGAAAGATTATGTTTGATTGGCTAGAATAAAGCTTTAACTATAAAATAAAATACCTATTAGATATCTAGTCTTCTAATATTAAAAATCTCGTGTCACGGTGTTTGTTATCGAACTCCTCCAAAACGGCTTGACTGACGTATCAAAGATCGTTGGCCGGTTCAGCTAGTATATTTTACAATTAATAAAATAAATAAAATAAAATGAAAAATAAAAAAACCTTTTATTCCATGCATCATCAAACATATACAAACATTACATTACAATAGCGACAGTGGAAAGGTAAAATTACTTAAACGCCACTTTGGTCGAAAATAAGTTATCAAACTTATAACACTTAGGTACAATAAGGTATAAAACTTATTTAGTTTGGTCGGAAATAAGTTTTATAAACTTATTTCCGACCAAACTGGCGCTTAAGTAATTTTACCTTTCCACTGTCGATAGTATTTTTAATTAAAAAATAATCGGAAAACTTACCTTTTATCTAGAATAAATTAATCATTTAACATTTTTAATAATTTTCATTTATTTAAATGTATGAAACAACAACAAACGTTATTTATATATTATATTTGTATTTTTCTTTTTTACACAATATTTCAATTAAATTCTGTATAGGTGATTTCATTAATTATTTAGTTAAGTAATCGGTCAAGTAATTAAGTACATATTATATTAAATCAAAATCAAAGTAAATTAAAATCAAATTCAATTAAGTAGAACCAAATTAAATTTTAAATCAAATAAATTAAAATCATATTAGCTTAAAATCAAACTAAATTAAAAACAAGTGGATTGAAAAAAATTCCAAATTAAACCAAATTAAAAAAAATTCAAAATTAAATCAATATCAATCCGAATTACATCAAAATTAAAATCAATTTTTATTTTCTAGCATAGACCCCTCTCGGGTTAAGGCCTCCTCCAAGGTTTTCCATTTAACTCTGTTTTTAGCAGTCACTAACCAGTCTGATATTTTATAATTACGACATTGTATTTTTTTTTATTTTTACAATTATGCCATTGTTTATTTATACAATTATGACATTTTTGGAAATTTTATTATTGTTAATGTGGGGACCGTGTGGATTACTTTTCCATTTCTTCAATTTTATGGCAATGTCTGACAGTTTTGAGTACTTTTTGCGGACTACCAAATGTCCTTTTTTTGGTATTGTTCGTCAAGTCGTTAAACTCCTTAGTAGTCTTGAGTTGAGCTACACGAACTCTGACAAATGCTTGCACTGACTGGACAGGCCCATTCAGAACTATATGCTTCTTTCTTCAAAAGACCATTTAAATTCAGACTTCTATCTATCAATGCATCTCATACGTAGGCAACATGACACTACTTGGACCGACTGATGTTATATTCACTCATTTGGCTTTTAAAACTATCTTTTGCGGAAAAGCAGTGAGTAGTGTGAGTACCTATTTTCCAAGTTTTTCAGCCAAGTAAAACCTGTTTAAAATAAGCAACACTCCCAACGTCCCTCGCTACCTATCCTACAAACGACGAGTCACTCTCCCCCCGTATCGATGGGCTATCATGTAGAAAGGCGTCCTACATGTTAACGACCCCTATCTCGAACACTATTAATCATTGGCGCCGCTACACAGGGATTTAATTATAATTACATTGACGTAAATTATATACAACCCTATTTTTCGTATATACGAAACCAGAAAACACCTGTGTAATATTTTTATGTAAAGAATTTATGTACAATGCGTTCCAAATGAGAATAGGATCGCCCACCATGTTGTGACGTCACGATTTACTGTCAAATCGAGGAAAGAAATTTTTAAGCATTAATTAATTTACGAAAACTTTAATTTATTTATGAACTGTGAACGAAAAAAGTTTAGTCAGAATCCAGTTCTTCAATTTTACTCATTTCTAAGTTCTTTATTTTGCCAAAATTTCTTCGATTTGACAGTACGACGAGACGTCAAAACATAGGAATCGGTCCTATTCTCATTTGGAACACTTAGTAGGTACACAAAACTTTGAAAAATCACAAAATTATAAGCCAGTTATGGTACCTGGTTGGCGACATAAATACATGGTCACCGGGCCACCCAGGGGACTGAGGGATTATTTTGTTTTGCGCACCCAGCTGTGTGCTGGCGCCTAATGCCAGCTATGACCCTTTTTGTACTTAGTGTCGGTGGTGTCAAACTTATGACCTTTTTAAAATATTTTTGGGAAAAAATATAATATGGTTTAAAAAATACTGAAATCAATTTAATCTAAAAGTCAATATATTTATTTGATAATTAATGATAAATGTAGGAATCAATTGAGTAACTGATTCTGAATATACTATATTCAGGTTTCGCAAATACTAAAAATATTTTTGTATATAGATAGATAAGTACGAGTGTGTTACATAATTCAGAAAAGTGTAAGATCAGATGACAAATTTCCATAAGTTTACAAATCCGAAACACTTAACAACGAATGCCTAACGCCATAGTCATGCAATCTTTCTTCACCGAATCTCTCAATCTTCGGCCACCGTAAGCGCGGGCTTGCGGACGGCGAGCAATGGGTAACTGTCCGGACCAAGCCCAAGCGGTCGACGGCGCGCACTGTTCCCGCGCGCTTCAAGGAGCCCAGCAGGGTCAAGGATGGCAGGGTCATCTGAAAGGAAGGCTCGGCCCCGGTATCAAAGGAACGGGGTGGGTTTTTTAGTCAGTAAAAGTCTGACTATCTCCCGCTCCGCCCAAGGGCGGGGAATGTCATCTGGATGATTTTTATCCACCGAAACAAACCTTCTGATACAGTCGGTTAAATATTAATAGCATGTAGTACCCAGGCACACCCTGCAGGCTACCTAGCCGGCAAGGTCAGCCACATTGACAAACTGCAGTGCCGCAGCACAACCCCTAATTACTTACAAAACACCTCCGCTACTAATAATTACTTTGCTAAAAAAATAGTGCAATCAAATCCAAGGTAAATGCTATATCATTTATTTTAATTAGGACTTTAAAAGGCATTTTTAATGAAATTATATTTATTTTGTAAATAGGGGTTTTTTTAAGCCGGTGATGACATATGGCTCCGAAACCCTCATGAGAAGACTTAGACTAAATCACCCAAACGGCGATGGAAAGGGCTATGCTAGGAGTTTTCTTGCGTCATCGAATCAGAAATCAAGATATCCACTGGAGAACTAAGTTTGCCGACATATCAAGAAGAATCGCCAAACTTAAGTGGCAATGGGCAGGGTACATTGCTCGCAGAACAGATGGCCATTAGGACCGAAAGGTTCTGGCGTGGCGAACGCGTACCGGAGGAAGCACCGTTGGAAAGCCTCTCACGAGGTGGACCGATGACCTGGTCAGGGTCGCTGGAATCCAATGGATGTGAGACGCACAGGACCGGTCATTATGGCGATGCTTGGGGGAGGCCTATGTCCAACAGTGGACGTCTTTCGGCTGAAATGATGATGATGATGATGAAATAGTTTTTTTTTTTTTTAAAGCACACACGCTAATTTTTGTTCATCGATTTAAAGTAGGTACATGAGGCCGGAGTTTCTAGCTGAATACCCTGAGAAGAAAAACACCGAAATAAACTCAGGGGTCAAAGTCTGTTTTAAAGTCCATACAGTAAACTTGTAATGGTCAAATTACTTTTGATTTATCATTTAATAAAATTATTTCAAATTACTTTTAATTTTGAAAATTATGCCTCAAATTGTCCATTTGTAAACTTAAATTCTTATAACGAAAATCGGATAAGACATTTTGTAGTCATTCTTCAAAGATGTACCATCAAAGACACTTCCGCCTGACCACCGCTAGGTTCATTTTGGCTCGCACTCGAATCAAAATTTTCAAAGGGTTTGGTTTGGCGCCGCGCCGCAGGATTAAAGCGAATTTTTTTTAAATGATCAGGAGGAAAATATCGCGATGGACCTATAGTAAGTCAGTTGGTTTTAACAGGCATGAAGTTGTTTATAAAGTTGAATTTAACCCAATCCTTAATACTAGTAGTTGTTTATTTATTTATTTAAACAGTAGTTGTTTATTTTTTATTTTTTTACAGTAGTGGTTCATAGGCGGACTTAATGCAACAAGGCATTCTCTACCAGTCAACCTTTCGATTAAAAAAGACAACACAGTGGTAGGTTTGCACAATAAACAAATAACAGATACTTCAAACAGAATAAATAAAATAAGTTGATAAACAGCAACTGTTATTTATACATTATTTTTCGTAGCTCAAGGCTACGAAGATTAAAAAAAGCTTAAAAGGATCTCGTAGACATTCGTAGCACATTGGCTACGTGTAGCTACGAAGTGCTACGCGGCGTAGCTTTACTTTTTCGCTAACATACACTGTCGTTTATGGGGGCAGTTTTCATCATCATCATCATCATTTCAGCCAAAAGACGTCCACTGCTGGACATGTCCTCCCCCAAGTGTCGCCGCAATAAACGGTCCTGTGGGTCTCGCATCCATCGCATTCCCGCGACTCTCACCAGAACATCGGTCCACTTTGTGGGAGGCCATCCAACGCTGCATCTTCCGGTGCGCGATTGCTAAACCAGAACCTTTTGGCCCCAACGACCATCTGTTCTGCGAGTAATGTGCCCTGCCTTATACCACTTATATTTGCGATTATTATTTTTTTGGATAGGCTCGCGTTTGACCACTATCTCACCTAAGCAAGCGATGATGTGGCTGACGATGGAGCCCGTTTGCCTAGAAGCAACCTATTCATAACGAGGAAACACAGACTCCGGCAGGAAATTCCATTCCTTAGCTGTACGCAAAATGAATGGAAAACGCTTTGTACGTATGGGTGGGATGTCCACCATGTACTGGTGGCGCAACGCTGTACGTCTTGCGGTCCGATGATCATGTGAGGAATTTATTAAAAAATTAGTAGGTATAAGCAAAGCAATAGCCTATACTACTTACTTTCCAAATAAATTTAATAAATGACTTTCATCCACGGTTACTGTAAAATATTACGGAAGCGAACACGCAGGAAACTAAGCTATATTCAAGCCAATTATAATCAAATTAAATGTGTTATTTTTTGATAGCATAGTTTCTAACACACCCAGTGAGCAGTTTTTATTGAGTACTTGTCCATGGCTTCGCCCGCATACATAAAGTATAGCTTATGTCATTCAGGAATAAAGCAAATAGTGACTTAATTCCACCATCTCACTTCTACCATCGGACAAGCCGACGAACGGCGAGTATCCACCCTAATGTTGTTGAAACCTCTACAGTCCGGACCAAGCGTTTCGCCTCGTCGTTTATACCACGTACATCGAAGGACTGGAACAATTTGCCTGCTGCGGTCTTCCCGTCTGATTATAATTTAGGTGTCTTTAAGGCAAGAGTGAATAGGCTCTTAATAAACTAGTGCGCCTCACCATGAACGATTGTATCACTGCTTACTATCAGGTGGGATCGCAGTCAAGCACTAGTATATATAAATTAAAAAAAAAAATAGCGAATAATATCTGATGAACTAAAATATTTTATATATTTTTAAGTCATAGAATAAAGTTTGTTGTTTACGATGTTAGTAACGCCGGCTATACACGGTCAAACCTATCGTCCAATCGGTATGACGCTACCGATTGGATCAAACAGATTTGACCGTGTGTGGGAGTGATATAGTGATACCGATTGCACTATAGGTTTGATCGTGTATGTCCGGCATTACATAGTCCTGAGAGGTTGCCAGTGATTTACAAATAATATAATAAATCATATTCCACAACTATCACACAACGCCGTCTAGTCGCAAGATAAGCAGAGCTTGTGTTATGAGCACTAGACAACTGATAAACATACTTATATATTTCTAAATACATACATACATATTATTGAGACTGTATTTGAGTTTCTGACATTGCATTTAAGTTTTGACATTCTATTTAATTTTTGTGAGATTTCAATTATTTTTGTTTTGACATTCTGTTTTGATTTCTAATTTTTGCATTTAATTGTTTGACATTGTATAATTTTAAATTTTTGTTATTATGCATGCTGAATTTTTATGCAAGTTTGTATGCCAATATTTGGCAAAACATAGCGCACTACCCATTTATAACACCCTCTGTAATACCTATGTTTACAAACCAAATAAATGATTATTATGAATGATTATTATTATGATTATTATAGATAAAAAACCCTGTATATGGGATAATTAATACAGACAATAAGGGCTACTCGAAAAAATACCTTAAGTTGCCAAATATTTAACTTCAAAATCTAATATTATGTAGAAATCAGAGACTAGTTATAAACAAAAACATAAGCAACAGAGTGCGATAGTTCCATTACGTGCTGTCTAAAACAAAATGTATTTTTTTTTCTTTCTTTATTAAGTACCAAGTCAATCTGGCATGCTAAATTATTATTTACTAGTGGCGAAAATCGATTATAATGTGTTTAGTAATGACTTGAATTACTAGTAAGACCTTGAAGGGTTTTCACCTTGTACTGGCTAACTCGAACATGAAGTACATGTGTTTCTTGTCTCGTATTGATGTAGTGGCCAGATCTAACAAATTGATGTTTCTCTAGTATAGTTCTAAACGTTAAAGTTTGATGATATTTCAATCTTCGTTTGGCCTACTTTCTTTAGACCTTTTCTTATAATCCTCTTTCATGGGGTACTGTTTGAAATGTTATAATAAAATAGCTCCCCAAATATTAGAACTCAATGAAACGAAATTTAAATCTTGTATTAAACGCACACTATGCAGGCAAGCATATTATAAGTTGGAGGATTATATTCAAGATAAAAATGCTTGACTCAACGCTGGTCCAGCTCCACTACCACTAGGATGTACTAATTGATTAGTTTGGAAACTATTTTTTTTTTTTTGTGTAATTTGAAAACATTTTTTTTTAACCTTTCAATTGTGATAATTGTAGATACAATTGAAAGACAATAGGTGCGCGAACGCCGGCGTTCGCTTGGGGTTTAATGAATTAATTCAATTCTATCGATTTGTAAAGATAAAAATAAAGTACCTTTTTTATAAAACTCGTATTAATTTACGCATGTATGAAATTAATTTTTTTAAGAAAACGTCAGCTGAGCGAGTTCAATGACCTGTAGGTAATTAGTAAGCAACGCCGACTACTAAATAAACGGTATATAAAAAAGTACGTACTAAATTGACGGTATCTGAAAGGTTAAATTATATAAACCAACTAGCACTTTGCCAGTGACTTCGTTCGCGAGGAAGTTTGTTTTTAGGGTTCCGTAGCCAAATGGCAAAAAACGGAACCCTTATAGATTCCTCATGTCTGTCTGTCTGTCTGTCTGTCTGTCTGGTCTGTCGGTCTGTCTGTCTGTCTGTCTGTCTGTCTGTCCGTCCGTATGTCACAGCCACTTTTTTCCGAAACTATACGAGCTATACTGTTGAAACTTTGTAAGTAGATGTATTCTGTGAACCGCATTAAGATTTTCACACAAAAATAGAAAAAAAGCAATAAATTTTGGGGGTCTCCATACATAGAACTAAAACTCAAAATTTTTTTTTTTCATCAAACCCATGCGTGTGGGGTATCTATGGATAGGTCTTCGAAAATGATACTGAGGTTTCTAATATCATTTTTTTCTAAACTGAATAGTTTGCGCGAGAGACACTTCCAAAGTGGTAAAATGTCCCCCCCCCCCCCTCTAACTTCCAAAATAAGAGAATGATAAAACTAAAAAAAATATATGATGTACATTACTATAAAAACTACCAACGAAAATTGGTTTGAACGAAATCCAGTAAGTAGTTTTTTTTAATGCGTCATAAACTGAAAAAAATACACTATTATTAAAACATCGATCAAAGTTACAACACATTACAAGAACTTTTATATTATGCTACTTGCTGCTATGGAAGCCGGTTTTTTAATTTTTAACATCCTTTAAACTGTAATTTGAGGGTAGTTTTGAAAAACTAATATTGAGAGACTTTATTATTTATTTAGATTAGGTACAGTCCGTGCCAAGTTTCAAGTTTATTAACCCAAAAAATAGGAATCCTTCATAAAATCTTTAAAACCGCCGAAATTGATCTATAGGAGTTTAAACAAATAATGAAAGCTATGAAAACAATTGTTATTTACTTGTCATTATTTGTGCTAGCTTTTAAGTATATCACAGAATGAAATTTTGCATACAGAAGAGATTCCCTTTTTTTACCCCATAATAGTTTAATTATTTTTCGTCGTTTATATCGCGTAAATCGAAGGATTTTTTTTTTTATTATTATTGATAGGCTCGCGTTTGACCACCATCTCACCTGATGGTAAGCGATGATGTGGTCGACAATGGAGCACGCTTGCCTAGAAGTAACCTATTCACTCTTGACTTAAAGACCCCTAAGTTGTAGCTATCAGGAAACACAGACTCCGGCAGGACTGGAACAATTTGCCTGCTGCGATCTTCCCGTCCAACTATAATTTAGGTGTCTTCAAGGCTAGAGTGAATAAGCTCTTAACAATCTAGCGCGCCTTCAACGATTGAATCACTGCTTACCATCAGGTGGGATCACAGTCAAGCACTTGTTTATATCAATTAAAAAAAATACCCCTTAGTGCTCGCCTACGCATCTTGTGCAAGACTTCCTCATCATCTTGTCATGGTCCTAATTCTGGTAGTTTTCGCTGTGGATTTTTCGGAGGAGACGCATATCTTCCCTATTTTGATGTTATGTTCTGTTACCTAGTTACTTTTAAGTTTGCGTCTTTAACGCGTAAATAAACTGTTTTTCTTTCTTCTTCTTCTTCTTTCTGTGCGTTGATATGTCAGTCAGTTACTTTTTCCTATTATATATATATATATATAATAGGAAACGATAATAGGACGCCTTGGTGATTTGTATATATATTTATATATATACAAATCACCAAGGCGTCCCCGGATCTGATCAACCAAGTATCGCTGGAAGAATGGTCTATTATCGCCATAGGAGGCCATGTGAATAACACCAAGGACATTATCTATTGAGTCTTCATTACAATACTGAACTATTAAGTCTGCTTTTCCACCTTGAGCTTGAGTATTCTAGAGTCTAGACTATTTCGCGGCTTGGGACTGCGCAAGGTCGGTCGAACATCGCGTTGAAATAATATTATCAAGATTTTCATATTCTTTTATTGATGTACCTTATTTTGGCTAGAAAGGGTGTAAATATTCAAATGATACTAATGTTGGTATTGGATTTATTCATCAGCAAAAGAGGAGAAGGGCAGGCCACTTGATGAAAGGCAACCAGGAAAGTGGAGCCAAATAGTGACTCATTGGTATCCAAGGGATGGGAAACGGAATAAGAGAAGACCACTGTTGAGATGGGAGGATGAGTTCAAACTGACTGCGGGCCCTAACTGGAGGAGAGTAGCTCGTCATAGAGTACAGTGGAAGCAGCTGGAGGAGGCACACTGAATTAAGAGACATAATTTAAAGGAAGAAAAGAAATTGAAAGAAGAGAAAGAAAGAAAGAAAAGTATTTATTTTGGCGCACAAAACATTGTAGGCAACAAAAACTTAAGAAAAACACAAAACAAAAAAAATAAAAAGGAACATTGTATTTCACACGCTTGCGCCAAAAATGGGTAGTTAATAATTCAGAATAGTAAGGCAATGGTGTTGGAAAACATCGTGCGGAAACCCGCAACTCCTAGAACCAAAAATTCGAAGACATGTGACATCGACCAATCCGCACTGGGCCCGCGTGGTGGATTACGGCCCAATCCCTCTCCTAGAGAGGAGGCCTGAGTCCCAACAGTGGAAACATTATGAGGCCGACTATGCTATGCTATATGCAAATAATGTTGGTGTAAGGACATCTTGCTGATCCCCATTACGACAGTCGTTGGTGCAATAACATGTCACGTTTCGCAAGCAATACTTTAATATTGTAGTTACTAAGTAATATAAGTTAGCAGTATGATTCGTAAATTATAATTGACTAGCTTTTGCCAGCGGCTTCGCCCTCGTACATAAAATATAGCCTATGTCAGGAATAAACCTGTTTACTAACGATGAAAAAATTTTAGCAATCGGACCACTACTTTCAGAGGTACCTCCCACAAACGAAGAAAAACAAAGTTTCCCTTTTTATTTTTTTTAAGTTATACAAACTGATTCGATAGACGTAGTCCTGGCTTCGCTATGAACTGTCAAACACACGAACGTAATAGTCGGCATTGTTATCTAAAATTTTATAAATTTCTGCCTAACTTTCTGCATTAGAATCTCTGCCGGAGAATAATAAAAACAATTTAAAAAAAAATTGCAGAATTGGTCCAGCCGTTCACGCGTTATGACGTGACCAAAAGAATAAGGATATATTTTTGAAATGTGGGGTATGCCACTCAGGAATAAAGCAGCATTTTATCGATAAAAAAAAAATTCGCAAACCGACCAGTACTTTCAGAGATTACCTCCTACAAAAAAAAACATAAAAACAAACTTTACCTCTTTATAATATTAGTGCAGATGTAACAATGGATGTGTGTGTGTGTGGCAAAAAAACTATAACTGCTCGTCACTGTACCTAACTTAGACTTGATTTATTGCTACCTTAACTTTAAACTTTATAATCGATTACTAAAATTGATAAAAGATCGCAAAAATATATCAGTTTAATTAGTGAACATAATTTATGTTCCATAATACGCGTAGGTTTCCGCACTACAAGTATGTTTTTAGATTCTTATGATAAAATATGACCCTTGAAAAAGTGGAGCACGGAACTGCTAAGTTTAGTACATAATGGTGTATTATATTATATTTCCAGCTCTATAAGTAGGTTTCAACACATAAAAAACGTTTCAGAATATAGCTCGGTAACATGACATATTTTGCAGTTGCCGTAATAATAAATAATACTTACTTAATGATAAGGTATTAAAAATCCAATTAACGACCACACTACACACACTTTAACAGTAATTCTCAATTACAAAACAATTTTAGTCACTAAAGTTCACATTTTTGCTAATATTTAACAAAAACACTCATATCAAACGTCATCATTTCAATTTTATTTTGAACACGTAATACAAAACGTAAATCGCCACCATTTTTAATTTTTTGGCGCGAAAATAAATTGTAGCTGTCATTTTTTTTTATTTCACTCACACACACACAGGGGTTTAGTGTAACAGATTAAACATTGTTTCCTTGTGAAAAAAGTACGAATGAAGGTTAGATTTCAATTTCTCGGCCATGGTGCGAAAATTTTGCATTTTAAACACTTTTAGCACAAAAAATTACACATTTTAATATTTAAGACACACTGATTTTATTGTTGGCATTATTTTTTTGTGTTTTATTTGTTAAAAAACTATTGTTTATTATTGTTTTGTTTCCAGTTTCTAAGGCTACGCTATGTCTTACAAGGCAGTTGTGTTACAACTGACCATTGTATGAAGAAATGGGGGAGAGTGGGTGGCCGATGGGGGTGTGCTGTTAATCACATGGGGTGGAATAATTTTGTTTTTTAATTACGGCGAGGTGCGTTTGGCAGCGAATTTTAGTGTTATTGGCGCTATTTGAGGTTACGATGTCATGTTCGGAAAATAGTTGGCATGTGATGATTCTGAAGCCAAAGAAAATGGGGGCACGGGATTTTTGTACCTATTTTTATCGAAATCTGACGTAAGAAGTAACGGTCTTTTTGGTATTAATATAGGACGATAATATCCGAAGTTTCTTTGCCATATTCAACCACATATTAAACTCTACCCCACCTCTTTCAGTAAGATTAACTTCAGTGCCGCAAAAAAACCTTGTAATAGTACAAGTAGGTATTCAAATAATTTCGTTAATTAAGATTTTCGCGTCTTTACAATTCGAAACATAATGCTACGCAATTTTAGACCGTAATGCATGGCTGTTGCTCCGTGCTTGTGGCTAATTTGCAAATTTCTGATGCAGGGTTTACTCTTGTAAGAGTTTCACTCGATTTATGTAAGGACATGGACAGTAATCTAAGTTGTTTTTAAGAGTAGTAATAGACACACCCGGCCGTGATGTCGGCAGCATCGCGGGTTCCACGCGCGCGTCAAAGAGAAGTCACCAAACGGGTATGAAAGAAATACTCGTGGTCCTAGAACGCAAATTTCGGTGTTTTACAGGATGCATTTTGGAGTGTGTCCAGAAATTGCATTATTTGATTCCGCCATGTCAATTCTACCGTCGGACAACCAACCCATACGTTGTTGAAACCTCTACGGTCCGGACTAAGCGTTTCGCCTCGTCGTTTATACCGCGGACGTCGAAGGACTGGAACAATTATTTGCCTGCTGCGGTATTCCCGTCCGTTTATAATTTGGGTGTCTTCAAGGCTAGAATGAATAGACTATTAATAAATTAGTGCGCCTCACCATCAGAGATGGCATCACTGCTTACCATCAGGTGTCAATTAAAAAAAACTATCATATAGTATATTATGTATATATCGATGAAGTTGAAATAAACATAATGGAATTTCGTAGCTATAGACCTTTGCTTTGAAAAGTCACCAAACAGAAGTAGCAATGGGCAGGGCACACTGAACTAAGCATTGATCGAAGAGGACGAAAAGTTCTTAAGTGGCGACTGCGTACTGGAAGACGCAGCGTTGATGCAATCTCTAATGGTGATCTAAATGGAAATCTAAATAAGTAATAATAATCTCTACAATAAATAGAAGTATTCAATGTGAACGAGCCTTTTCCAATTTCCAATTTCAAGAACAAAGGCGTTGACCCCACCCCGAGTGATGACCCATCTCACTCTGTCAATACCGGAAATATGCGAGAGATATACTCAGTAAGTACTCGTTTGTTAAGAAAAATAGACTATATAGTTGATTATGAGCCTATTAACTCTAGCCTTGAAGACACCTAAATTATAATAGGACAGGAAGACTGCAGCCAGCGAATTGTCTCAGTCCTTTGATGCAAACATGCGTTTCATCCCTCTTCTTTACATGACCACACCAAGACAAACGATTCTCTTGCAACTTTTCAGTCACTGGCGCTACATCTAGTTCTAAGCCACTTCTAACTAACCATCCGCAACAATGTAGCAAAACTGCTTACTACATAATAATTTATATTCGTTAGAAAAAAGTCTAAATTAGTGAGTTAATAAGTATAACACAAGTAATGTATTCTAAGCCCGTAGTGCTCACGGCCGCTTGACGGGGACCTTGTGATGAAGGATGCTAGTGTTGTGGCGACTGTTACATGGCTTGTAAAATGTTTTTGTGATCGTGGCCATTTTGGTTACGTTGTTAATGATGGACGAATTGTTTTATTGTTGGAAATTTACGTAATATCGAAATCAAAGTCTTTTTTAGGGTTCCGTATCTCAAAAGGAAAAAACGGAACCCTCATAGGATCACTTTGCTGTCTGGCCGTCCATCTGTCTGTCTGTCTGTCAAGGCTCTTTATCTCGAGAACGCGTGGAGGTATCGAGTTGAAATTAAAACCATACACTCGGGTCAGCGGTCCCTTCAAGCTGTGAAAAAATTTACAAACTTCTAAGTTATGTTACAAAAAACGTATAATTTGATACTCTCAAAGATCGAAATTCATAGGGTACTTCCCATTGAGCCAGAATCCTGAAATTTGGCATAAAGCAAGATCTTGTACCACAGGTATAGAAATAAATCTGAAAACTGTAAATTTGTTGTTACCTACGTCAAAAAAAATGTAATTCGGAAAAATCTTCGAGACTCCATCCGAGAATTGTAGTTTGCACGGAACTCTCAGTGCGCAAGTCCAACTCGCACTTGCCCAGTTTTTTTTAAAATAAGCCTACATGAGCGCTTGTAAAACGTCAGTAGCTAGTGCATGGTCCCAATTAGTCGTGTCCCTTTTTGCGCGATACATCGAGACAAACGGTCTAGCTAGATGCCAAAAAATTAGAAATCCTAATAAAGGTGAAGAATCCTCCTGGCTCAAGAAAAGAATGCCTGGATGAAGTTGAGGGAGGCCTTTGCCCAGCAGTGGGACAGAAGGCTATTAAAAATTCTATATATATAAGGGACAGCCCTCCACAAACTTTAAAGGCTTGCTCAGTAGACGAAACTGAACAGCCTACCATAAAAAATTGTTTCAGGAAACGAAAAAAAAATTCAGCCTATCCATACAAACTGTCCAATCAAGTTCATAATGTTGTATGGTGAGGCGGATTTTTTTTCCCTTTCCTGAAAAATTTTTTTATGATAGTTTTTTCAGTTTCGTCTACTGAGCAATCCCATAAAGTTTGTGGCTGGCTGTAGAGTGCTGTCCCCTTACACCTTGTATATATATATTTTTTATAGTTGGTCGATATGATAAATATTAAGGTCAATTTGTTGCCGATATTAATTGACAATATTTAGCTAGATACTGCAATATTTTGGTAGTACACCGTGGTCTCGATAAGCAGACTGTTATTAATTCCCTCCCGGGGAGTGCCTCTCAAAGTAATAGAGAAAAGCAATTACCTTAATGTTTCAGCTATACCAGCCTTTTTTAGAGGTTACGATACGATTTTAGAATATCCAAAACTTTATTCAATAATAGCTTTTTTCCCCAGCTTCGCCCGCATACATAAAATAGTCTATGTTACTTATAGTGAAGAGCGGTAAGGCGTTAAATTAGTAAAAGCTCGATATCCGGGGCCAGTCAATGAATCCTAATATAAACTACTAGCTTTTGTCCGCGACTTCGTTCGCGTACATATCTTATATAAAACCTGATCTGAACCGGAATGAAGCAGCTTTTTATAGATGAATTTTTTTTAGCAATTGTTTAGATTACCTCCTACAAACAAAAAAACAAACTTTAAACATTAAAAGTTCAAATAAAAAGTAAAAAAAAGACAACTATTTTCAATACAATTACGAAGAAATGAATAAACGGGGGTTGACCGGCGACTCGTGGGGGTCGACTCGCGGTCAACTAGTAGCCCGATTCACGTAATGAAAACCGTAACGATATCGTAGCAATTTAGTCGTTTAGACCATTTCCGTATTCACATTCCATTAGCTACCTCCCAGTTATAGCATCACGTCCTCGCCATCATGAAAAATATTGAGAACTAGTTAAGATGAATCTAATGAGCCCAAACTAGATGTGTTTGCTAGAAGGCATCCCAGGGTTCCATCACTCACTTCCCAGTTCTAGCATCAGGTCTTCGTCGTCAGGTTATCATCGTCATGAGAAACGAACAGATTTTTTTAAAGATAAATCTAAATAAGCCGAGGCTAGATGGGTTTATTAATAGGCATTCCAAAGTTACGTCTCTTACCTCCGACCTCCATCATCAGACCAGCTTGATAGCGTCGGCATGTAGGTACATGAGTATTTAAAATATTAGGTCACATATATGTGTTTATTAATAAAGTATACATCCATGAGATCCCAACCACAGCCAATTAATGAGCTGATGACCTTCAACACCTGAACAGATATTTATGAATATCTGTTCAGGTGTTGAAGGTTGTATCTAAGAACCATCTCGATAACGTCAGCTTTCAAATAAAAAAAACAACAAAAAAAAAACAAAAATAAAAAAATAACACTACTGAATATTCCGGTAGCCAGAACCAACCTGCTGGCAAAAACACCCCTCACCAGAACAATTCGTATTGTGAACGAAGTTCATGAGCGACTGGATGTATTCTCGTGCACTTTGGGTGAATTCGCAAGAGTTTTATTTAATATAGTTAGTTATGTGTAAGACAATGTAAGTATTATTTATGTTAAAGTTTTGTATTGAATAGATTAATATTATTATTATTTTAATTTTTTTTCATAAACGTATGTTTAGGGTTAAGTATAATTGTTAGCTACACTGTCGCATTAGGTTATAAGACCTGTAAAGATAGATGTAAAGAGGATTAATAAAAAATTAAATAAACATCAAAATTGGTCCATTCGTTAAGGAGCAATGATGCCACGGACAGACACACAGACACCTCTAACTTATAACACTCCTCTTTTCCGTCGGGGGTTAAAAAGCCGACCCCAACTAATATGAGATAACGGCAGGAAGAAGAAGTGTTCTAATAAAATATAAATCGTATCGCCACCGAATCGTAGTACTAAACCACGAAAGTGCAGTGTTTGGGTGTAGATGTACTATCTAGCTACGTACGGAGCCCGCTGTGGTCGACGCGACCGCACCCACGATGCAGTCGAGCTAATGCGAGCCTCGGCTGCATTGACGTGGGTAATTAGCGGCCCTAGGGGGTTTGATATTTAATTATTTTGTAGGAATTATCTGTACCTAGGTTCCTAATTTGGTTTCGAAACTCGATGATTCGATTTTTATTATATCGAACACGGTATGTCGATATAATTGACACGATTACTGATTCCAAGCAATGAAAAAGTGTGGAATAAATTTTATTTTATGTAGTGTTTTTAATTTTTAGTAGGTACCCCGGAAGCAAAACAGCGGTATCTCAGGAAGGAGATGGCGGGACGACCTGAATGGCTTTCTTAAGAATAATTATTAGAATGAGAACGCGAGGAACCATTATCGTTGGAAAGAAAGGAGTCTTTGCTCAGCTGTGGGACAATACGGGCTAGTTATATCTACATTAATAATAATATTTATTTACTCAACTCACGGATACCATAATTCGTTTCACTTAAAAAGTTCCTTCTCTGTAATGTTGGTAATACAGAACAGAAACAGTGTTGCAATATTTTTAGCAGTGACATTACTTAATATTAGGGAGTTTAACTGATATTTCGTTACTTTTAACAATTGCTTTATTATTTTGTTTTAAAAACTGTAATACTATTTTTCAATAAAGTAGGGGGCTGCTGGACTCCATTCCGATTGTCCTGTAATTCCTTTAAATATGTACCAAAAACGCCACGCCACAATATTTTACCTTTCCATTGACAACTTTTTTTTAGACCTGCTTTTTTTTAATAAAATCTCACTCCCCTCATAATTCTCCAAAAAGTGTTCCAACTACCGTTAAAATCGATTTCGTTTTGCATTTCGGGCAACAATTTTGGTAGAGTAGGCAACTCTTTTCTTTTTTCCTTCTTTTTTTTGTAGACAGACAGGGGAGCCAAGATTACGGCGAAGGAACTTCTCCAGTGAAACACACTTAATAAGCTTTTAAACCATGCTCGATGTTGACGTAAGGCGAGTGGATAAGGAGTCTCTTAAGAATACTTGCGTTCACTTTTCAATTGCTTAGGTGAGTAGAAACAGGTAGTGAAATAAAACATAAGCAATACATTTCAATCATTCATTTATTACCTCGCTATGTTAGGAATACAACGTTGGCAGCTACCTACTGCTCAGGACGACGCGATAGTACCCGACCGTTAATATGTCACATCGGAGTTTCAACATGGACCAGACGGTTGCAATCCAGCTTCCCAAACGGGGGTCTGTACCACAAACTATATAGGTACAGAAGACAATCTACACCTCCAATATTCCCACTTTACGGCAATATTGCCACCATTATTCCCACTTCACGGCAATATTGCCACCAATATTCCCACTTCACAGCAATATTGCCAGCAACGGCACATCTCTAATCCAAACACACAAACCAAGCTCCAACCAGTGACCTCTGTTAGGACGCTGGATTGCAACCGTCCACCTTTTAAAGTTCATACAACCAATCCGTCAACGTCGCGAACGTTGACGGATTGGCTGTATGAACAGATGACTGACACGCGTTGGTCATGGCATGACTGACTTTACGAAACTACCCTCCATTTGAAATAACGTTAGACGGGTAAAAAAACCTTTATACTGTCTATTTTAACTTGTATTGCATTGAGGGCAGGAAAAATAACAACTGCAGTAAAACTTTTTTTTTTAGAAAATTTTGCCCCACACTAATATGTAAACATCTTTTGCCTTTTATTGCCATCCTTTTCCTTTTCCTCTTTTATGCCTTCGCAATAAGGATCAATATTGATTGAACGGAGAGTAAAAAAGTTTGTATAAATGTCTTATATTGTTTCAAATAGCTCGTATTAATATATCTTTTGGCGTGACTGTATTGCGTCGTTAAGAAAAAAATCTCACAGTAATGAGACGGTGCAGACAAAGCCGATGAGTGTACCATATTAACTGTCGGGTACTGAATTTACATAATTACATTATATATTAAGTTTTAATACATTCACAAATTAAAATTTACAAATTTGTGTTACATGAAACACTTTTATTTCTGAACAAAAGCATTGATGTCTTATTTATTGCTTCAATTTATTGCTTTTCATAATTACAAAATAATAGAGCATGCATTTTATTAAATAAAATAAAATTTTCAAATTAAAAACAAAATAAAATTGGACATAAATAAAATTTTAATTCATCGATTTATTAAAACTTGATATCGATTTTGACACCAATACTTTTGCGAGCGAAAACTATAGAATACTAACAAAAAAATACAATAATTTGATGATAAATCAATCATTAAATCACAATTAAAATTGAACTGCATACGAATAATAATATTATAAGTTTTATAATTACACAATGTACAATTCTATACAACTTAATTATTAAGCTTATGACTGGCTTGACCAAAGGATCCTGAAAAATAACAAAAAAAAAATTGCAATTTGTTTATGGTAGACGCAGTATGTCTTCTTCCATAGATCTTTCACATAGTTGCGATGGATATTAGCTTTCATATCAATCAACAACATCATACGAAAAAAATCAGTATTTTCAGACAAATGCATGGTATAATAGATCTTATTAGCGATGACCGTAAAATCAAAATCGTGCGACATAATCGATTGACAGAATCTATAGACTGAATACAACCTCTGCGGTGAGCACAAGGAATAATAAACTTTATCTTTAGTATGACAGAGTGCAAAGTTGTTTGAACTGTGACGCTAGGATCAAAATGTGCAACAGACGTCGGTAAGCGCGGCCTCGTATGCTGTTTTGCACTTTAGAGTACTGAAATAGAGTTTAATATTCAATGATTATAAGTAAACCTTCACTAGATGAATTACGGGTCTATAAAAAAATAAAGTTTATATTTTTGAATCCCAGATCACCAGCCAAACTATAATAAGGCACCAAAATAACTATACAGTTAGTAAAGCTACTGAAATTTAATGAAAAAACATAATTATGATGACTTTTGAACATTTTATACACACATATAAATGCTAATTTTAATGCGTTTGTGTTTTTAAAGATAATGTTTGTAGACAGACAGATTACGGACAGTTAATAACGGATGTTTTTTGGTAACTATCAAACTTGCACAAGTTAAGAATGACAAAACTTACTGTCTACGGACGCGTAGCTTCACAGACGCGTATTCATCGTGATACGCTTGGTGTACGCCTGTGTGAAGTTTTGTATACAAAAAATATTGAAGAATTTGACGTCAAAATCCATATCGGACTTTCAATAAGCAGCTTTGTAGCTTTTTAGCTTCGTTTTTTAATTTAATTTATTCAATTGATATGTAGGACTTACAGTTAAAAAAATTAGGTAAGAATCAGTAAGTTAGACTGACTGCCAGTAACAATTCCTCACTTATAAAGTACAGGATAATACCAAAATCCATGAACACCAGATGCGGTGAAAAGAACAAACAGTTGCTTAATAGCTATTAATTAATTAAACCCTAAGCGAACGCCGGCGTTCGCGCAACCATTGTCTTTCTATTGTGTCTGTAATGCTCACGATTGAAAGGTTAATATACATTTTGGTTACAATGAAGATATCTTTAAAATTCCTTTATATTCATATTACAGCATATTTACGAATTGTAAAACAAAAAACCATTCTAATTTTATTTAAAACTGCATTTGTATAGATACTGAACAGGCTCGTTTTAAGTCAAGTAACATTGGTCATTTGGTAGTAACTGTCATCAGTTAGGAGCTACGTATTCTGTCTGTCTCTTCATTATCTAGCTAACTCAGGTATCTGCAGTAATGGAATCGTATGTCGAAATGGCATAAAAACAACTATTTTGTTTAAAAATTGCTTATTAAAATAATTTTGGCAGTTTTTAATCCAAATATATAGTTTAAATAACTATACTATGAATAATCTTTCGCCAATTGATTTATGATATCCGCTTTTGGGAATATTTTTGACGTGAATTTATATGACACACTCCGCTAAGAATCTAAAACTGTGCAAAAAAGATACATGCTAAGTCCGTAACTACCATTTTACTAAAATATAATACATATTAAATTCAATAATAAAAAAAATGCTATTAATTCATTAATTTAGACGGAATAAAAAATAATAATAATACATAAATGAATGAGTATGTTATACGGGTTTCAGTATCATTTCATTCATAGATCTTTGCTCAATATTAGGGAGCCGAAACGTACCGAAGTAGAAACTATGAAAGGAGTCCAAAATAGGACTTAATATTAGCTGTCAACTATTTTTCTTTGACAGTAAGAATTGTCTATGGAAACTATTAACAATTTATTTTTTGACAATTAAACATGAAATTATATTTACCTAACTATCAAAAAAATAGTTACTCGACAGTTTCCATAGACAATTTTGTAATAGAGCAACTGTCAAACGATCATTTTTTTCTATGACAGTTCGAATTGTCTATGTTAGTTATAAAGTTATGCGTAGAAAGCATTTAGAGCTCGTCTCACTCGCAACACATAACTGGAACACATATTATATTTAATTTTAAAATACTTTACATGATATCATATGACTATATATCTCTCTCTCTCTCTCTTATCCCCAGCGACAATATATCGCTATCTGACTCTATTTTGGACTCCAATCAAAGTTTCAACCTTTACAAAATGTCGTTCAGGTTATTCTTAAAAACTTGTAGTATAAAATCACATATCTTTTAATACAGACTTCAGTATGGCGCCTTCAGTGTTTCTGGTTTGGTTGACGCCGGTGTCAAGAGTAGGTGACAGCACTCTAGGCTCTCTGTCGGAGTCTCGCGAGAGCTGGGACGCGGTCTCTATATTGTCTATGTTTTGGAACAGAAGATTATTGGAACTGTTCGAGGCTGTGCGACTGTGACCAGTTTTTGGTAGGTTTGGTGGGGGGCCTGGAAGAAAAAACAAGCGTAAATTAATAATTATATTCTATAACTTCCACACAACGCCATCTAGTTGATGGTTATTTAGTTACTTTATAATATACCACATTATTTTTAATATAGGCAAAAAATGAATTTATTTTTATACCATGTTATAATTTTATTCCCAAAAATAATAAAAAAATAAACCCAAGTTGGACATTACCGAAACAAAGTACGAAACAAGTCACGGCAGGTCATAGCGGGCATTAGAGGCCAACGCAGAGACGGGTGCGGAAGCAAAACAACCCCTCATTCGCCCAGATGGCCCGGTGACCATGTACTTATGTCAACAACCAGGTACCATATGTGATTTTTCATAATACAGTTTTGAAATTTTGTTTCACAGATTCTTCACATAAAAATACTAAAAATAAGGTTGCATAATAGTAGCCAACTAAACAGAGCTTGTGGTATGAGTACTAGACAACTGATAAACAAACATAAGTATATATTTCTAAATACATACATATCATAGAAAAATTACACCCAGAAAGGACAAATGATCGTACTCATCAAACAAACATTTGTCTTAGGTCAGAATCAAACCCACGATCTCCGTCATAGCATCAGGGTCACTAGACCATCAGGCCAGTCAATAATAATACAAATAACCAAAATTACAATTGAAAAAAATATTCTTAAACCAATTTTTAAAAAAAACACTACGGGCCAAGATGCCTTTTATTAAATAAATAATAAATTAATAATTTCCTTTATTTGTCTTCTATAGGTACATATTTTTGTCATTTTTAAATATTTTTTAAAACAAATATATAAAAAAACTGATTATTATTATTATTATTTTTTACTTAGCCCACACTGCCCACTGCTGGGCAAAGGCCTCCCTCCACTCCTTATTATTATAAGAGAGGTTAAACCATGTAGTTAACCTAAGTTAAGTTGTTATTGTAAACGTATTTTAGGTTACGATGGGGCTGATATGCTCTTTGGGACTATACCCTAAAAAATAAAGAGAAAAAAAAACTTTTCTCTCAAACAGGGTGTTCTCAATAGTTTGATCAATCCTCACCTATACTAGAATTCTTCCTGGAACTAGGCGTTGTGCTCCGACTGCCGTTCCCCTGCGCCAAGGTCATCATGTTGGGCAGCGGAGCCCTAGGGCGTGACTCGTTCTGGAGGAACTTCACGAACTCCGCCGCCAAGCTGTCCGGCGCCGTGCTGGAGCGCGAGAGGCCGAGGCGCTCACACTCTTGCTGATTGAAGTCGAGGACTGTTGAGAGGACGCGGAGGACTTGTGTCCTGGGGGAAGAAGAGGGTTTTGTTCATTTTGTATGGGTGAAAGGAAGCATGTGCATAGTAGATATCCCACCCATACGCACAAAAAAATTGTGCCCTTTAACTGTCCATTTGCTAACTTAAATTCTTATGGAGATTATTGGACAAGAAATTTCATAGTTACTCTTCAAAGATGTACCACCAAAGATTGCACCCATACGCACAACGTGTTTTGGGAACACATTTATTGTACGTACAGCCAAGGAGTCGAATTTCCTGCCGGAGTCTGTGTTTCCTGATAGCTACAACTTAGGGGTCTTTAAGTCAAGAGTGAATAGATTACTTTTAGGCACTCTATCGTCGACCACATCATCGCTTACCATCAGGTGAGATGGCGGTCGAACGCGAGCCTCTCAATAATTTAAAAAAAAGTTTTTTTTGTGGGTAAAAATGATCCAAATGACATCCCATGCCCTAGGGCGGAGCGGGAGATAGTGTCAGACTTTTACTGACTAAAAAACCCACCGCGTTCCTTCTTGCTTTTCATACCGGGGCCGAGCCTTTCTTACAGGAGCAGACCCTTGGCCCCAGAAAGGAAGCATATTATTGCTTGTTTAGAGGTATGCAGAACAGGGTGTAAAGTCCCATATACCTCCCTTGAAAAGGAAGGATCGTGTCCTCCGACCAGATGGAAATTGCGTCTGGTCCGGGTAACTGCCCAATAGTTGATTTCAGACGCGGTTTGCTCAGTAGACGAAACTGAAAGACCTTCCAAAAGATTTTTTTTCAGGAAACGAAAAAAAAAATCGGCCTCAAATTAACTGTCCAATCAAGTTTTTAATTTTGTATGCTGAGGCTGATTTAGTTTTCGTTTCCTGAAAAAAAGGTCTTTTGGAAGGTTGTTCAGTACCGTCTACTGAACAAACCCTTAAAGTTTGTGGAGGGCTGTCCCTTACACCTTGTATACGTACACCGAAGAATCAGTGAAAGATGCAATCTTTTAGACACACACTTCTTTTCTTCCGACACACGTCTTTTACACCGACTTCATCCGAACTGCATCATACCCACCCGCCCGCATGGTGCAGTTCTATTGCAGTCGTGTCAACTGCATTCAAACTGCACTTAAACTGCAATTTACAGTTGGATTGCAGTTGAAATGCAGTCCGTCTGTTTAGACCCTTAAAGCAGAAAAACCTTAAAAATTATTAAAAAAAACATTCCTTACTTGTTAGTAGCATTCCCTCCCGCCGTCATAACATAGTTGATGACGAGGTTCTTCACGAGGTTCTTGTCTACCTTATCCTGCTGGTTCGATATCGCGTTATAGTACCTCTCCTCCGCCGCCGCCACCGATGTCTGCAGAGTCCGAACTGGGTAGGCAGTGAAGGAGACAATGTAGTGGTGACTTGACTTAATATAGTCATACAATAGAAACATGTTTTAGAGCCTTTGGAAAGTAATGTTGGGTATTATTGGGTGACAGGAATGGCCAAATCTGTATTTATACACTATTATTTTTAAACCAGTACAAAAAAAATGGGACTATCTGTACCCGTTACTGATCATATTTGTGTAGTCAAAAGTAAAAAAAAAAAAATTGTCATAATTGGTATATTTATAATTGAATCAATCATTGCTACAAGATAATACGCATACTACGCGCACTGTTTTTTCCATTTTAATCGCCATTTATTCATTCAAAGCCTTTACAATATTTCTACAAATTGAGTGACATTTTGGTAATCTCTGAAATGGCTGGACCGATTTTGACGGGACTTTTTTGGGCAGGTAGCTGATGTAATAAGGAGTAACAGCTACTTTTATTTATGAAAAAATTCAAAATCTTGTAGTCCACGCGAACGAAGTCGCGGGCACAGCTAGTTTGTAATAAGAAAGTATTTTCCAAAATTCGCCGTCAAAGGGGATGAAACACGGCTCTAAAGTTTGTATAGATAACCTACTTTCACGTGGGAGAAGTCGCTGGCAGAAGCTAGTATTTTACTTGTCCTTAGCTTTTAGTTTGAGGAATGTGGTAATAATTACTTGTCGAAGAACATGGTTAAAGAGTGTGATCATTTTGGCACACTCGAACTCAACTGAGTTCTGGGAATATGGATGTTATTTTTCCAATACGAATGATATTATTTTATAAAACCCTTTTCATTGTTTGTTCATTTTAAATTGTTTTAGGTCGTCTTGCCTGAAACACAGGGTTTTTAGTTCAGGCATATAACACTCTAAGATTTATATCTAAGAATACATTAATTTATCCTGTAAAGAACTTCAAATACGTAAATATTTGATATTATTTTTTAATCACAAGTTATGAACAAAAAGGGGATAATTCCAAAATCGGCATCTTACAGATAACAATAAACATTCCTAAAATGCAAAATACATACAAAATATCTATAATATACACAATAAAAACAAAATTTCAATAAAAAGGTAAAAGAAAACTATACTAGTCTTACCATGCATCAAGCATATCTTCGTTCGACGCTTCGTTGCGAGCGCGCACACGACCTCAAAGTATTATTCAGCCACTGGGTAGGGTCCCAGAAAACACTCAGACACCATTTTATGACTTATTTACAAGTTTGATAGAAGAAAATTTTAAATGCTAAAATATCAGTCAACGGTGATGTTGAGGTTATTTTTGTCCACTGTTGGACAAAACTATCGATAAAGAAGACTATCGATGTTTAAAAATATTTGCATAAGTACAAATCTTCAGAACCATTCCCGCTCAGAATAAAACGTCATGTCGTCAATGTAAGCACAATTCCTTAACTAGTAAAGTCGTTCTATAATTCCATTTCCATTTTTTGTAAATATGAATTATAAAACTAGCTTCCCATATCAAATAATTGCAATAACATTGCATCTTGTAGCCATATAAATGGTTTATAAACAGCAATAATGATGTTCGCTTTGATCTGGTAGTAACCTCTCGGCATGTCCATTACAGAGTTTTTCTTTAACCGATATTTTAGTGAATATTTAGCTAGGAATTTTGGAATAAAAACTATAGTGATGAGTGATTTCCGTCTTCCTTTTATTCATTCCACCAGTACCTGAAGTAATACTCAGAAGCAATGTGGCGATAACGGTGATCTTCTACGTTCTACTCTTCTACGGAAATCCGAGCATTCAAAATAAAAGAAAAATATAACTTGCTTTGGATATTCAGATATAAAGTAACATTTGAATTTATAGGAACAATAAGCGCCTTTATACGAAAAGAGTTTTACGGTCGCCCTTATAGGCCTACCACACGCACAGACTTCACCACAGTTTTTCCTGGGCAGGCCGGTGCATACACGGAAAACCGTGCGAATAGTTGGTAAAACTTAAACAGTCTAGAATGTTTTTAGAAGACTTTGGTCGGGCGATATTCGGTAGGCTATTTATCCCACTTCTGAGAAAGCATCATTTATAACATATACTTATCCCCAAACCCCAAAGGGTCTCCTCTTATCTGTTATCACTTTAACCTCACAGGCACCAGTCTACTAAATAAATTACACCTCATAACAGCTGAATTAAGCCATAGTATTAAATTAAGGTTTAAGTTAGCTCGTACCGAGGTGTACTAAATTCGGTACACTTGCTCCTAAGAGATTAAGGTACTCAAAATACTAATATCCCCGTGGCAATGAAATTCAAAATTCACGTATTTGATTTACAAATTGATATCCAAAACAAGTTGAAACATAAACAAAAAAAAAACAACATTCACATAACACTCATACGATAACAAAGTGGTGCAAGACAACAACTTGCGTGTGCTTCATGGAATTATAATGCAGTTGATGTTGGAACTCTCAGCTTTAGAAACTGTTTAGAACGGTTTGGAGCTTTAGAAATCGTAATAGATGTCATAGAAATACTATCAACATATTCTACGTGAATTTCAAGTAACATTTAATCAAGACCAATGTATTAAATAGAAGGTTGCTGGAGATCATGGCAACACTGGCAATATTAATAAACGTTAACTTACTAAGTACATGCTGAAACTAAAACCCATTTTAAAACGGCCTACATGGGCACTTATAAAACGTCACAAGCGCGGTTCTTATCGCTAGTGTCCTATGGAGAAGAACCGGCAAGAAACTCCATGACTACTCTGATTCAAAAATTATATAGTTTGATAGCAGTACGACAGTAACAAGAATAATGACCAGACCATAGACCAGTCTCCAACTGAAAAGTTCCAATCTCAAACAAAAAAAAAACATTCACAAAATTCTCAAAAAAAAACAAAGCGCAAAATAAAATGGTGAAAACACATAGACGTCACGACGTGAAGCCGATACCCTCAGTCAAACCCCATATGGTAATCTGAGTAGAGCGGGCCCGCCATTACCATCTGTCAAAGTGACAGGTGTCAAAGTGACGTCTGTCATGTTGACAGGTGACGGCGGCCGCTGCTTTCGAACACCTCACAGTTACCAAATGAGATTACACCGAAGTTGGCGGAAGCGCTGGTTCTTGATTGTTGGTAAGCTGCTTGTATTTATAGCATACGGCGATGGTAGACATGTAAATCATTTGAATTCTAATCTGTCTGTAACTTTTCAATTGTATTATTGGTTATTTATTACAGACTTTTTAAGAATAATTTTTAACTCGTCTTTTTATTTCAAAGCGCCTTGCTCACGATTTAAACACTATTTTCACTTACCGCGACTACCTTGTACCGTCAAAGACACTTCTTCCTGATCACCGCTAAGTTCATTTTTGCTTGCATTCGAAACGAAAACTTCAAACGGTTTGGTTTGGCGCTACACCGCAGGATTCAAGCAAAAAAGTTTTCAGGCAGATATGACCGCCATGGTACGTTAGGGAAGAAGTCCATTAAAGTTTATATTGATTTAAGAATGTAAAGCATTATATTGCTTTTTATATTGGTATAGCTATCGATGACAAGGCGCTCAATCGTGTACAAGGCGCTTGGTCGCTAACAAAATAAGGCTGTGGGTTTTTAACAAGGCAACAATTTTACATCACAACAACTTTATATAATTATGAATTGTTCAACCTCAGATATATTAGAGGACAAAATTTCTACATTTATTTATTTCTAAAGTTTACAAATTAATATCTTTAAACGCTTATGCGATATTGTAATTTCCTTAAATGTATACTGTAGCTAATTCTACGTGTAGCTATCCTAGTAATGCGCAACTCAGTCAAATTGTCCAACAAGTTCCGCACTACGAGGGTGCATCGTTGGGGGGGAGTGAAGTTGCGGGGCAATGTTGCAGCGCCACGTAGATTGAGCGTTGCGCGTCATGTTAGTTGACACTTTGTCCCCTAATTGTCGATATATATGTACTACACACTAGATTAGGAGTGCCGAACTTTCACTTCAGTCGACTCAGGTGTAATGTCGACTGTACATCTTGAACACTACACTATGGTGAACGAAACGCGTAAATGCCACGAAATTCATGGCGCTTAAGACATTTTGGTCGAAAAAAAAGTATACTTTAAAAGCTATCTTAGTGCTGCATGTTTTAATAGTTCTGTTAGACGACATAATGCCAATGTAGCGCTGCAGCGAACATTTGTTTTAACTTTTCAGTATTTTGACAAATAGTTTCCACGAAAGAGCTTGTCTATCACTAGAATATAAGTCGATGCCCCTAATGTATCTGAGGTTTTATCAAAGCTAGACAGTAATATGGTAAAGCAACGCAACAGTGAGAAATTGTAAAATCAACAGTTGCCTACAAAAAAAAAAACAGCTTCAAATAAAAATGAAAACAACATCAAAAATGAGGCCAAAAAAACAGACACGACACACGTGAAAGCCGACACATAAAACAAAAGGTACTGACTGACTTACATGTGTCCGTGCTACATGTGTGGACCGCGGCCCCGCCTCATACCAACTGGCAGTCTGGGCGATTACACCCCAGAATTACCAGCTGATATTTGGCCGGGTCGCAGTGTTACGCTGGTCTTTAATTCGGCTTTATGGCTATGGGGTTAAGGTACTGATTTGTGAGAAAAAAAAGTTCGAAAATAAAAATTTTATCGCGTAAAAAGTATCATTAGAATCAAGTTCCTGTCGGAGTATATGTCTTTTGGTATCTTTGTAGCTAATCGATACCGATTCACTCTTGACTTAAAGATTCTTAGGTTTTCCTAGGGGCCTTTATCCTTTCGAATACCGTCAATTAGAGACACAATGAAAGACAATTACAGCAGAAGATAATGATGAACGGTAGATGTGGCCGACGATGGAACACGCTTGCCTAAAAGCAATTTATTCACTCTTGACTTAAGAAACCCCAAGGTTGTAGCTATTAAGAAACTCAGACTCCGGCAAAGAATTCCACTATGTCAAGATTTAAACGATTACTTCTAGGCAAGGGTGCTCCATCGCCGACCACATCATAGCTTACCATCAGGTGAGATGGTCAAAGAGAGAGCTTATTCATGATAAAAGTCTAAATATTTTAACTTACTGGGCTCAACTACAAATTCCGACTATTACTGAGAATTTTCCAACAGAAAATCTCGAAAAAATTACCCCAGGTTTGAACTCAAGGCCTCAAACGTAGCGGTCCCACTCAAGATCACCAACGAGGCTAAAGAAAACTATGAATGTTTTTAGAGAACTTTAAAATATTTTCAAATCCAATTTTGAACTTGTAAATCTCACGAATCAGTACTCATATTTACATTACAGTAAAATCAGTCAGATCTAATCTATCTCTCTATATTACAAAATACACTACACTATTTATTCGGGTTGCACTGACATTGAAAGATAACTAATTAATATAATCAGTCATAATCACTAAAAAATCAACACACATAAATAAAATATTAATGACAAAATTCAAACAAATTTTTAGCATTCAAAATCTAATCTATTGACAATGTTTCTATAAATATGTCTTATATCGGATTGTGGAAATGCATTTGGGTATACATTTAAATCATAATTTATCAAGATCAAATATAACTAACTTTCTGTAACGAAAATTTCTAAAAATCCATGGTCGGTATGAAGGCTAGAAGGAACGGGGTGGGTCTTTTAGTCAGTAAGAGTCACTATCTCCCGCTCCGCCCAAGGGCGGGGGATGTCAATGCATGATTTTTCCCACCATAAAAAAAGGTGAGATGGTGGTCAAACGCGGGAATATCAATAAATAAAAAAATCTTGTGTATAAGGATTTAGAGGGTATGCGAAAAAGTAGGTAGTGAAGTTTTGATTGATTAACAAGGGTAAATAGATTATATTTTATTGATCAGCAAAATAGTAATTTAATTTTAGATGTAGATTTGGTTACAGTATCGGGGTGTAAAGCCCCAAACACCTGCTTTGAAAAAAGAGGATTCTCTGACTAGATGGGCGTAGTGTCTAGTCCGGGCAACGTTGTATATGTTCTAATCGCGTGGAGAACTCTGATAACGCGATATATTTTCCCATTATTGAGGTAAAAATTGTGTTTGGTACAGAAGCGCTACGCATTTTTTTTTTTTTATAGTTGAAACACAGATGCTTCTACTTTACACGAGTGTCAGTTGAGCCTTGTACAGATGAGGAAAATGACATCTGAAACTAGTAAAATTGCCTCCCATATCCTTGAAACCAATAAAAAATAGGCCTACCCAAATCTCCTTCCACAATCCAAACACAACCCCCCACTTTTGAGGTATTCCACTTTGGGCACCCATTGATATTTTGGGCAGGTGCCCAAAATGGAATACTTTATCTACCCCTCAGCAGCCTACATACCTTGCTCCTTAAGATCATTGATCTCAGCTCGTTTAGTTTCCACCTGGTCTCCAAGCCTGGAGGCCGCCTGTAGGCCAGCCAGCGCCTCCTCGAGCTTGGCGTTGAGTCGTGAGATCTCACTTTGCAGTCCCTGGTTCTCCCGTTTGAGTTCTTCCATCTTGTTTCTGATTTTCTCCGTCGCGGCGTGCGTCTCGCGTTCTTTGTCTGGGAAAGGGATTTATTGGTGTTTTAGATAGTTATCAAAGCCTTCTTTTTTCTAGACAAACTCTAATAAATCTTATCTCTCCTCTTTCTATTTAAATAACAGACAAATTAATGAACAGAATACCAACTACAAAACTGCAGTTTTAGTGCCATTTAATAAATGATGCCAGGGTTTCTATGAATTCGGGGCCTACTGTGTTCGTTATATCGTTGTAAAGTACTTTTTTTTGTCCTGGGTTAACCGTACAATTTGAAACATTCGAACCGCACTGATCTCTATCTCTTTTCTGCTTTTGCAAATAAGCGAGTGAAAAAACGAGCCATTTAATCACAAAATACATTATCATTGTTTTAACACACAAAACTGGTGAAAGGTGGTGGATTTATAGCGGTGTGGGTCAAAAGAAACATTATAAATGGTATTGTAAAAGCAAAAAAGTGGTCACAATACGAACTATTTACTGCAACCGCCATTTGGCATGCCACCAGCGTAATAAAAGTCAAAATCAGCTGTGGCTTCACATCCTCCCACAGTTTCTGCAAACAGCAGCATCAACCAGATACTCACCTAGTTGGAACTGCTCCAGCACAACCTGGAGATTGGTGAGCGCAGCCTCACTCCTCTCCCTGGCGTCCTCCGCCTCGCCGAGCCGCGCTTGCACGTCCTCCCGCTGTTTCTCCAGCAGTTTGATCTGGTTGCGATACGTTTCCACTTCTTGGTTCGCTCTGATGCTGAAATTTATTATTTGGATGTGAGTCTTTTGATTATTGAAGATGGATGGATTGTGTGAGAAGTGGGATGAAAGAAAAGGAAGTTAGTGATAGCGTGACGAGTGACAGGACAGAATAAACCCCCCACATAAAACGGGACAAGGACAGGAAGATGTTGATGGATGATCCAAAGCAATGTCCTATTTTAACTAAATGTTTTCTTTCAGCCTAGATTTATGATGTAGTTTATCGAGAACTATCAAGTAGGCATCATCATCATGATCATCATTTCAGGCGAAAGACGTCCACTGTTGGACCAAGGCCTCCCCCAAATGTCGCCATAATGACCGCTCCTGTGCGTCTCGCATCCATCGGCAATGATGCACTTGTAGAGTCGAAGCTCCAAAGCCTTAAGCATCGCCGCCGAGTTGCTAGTCCGTCGGTTTTCTATCGTTTACATTTCGAGGAGTGTGCACTGGAATTGCATAATCTAATTCCGCCAAGTCCGTTCCATCATCGGACCACACGACGTACAGCGTTGCGCCACCGGTACATGGTAGACATCCCACCCATACGCACAAAACGTTTTGGGAACACCTTTATTGTGCGTACAGCCAAGGAGTGGAATTCCCAACCGGAATCTGTGTTTCCTGATAGCTACAACTTAGGAGTCTTTAAGTCGAGAGTGAATAGGTTTCTTCTAGGCAAGCGTGCTTCATCGTCGATCACATTATCGCTTACCATCAGGTGAAATGGTGATCAAACGCAAGCATATCAATAATAAAAAAAAAAATAAGAAATTTCCTCGACTGCCACTAGGTCATCAGTCCACCTTGTGGGAGAGCTTCCAAAACTGCGTCTTTCGGCACTTGGTCTCCTCTCCAGAACCTTTCGTTCCCATCGACCATCTGTTCTGCGAGCAATGTGCCATGCCCACTAGCACTTAAGTTTAGCGATTATTCGGGCTATGCTGTATCAAGTACAAATACTTCAAAACATTTTTTGACTGTCTATAAAATAAAAATGAAATACAGTTTTTATTTTAACACAGAAAGTACAATTTTCTAGCAAAAACCAAACCTTTCCCTTTCGTAAGTTCTAAAGGAAATGACTTTGTTAGTGGATAAGTGCTGATAAAGTAATCATGTTACTGTTATCCACGTTTTTACCTAAAGTTTTGTTTATCGTGTTAATAAAGAATAACATGTTTTCCTTTTCAAAAAATGTTTCAAACTCATAATTTCATGTATCATCTTCATCCTCTAGAGTCTAGACTACGTTACTTCGAGTTGGCGACGTTTTATTTCTTACAATCTGCCACACAAAATTCCCTAACTACACTAATATAATAAAGAGGTAAAATTTGTTTTTATGTCTTTTTATTTGTAAGAGATAATCTCTGAAACTAATGATCCGATTGCGAAAATGTTTTCACCGATAGAAAGCTGCTTTATTCCTAAGTGACATAGGCTATATTTTATGTGCGCGGGCGAAGCTATGGGAAAAAGCTAGTATTATTATAAAGAAAGAAAAAACAAATATTTGGCATACAAAAACACACACTATAGAAACAAAATTTAGAAACTGAAGATTAAAAAATAAACATTGACATTGTGTCTCACAGCTGCGCCAAATAGGTCCAGTTAATGCCAACACTTACGTGGTAGTTGCCTGACGCTTTTTTTTATTATTTATAGGCTCCCTCGAGAAGCGATATGAAAGAAAAGGGAGTTAGTGATAGCGTGACGAGTGACAGGACAGAATGGAAGAAAAAAACGTGTTGCGCCGACCTCAAATAAAACGGGATTAGGGCAGGAAGATGATGATAGGCTCGCGTTTGACCACTATCTCGCATGATCAAATCAAACGCGAGGTCTGATCATCGAGTAGATGATGTGGCCGACGTACGCAGCACGCTTGCCAAGAAGCACCTATTCACTCTTGACTTGACTCCAAGCCCTGCTATCTTATTTTTTTTTTCATGAGCATATTATTATGATGATTAATTATATTAAATGACTTCTGGCGCAAGCTACACCTCATTGAAGCCTCAATATCCTTTTCTAAATATAAATACAGCTCCATCCGATTCCTCCTTACCTATTACTAGTATAAACAGTACTGGTCTGCTTCGCCCTCTCTTCCACTTGGTGCAGCCTCGTCTGGCACTCCGTCAGCTTCTGTTCTGAGGCCATCAGCTCCTGCGTGTAGTTCTCTTCGGTCTCCACCAGGTGGCGCCGCAGACGCTCCAACTCTTTCGAGGAGTTTTGCTCTTGGTCTGACAACTGGAAAAGGGTATAGAGTTCTAACATATAGGAAGGTGCTAAACGAATATATAACCAGAAGAACAGTATTCTTCTGGTGATATTCTTGACTGGCCTGTTGATCTAGTTGTTAGTGGTCCTGATTACTGTACCGGATATTGTGGGTTTGATTCCCACAAAAGAAAAATGTTTATTTAATTTTTATTTTTTTAAACTATCACACATCGTCGTCTAGTCCCAAGCTAAGCAGAGCTTGTATTACGGGTACTAGACAACTGATAAACATACTTATATATTTTTAAATACATACATATTTATAGATAAATTACACCCAGACACAGAACAAATGATCATGCTCATCACATAAACATTTGTCCTGGGTGGGGATCGAACCCTCGACCTCGAGCAGTTTCTGTGACGAGCACGATCATTTGTTCTGTCTGGATGTAATCACTACATAGTATAAAACAAAGTCGCTTTCTCTGTCCCTATGTCCCTTTGTACGCTTAAATCTTTGAAACTACGCAACGGATTTTGATGCGTTTTTTTTTAATAGATAGAGTGATTCAAGAGGGAGGTTTATATGTATAATAACATCCATTAAATAGTGGAGAAGTACTGTTATTTTTGAGGTTTCTAATGTGATGTCGTAAATAATTACATTTTTTCCGCTTACATTGCAAACGCAGGCTGAACCCTACGAGTTTTATCAAAATAATGTACTAAGTATTGTACACATTGAAAAGGTCTACAGAAAAGTCCGTGATGGTATATGTCTATCTCTTATGGATAACCCACAATAACTTTTTTTTGTCATTTACTTTTTACGACAAATAATGGCTAATTTTCGAAGCGATTTTAACCAATACAGCATTAATCCTTAACCAATTAAATACCTTGAATATATTGTTCATTTAATATAGATCTATATGGCCCTTTACACCGTATGATTTAAGTGAATATTTTCGAAGATATTACAGATTTAAAAATTGCGGGACGTAGCGTTTGCGGCGGTACCGGCCGGCCGCCCGGTGCGGCAAGAGCGTGCCTCTTCATGGTATAGGGAAAGGGGGATTGTTTTACTCCAAATTTAACGCGTGCGGGCCACGGGCAGTAATGAATAAATCAAAACTACTGAATCGATTTTAATCACATAGGCTATATATTTTATACCCGTGCGAAGCCGGGGCGGGTCGCTAGTTCGTCTAAATTATATAAGTATTGTTTATCAGTTGTCTAGCACAAGTTCAGCTTAGTTTGGGACTAGATGTTATTGTGTAAAACTTTGGAAAAGAAAGAAGAAAGACACCGTACACGCTTACGGCCTATGGGTCCATGTACATGAACTTTCGTTGCCCATATAAGTTATTATTTTTAATGGTGTACAAAAAAATAATTAAGAATCAAGAAAAAAAAACATTTCTGGATAGATTAAGTCATAGTCAATGAAAGTATGACCCTGTTTACACGAAAGAAATTTGATAAAGTAGAGACATAATATGTATTTGCTGGGTTGGCCTGACCCAATTTCAGCTCCTACATCTAATAACTAAAGGTATTGTAAAGTACAATGCAAAATTGACTGCCAGTATTGTCTTGGCGGTCCCATGTAGAAGGCTCGTCTTATTTCCATCAACCGGGCTCCAAGCAAACTTGGGACTGGTACAACACTACTCGATTTTGGGAACTGAGCCCAAGATATCGCGTTAACAGATGCGCTAGCGACTAACGTCTCTTACGTTCAGAAAGAACATCGGAATTTAAATGTTTTCTTATTAAGTGCAACTAAGGATTGGATGGAAAGTTTTAAATATCATTTTTTGTATTTACCTGTAAATTTTCTGCTGTCAATTTCTTAACATTTTCCATTTGAACAGTCAAATTCTTCTGCAAGTTATCACACCTTTCAGTCAAATTTGCAACAGTTTCCGTAGCACTTACTAGTTCAGCTTTTACCCTTTCAAATTCTGTTATATTCTGGTTCAAAGATATAATAATACCATCTTTTTCTTTAAGTGTCACCCTTAGACTTTCACAATTTGAACAATTCATTGCAGAACTTTGTATCAAATTATCCTTCTCTTCAATTACTTTTTTATATTCGTTAGTATGTTCTAAAATGACATGGTTAAGCCTCTGTATTTCATTATGATACTGTATACTTTCATTGTGTTTCAAGTTTATTAAGTTAATCAGTTCTGTTTTTTCATTCATCGCTCCATCTATGATTGTTTTGTACTCTGTGGCCATCTTTTCGACGCTTGCGTGTGATTCTTTCAGTTCTTGGATATAGTTTTCTTTCGAAGCGACGTAATATTTTAGCTCTTCTAACTCAGCTTGGATGGCTTCTTTTTCTTGCACTAATTTCGAATAATCATCGTTTTTATGTGTTATGTTCTCTGTCGTCTTTAGTTTATCTGTTAATTCCACTATTGATTGATTAAGTTCTTTTATTTCTTTCTCTTTCTCAATTGTTGTTGTTTTAAATTCATCGCGTGTTTTCTCCAATTCTACTACACGTGCCGATAGTGTTGATATCTCAGTGTTCTTTGAATTAATCTCATCGGTTAAAGAGTACATCTGTTTACTGAGATCCTCTTTTTCATTATGAAGTTTGTTTATTTCATCTTCGCTTTGATTTTTCTTTGAATTTACGTCTTTGAGAATATTAATTTCATAATTTTTTATGGTAATAGTTTTTTCTAAATCGGCAATACTTTCATTTAGTTTTTGTATTGTAATATTATTATGTTGTACTGTGTTGTTAAGACCATCAATCAGAATATCTTTTTCGTTGAGGTCTGATACCAACTTGTCAAATTCTTCTTCAAGGTGCAAGATTTTGCTATCAGTAGAAGATAATTCAGTTTCTACTTGTGTTTTCCTTTCGGTCAACTTCTCGATTTCAGCTTTTAGACTTGTGACTTGTTCATTGCTAAGTATTTCTTGACGAATGACTTTTGATTTTAGTTCTTCGATGGTATCTGTAAGAGCTTTTATTTCTTTTTCAGTCTTCATGTCCTTTTTGAGGTTACTGTTCTCTGTTATAAGCTCATGTTCTTTGCGCTGCAGCTCAGCTATCGCTGATTTCAGTGTGTTAATAGTTTCTGAAAGGGTCTCATTTGCTACAGACATCTCATGTAATTTATCAGCCATTAAACTATTTTCTGTAGTCACAGTTTCATTCGTACTTGCAGCTGCACTAACAGTTGTTAATTGTTGTTCTAGAATGGCAACTTTTTCTTGCAAACTGTGTTTATCGTTTTCTATGTCATGTTTGTGTTTTATGACATCATCAAGTTTAGTTTCGAAGTCCTGCAGCTTATGATCTAAGGCTGATTTTAGCGTTTCTAATTCTTTATGCGCATAACACTTTTCATCTAAACTTACTTTAAGGTCATTTACTTGTTTAGTTAGTAGCACTTTATCATTTTCCAATATGTGTATATCTATAGAAAGCTGTTCATTTTTAGAGTTTGCAGAGTTCAAACGCTTCTTAAGGTCATGAATTTCATCTGCTGTCTTTTTAAGTTTTTCCTGATCTTGGCTATTGACATTATGTTCTAGTTCTGCAACTGCGCTACTTTGATTTCTCAACATTTCAAATTCGTCCAACATCGTTGAATATTTCTGTTTTATGTCGTTCAAACTATTACGAAGGGAAATCTTTTCAGTCCTTACTTCATCTAATTCTTTTAGTATCCTCTTGATTTCTGATTCGAAGACTTTATTCATCTTATTAGAGTCAGCTAATTCTGTTTCCAACTTTGCTAAGTTATCTTCGTGCGTTTCTATAATGGGCTCTAACTTGGATGTATTCTTTAAGGCTGTGATTTCAGTAATAAGAAAATCGTTATTCTTCTTCATCTCACTTAATTCTCTCTCTAGATGTTGAATATCTGTAGTTAAGAAATCATTTTCTGTCGTCAGATCATCTATTTGTGTTTGAAGATGATTGGCGTTGAGGTTTTTCTCCGATAGCTTGTGGTCCAATAAGTCGATTTCTTTTTTAAATGAATGGACTGTTTTGAAAACACTCTCCAATTTGAAAAGGACTATGTTATCTCCAGCTGATGGTATTTCTCCAACGTAATCAATCGGCAATTCAAAATTGACGTACTTGTTGTACAATTGCATAACCTTTTCCGGCTTAATTATTTTATTATCTACAGTTTCTTGGCAATTACTTTCTTTTTGAGATAGTTTATGCTTAAGCTCGCTAATATCTCGTTTAAGGGTTTCAATCACACCTTTCGCATTATCATCTATATTGATTTCATCTAAATGTATTTGATTTGAATTCCTTCTATCTTTCAGTTCATTGAATTCTTTCATGAGGTCTTCGTAAGTATCTCGGGGAACCATGTCAGATAACTCAGCATGTTTGTGAGCTACCTCTATTTCATGTTCTAACTTCGTCATCTTTTCTGTTAATTTGAATACTTCTTCGTGTAAATCTTGATTTTCTTCTTGAAACTTTTCAGCGTTCTCTCTTAGCAAACTATGTATCCTCTCAAGGTTTTGATATTTATGATACAAAGTATCGTAATCAGCCTTAGCTCCCTTTGATTCTTCTAATTCTTTATCTCTCTCTCCGATTTTAGCTAATAAATTTTTGATTTCATTTTCATATTCTTCATTTGCGGCTTTGAGTTCTTCGTGCTCTTGTTTAAGCACTTCAAAGTTGGACTGTAGCTCTTTTTTTAATGCGAGAAGTCTTTCCATTGCCTGTTGATGCTGACTGTCCAGATCTTCTAAGTTTGAGGAGAGATGTTTATTTTCTTCTCTCAGTCTGACCAGTTCTTCATCGGGTACCATGTCAGTGGTGCTTCTCTCTTTCAAGGTGGTAACTTGATTCTGTAGATCTCGTATTTGTATTCTATATTGGTTGTCAGTTTCATCCTCCGACAATCTCGACGTCTGGGGCGGCGGGTCCCAGTACCAACTGGACTCCTCTTCTTTGATGCCATTCTTCTTGCTGAGCTTCTGAAAAGAGAGAAACGTAACATTAATATCGCCATGTAAAATATTCACAAATTATTCTCTGAACACAGTTACTGATAAGAAATTCATGTTTGCTTTTTTCGGTTGGGTTAACGACCTGGGCCGGATTTCATCGAAAAACTCAAACGTGGTAGAATTGAAACACAATTTGAAAGATCGCCAGAAAACTTATGATGGTATTTGCATTTAAGATAACACAGCAGTAAATATTCCAAACGTTTAGAAAGAAAAAGACATGAACATTTCATCCGAATTCATCAACTTCTGTGAGAATTTGAAAAACAAAACTACAATCAATATATCCAGTATCACCTCAGCAAATTCTTATTTTAATTTCACAGTTTTTCAACAGAAATTCACAGCTACAGCGAGTATATCGTCCCGAGACCAATTGTACACACAAGTATGTGGGTACGTCTGTTTAAACACACGATATCGTTATCTGTCCGTTTTATGGCTGGCCTGACTCAGACACTATACAGTTGAGGACATATTGAGCTATACACTTCCAGTATACCCAGACCTCTTTTTCCACACCAGCTTATACAACGCGAGGTTAGATTATGATGGTATATGTTAGTATGTCGTCGTGTTGAGGACGTATGTCATCGTGTGTTGGCTTAGTTGGTGTTGAGGGTATTAGTAATACGGCACAAATGTGGTAATCTTTAGTCGGTCCTATTGTACTAGGTTGTTTTAAGTGATTCAGTTGTAGTATACTTTCCAATAGCTGTGAGGTAATTGGTAACGGAAACCTATTTGACTCATGAGACTGGACAAAGAACTAGAAAAGAAAAAATGCTGGCTTATAGTATCATAGCAATTTCTGAAATTTTAAAGTCCTATATACATTGGGGGTTACGGCCGTACCATTCTTTTCTCGAACCTGTTCAGGCCATTTTCGACCCCCTATAACTTCGTTGTGTATACAACTAGAAGCCTGAATTCAATAACCAAGCAGGCATTGTATAAACACGATATATTTAAAATTTCATTCAATTTGAACCAGTACTTTAAGAGTTATAAGTGACTAAAGTTTTGTTAATTATGTCACTCACTGACCGAAAGGCACTACACTAGTAGAGAACTTTTTGATGGCATTTGTATCATTTTCTATTTATATAACAGTGCGTTTTGCCAGTGATGACATATGGGTAGGAAACGTTGTCGCTCACAATGGGTCTCATCAGTAGCCCGATTCCCGTAATGAAAACCGTAACGATATCGTAGCGATTTAGTCGTTTAGACCATTTCCGTATTCACATCCAACAATCAAGTTTGAACGACACCAATTTTAAAGTCGTTTGAAATATGTTTGATTAAAAAAAAAAATCTGTATTACATTATCCTGGAAGAATACTTATTAATGTAACTGGAAATAAGTCGATAGATCGACGACTATAAAACTTCAACGATATTTGGCTTGTTTGATTTTACGTGAATCAGGCTACAGAAGGCTTTAAGACACACAAAGGTCAATAAAAGGGCTATGCTCGAAGTTTCCTTGCGTGATCACATCAGAAATGAAGATATCCGTCGGAGAACTAAGGTTACCGATATAGCCCGATGGATTGACAAACTTAAATGGCAATGGGCAGGGCACATTGCACGCAGAACAGATGGTCGATGGAGATGAAAGATTCTAGAGGTGACCATGTACAGGAAGGCAGAAGAAGTTGGTGAGGGCTGTGGGTGTCCGATGAATGCGAGACGTATAAGACCGTTCGTTATGGCGCTTACATCCAACACTGGAAGTCTTTCGGCAGAAATGATGATGATGATGATTCTTGCAACAGAAGTTTTATAATTTTGCAGCCTCAAAATAAGGCTCAAAGCGTTAGAAGTTGGTGAGACTTGTGGGTGTCCGATGAATGCTAGACGCATGGACGTTATGGCGCTTATATCCAACACTGGAAGTCTTTCGGCTGAAATGATGATGATGATGATTCTTGCAACAGAAGTTTTATAATTTTGCAGCCTCAAAATAAGGCTCAGGCTAATTTTACAAAACGTATTTTCGAGACTGGGCGCGGGTATTATTATTATTATAAACCCGTTGTGTCCCACTGCAGGGCAAAGGCCTCCCTTCCGTTATTCCACTCTTTTCTGTCTTTAGCCACTTCTGGCCAATCCTTAAGGTAGGAGTCCAAATCGTCACGCCATCTCCTTCTGGACCTACCGCGTCGCCGGCTCCTGCTGTTCGGAGTCCAGTCAGTAGTTACTTTCGCCCAATTTTGTTGCGGCATGCGGCAGATGTGACCTGCCCAGTTCCATTTTAATTTGGCGGCTGAGTCACCTACGTCTGCGATCTGCGCAGGAATTACATGACTTGATTTCGTCATCGCTTTTCTACCATCGGACAACACGACGTCGAAGGACTGAACCAATTTTCGATTATAATTTAAGTGTCTTCAAGGCTAGAGTGAATAAGCGCTTAATTAACTAATGCGCTTCACCATCAACGATTGCATCACTGTTTACCGGATCGCAGTTAAGATCTAGTAGAAGCAAGGACCAAAAATATTAGTTTTTTTTTATATGTATACTCATGAACTGTCTCCATGACGTCACAAAGGTGTACAACGGTTCCTATCGTAACTGTCACTAAAAGTGTTGTGTTATCTTATTTCACGCACCACTTAGCAAATGGGGGCTAGGTGCGATACTAGAGGTACAATCAACTATACTTCAATGCACGCACTTTGACAGAAGGGCTTATGGCTTATTGTCGTAGAGGTAAGGGCAGTTTTTGTTGTCCAACGTGCGGTTGAATGTACGAGTATCAGTAAGAGCATTGGCTTTGTTTGTTGAAAGTACTGTTAGATGCACCGATGGTGCTATCGTCATGTTATGTAGATGGTCCTTAAAGTAGATGGACTTCGTATAACTTCAGGTTTCTATAATGTATATAAATATATATTATATATATAAACTTACCTTACCACTAACCACAGACCAATATTAAAAATTCTTATACTAGTGAAATGCTACTTTATCACTGAGTCACATAGATTAAATATTTCCTACATTCACGCGGGCGAAGCCGCTGGCAGAAGTAAGTCTAATATAAAAAAATAAATCTGGGAAGAGATGGCTAGATGATCTAAACGCCGACTGCAAGGACTGATCAGATGTGGCACGAAAAAAATAATTTAGAAGAAATGCTCCGTGGTTCATAACAAACCAACAATTACACCACGACCTTAAAATCAGAACTATTCAAGAAGAGATTAAGCACTCAATGAAATCATACAGGAACAGACTAAATAAACACCCAAACATACTAGCCACTCACTTAATGAATAGTGATTCATCATTTAAAAGACTGAAAAGAAAGTCCTCTAGAGATTTAAAGGGATACAAAAGGGGGTCAGTCGGTGGACTAACTGCCCTCCAAGTTAATAGATAAACTCTTAAAACTGTATGCTAAATGTTCACACGAAACTGACTGCATTAGAAACACCAAAAAAAAAGAAGCAGAAATAGCTGAAAGTCCCCAAAAAGACCATTTCCTTTTTTAACAAAACAAACATCATAGCTGCATTTCTAAAGAATCCCTTTAAATCTACAAACGATTGCTACACTCCCAACATCTTTATAACGCTCTTGCCATAGACCGCCTAGATAAGGCAATGATAATTACTTTACCTTAATCTGTGGACCATGCCGGCGAACGTTTGAAAACCAGCGTGAGTACTTTGAGACTGAATTGAGAGTAAGATTCAACCTATTGCAATGACTGTGTCAAAAGATTTTTTTTTATTATTGATAGGCTCGCCTTTGACCACTATCTCACCTGATGGTAAGCGATGATGTGGCCGACGATGGAGCACGCTTGCCTAGAAGCAACCTATTGACTCTTGACTTAAAGACCCCCAATAATCAATAGGAGTGGTTTTACTCAGTAAAAGTCTGACACGCCCACCCAGCTCCCCCTAGAGCGGGCCTTTTTTCTTTGAGTTTTTTTCTACCCGTTTTAGATAATATTCGAAAGTTCATTTCCTGTGTCTAGTCATGGCAAATATATGCAAAACAAGGTATTTGTGTCAAGTAAAAACCCAGGTATGCGCAGGAAATCCTGGCCTCTTGGGTCGTAGAAGATTAATCGTAAGTTTATGATAAAGCCTAAGACAAAATGTCTCCAAACGTGACGTCCAACACACAATCTACGTGTGCACTGTCCCGCAACTTACCCTCCAATATTTTACAACGCATTCACGTGATGCGGGATGTGTTGTTGGACAATTTGATAGTGATACGCGTCATGTTCTTCTTATGAGGCCCATTGTAAGTGACCACGTTTCGGAGCTATAGTTATCACTAGCAACACGCACTGGTCATAGACTTTCGTCTTGAGACACTGTGGTATATTAGACGAGAAGACACCGCGCAGCTTCCCGAACGCCGCCCAGCCGAGTCGGATTCGACGATTGTCCTCTTTCTCGAAGTTAGACCTACCCAACTGGACTACCAAAGGGCGATGGAAAGGGCTATGCTCGGAGTTTCCTTGCGTGATCGATCACATCAGAAATTAAGATATCCGCAGGTAAACCAAGGTTACCGACATAGCTCGAAGAATCGCCAAACTTAAGTGGCAATGGGCAAGGCACATTGCACGTAGAACAGATGGTCGATGTGGACGAAAGGTTCTGGAGTGGCGACCTCGTGCCGGAAGACGCAGCGTTGGAAGGCCTCCAACAAGGTGGACCGATGACCTGGTGAAGAACATGCAGAGGGATCTGAGGGATCTCCTGTGACGGATAGGCAGCCATTTAAGCTGAGAACGGAAGCAAGAAATGTGGTCATATTTACGAAGCCCGATAAAACGAATGCAATTATTGAGAAGTCGATCCAATTTGTTTAGAAGTTCTTGGGATAGATCAGAGTAACAAACATCAGCATAGTCAATTATAGGCAACACAAGCGACTGGACCAAAGTAGTTTTAGTGCTCGACGAGAGGAAATTTTTGAATCCATAGAGAGAAAATCATGCAGATTAGTGCCTCAGATGGTCTTTATGGGAAAGTACATAAAGTCACTGTCAGTCTATTCTATCTATCTATACATATAAATAAAATTGTAGTGTCTGTAATATTGAAATAACTGCTTTTTACTACATGCATATGAAATATCGGTACCTACACCAAAATAACATTTTTTACAATTTTTTTCTGTCTGTCTGTTTGTCCGGGCTAACTGATGTAATAAGGACTAACATAGACTTTTATTTTAGAAAAAATAAATTCAAAATCCTGTAATCAACGCGAACGAAGTCGCGGGCACAGCTAGTCTAATCTAATTATTTCCCACTGCTGGGCGAGGGCCTCCCTCTCCCTTTTCTACAAACTTCTGTCCTCGGCCATTGCGAGCCAGTCCCTCCGATAAAAGTGAAGCACAGTATATTATTCTAAGAGTGGAGTGGACGGCACGGTTGGCACAAAGGTTGAGTGTTTGGCTCCTGCGCTGCGTGTGGCGGGTTCGATTTCCGTACGGAACAAAAGTTTGTATGGCTTACTGATAGTTGTTCCGGGTCTGGATGATCTTGTGTATGTGAGTTTGTGTATCATCTTTTTTTATGGCGGGAAAAAATCATCCAATGACTACCCCCGCTCTTGGGCGGAGCGGGAGATAGTGTCAGACTGTTACTAACTAAAAGACCCACCCCGTTCCTTCTAGCCTTCATACCGGGGTTCGAGCTCCCTTTCGGATAACCCTGGCCCCAGTAGGCTTCGACCCGGCTGGGTCCCTGCTGTTGCTGACAACTCCATGAGGCGCGCGGGAACAGTGCGCGCCGTCGAAGACTTGGGCTTGGTCCGGACAATTGGACAGTTACCGGACAGTTACCTAGTTTGTATATCATCTGCTATCCTCCAAAGTGGTGACCCCGACGTGATTGAGGCGGAGTACTGCAGCGGTGCGCACCGCTACAACATGTTTGTGTACGCATCCACGACACAGGATTAATTCCAAGTGTGTGTGGCAATTTTTTTTTAAACTAAAACCTAACCAAGTTTACCGTCCAGTCTCTCAGCAAGAGAGGGGTACGTACAGGGTCCATTGACCCTTCAAGAAACTCGTCGATTTAAAAAAGCCATTTCGCAATAGTTTTAGTTTAGCGCTCTAGCCCTTTTGTTAATACTTCCGCGTATGGCGATATCACTACGTTTTACTACGGTTATAAAGCATTTATGCGCCATTGTACCAACCGGACACTGAACCTAGGGCTGGTGACGTATCGGGAAATGTTGCACTGGTGCTTGCTTAAGGCGCCGTCTTTAGGAGGTACCTTAGTTTTCCTTGCAATGTATAGATATTTTTTCTATACATTGTTTATTCAGAAGTCCTACAACGAGCCCTTATCGCGATCCATTTGACGTGTATTAAACAACTTTTTTCAATACACTTACGAAGAAATTAATAAACGGGGATCGACGCGAGCCTAGCCTGATACGAATACATGTAATAACATTTTGGCGGGAGAGTACGCGCACCTTTCTGCACTAGTGCGGAAAACAGTCTATTGCGTTCCTAAGAGCAGAGAGATAAGAGCGGGTTTCCGAGTAAGTGTATTGAAAAATATATTTCGCTCTTAACATTGCAATTTTAAACGGACTATTAAGTTTCGAAAAAACACAATTTGACTCCCAGATAAGTCGAACGAACCCAAGGCGCGTAGAACAAGTAAAAATGCTAAATAATTCCTACAATAATGAAGATTGCGCATCACTGGCCGCGCCTTGACCGCGTTCCCGCCGCTTGTCAAACTTCCATAATTGTCGGACTTAGAGTTACGTAACGAGTATTGTCAACTGTACGACGGTTTAACTCGCCGCTAAACTGCTAAGCAAGTGAACAATTTTGAGAAATAATATTCCCAAGAGATAAGGTTTTGCTTAGTCAGAGAAGATGTCGTGACAAAAGAAGGAAAACATTCGTACTTACAGAAAGAAAGAGAAGAGAGAAACACGTGTATTATGATGACATAATGATGAATCAAGTGCATATTACGTAGAATCTTAAATAATAATAAAAAAAAAACAAGAACAGGATAAATCCACCAATTGGCCTCCAGCTGGCCACTTATCACCTGATGGTAACCGATGATGTGGTCGACGATGGAGCACGCTTGCCTAGAAGTAACCTATTCACTCTTGACTTAAAGACCTCTAAGTTGTAGCTATCAAGAAACAGACTCCGGCAGAGAATTACACTCTTTAGCTGTACGTACAATAAATGCGTTTCTAAAACGTAAGGGCGGGATGTTCACCATATACCAGCGGCGTAACGCCGTACGTCTAGTGGTCCGAAGATGAAACGGACATGACAGAATTAAACGTGCCATTCGATACATACTCCCTGAAATATAAATAATAGAAATGAGCAGCAAGTCATCGATGCTCAAGACATTTACAGGACTCTTACAGAACAAAACTACACAACCAGTTAAAAATATTGCTAAGGCTAATTGAAAAAAAGCAAAGACCAACCTGAACCTCAGCTAACAAATAACTTATTAATCCACTATAGCAGTCTCGCATTACTCCATGAGTCATTGCATCATACTACCGAATGTTATAATAACATCTTAGGTAGCCGCTCAGTGTATAATTCGATATCAATTCTAGTACAATGAATTGATCTTGATTGTAAACTATATCAACTGTTTTGATATTCAATTTGCTTTTTTAAACGAACGTTTATATGATAAACAATAAATTAATAAAACTGTATTTGCAAGAGTTGATGAAAAGGCTTATAAAGCTGTTGAAATGCCTAAAGGCGAATTGGAAATATTATAGTCTGACCAATGATTTTTTAATTAGGAAAAGGGGTAACAAAAAAGGTTATATCGAAATCGAAGTTTTTACATTCATTTTATCGTAATCAGATCCGAAAGAAGAGATATCACAAGAAAAGATGGATGGATTGTGTGAGAAGCGATATAAAAGAAAAGGAAGTTAATGATAGCGTGACGAGTGAGAGGACAGAATGGAAGAAAAAAACGTGTTGCGACGACCATAAATAAAACGGGACAAGAGCAGAAAGATGATGATGATAATGATGTTGGATCTGAAAGAAGAGGTAGAGGCGGAAATTGAAGCATCGAATGAACTATTAAAACTAATAAAAAAAACTTGGATAAGTATAATTGATGAGCGAATTCTTATTCAAGTGAAATAGTAATTAATCTACAGAAGGCACGGAGGGATGGACGATCTCCGGCTGTACTTCTGACATATGTATGCAAGTTACGATTAAAATTTATCGAAACCTTTCTCAGCTCAGAACTTTCGGAATTGGAGTCGAACCTCCGCAACATCTCTGATTAGGAAATATAGGATCATTTGTTAATATCTCATTTGTAAACCTTCATAATTATGATGCTCATTTATAGAATAGAATAGAATAGACTTATATGTGACTATACATCTATGCGTCTATGCGTCTATACGTTGCCGTTGGTCCGACCAGATCCACACCGCTCTTGACTCCACGATGTACAATGCCCTTCACACCGCAAGAGACAGGAACAGATGGAGGAATATCATAAGAGTTAGAGTGATGAAACAGGGAGGTCACGACCCTCAGCTTTGAATACGACGCAAAGAGGAGAATGTGAATATAGAGTAAGTAAACTAAACATGTCCAATTAAAACAGTAACTGACTCAAACGGTGCATTATTTGGATTGATCTATAGAGACTCCCAGATATGTTGACCATTTTGATATTCCACTAAATTTATTTTAAATTTTAAATTGCCAGCATATTCCCAACTAAACTGGGTTCGGCCACCAGTCTAATCAGGCACAGCAACATCTGTAATACTCACATGAATATCATCAATGCCGACATAGGCTATGAAGGCGGAATGAGCGAAGAATATAAGCTGCAGCACCACCAATATTACGTGTCTTCTCATTTTACCACCATTATTACCATCATTTTAGTTAACTAATTAAAATATCGTTTTAGACATATGGTTCACCTGATAGAATAAGAAATTCAAAATTTATAGGAATGATTTAGAAGCTTGAAAAGAAATGTTGGCAGATAGAGACGAATGGATAAAGATACGAAACCGATAACTATTAGGAATTGGATTAAAGGCCAGAAGATGATGATGAAAAGAGGTAAGAAGCAGTTGACTAAATACAAAAAACTATCGGGTTTATTTTTTTTTTTATACAAAAAAAGATTAACCTGATGCTTCTTAACATGTCCATATGAATCTATATCTGTATAAAAAAGGAGAAACTACACAGCCGAAACTATTGGGACTAAAAGCGTGAAATTTTGAACAATTTGGTTTTGTGACGTAGGCGAGCACTAAAAGAGGATTTTTCAAAAGTTACCCACTAAGGGGTGAGTCGGGTGTCCAAAGTTTGTATGGAGAAACCTTTAAACGGGCGAAGTCGCTGACAGAAGCTATTTTAGGTATATATGCCAATATATAGGGTGACTGGCAATTAATGTACGATACTTAAACACGTGATTGTGCTCATGATAACAAACAATTTTTATTATGGGAGCAAAGCCGAAATTGCGAAAAAAATATCAGCTGTTCAGTACATTAGGCAAACATAAATGTACTGAACAGCTGATTTTTTTTCGCGATTTCAGGTTTGTTCCCATAGTAATAGTTGTTGGTTATCATGAGCACAATCACGTGTTTAAGTATCGTACACTAATTACCAGTCACCCTATATACCTGGAGGAAAATAATGATAGGAAATAATGTAATGGCTCTAAGACCCTTTCATAAGTTCAATATTAAAGATGAAATTTCAGATAGGTACTAAATGGATCCAGTTTTATTCAACGGCAGAGGCGTTCAAGCGGACATGGGTCCACAATGAAATAAACACAATATTAATAATCATAGCGAAGTTAAATATTTGGTTATTTTCCGCTCTGCATGGCTTGTAATTATTCACTTCTATTGCAACACGGTAGTACGCTTTTTGATCACCAATGACGTTTTAAACGGTTATATATTAAGTTCGATACAGTTTACACTTGCGAGCGTTTTATTTTGTCGCATCGGCTTCGATTACGTGGTATAAAAAGAAGACTTTTTGCATCGTTTCATTTTTTACCGAAGAAAGAAGCGTGAAAATCACAGTTAAAAATAGTCTTGAAGTATTGAGATGAACCATTATGTAAAACATTAACTTCCAAATAAAATTTAAAGATTAAATCTGGCACTGCACTAAAAACACATCATCACCCTCCGAAATACAACGCAAAAATAAAACAATATTCAAAAATAGAGCGCGACCGTTACAAAAATTCGAAATACAAAATAGAACATCGTTATTTTTCAAATACATTCGACGAGGAACAATGGCCGACTGTGTGCAGCAACTGGCCGAGCTCAGTACAGGCTGTTTTGAAAACATGCTCACCTGTAAGTGTTGTGGCTAGACTAACATACGTCCAATTAAAACTACTAGATATAGAGACAATAGAGGTTCAATTTGATACTTTGTAAACTTTGGCTGTGAATATTTTAAGTTAGCTTATTATTGTTAAGTTGTAGCTGTTGTATTAAATCAATAATCTCCAACGAGGCTGTTAAACAATCACAACCAAATCAAACACTACCTTCAAAATATTTGCTATCGCGACTAGTTGAGAAAACTATGTGCACTGAAGGACTTAATGCAAAGAATGAAGAAAGATTAAGGCGATTGTTTGTCTCGGTGATAAGTTTATGTGTTTAACAATTCATGCACAGACACACACAGAATAAAATAAAAAACAAAAAGAAGAACAAAAATAGCAACTCATCTATCACATCAGTCGCCTTGATTTTTAGGATAATCTTTCTTATTTTCTTTCTAATTTTTAAATTTGCAGCTAGCAGTTTTTTTATAAGGTTGAAGCTGAACAAAAGGCGTGTCACACTTTTACTGAAAAATTAAAATATTATACTGATCAGCTTGCTCATCCATCACTGAACTTAATCCCCATATAACATAACTTAATCTTCAACTCATTTTGTTTCGATATTGAGATAGATTCATGATAGCACAAGTTTAAACCTTAGTGGTTTTTAGTTGCTATTTAAGTTAGATTATCCTGTATTATTTGTATAAATGATAAATAAATAAAAATAAAAAAAATTAGAAGCGACAAGAAATATGTAACCAAGATTTATGTAACTCATAATTATGATTTAAATTAAAAGAGTGTCCATGGAGTTTCTTGCATGTTCTCCACAGAGATCTACGCTTTGGAAGGTGCAATTCTTGCTTCACTTTTTTTGTTGACCGACCGACATATTGACAATTCAAAAGTGCCTGTAATTGGTCTATTTGAATTTCTGTTCAAAGATCTGTTCGCCCGACCTACCGACCTCTTTGTAACTCCTACAAATTCTGCTCATACGTTCTTCAGTTTTTCGACCTTGTAGAACATTCCCCTATCTCTCAAACCTTAGAAACCAAGCATTCAGTGTCTTGTGACTAGGCGGTGACTACACTTGTAAGAGTATTGTAGTAACAAGACAACCGACTTGTGATTGACTGATGACTACACAGTTATGAGTTTACTGGTTAGCTGATAATGTACTGTTATTATATTTCGTGAGAGGCGTGGCGGTGAACGTCTGAAATGCGTTTCTAGGACTTGTAATTTGAAGAGGATATAGTAAAGTTGATATGAGCTGTAATATTATAGACAAGCTTCTTTCAGCAGCTTTGTCCGTGTGATATTAGATTTCTGCATACAAACTTTGGATCCCATTTTCAACCTTTTTGCAAAAAAAAAGAACCATATTCTTTGTTTATGTTACTCATCAAACTCGGTTTTAAGATAAATTAGTTCCATCCAGACCCAAGGTCGATAGTTAGATGTGTATCCAACAAAGTGAATATCCAATACATACAGAGATTACATCAAGTTCTTTAGTCATGTATTGGACTTTCGACTCGAAGGGTCTAAAGTAGGTATATATGTAAATCATAGACAGTGGTTGTTCACTTCACACAATGAAATAGATAGTATTAATCCCCACATTTACCTATTGATTCTATGAATTCCGTAAGATTTTCCTTTATTAGAAGCGATTGACGTATTCTAAATGAGCAAATCAATAACTTTTATATGTATGACTGGATTCATCCAGAGGCATCGTCCACGTGTATGTAAACCCTATTCACGTTAAGATGAGACATTAATAAAAACCTTTTATTACTGTCTGTTCAACCGATTTTAACTTCTATTTTTGTCGGCATAAGGATGGCATTACAAGCAAAAGAGTGGTTACAATACCAACTATTTACTGCAGCCGCAATTTATCATGCCACCAACGTAATAAAAGTCAAAATCGGTTGTACGGACAGTAATAAAAGGTTTTCATAAATGTCTAATGTTATATTGAACAGAGATGTAGGTTTCTCCATACAAACTTTTGACTGTTTCATCCTCTTAGGGGGTTAATTTTGGAAACCAATTTGATCATTTAATAATAAATCTATATAGTATACATAATTATCAACGCACAGCCGAAACTACTGGGACTAAGGCGGTTGATATATGACTTCATTCGACTGCAGCCGACCGCGTTCAGTTGATATCATGACTGCACGAAGTCGAACGTACAACTGCATGCAGTTGAATATATGGACTGCGTGCGATTGCTGCGATGCAGTCCGTCTGATAGCAGCCTAAGATCATGAAAAGCACAAGTTTGCTTTTATGACGTAGGCAAGAAAAAGAGAGGACTTCAGCTCCTGAGGGGATGAAACGGGGGTTGAAAATTTGAATAGAGAACCTTATTAACACATGGTCAAAACCGTTGGCAGAAGTTAGTTTAAACGTATGGAAGTTTAAAGAGGACACTGATAATTTAATAATTTCTTCTTCATAGGCTGACGTTTGACCATTATCTCACCAGTCGTGGTGTGCGATGGAGCGTGCTTGCCTAAAAAATATCTATCTACACTAATGTTATAAAGAGATGAAATCTGTCTTTTTGTTTGAATCTCTGAAAGTGCTGGTCCGATTGATAAATTTTTTTCACCGATATAAGCTGATTTATTCCTAAGTAACATCTACAATTCTACACTCATATTATAAAGAAGTACGAGTAAGGTTTTTGTTTTTATGTTTGTAGGAGGTAAACTCTGAAAGTACTGGTCCGATTCCTAAAATTTTTTCACCGCTATAAAGCTGCTTTATTCCTGAGTGACATAGGCTATATGTTATGTACGCGGTCGAAGCCGCGTTCAAAAGCTAGTTTGAGATAAATCTGTCAATTTCGATGGCCCTAACATAGAGACAACCTAACAACAATATCTTCAAACATCAGTATAATCGAGTGGAATCAATTTCACATGACGGCGCGTCCTTCACGAGCGCAATCACAGCCGGAACGAGTCGCGTGCGCAAACGACCTCCCCACCATACAAATATGACAAACAACCTTATTTCTAAGGTCACTAAGTTCAATTTCCTATGCAGAGAACCCTGCAACTGTTGACACATCATGCAGAGAATAAAGAACTTTGACTGTAGAAGCATAAAGTTCAATTTCGTGCTACGGTAGCTTCTATAGAGTTGCAAAAGCATTTTTGAGCTTATGACGCTGTAATAAAGTTGAAATTCAAATGAAGTGGACAAGTTAGAATGTTATGTAATGAATGGTGTGCATGTAACACATTTTTTACTTAAAATCGTTTGTAATAGAAGTCATTATCGGTCGCGCATGCATGTCGGAGATAACGGAAGCTGGATCCATTAAAGATGGTTAGTTACAGCATTCAGAGATGGTTCGTGAAAATGAAAAGAAAATGCATAGGAATAGGAATGCAGCCCAAAAGAGTCATCATCATCATCAGCCTTTTTAATGTTCCCACTGCTGGGACTCAGGCCTCCTCTCTAGGAGACTGAATGGGCCGTAATCCACCACGTGGGCCCAGTGCAGGTTGGTGAATGTCACATGTCTTCAAATTTATGATTCTAGGAGGTGCCGGTTTACTCACGATGTTTTCCTTCACCGTTTTGAGAGCAGTGGTGATGAAATAAATTACACGAAGTATTGCACCTGGCAGGGTCTAAAGAATGGCACAGTCTAATGTACCTAGCTTATGTTAAACCTGTGTGCGCAGGAATTGCATGACTTGATTCCGCCATTTCAATTCTACCATCGGACAAGCCGACGCACGGCAAGTATCCACCCTTACGTTGTTGAAACACCTACGGTCCGGACTAAGCGTTTCGCCTCGTCATTTATACCGCGTACATCAAAGGACTGGAACAGTTTGCCTGCTGCGGTCTTCCCGTCTGATTATAATTTGGGTGTCTTCAAGGCTAGAGTGAATAGGCTCTTAATAAACTAGTGCGCCATCAACGATTGCATCACTGCTTACCACCAGGCGGGATCGCAGTCAAGTACTAGTTTATAACAGATAAAAAAAAACCTGATCCTCTTTTTATGGCTTCGTACCTCAAAAGGAAAAAACTGAACCCTTATAGGGTCACTCTGTTGTCCGTCCGTCTGTCCGTCCGTCCGATCTCACAGCACAAGTAATAGGAAAAAATCTAATTGTTTTGTAGTTACTAGTTACACCACAAAAAAAACACTTTTATGCGATTCGAAAAATGTGTGAATGTGTGCGCAAGCCGTTCACGAGCCGCTTGCGAACTACGCGCGTGCATTTTGTGTTCGTACGAAGCGCGCGCGGCGCAGGGTCCGAGTACGAACCAGAGCCGTGCGCGAAATGCACGCGCGACAGCGGCTCGCGAGCGGCGCATTCACCAGGTCTGAACAAACCATAAAATGCTGAAATTCTGCAGTAGTTACTATTAACATGTAGGTACAGAATAAAAAAGGATTTCCGAAAATTTGCCCGCTTATGATATGAAACGGGGGTTCCAAGTTTGTATGGAAATACATATTTTTACGCAGACAAAGCCATGGGCAGAAAGTAGTCTCTCATACTCTGCTCACGTCTTGGCATTGTTAATGATTTCTAAGAAAAAAATATGAGTTTTAAACTTAGAGCTGACTCTTGATGCATCCACCCATCTATAGCAGCAAATAATTCACAAAACACCTTAACTCATACATCATACAGAACCAGCTCGACCCACACCGCAATTCTAACTTTGCGACTAAAACAATAAAGCAGCAAATTCCATGCGATAAATTTAATTTATGTCTTTTTGTTCTTCAGCGTAAGAGGCCAATGTCAGCGCATGATTGACTACCAACGAAGGTTGTGAGAATTCTTATTAGCAACCATTCAAAACGAGGGTCTTGCGAGCCTGACCTTGGTTTCCCAAGCCTTAAGCCTCATATCAAAGACAAAAATGAAATATAGGCTCTTATACCCAGTAGCAAAGGTTAGGTTAGATGTCAAACGTTTTCGCAAGAGAGCGGAAATCGGATTAGAATTACTATAAGTTGTTGTGTGAGTAAAATCTCAAGGTGCGAAGAGTCAAAGGCCGGAAATAGTACGCGTTACGCTAAGATGGCTAGCGAACCTGTCTAAATTTATAGAAATACTAACAATACTATGGATGTTGATGAAGTTTGTGTAAGCTTTATAGCTAGAAAGATAACTCTATATAGCCATTCGATAACACTAGTGTTATAATATCAGAAGTACTTCATATCGGTCTTCTCTTTGAGCTGATAATAAATGTATAAGTAATACATTCTCATTTATGAGTTGGAAGTAAACCGTGGCTGGATCCAATAGATAGTCATGCTATGACATAGTTGTCCGATGAAACAGGTGTTATAATTAGCCGATTTCGAAAAGGAAGAGGTTCTATGTTCGGCTGAATGTTTTTTTTTTTTATCAAAAGTACTTCATAAAGGTCTTCTCTTTGAGCTGATAGTAAATGTACAACATCTCAATCATTTATTTTAACGAGTTGGATCCAATAGAGGGACACGCCAATCGCGGATAAAATTTTTCTTGGTCTTGAGAAATGCAAGTGCATAGACACTTTAGCAAATAGATATATATATATAGATACTTAATGCTAAATTAAATTTATTTAAAAAACTTTTTTATTTGTTTTAATTTTAAGTATACAAATTATTTTAATACATATGTACATAAAAAACTTAACACAACGTGGCAATGCTGCCAGTCTTCTGGGCACATTTCCGGATGACAGTCATTTTGTATTATATTTATGTACATACTGTTAGGTTTTAGTATAAATAGTTTATTTAGTATTTAATTTTTTTTTTAAACCGGTTACAAATAACAATTTATAGTAGATGAAGCTGGTGTTGCTTACCTGACTACATTGAAAGAAACACCGAATAATCAAAAAACAAAATCAAAGCATCTATAAATAGAACAGAAAGCAAAAAGCAACTCAGACATAATTCACACTAATAGCGACAAAAGATTGACACAAATTAGTGACAAAAATAATGAGTCAAAAGAGAGACTGTGAAAAAAATGATAGAAAGGACATGAATATTGAAAGGACGCCGAACAGACATATTTAAGAAGACAAGCTATACCGACTCTAAATAAATTTTGATAAGAGCAGAAGGATGACGATAATGGTGAAAAGAAACAAGAAGAAACCCACTCATACGCACAAAACATGTTGAGAAAATATTCATTGTACGTATTGCTAAGGCGTGGAATTCCTTGTCGGAGTCTGTGTTTTCTGATAGCTACAACCTTTAAGTCAAGAGTGAATGGTCTACTTCTAAGCAAGCATGTCACTTTCAGTCAGGTGAGGTAGTGGTCAAGCGCGAACCTATTAATATTAAAGAGCTACACTAATATTATAAAGAAAAAAGTTTGTTTTTTTGCTAGTAGGAGGAAATCTCTGAAAGAGATTCTCTGGTCTAATTGCTAATATTATTTTATCGATATTTTTATCTGCTGCTTTATTCCTGAGTGGCATAGCCACAAAAGCCATAAAAGCTTTAATATCAACACACAAAAATGATCATAAACTAGTGCCCTTTATGTTCATCCTTCTATCACAATTTTCTATAACAAACAAATTCAGGTACCATTCAACATAAACGATGAACCAGTGTCAGAGCATAACGTGCGCATGAGCAGTTGGAGGGAAATCGTCCGGAACTGTGTCATGGCGCGTTCGACTGACATGCGGGCTATAAGACCTTGACAGTTGACTGGAAACTGTAAGTTTTGAAGCCTACATTGACTATTGAACACATGAGAATTAAAAGCATAATACCTTAGCATAATCAGGGAGAGAGAGGCCAAAGAAAAGATGGATGGATTGTGTGAGGAGTGATGTGAAAGAAAATGGAGTTAGTGATAGTGTGACGAGTGACAGGACAGAATGGAAGAAAAAAAACAAGTAACGTGGGATAGGGGCAGGAAGAAGTAGAAGAATCAGACTTATAATGTTGCCACTGCTAAGACTCAAGCGTCCTCTCTAGGAGAGAATAGGCTGTAATCCACGGGCCCAGTGCAGGTTGGTGGAAGTCACACGTCTTCGAATTTTTGGTTCTAGGACATGCCGGTTTCCTCACGATGTGTTCCTTTACCGTTCTGAGAGCAGTGGTGATGAAATAAATTACACAAAGTAATGCGCCTGGCAGGGTTTGAGTTCGCGACCTGAACTCGTAAGTCGGAACCGTTACCACTAGACTATCAATGCTCTACAGGTGATCTCTCTTCTGTTAAATACCTTCGAGATTTTTAATCACTGTAGCCAGCGGATTAAATAGAAAATTGCCATAAACATATTTGTTATGCACTGATTACAAAATGATTTTGTTTCGGAATACACTGAAGTTGCAGTGGGCAGGGAACATTACTCGTAGAACAGATGGGCGATGAAGCAGAGAGGTTCGGAAGTGGCGACCGCACAACGGAAGACGCAGCGTCAGAAGGCTGAAATAATGATGATTTTAAAAGTGAACGTTTGTGAGGAGCGATTTAGGTATGTACCTATGTATGAATGTGTAAAAGTTGAAAGGTAATCGGTTGTCTTGGTATAGTCATGTGAAGAAGAGAGATGAAGCGCATATTACTGAAAGAGTTCTGAGTATACATGTAGGTGAATGGAGAGGGAGAGGAAGGCCGAAGAAAAGATGGATGGATCGTGTGAGGAGTGATATGAAAGAAAAGGGAGTTAGCGATAGTTTGACGGGTGGCAGGACAGAATGGAAGAAAAAAACATGTTGTGCCGACCACAAGTAATATAGGATAAGGGCAGGAAGAGGAAGAGTATGGATGTGTGTTACTCGAAAGACACAGAGTTACAAGGCCTGCCACAATGTGGTGATGAGAGTCCGATAAATGTGGCAGAACTGATGATGATCAAAACAGAAAGTAAAGAAAGAAACCGCGATCATTATCAACACACTCTAGCAACAGGCACGAGATACGCTTTCAACTATGGATTCCTGAGATCTGATCACTGGTGTCATATTGAAGCCTAAAACAAGTTTTCAATGAAAATTGTTTTTTCATAGCAAGCTTTTATAGCGCAGTCTGTACTTATGTAAATAATAATTGTCAAGTCGAATCATACAAGCCCAAACTCGACGAGGTTGTGTCCTTTAACTACCGAGTTTCTATGGCCATCTTCCGATTCCATCGTCAGATCAGCTCCAAGTCATAATAATATTGCATTGTCATCTGATTTACACATGCATGCAAAATTTCAGCTCAATCGTTAACCGGGAAGTAGATTAAATTTAATTAGCAAGATTTAATTACAGACATACAAACATCGGGATATGTGAAACTAAATAAAAGCTTGTAATAGGGATTATTTTACTGGTCCTCCTTTTCGTAACTTCTAGACTTTAAAACCAAACACAAACAAAGCAAGACTATAATGACTTAACCGCAATGTCGACGGGTATAGCTGCGTATGCGCCTAACCTCATCACATGCCTCGCATCAATCGATACTAAAACTAATATTACCGTGATGACAGTGGCTGGTATGGTAAATATTATAGCAACACCACGGACGAGGTGATGTGTTAAATACTTTGCGGTGCCATCTTAATGTTATTTTATTTGTGTTTTGTTAATAATATCCGTCTTAACCGAGATAACTTTTAGGTGTTCCAAGCTTTTCTTGACTGATGGTTTTTAATGTTGTCACGTTAACTTTTCGTTTAGCTTAATTATTATCATTGATAAAGTACACAGGATCGCAAAAATAACGAGTCATAGAAAAAATACGATATCTACTTTATTGCGTAGCCTCACACCATAAATTAACATGTCAATTTACATTGGTATACACCTATGTATAGGCCATATTAATATTTATTCCGTACGGGAATCGAACTAGTACCCGCAGTGTAGCAGTCAACCGGGCCGCCCAACCAGGGACCGATAGCGCTTTCCTTTTATAAGGTTTTACCCCGGGTTTTGAAGGGCTAGGATATTTTAATTCAATTAAAAACCCCCATGGTTTTGCTGGATAGTTTTTTAGCTAACCTTCTCGAGGGAAACCCATTCATTAACTATCCCAAAAAATTATCCGGGTTTTTACAGTCGAATACAAAAAGCGCTAACAATCAGCTATCCCATTCTGAAAGGGAAACCCCTTCGTAAGCGCTAACCAATATATAATTTCATGCAAGTTTGAACCGTATTTTTAGCAAAATAAGAGCGATCTGAAGCCAGTAGCAGCACGTGAATGATGAATTCGGCAACTCTAAGGCACACAAAGATACGCCTCCCGATCACCGCGTTATGCTAAAATATAACTTATTTTCTTTGCTTTAAAATTTATCGTGTGCCGTGCGTCGTGTAAGTGAGTGCAGCGTTGACGCAGCGCGTGTTTGTGTGCATGATGTTGTGTTTGTTTACTAATAATACGTCACGGGAACGGTAATAATATATTATTACCGCATACGAATTACGATGCGCTCGCTCTAATTTATACCGATAAGGTTAAGTATTTTTATAGTGTTAGTGTTCTTATTAGTGCAGTGACTAATTCATAAATAATGCCTCAGCCAAGAAAAGATGCAGTGCATAGATATTTTCAGTTTGACGAGAGAAATAATTCCAGCAAATGAAAAATTTGTGAAAAAAATATGAGCTCACCGAAAAACAAATTAATTTTTTACCTAGTGTACGCATCACACTTTTACGATACACAGAGGCGTAGCTAATTTAGACGTTGTGCATCAGAGAGGCCTTTTCTTTCATAAATTCGAAACAAGACTGCGACTGTCGAAAATTAGCGTTCGAACACATCGTCGCTTACCATCAGGTGAAATAGTGGTCAAACACGAGTCTAGAAACCAAACCCTCGTTGTTAAAGAGCTCCTGCACACGTGAGGCCTGGTACACATTTGGTTCGAGGCTGTAGACGAGCCGCCCCCCCCCCCCCCCCTTCTATACATCATTATATTAATACCTACGCACACAACTAAAATACGCTTCGTGCCAGCCTATTGGCCAGGCGCATGAATTTGGTGAACTAACCGTGAGCCTTCCTATACAATTGTTGTATACTACTTAAGGTGGACTTGCGGAACTTTTGCCGATGGTTACCTCTCGCTTTCTCAAATTCAAAAACTTCTGACGACTAGGCAATTCGTATTTTTTTCACTAAAAAGTTGGGTAAATAAAAATTAAAATAGTAATGAAATATCATTAGGTATATAGCTTGATGTAGAATCCAAAGTACTTAGGTACCTATTGTAAAAAACGTAACTTACCCATTTTATAAATTTTTAAGCATTATTAATAATGAACGTCACATTCACATCTCGTCATATACTATGTATTATATTATATCTGTATCTGTATCTGTAGTATGCAGACAGAGACCCCAAACAAATTGCGCATGATTTCGCGCCATTACGGTTAAACAACAAGCGATCGCCGGCGTCCGTATTAGAGATGGGCCGAGTACTCGGCGTACTCGGCGGGTTTTTTGATACTCGTACTCGGCCGAATAACTCGGTTTGATTGCCGAGTATACTGTTTTTAAGAAAAGCAATATATATTTATTTAGGTAGACATAATAAACAGCAGTGTTAATCAAAAAGTATAAATTTACCAATTTAGGAAATCTTTGACGATCTCAATTAATAAAATCAAAATTATAATAATGAATGAGTAGTTTTTGATGAGACAAAATCCTACACCACTACGTGAAATTAGAGAATTGCATAAAGTACATTTCACGTTTGCTTTGTCTTATACAATCTCGTCGTAAAACGCCCAAATTCGAGACCTTTTACGTGAAGTCATTATGTCAACAATCACTGATCAGGTACTATACACAGTCAATCATTAATTAACAAACTTTTTCAATTATTTATTCACTATGACGCGCAACGTTTGCAAAATATCAAGCGACTGGTAGTTGAAAAGCGCGGGCGGGGTGAAGGGTGTATCAACGCGAGCCGGCCTCTCGACTGGCGCGAACTTGTTTGTACTTGTTTACGCGCATGAAATGGGAATTTGATTCAACCGAGTTACTCGGCCGAGTACTCGGTTGAATAAAATTTGAGCCGAGTAAAACTCGGTATTCGTTACCTACTCGGCAAAAGTGTTACTCGGCGCATCTCTAGTCCGTATAGATTATAAAATATTGAGCATTTATTTATAGGGTATTTATCCAAGAACGTAAACAAGAAGTTCTTTAAAAAGTAGTCTGTACATATCGAAAAAAAACCATTTACAAAAAAAAAAATAACCAACTACAGTACAAAATAACTTAAATTTCGGAGACTTCCGAAATTTAAATTATTTTGTACTTTTCAGTGAACATTGAAGTCGGTTATATTTTTCTTTTTTTTTTTGTTAAAAGTTTATTTTACACTTTTTAGTTATGGCACCACCACTAAAAGTACCCCTCAGCCAAACTCATTCATCTCATAACGATTCCAATAATCCCAAACATGGTTAGATTACATTAATTTACTTTCTAGCTTCATCATCAGATCAGTTCGATGCATCTCCTCCCCTTTTTCTTCAATCAGTCATCGACTACACGTATAAACAAACCAATTTTTCTTGTTACAACAGTTCTGCTGTGATCCTATGAGAAGTTATGTTCCATATCTTCGAAGTTCATGATCAGATCATAACAATATTTTTATGGGACCAACTTGGAAGCATAACCTTTCAATCAATATTTTTTTGATTGAAAGGTTATGCTTCCAAGTTGGTTTTTAAATTCGGTCCTCAATTGACAAAGATATTGGTGAAAAAACATAGGTACATACAGCCGAACATAGAACTCCTCCTTTTCGAAGTCGGTTAAAAATAAGCAAACCTTTCCGTTATTCTCTATATAATATATACGTATAGGTAGAGATATCCACAGGATAAAACCAATGAGGTCAAAGAACAAGAATTCTAGCCTGTCTACTCCTACATAAATTGATAATTGCTGGCGGAAGAAAATACCCTTTTATTAAGTGGAAAGCAATAAAGCATTTGGGCAACCCAATAAAGGCTAGGTTAGCGCTTACCCTTACGATATCGCTTGGGTTTCCTTCTCATTCGGCTTTCCATAGTATTTCGCTAAGTATTCGTACAAGTTTCCCAAATAAAGGGACAGTCAATCGTAAGGGAAACCCCTTGAAAGGGTTTTGAAAATTAATCCGCTCGTCCGGTCCCTGCGCCCAACTACTGCGCCAACCATGCAGTTTGATAGGTTACGATTTGCTTTGAGAACACGCGTGTCTGATGTTATAAATATTCCGATAAGTCTAGATTTTGTTTATTTACGCACGATGGGAGACGAAAGCTATCATCAAGCGTATTTTGAAGAAAAAATTGTCATTCGGTCAATAGGACCAATATTGGTATGAGATATCTTCAGGGCGTTGTTTTTAACACAAGTTAAACGATTTTTTGTACATCTTAAAAAATCATCTACAAAATAGAACAGTTTTATGAATTTATCTTATGTATTTATGAAAATATCACGCTTTTTGTTAGTGACCCGGAATTATTGCGACCCAGTGTCTGCAGCTCTCTCCTATATTCATAAAACCAGAGATAAGTGAGGCAAAATACTTTTAATTAAATGCCAAGTAAAAGCAATGTCTTTATTGTGTTTGAAATTATATCTATAACTATTTTAATTTTCCATAAATAGTTTTCCAGCACAATTTTGTCACGAACTCCATCGCATACACACACAGGTTTATCAAATGACAGTCAATAAACAGTCGCCAGCCAGCATCGGGCACAAGGCCTCACAGTACTGCGGTACACGACACATCTGCCGACTTCGTAACTCTGTTTAGTGTTTAAACATGTTTCAGGACATGTGTCTTGCATTGTGGAAGGTTATGTGCATTAGATGAATGAACGATCGGTTTTTGATAAGAAGAAATGATTTGATATACTTTTTTTACTCTTTGTTCCGTTAAGTGTGTCCATGGCTTTACAGGCTCAATCAGTGCATCACTGCTTTTTTTTAATATCGGTGCATGTGCTGCGATAGAAATCTTTTTGGACAGTTCTTTTTTCTTTCTAAAAGTATCTGTATTCAACTTTTTATGTTAATATTTTAATTTATTCATTTTCGGTTAATATTTTATTTTTGTCCCAAATTTTTAAATCTTTTTTTGGATTTCTGAAGACAAATAAAGGTGAGGAAGGTATCAACTATTTTATTATGAGAAAATATCGTCGAAGAATCTCTACTACTCGCCTTTCGATTGCGAGGGTTCCGATGTCATAAACAAGTACATACTTATGCTATTAATAGAGCCAAGGTCCACTCCACACTCACACTCTACTGTTGAAAATATGCCTCCCTCAAGCGTCGCCATAATGACCGATCCTGTGCGTCTTGCATCCATCGGATTTCCGCGACCCTCACCAGGTCATCGTTTCAGCTTGAAACAGGTCTTACAACGTAATGTAAATGATGCCTCAATTTAGCTTCACTTGTTTGACTGACCGACATTTTGACAATTCAAAAGTGCCTGTAACTGGTCTATTTGAAATAAACGTTTCTGATTTCTGCCTTTCTTTCAGGAAATCACTTAATACCAAATACTTTTCCAATAAGACAAGAGAACCAAAATTAAATAACCACGTAACTCAAATATTAAAAAACCGTTACGTTTAAAAAAAAGCCGAACAAACCCGAACACCTCCGATCTGTTTGACACAGAAAAAGTCACGTTCGCGAAGTTTAGCGTCATTTCGCAACGAAGGGTCGCTGAGGCAACAGCGACCGATTGTTCGGCGACAGACATACGCCAGTAACTGCCCATTCTTGAGTATTACCGCATTGACACGGCAAAATGGCCGACTGTCATACGCTAGCTGAATTATGCTCAGTTAAAGTTAGGAATGAAAGGCTTGGGGATACGGTGTTTTTTTTTGGTGAGTAAAAACCATCTAGATGACATCCCCCGCCCTTGGGCGGAGCGGGAGATAGTGTCAGACTTTTACTGACTAATAAACCCACCCGGTTCCTTCGTTGCCTTTCATTACGGCGTCGAGCCTTCTTTTCAGAAGCAGACCCTTGGCCCCAGTAGGCTTCGACCCTGTTGGGCCCCTACGATTGCTGACAACTCCTTGAGGCGCGTGAGAACAGTGCGCGCCGTCGACGACTTGGACACGATCCAACAGTTACCGGATAGTCGGACAGCGACCTACCCGTTGCTCGCCTTCGAGATACGGTGTAATGACAATTAATTATAGGCATAAAGGTTGCCTTATACATATATTGAAGACTAGAAAAATTTGATGAGAGATACGATGTTGAAACTTCTACAGTCCAGACTACTTGTAATTTTGATAGAAGTGGAGAAAGTTTGTGATTACGACCGAGCTGGAATTCGCACGAGCCGTAGGTGAGGGTTTTAATAGAGTCGAGTGCTGTAGTGATAAATTTCCGCGTGTCTCAAACGACGTTTTTCAATACACTTACGAAAATGTAATAAATTCGAGTGGTGCGTGTGCTCGTCACACGCACCTTGCCGCACTACTGCGAAAAACAGCAAATTGCGGGTTAAATTTTTCATAAAATTTTTTCGGTCATTTAGTATTCCCTATTTTCTCCGATCTCTGAAATCTATGCGTGTTTGAACAGGTTCCTTGTCCCAGAAGTTTGTCAAGTCAATCGATGTGACAGTTCAAACCTCAACATCTTGGGTTACCGAATGCCACTGACCTGGCTCTGAAGAAACCGCATGTTTGCTTTGTGTTTAAGAGGTACTGTCGAACTTATTATTAAAGAAAACAGTAGGTATCAGCCACGGTGGTAGTTAATTTTTTTATGAAAAGAATGGCTTCTGCCAGTGTGAAACTTTGTTTCTCCCATACAATTACAAAATTTTTCCCCTTTAGAAGTTGAATTTTATAGTATATTTTCTTATCCTTTGTATACATCACTAGGAACCTCTGTGTAAAATTTCAGCGTTATAGGTCCAAGGGTTTGATCTGGGCGTTGATGAGTCAGAGAGAAAGGACTTTGCCCTTTATATAAAATGAAGTTGGAACTATTTTGGAAAGCTAAGAGATTCCTTGGTTACGAATTCAGGATTTGAAGACATGCTGAACGGTTTCGCTGTCGGAATTTCGGTTCCATTGCGGATCTTTACGCTCATTTCAAAAATTTCCCACGTTCACTTGTTCCTGTACCTGTCCTAAGATATGTTTAATAGGTTTAAATTTTGCCCAATTGTCTTTTTATACTCAAGACACGAATCCGTTTGTTCTTCGCTGACACAAATATACTTTTTTCCCATGTCTCAGAAAATTGGTAACCTCAGGCATTTTTATATTTAAACACATCCGGAGGAGGGATGAAACGCTGTCACTAAATGGGTTGTGAATACGCATGTGGATGGATGGAGAGAGAGGCCAAAGAAAAGATGTATGGATTGTGTGAGGAGTAATATAAAAGTAAAGAGAGTCGATAGTGTGACAATTGACAGACTAGAATGGAAGAAAAAACCTGTTGCACCGACCCCAAGTAACATGGGACAAGGGCAGGAAGATGATGATGATAGTAATGATGACCAGTTTAATAATCATCATTTCATATAAACACAGTTAGATTTTATTAAGTCGTGTGGTACTAACAGACAGCTAGATGAGAACGTCACACAAGGTCATCGCAAGGTGTTATTTGACCATACTATTATCGAGTCCACGATGCGATTCGTTCTGAATGAATCTGAACATATGCGTGTCATGTGTACGTGATCTGATAACCATACTATTATAGGTCTTAAGATTATATATCTCGTGATATATCGTCACGATTAAGGATTCATATATCGCTGGATTTATTTTTTGCTGAATGTTATTCGAATCTTTGACGAAAATCACACCGTTTTAAAATTTGTTACGATGAGGTCGTCACCTTTTTTACTGACGTGATATTAAAGTAACATTTAGACAAAACCTTTCTAATGATACGTGGATCACTGCGTAAAGACAAGTAATAATCAAATTTGTAAATTTTATTTAAAAGGGGGCCGAGTATAGTACCCTGCGAGATACCCTCTGATCTCAAATTAACCTACTGAACGTACAGTTAAGACTACGCTCTACGCAGCTCTCAAATTCATGCGAAAAAATTTCAAACTCTTATTCCAAAAATTGAACACGGTCGCCTTAATAGTGGAACAAACAAAACACCGAATAACATCGATATAATTTGAACATTAAACCGATTCAACCTCATACAGATTCGATCGTTCAACCAGCGCTCGCGCCATGTGTAAACAATAAGAGTTGCCTAGCAACCGGCCGCCACATTAGAGGCCCAAGAGCGAAAGCGACAGATATACTAGAGGTCCATAAGCATGAGTGAGATGCAAACACAAAGGGTTTGTTGAACGATAAAGCCTGCAAACACATAGTTCACGGTAGATTTGACGAGTAGTTTTATTAGGGAAATTATTACTTCCCTGTGTATATGGAATTGTTATATGAACTGGCTCGGTTCGCTTCCTGGGTCGTAGTCGTAAAAATATCGTATCGTAAACGTTTATTAACGTTACGATTTTACTAAAACTTGTCCTTTATTTCAGGTTTTCATATGTTAACATTGGTTTTGATTTACTGACCAGTATTATGTTCTTTTCTAAATTTACTGGATCCTTTAATGTAACAATTTTCTGCGGCCTACCCAAATGTCCTTTCCTTGGTATTGTTCGTCAAGTCGTTGAGTTTCTTAGTAGTCCTATGTTTGAGCTACACGAATACTGACAAATGCTTGCACTGACTGGACAAGTCCATTACTTGTGTGGTTCTTTCCTCAAAAGACCATGTCAGACATTATAGTCATGGTTTTCATATGATTTGACCACTACATGTTTGCTATAGATTTTGACCCCTGAGTTTGATTCGATGTTTCTTCTCAGGGTATTCAGCTAGGAATCACCGGCCTCATCTTGTTTAAATTGGCGTGTAATTATTTTTTAAAACCTTTGCAAAATAAATGTAATTTTTAGTTTTATAACATTTTCCAGTATCTGTATCCTATAGACATAACTGACAACACTAATTCAAAGAACCAAAACTTCAAAAACAATGTTACTCCAAATATTTTTTATAGAAATATTCACGACCAAAGTCATCGACCGGCGCGATGCAATAAGACAAACATTTACAAAAAAGGGGTAAAAATTTAAAGGTACAAACATTGGGCCACCCAGTCGCTCATTCTCACTTTTGAGAGATTTCAAGATATGTCCTGTGCAAATAAGGCCTTTGCGAAACTTACCTTTGTTGTGACGGATTCCGCTATATTTAGTACGAGGGCATGACTGAAATCAGCAGTAGTCAGTGGTCACTATAGAATTTTAAATTGTCATTGTAACTTCAACAGGAAATTGTTTAGTGCTAAACACAATATCTTCTTTAGCAAGTCTCGTTTCAAGATAGAAATCATTTGGCTAGGGCAATAAATTGAACCTAACCAAGGTAATTATAAAACTATAAATAATATATTATAAAGAAGATAGAAGGGATTCACAGTTTGGATCCTTGAAAGGGAACTACAAGGAACTATAACGATAGGACCAAAAAATTTCAATTACTTGAAATACGTACCATATGTACAAAGCTTTTTGGGAATACATTCATTATGCGTACAGCTAAGGAGCGGAAATCCCTGCCGAAGTCTGTGTTTTCTGCAACTATAACCTAGAGGTCTTTAGATCAAGAGTGACTAGGTTACTTCTAGGCAAGTGTTCTCCATCTTCAGCCACATCACAACTTACTATCAGGTGAGATAGTGGTCAATCGCGAGCCTAGCCATAATAAAAAAAATCATTTCATAGATTTTCTTGTGACGTCATATTCCGGACTTAGGTACTCTTTGATCAGTTCCGCAGTATGACTTAAAAAGGCTTAAGAATTTTGTCTATGATTCGAGTTCCGGATCGGAACAATACTTTATCAAGATGTTTGTTTGTGATACGGAGACTAATGTGTTTTGCTAATAGCGGAAAATTAGAGGTGATAAGTGACGGACTTGCCACACGTACACGATTACCTTACATATGCAAATAATGATGAAGTAGGCTGTAAGTTTAATTAAAATTCAGCGCAGACCTCGGAATTAGAACACTTACAATCTGTCATGTGAGACTCAATCCGCATATTAATTATATAAATTGTCTGTCTTTATAGTGGTCAAAATCAAAAGCAGAAATTCAGATAGACCATTTGTAGGATGTCGATCAGTCCAAAAAAAAGTATAGCAATTTAGCCACACTTTTTTTGGACTTTGCACGTTTCTAAGCGTAGAACTCTATGGTGCAAAACGTGCAAGAAACTCCATGGACACTCTCTTAAATCATATTATGAGTTACATATAATCTTGGTTATATTTTTTGTTGCTTCTTTTATGTGAGATCAATGTAGATAATAAAAAAAAAAAAATAGAAATTGTGTTAAGCCACTGTCAGCTAAGAGATGACCAGTCTCAACTGACGGCACCCGTTGACGAGCATGATGCGTACATCAGCTCCACTCGGGTCACTTCAACGATCATCATCAGCCCAGAATCTCCCACTTCTGGGTATATGGTCTTCTCTTTTTCATATTTGTAAGTTTTACTCACAGCTTCGTCAATATCTTCAACAGAATGCTTTTTGAACGGGTTCCCTACTTGATTTCTAAACATGATGATTCGATTTTTAATATACCGAAAACGGTGTGTCGATAATTCAGTTGTACAACGGTTTATTCCATCGATGCTCTATTGGTGCGATGTAACGTTTCGCGAAAAAATCCTGTTACGAAAAACCCAAAAGCAATTGCTCATTAGTCCGGTAATTTATTAGTTCCATAGTATATTAGTAGGGTTAGATTAGGTTAGGTTTTGGATATGAAACTAGTCGTCAAGTTCATCAAAACGGTCTTAACTACTTCATTGATGATCGATGAAAATGGACGTGATACTACAGACATTATTTACAACTTTGCCAATGATAAATGTACAAAATTGATTTCGGTTTGTTTTTTGAATGAAGGAGCAGGTAACATAAAACTATTGACTCCGGACGGTCGACAAACAGTTAAAATTGACAGATACAAACACCGACGCAAAGTTGACAGTAGTACGCGAACTCAATAAACGACCTACCACAATGCCGAAATAAACCGAACCAAAGATGAACTGAAAGATAGCATAGACAAAAGATAAAAGATTACATCACTCAGCTTTACAATATTAGGTCCACTTGCGACACCCGACGACGAGGGTATAGGTAATTTGAATTTATTTAAATTACAATGACTTCAGTATGTATTTACTTGGTAATGTTTCTTTATTGTTAGCTGAGGTTAACAGGGGTTAGGTTACGAAATGTCGCCAGTAGCTATGGTAAGGTTGACTTTGTAGATTTATTATCTGTGGCAGTGAAAGCGGAGGCGTTCTTTTTTTTGGTCACAGAATAACGCTGCTTTAGAATTGTTGGGTTTTGAATTTGAAAAGGAGGTTTGAATAAGGGATGTTTTATGAATGGTAGTGCACTTATTTTTTTCATTAATATTGATAACATTGCTATGCCATTTCTATTAACTTTACGTAGATACATTAAAATCAAAAATGTGGTGTCGAAAAACTTCTCATTGCTGTCGACTACTACGCTCAAAATACTGTCGGCATTGCTACATTGTATGTCAATTAGATATTTTCCTATTGCTTCTATCTTGTCGATGAATGAAGTATTGCAATAGTGTCATTAACGTTACTGACATAATTGCTATTATTTGGTCCTCCGGTACTAAGAGGACATTCACAGATTCAAAACTCATTCAGTTTCTGTCAATAATTAAAAGGCAACATTTCTCATAAAAAAAGACAATAAGTAAAAATAAGTAGGCTTAGCCGCATCTTCACAATACTTACCTTACATGTAGAATTTTAAACATACGGTTGTAGAGGTCGGCAAAGTTAACAGTTCTTACGCGTAAACACAATAGGGTCGAGCAGAGATAAATATGAACAAGCGCCTCTTTGAATGACCGAAAAGAGTTATGGAGACAGAATTGTCTTTGAAGAATGTCTTTGACAACCCTGAGTTGCATATGTGAAATATATTTGACTGTGACGCTTTTGTAGGACTAAAAGAGGTTATACACGATTAGTGGTTGAGAACTTGGAAAAGATCACAGAAAACATCAATGAAAATTGCCAAGTCAGACATGATGAAAATAATGATGGTTCATATGAATTTGATGGATTTTAAATTTATGAACAGATTCTAAACATTTTATTTCAAATAAGCCTGTATAGGCACTTTTGAAATGTCAAGAAGTCCGTTAGTCAGAAAAAATGACGTTAATTGCGCATTCCAAACCGTAGATCTCTATGGAGAAGAAAGTGCAAGAAACTCAAAAACTCTTAAATCATATAGCACTGTATTTATTGGTAACGAGAAGAAGGGGGGTGAGGTAAAACAGTATCCCTAGCAAAATCATAGGGATGCCAAGATCGAAACGTTAGGAACCACTGCTCTAGATAAAGTGGCGTTCTTAACGAATATCGTTGTGAGGACATCAGAAGATATTTAAGAGCTAAAATACGAAAATCTAAAACCGAACACCAACTACACAGTTCTTCCATACAACGATACTTAAAAATTCAACCAAAATTGTTCCAATAAAACCTCCATAGTTACTGTGCAAATACTGGCCGTTCGGCAATTAAAAGACAAACAGTTGGAACACTTGACAGGTGTTTGGGCGCGAAACCCGCATTCTCTTTTTAAAAATGAATCGTTCGTTCTTCATTCTTGTCACGTTCAGCTAGCAACACAGCACCAAGATAACTTGGACCGTGGAGCTTTCAAAACGTATACAGTTGAAGTAGGATAAGGAGTCGAGATAAAATGGTGGTTGTAATACAAGTTTAAATTTTATGTACGCGGTCAGAATGAAGGCATACGGTTTTAATAGACGACGATTAGGGACATGATACAGTCCATACTGGCTTATTGACACAAGTTTGGAAAAGATTAAAAAAGTAACAACAAATTCTTCATAATAAGAGTTTATTTTACATCTTAGGTACAGAACGGTCAAAGTATAATGACTACTCTGAGCTTAGGCGTAACTACTAGCATACTCGAAAAAATACGCCATATGATTCTTAATAAAAAGAATGAATGCGCAGCCAATTGTACGAAGTTCAGAGCGGTTAAAATATGTCAGCCGTATTACGTAAAAATACAAATTGCACAAAACGCTCCGATCCCCCATAAGATCAGATTTCCCAAATTCTAGCAAATAAAGATATTGATTTATTACTATGTAAGGCCCAACAAAGCTTTTTTATTTTCTGATTTTGACGAAATAAGGAAACTTTACTTGCTAAGAAGGCCCAAAAGCCGTACAAATATTAAAGTAATTTACGTCTTATAAACAATTTATCTGTATAAGGTAACGTCACATAAAGAAACTAATTTGTAAAGTGTCGCCGTAAGCCTTTCAACGGTGCTACCGCGACAGTTAACACTTTACGAACGTTTCGTACTTAAAGCAAGCGTTTTAAACCCATACAAAAGACAAGTATAGGTACGAAAGAAAAGTATAAAACTCAATAAACCGACTGAATTCTTTTTTGTTGCACCGTTCTAATTTTTTTCTATAGGAGTATTGAAAATTTAAAAATGGAAGGAAATCTAGGAGAAAAACAAAATACTATCAGACAACACAGTTTCAAATATTAAAAAATACAGCATAAGGCTGCTTTTTTATACCAACGAAATGAAGATGCTAAGATGGGCGGGGGTGTAACTAGGCCTGACAGAATGCGAAATGAACACATACGAGGAAAAATCTCCGACAAGATAACTGCAAATCGTCTCCTTTGGTACCTATACACAACACGTCCAAAGATCTTAATTGGGATCGTTTTACGCCTACCAGAATAAAAAAGAGTAGTAGAGTAGAGGCCGCCCGCCATCAACCTGGTGGTTAAATATAGAGAGGGACCTCAAGAAAGTCCAATTGGCAAATTTTGAAATTGACAACCAAAGGTTTGGAATCATCTAATGGCTTCTTGACTTCTTTAGAGCGTGTCAAACTTTTACTGAGTAAAACCTTTTTTGCCTTAGTTCCACTTAACCCGTGGCCCCAATAAGAAGGTTCTTTTTCAATAGACATGCGTATTATGCAGCTATGCTGCGACGATGTCGAAACTAAGCAACGAACCTATGTAACCGTTTCCACTCTTGATGCTAAGCTAGCGAGGATTATATCCAGATATGTGGAACGCTCCGTTGCATTGTTGGAAAAACACCCTTAACCCCTAATTACAAGTTCAGTAAACCGAGTGGTTGTCATTATCAGAGATTCGTTTAAGGTAGCCCTAAAAGTTAAAATTAGAATAGATGAACATTTAATAATCTCACCATTGAACTCACCGCTAGCTAGCATTTTAGGTGGCAACCAGATCAAACCAAAAACCATAAAAAGTCAGCCAGAAAGACTATTTCTACTATACGTGACATCCACAATGATAAGATTGCCATGTCTACCCTAAAACCTATTACGTATGTATTACCCAATGGTCTAAACAAGCGTGTGCCCCCATAGCAGTTAGGAGATGCGGGCACATATGCAGATGACGAAGCAGGTATCATTAAGATCTTAGATTAGATTTAAATTGCACACACTGTACGAGGAAAATAAACTCCGTAAAGCTACTGGTTTCATCTGAACTCGAATTTTTGGAAGAGGAACGCCAAAAGTTGAGACTAGAGATGTGCTGATGCCGGCAATATTGCCCGTAGTATGAATAAAAGTATATTGCCAACAATATTCCCACTTCGGGTTCACTTGTGTAACTTATTATAATATGTATGTATATATGTATTTATAATTGAGTATTGTGTTTTATATAGTTAGCAGTACACCACAGACTACCCCGTGTATTATTTTTAGCTCTTATCCATCCTAAGGTTGTCTGGAAGATATCGCTTTCAGCGATAAGACCGCCATAATTGTACCCACAAACTGAAGTTTTTGTATAAGCTGTATTACTTTTTGGTGTACAATAAAGTCTATTCTATTCTATTCTATTCTATTCGGGCAAAATTGGCGGCAAAGGCACATCTCTAGTTGAGAGTACTATTGAAGAGGTCAACGGAATTATACCCTATTCGCGTTGAGAATAGAAATTAAAAAAAAACTGTATATTCAACCAAGAATTTTATCGAATATTTCGTAGGCATAAGGATGACAATTCATTAAACCCCAAGCGAACGCCGGCGTTCGCGCACCTATTGTCTTTCAATTGTGTCTGTAATTATCACAATTGAAAGGTTAAAAGCAAAAAAGTGTTTACAATAAGAACTATTTACCTGCTGCAGCCGCCATTGGTCATGCCAACAACGTTATAAAAGTCAAAATCGGTTGAAAGGGCAGTAGTAAAAAAATAATAAATTTCTAATGCTATTTTGGACAGAGTATAAATAAGTTAAGGTGTTCTTTTTTACATAGCATGGGAAGGATGACAGCAGGACGGAAATATTCATCTTGAAGATGAGAGAAAAGGATAGATAGCTACATTGTATGAATCTGACAGCTGTCACCCGCACTTCCTACAGCAATTGTAGTGTAATAGTTTGAAAAAGAAAATATTAAGTGTCAAAATTTAAACCATTATGATTGTAAAGGACGCAAAAGTGAAGGATTCAGATAAATCTGAAAAGATTGCGAAACATAAAGGACCAAAAGAATCTTCAACCACTCAAAACTCAGATAATCACAATGATTAGGTGTATTTTAAAAACGATACCTTGCAATAGGGAGCAGTCAAAAACTGGATGAATAAGACTCAAAAAGTCCCTAACTGTGATACTCAAGCCTATGAAGTTGAAACATAAATCCAAACAGCTCAACACTTCGTGTCCAGCTAGCATAATACAACATATCCTAGAGTAAAAGTCGGCCACAGGCTACAAAATACACCTAATACGCCAACAATTATATGCAGACACGATCTACAACTGACAACAGGCACGTTTCCGACATAAACTCACACGGCAACCTTCGAAAATATACGCTTTTGAACACACACAACTCTCTAGCGTACAATAATATTTGTGACATAACCGAGATAGAGTTGTTTTAAGATATTGTTAATCTTAATCATCAACATTTCAGCTGAGAGACGACCGTTTTTGGACATAGGCCTCCCTCAAGCGACGCTACAGAGACCGGTCCTGTGCATCTCGCATCCTTCGGATTCCCGCAACCATTACCAGGTCATCGGTCCACCTTGTGGGAGGTCTTCCAGCGCTGCGTCTTCCGGTACGTGGTCGCTACTCCAGAACTTTCCTTCCCCATCGACCATTTGTTCTGCGAGCAATGTACCCAATCATCAACATTTCAGCTGAAAAACGACCATTTTTGGACATAGGCCTCCCTCAAGCGACGCTATAGAGACCGGTCCTGTGCGTCTCGCATCCATTGGACTCCCGCGACCCTCACCAGGTCATCGGTCCACCTTGTGGGAGGTCTTCTAGCCCTGCGTCTTTCGGTACGTGGCCGCTACTCCAGAACTTTTCTTCCCCATCGACCATTTGTTCTGCGAGCAATGTACCCAGCCCACTCCAGTTAAGTTTGGCGATTCTTCAAGCTATGTCGGTAACGTCAATTCTCCTACGGATGTCTTCATTTCTGATATGATCACGCAAGGAAACTCCGAGCTTAGACCTTTCCATTCCTCTTTGAATTACTTTAGGCCTTCTGATGAGGCCCATTGTAAGCAACCACGTTTCGGAGCCATATACAATGATGTTAATCCTAACTAATATTATAAATGTGAAAGTGATGAAAGTGAGGATGTTTGGATGTTTGTTACTTAATCACGCAAAAACGGCTGAACGGATTTGGATGAAGTTTGGCATGCATATAGCCTTTGACATGGAAAAGAAAAAAAAAATTATCCCGATTCCTTAAGTACCTAATGAAAAAAAAAAGCTAGTAATATATAAATTCGACTATTTCGTCATTAAATATTAAAAAAAAAATAACTTTAAATTAAATTACTCTCCTGTAAAGTTTACTCAATGTGGCTCGGATCATTTTGCCTTCAAGTGTGTGTCGATATTTTTTTTTATAATTTTCTGATGCCTCTATAAATAAGTTGAAAAACGTATATTTTCAAAGGGAGCATCTTCAATTAAAAACTCTGCATTGAAATAAAAAGTCAATTGCCAAATAAACTAGGACAACAGCAAGGGAATGATACTTATCAATTTGTTAGAAGATAAATGTCGAAGCCTAACACTAGATCAACGAAGTAAATATTATATCAACACATAATTATTCAATACTGTTCGCCCATAAATGTCACAAGATTAGAGCGAAGATAAACGCACTGGATTACTGCATTTTGCTGATTTCAGACGAATTATTATTCTAAGATCTCTCACGATATTATAATTTCAGTAAGTAAATGACAGTTGGTTATCTTACAACATCATTCTTCAATGTAAACCCATCGATATATTATGTACTACGCACTAGATTAGGAGTACCGCACACTCACTCCAGTCGACTCAGATGTCATGTAGACCGTATACTCTTTACATTACCTACATTATGTACAACGAACCGCGTAAGTGTCGCAAAATTCATGGCGCTTTAAAAGACATTTTAGTCTCGAAAAAAATCCTCTAAAAGCTATCTTAGCGCTGTATTAATAGTTCTGTTAGACAACATAATGCTAACTATTGCTAAAAGAGTTATGAATTTACATGTGGATGGATGGGAAGGAAGAGAGAGGCCTAAGAAAAGATGGATGGATTGTGTGATAGCGTGACGAGTGACAGGACAGAATGGAAGAACAAAACGTGTTGCGCCGACCCCAAATAAAATGGGACAAGGGCAGGAAGAAGAAGTAGAAGACAACATAATACCAATGTCGCGCTGGAGCGAACTATTGTTTTAAATTTTTAGTATTTTGACAAATAGTTTAGATGAATGTGCTTGTCTATCACTAGAATATAACTCGAAGCATAAATCAGTGTTGTAGAAACTAATATTTAACAGTTGAAGTAACACAGAACTTGAAAAAACCATAAGGGTGTTTCTTTAATATCACGCGGCCTTGATCAGGCATGCAGGATGGTTCCGCACGCGTTACCCCCGCAAATGTCCATTTAATACAAGTATTAATTATTGTAATGCGCGGAATACGCACGCGTGTTGTTTTTTTTTTTTGCATTTTGAAATTTCTCATTTTAAAAACACCCTAACTTGAATTTAAAACTGGTGTAGATATAAAATAATAACAATACAGTCATTTTAGGTATGTATTTACACTAAAATAAATTTGAATAGCATAATCAATCTTATAATGTTCCCACTGCTGGGACTCAGGCCTTCTCTTTAGAAAATGGAACGATCTGTAATCCAACACGCGGGTCCACATGTCTTCGAATTCTTGGTCCTAGGACATGCCGGTTTCATCACGACGTTTTCCTTCACCGTTTTGAGAGCAGTGGTGAAGAAATAAATTACACAAAGTAACACGCATGGCTGGGTTTGAACCCGCGACCTACAACTCGTAAGTAGCCGTTAACACTGGCCCACCACTGTTCTTCAAAGCGTCCAATATCCTCGAAAAAAGTGTTAATATCACTTGCCTCAAATCATATTCTATACAGCCAGATATGCGTTATATAGTATCATAGTACATCTGGTATGTGACAATTGAGCGGGACTGCATTCTGCATGTGTTGACACAGTTGTGTTGACTCGCTGCGTCTGCGCACGAACTAGGTAGGTGTTATGTCGCCTTGTACAGGGATACAGTTTTGGGAAGTGGACGTCTTATAAACTGACTAGCTTTTGCCCGCGACATCCCACCTACACGCACAAAACGTTTTGGGAACACATTCATTGTGCGTACAGCTAAGGAGTGGAATCCTGATTGCTACAACCCCGGAATCTTTAAGTCAAGAGTGAATAGGTAATACTAGCTAAGTGCGCTCCATCGTCAACCGCATCGTCGCTTTCCATCAAGTGAGAAAGCGATCAAGCGTAAACCTATCTGCAATAAAACAAAAAATAAGACTTAAGATCAAAAACAGATGCTTCCTGTAGACTGACCTGATAATCGTATTCAAATTAAAATACACCTAAATTATACACCACACATTTCGAAATACCATTCACAAATTCAGTTTTTAAAAACCAAAATACATGTCAGGAAGTCATTGAACAAACAATATTACAATACCAAAATACTCTTACGACATCCAGGAAAAAAAAATTATCTTGGTCAAAGCATACACAAAACGATTTTGATATCGATTTGAATTCCGTTGCGACACCTCTTTGTGAGTGTAATCGATATTTTTCAACCGGTATCAATATGTCGATTTGCATATAATACGGGTCGAACGTACACCCGTTCTTTGAGTCTTTGACCCTAGTTACATACATAGATTTATTTAAAGACGTTTAATTAGAGACTTTAATGTCATTTGATTTCAAAGGCTTAAAAAACCGAAATATCAGCTACGTTTTTTGGTCTTAGGATCCTAAGACACTTTCCTCCCTCTTGCGAGTCTTTTTTCTTTAGGAAAGAAATCGTCCAATGACTTTTCGCGCTCTAGGGTGGAGTAAGAGGGCGTAACAGACTTTAGGTGACTATAAAACTTATGTTTCTTCTTTGCGCTGCGTCCCAGGACTCCGGAGGTTCCCTTTCGGACAACCCATGACTCTCTTGCGCGTCTTGCGTTTGCGATCTTAATACGATTTTATGTTATAGAAAGCATTAAAAAAACAAGAGTATTCGATGCAAAAGCACAGTTAAGTTACAATTTCGTTCTTTGTCTGCAAACGATTTCAGAAAATGAAATATAGAAAAACTAGCTTCCGCCAGCAGCTTCGCTTGCGTGAAAGCAGGTATCTGTCTACAAACTTTGGACTCCCGCTTTATCTCCTTAGATAGTGAGTTTAGGAAAATCCTTCCTTAATGCTCGCCTACGTCGTAAAAGGAAACCTAGTGCAAAATTTCACACTCCTAGTCCTAGTAGTTTCGGGTGTACGTTTATATATCAGTCAGTCAGTTTCTCCTTTTATACACCGTTAAAAAGAAAACTTCAACTGAGCGAGTCCGTTGACCTGTAGGTAGTTTGTACGCAACGCCGACTACTACCTACAGGTCATTGGACTCGCTCAGCTGACGTTTTCTTAAAGAGATTAATTTCGTACATGCGTAAATTAATACGAGTTTTTGAAAAAAGTTACTTTATTTTTCAATTATATCTTTATAAATCGATAGTGTTTCATGTACTGGATTAACCCGCCACGGGATTAAAACGATCAAAATTTAGCGGTGTATAAATAGATCTCTCTCTTTGCCTAGCCTTATTCCCATTTCATTTGGGATCGGCTCGCCTCGTCATTTTTCGCTTTTGGGTTCTGGGTCGTCGAGTCATTCACTTCGGCTTTCTTTAAGTCATTGCTAATTACAGACATCCAATTTAAAAGTAGATATTATTATATTATAATTTAAAAATAGATGACTGGTTCTTATTCTTAAAAGAAACGACCGATTAAAAAGTTACACTTCATAAGCTCCCGGTTTGATAGAAAACTAAGTGATAATAAGTTGGTAATAAAACATCATTCTGGGAACAAGGCGGCGGCGTTTGTGCATACTGCTGACTACAAGGTGTTACATATCGCGGTCGGTTCTCACAGCTTTTGCTGTGCCACACAATCGGCCCTTTACCTTGCTTGCTGTGAGAACAAGTATCAAAACTGTTCGTGAACTACTGTTGATAGGTGTAGAAATAGTAGTTTTGATACTTTTGAAGAAAGTTCGTCATTGCGACTGGCCGAGGCGGAATTCGCCTGAGCCCTAGGCGAGGGTGTTATGGAGTCAAGTGCTGCAGTAACAAATATCCACGTGAATCAACCAAAGTTTTTTAATATGCTTACGAATATATAAACAAACGGGGTCACTTAGCGCCCAGCCTGATACGATAAATGTAATAAATAGGCGGGGGCGAGCTCGCGCACTTAGTCACACTAGTGCGTAAAGCAGCAAAATTGCGACCCATCTTATTTGGGGTCGGCGCAACACGTTTTTTTGCTTCCATTCAGCCCTGGCACTTTTTATGCTATCACTAAATTTCTTTTCTTTCATATTACTTCACACAATCCACCCATCTTTTCTTTGGCCTCCCACTCCACCCACCCACATGTATACTAATAATTCTTTTAGTAGGTAACATGCGTTTCATCTCTCCTCATTACATGACCAAACCAAAACAAGGATCTGGCAACGGCGCTCACGCCTCAGACGCCGCCGGGATTCCGTTCCCGATTTCCGGCCACCGTAGGCGCGGGCTTGCGGACGGCGAGCAATGCGTAGCTTGCTGTCGGACCGTCCGGTAACCGTCTGGACGGCGCACGGCGGCGCTCACTGTTCTCGCGCGCCACAAGGAGTTGTAAGCAACTGTAGGGGCCCAGCAGGGTCGTAGTCTACTGGAGCCAAGGGTCTAGATCCGAAAGGGAGGCTCGGCCCCGGCATGAAAGGCAACGAAGGAACGGGGTGGGTTTTTTAGTCAGTAAGAGTCTGACACTATCTCCCGCTCCGCCAAAGGGCGGGGGATGTCATCTGGATGATTTTTATTATTAAAAAAAACCAAGACTAAGGACCATAACAAGACAAGAAAAATGTATAATTCTAACAAAAACAATAAAGCTAACACATTAACATTTCACTAGCAAAATTTCTACGAAACACTTTTAAAAGATAAACGAAAGATTAGATCGATTACTGAGAAATCAGTCATATCACGGTATCTGTAATTGAATTTTCGAGTATTACCTGTGCACTATCTGTATATCCAGCTCTTAGAGCCATATTTCACCGGGACACCCTGGTAGCGCCACTGGTTGCGCCACCATGGTGTCCTAGTGAAATATAGCAAGACACCAAACAAGACACCAAACAGACACCAGAGCAAAGATTTTATGTATCCTATGGATAATCTAGATTGTCTACGCAGCAAACACACTCTATAGTGTGCTTTATTCTCATTGCCATTACGTTCATATTGACAAGCAAACTGGGAAAAATGTACTGAAAAAGACAACGAGTAAGGGTCGTTATGTCCCTTTCTTACCCCCATTTTAACTAGGGTAACCATGATTTTACTAAATTAATTGTTATTATTTTTGGCACTGCAGCATGTGATATTAATTGATGGTGTATTTTTTATATCGACAGCAAAGTACCAATATCTCCAAACTGTCTGTGAAACCTGAAAACAAAAAAATATCTTCGAATTTTACTAAGGCGATTATCACATTGCCACGTTCCACGCAGCGCAGCGCGTAAATGCGTGTACCTAATAGGTACATTACTTGTAAGTATTTCTATTTGTATAGAAAATAAGCACAGTCCTACATACCGAAAATGCATCCACGCGCGTTCATGCAGATCACACGCCTACATGAGGAGAAACATGCACACACGTGGGTGCGGGGCGGCACGCAAGGTATGACACACTGAGTCTCGTAGTGTCATATGACTTGAATGAAATAAGTCAGAGCCTGCCTCAATTTACAAAATGCTCCCACGCGCGTGAGTGCGTAAAAAAACCCGCACGATGATGCAGATCTGCATTTCCACAAGTACGCGCGTTGGTGCGTTGACACGCACCATGCAGCGTAATGCGCGGCAGTGAGATAATCGCCTGAAACAGGCGGAAAACCCTTTTTAAATTCATAGCGGTAAATTATGATTTTTGGTACTTCACGGTCGACAAATATAATATACTAGCATTTGCTCGCGGATTCGCCCGCGCACATAAAATATAGCCTATGTCACTTAGGAATAAAGCAGCTTTCTATCGGTGAAAAACTTTTTGCGATCGGACCAGTACTTCCAGAGATTACCTAATATGGCTTGTTCGTCAACTCGCTTAAGCAATTCGCGCGAGTCCGCGCGAGTTGGGACCTTCCGATTTCACCTACTTTTTCTGTCATCATCTCGCATAAACGTATAAAATACAGTCAAATAATAACAATTACTATAAATAACTAGCTATTGCCCGCGGATTTTTTCACGCAGGCTATACCGGTTATCTACTAAGATTTCGGGATATTTTGTTAAAGGTGAGGAATGAGGCGAGTAGGATGTGGCCAATGGTACACGATAGTCACGATACCCAAGTTACTTTAAAAACATTTTACGTTAGGTTGTGGTAGAGTTGTGCCCCGCTCGGGCAGAGCACCGCTGTTTAATCGTGGAGGCAATTGTTGGCAACAACCTTTCACGCAGGGCCCTAGTTCAGACTATGGTCCGGAGCTAGGAGGAATGGCAGGCGGTCGCTTCTTTCTGCGATGCAGTAATGTTACCGAAGAAAGAGGCCAAAGGAACATCGGCCGCCGAAATTCCGACCCCGACGACGGACCACGGTAGACGCGGGCTTGCGGACGCCGAGCAATGGGTAGTCCGCTATCCGGCCGTCCGGTAAGTAACCGAACCGACCTCAGTCGTCAACAGCGCGTAGTGATCGTCGTGCTCCACCTAAACCGTAGGAGTCCAGAAGGGCCTATGCCCGCAAGCTAGGACCCCTGCGAATTCCTGAAAAGGAAACCCGTAGTCCTAGAATGCAAAGGGCAACTGAAGGTCACAGGTTAATCGTGAAATGGAACGCATCCAAGAAAGATTTTGTTCATCGTGTGGGCGCTCTTGACTTTTTTGACACATACATGACGTATCGATACTGCATATTCACTCACTTACGTATATTTCTTAGTCTTATTAACTAATATTTGTACGTCAACTTTGGTTGCTTATTGTTGATAATGTTGTGATTTGTTGGTAATTAATATTATATATTATTGTAATGTTGATTAATATCTTTCTCATTAACGATAAGTGTTTTGTTTTAAAGTCAAGTCGAATACAATTTCTAATACATTTTTAGTGGGTAGGCACCTATGTTATAAATTTTTTTTTTAGTTAATAATAATAATAATATTTATTCAGAGTTAAAATTTGGTAAAATAGTAACATAAAATCTTAGGAATAATTTATAAAGGTATGACTATGTTATATGCCTAGTTGACTGTACATAAATACGTCAGATTTTCAAATCTGAGCAAGTTGACGACAGAAAAAGTAGGTGAAATCGGAAGTTGCCAGCTCGCTTGGACTCGCGCGTATCGCTTAAGGCCCAAGCGCCCGAAAAGTGCCATAAAACAGTGATTTTCTGAAGCCGACTCCTCGCTAACGGCGTTTGAAAAAAGGTTGCTTGTAGGTCGGGCTGGTATTTTTTATTTACAGTTTTTTTATTGAGATAATAAAAACAACGAAAATTAAAAGCAACATTATTTATACATTTTTGAAAAAATAAATATATTTTTTTTTTCAATTTGACGTACCTAGTCAATTTGACGAATATTACCAGAATTTTGTGATAGATTCCATTCATCATGATTTGCTCTCTATGCAAATTCTGGCATCCTGTTGCAGGTTTGTGTTGTTGAGAGGTGCAATTTAATCAGCTAGTGTTTATATAACAATAATAATAAATAATTTATTAGTTTGGTGGTGATCACTTGCTAAGCGATCTCCTGCTTGGTGAGCTTCTACATGTTTTCAATAGCGTTCATGTCTGGTGTATTGATTGACTAGGGTAAAACATTAATGTTTTTTAGCCAAGTATGCAGTAACACCCCTGGTTTTGTAGCACAATGCAGATTCGGGCATAAAAATGGACTCTTCCTCAATAAGGAACCATTCTTCGAGATGCGGCAGCAGTCTAGTTTCTAGTACTTGCTTGTACTGGTCATGCCTCATGGTCCATTTCGCGATATGTAGACCCTTGCTTGAGATTAAAGACCACATTATAATACTAATTGGGAATTTAGCTGTCTTCTGTTCCCTTAACACCAGTTTTTATGGAGCTATATATTTTGATGTTGTTTGGCCCTGTGCAATAGTCTCTTCTTATTTACCTCGGTGAGGCGTGGTTTTTTGGTAGGCTGATGACCTATCAACTTCTCTTTTGCTTACTCTTGAAGAATTGTCTTATCGAAAACTTCTAGGCTCTCGTAGTTTGTAATCGTGGTAAGGTCTTACCTGTCAATATACATATTAGTTTTTGATTAGTTGTCTCAAATATAATGTATTAGTAACATCTTGAACTTCTTTAGAACACAATGGCTCGTAGTACGAACTAATCTATGGACACACTAGTAGAAAGGGATAGAGAGTGTTCTTGAGTCGCCAAGCCCAAGAATCTTTTATACTATCTGGATTGATTACGTTAACCTCAAAAATGTACTGAAGAGTACGATACAAGAACGCCCTTTTTTAAATTCTTTTTTATTTTGTTTTTTAGACTATTCCATAATGTGGGATGTCGTTAGTTAGGTCTTTCAAAAATATTGCGAGTGTGTGAAAACTATTTATCAATTTAGGGATCCTATTGTGAATTATAAATATAGTTTTTACACCATCTGCTCGATAATGTCGTTTTATACGTCATACAAACCTCACTTAAAGCATGTCATTATATCCCTAGGGAGATAATGCAGTATGGCCGATCCCTAGGGAATAATGAGATTTGAATTTGGAGCATCAAGAATCGTCAACATTGTGAATTAAAATATAGGCGCATCGAACAAGTTGACTCGAAATTCAAACCAAAGAGTATGTAATCACTATGATTTAAACTGGCCACTAACAAAAAAAAGAAAATAGATAGTCTGTCTAATAAGTCAACCGACTTGAGAATTTTGTATAATATTTAATCAAATATTCGGTAATTTTTATAAGTTTCTTCTGTTAGTAAACAATGATCTCTATCTCTTAATTAACCTTGATTATTGAACTCGTGTTGACTACATCAGATTTCATTAAATCCTAATAATTACCCAAGTCGTTTAACTTATTAGACAGACTCTACTGACGACACGGGAGCATTATACAAAATTGAAACAATAGAATCTTGGAGGAGTAAATTTTGTTTGTTTGATGAACTTGTAAATATAATATCTACTTATATTTCTCTAATTTATTATTTGGTCGACAAAATTATCTCACAGATGGTGTAAAAAGTAGAGTATGCAACACGGGGATAAAGCTGTCTTTGTCTTGGGCGGCTTAAATTCCTCACTTCACTCAGGTTTCTTTATTAACTCCCTCGCAATGCTCGGGAGTTAATTTTATAAATCCCTCACTATCGTTCGGGATTAAATCAGCAACCTTCGTTTCGTTCGGAATTCAACATGCCGCCCGCGACTTAAAGACACTGCTTTATCCCCTAGTCACATAAACTACTATTTTACCTAATGCTAGTTTTCAATTGAACCTTATTGAGTTAACAGATGAAAACTAGTTTATTTATTTATTTCCACAGTGATAAAGTTGGGCTGACAGTTTTGTACCAACTTTATGGTTATATATTTTGTATATTTAATTGGCTATTATTGGTCTTATGAACTGATGAGTTCAACTTCGTCAAATTATACTTTTTGACTGTAGTAGAATGTAGATGAGTATATAAGACTATGAATATGAATACAGAGACTTCTTGATAAAAACACTAAAATCCCTATAGATATACGCACATACATAATCAGCCTTTTTAATGTTCCCACTGCTGGAACTCAGGCCTCCTCTCTAGGAGAGGGAAACGAGCGAAACGGCCCGTGCTTCTCAGAACGCGGACGCGTTCAGCGCGGACTGAGGCTTGGAAGTGGTGGGTTCAATGAAAAATGTATGAAGATTTTTTTAGAGTGGTTTTATTTTGGTCATAAATCATAAAGTTATTTATGTAAGTTCAAAATAATTAGCTATAGGTGTAGAAGACTATATAAGCTGTGGTATTTTATGATTTTTAAGCTAAAAATGTGCACACAAGGGTTTGAATAGGTCGCATAAGCTAAATCCAGCACCCACTCAAACCCTTGTGTTTTGTAATTTTCTTGATTAGTGCGTTGGTAAAGTTGTATTTAACTATATAAAAAATTTATACAAAACCATAATATTTTTTTATGCCATCGTCTTTTATTTGATGCCGTGACATTCTCATAGTTATGATTCTTGGTGCATTATAATGGTACCCGAAAAACCGAGATATTTGTCTAAAACGGACAAAGCGTCCTTAATAACATCTTGAACTTCTTTATAACAGAATGTCTCGTAGTACGAACTAGTCTATACACACTAGTAGAAAGGGATAAAGATTCATGTATGGTACTTCTTTATTACATCTTTGAGGTTGTCGTAATCAATCCAGATTGTATTGTACAAGATTCTTGGTTCACTGTGACTGACGTTTGACAGTTGGTTAATTATGGTTTTCAAAGGTTAGATTTCCATCATAATACATACTCTTTGGTGGGGGGCGTGACTGGCGGCCGGACTGGTGTCCGCACTGGTTGCGCCACCAAATTGGTTGCGCTACCGAACAGACACCAGGTGAGTAACGCTCTATAGAGCTCTATACATTTTACTGGTGGCGCAACCAGTTGCGCTACCAGTGGTGTCCCGGTGAAATATGGCCCTTAAAGTTATCAGATAATATGACCCAGATTTGTAGCGAGGAAAACGCACTTCGAAACGTTTTAAACAAAGATAAAACAGCTATCTTTTGTATCATTTAACTTTATAGCTTTGTGTAAATGGGTGTTTCTTCTAACGCAATAACTTACACCCCAAAGATATTACTTTTTTTATAGGTATTTTATTGTGGTCCTTGTAGCTTAGAGACATCGTCGTCATCATCATCATTATCACCAGCCTTTTTAATGTTCCCACTGCTAGGACTCAGGCCTCCTCTCTAGAAAAGGAAACGGGCCGTAATCCAGCACGCGGGCCCAGTGCTTAGAAACGTAGGACCAGAAATTAGGACAGAAGAATATTCTGCAAAAATATAACGTTGGGTTCTGAATATCAGCAAAGAAACTACACGACTACGGAACTAGGAAGTATAACTGGTGAAAAGGGATGCTAATACTTAACAGGCTAGTAGTAGGTGATGTGACTGAAATGATGATAGTGAAATCACACAATTTTGAAATTACGATGTCGAATTTATTCGGGTTCCTCTTCTTCAAAACGAAAATTAAAGATATGTTTTTATCGGATCCCAAGGAAGAATACTAAGACAGCAGTGGCAAATATTTTAAACTAGCTACAAACGTTGGACCCACGTTTCATACTCGGAGGGTGAATTTTGGAAAATATCTTCTTAGTGCTAGCCAACATCATAAAAGGAAACTTTGGCCAAAATTCACGCTTCTGGTCCCAGTAATTTCGGCTGTGCGTTGATATGACAGTCAGTCAGTTTCTCCTTTTATATAAATAAATATATAGATGAACGCGAAATTCAGAAGACCACGAGCCAACCACAATGACACTACATTCCAACCAGTGCACACATCGCACATCTTTCCCACACCGCCATGAAGACCAGTCATTATACACGTCATAAGTGAACTACATTATTATTTTCCAAAATTTGGACTAAAACTGGTCCAACGTCTTAGAACCGGTACTCGTACACAAAAGGTACCATTACAATGGCAGCTGAAATGAGTAAAGATCGCATCTGTCAGCGTCTTGTGGTACACGCTTCTAAATTAAGTGTCTCTTCTTTGGAAGCAGTAAATTATTATTTGCGTGAATATTTAAAGTGTGAGCGACCTGGTATGCGAAAAATTAGATTCAGATATGGTGTATGGTCAAAATTATAATTGATGGGAAGAATCGCTGAAGATAAGTAAGTAAGAATAGTGATACATGACAAAATTATTTGTGTGTCGATGTTATAATATTTGTTTAAGAATGATATCAGCTTGATAAGCAAGATACTGTTTAAAAGGACCAAAATTTTGTTATGAATAAGATACTATATCAATCACCAATTCCTACAGAATTTCTGACCTAAAAGTAGCATTTTCCACAAGTTTTTCATCAACATGTAAAATATATATTTATAGCGCAATGCTTTAACACAACACGAACACAAGTGCCACATCCGGTATTATCAGCCCCTCAAGTGAATCGTGACGGTAGATACGTAGGTGACATATGCTAATGGCAAACAAAAGTTGGTTCACGATAACAAAAGAAAAGTAATTAAAATGAATTAGAATAGAATTTCGTCAACAGTATTCATTAATATTGAGGTGGCAATTGATTCAGTAGGTGGTATTACGATTTGGATTATTGAAATACCTAGGAATTGTTTAGTTTCAGTCGATTATATTAAAGTTAATTACATATTTACACTACACACTATTGCGAGACGCATAAAGCTGTTCATTGTGGACACACTTGGCGGAGACCAATGTGGTCGTCTTTCGGCTAGTGATGATGATGAATTAAACAAAATTACTACTGGGTCCAATTAGTATAATAGTTTGTAAAAAAACTTTATTGCAGAAAAATCATCCGGGAATGCGTTATTTGCTAACAATATTTCTATGATATCGGATAATATAAGCACGCTCTTTCATTAAATTTTATATCTGCTGACTCGGTAATAAGATGTTACCATAAGGACTAGGCATTTTTGGTTTTGTAAAAAAGCGATTCCAGAATTATAGTACAAAATCATAAGGAAATAATAATAAATACTTTTGCGGTGGAAAACTGTTATTCTATTCAGGTTGCTGACTGCTAAGTCTTCAGTTTAAAAACAATAGACAATTTATTAAGTTTTCAACCAAAGTCATTCTGTTTTTATGTCCAGCAATTATTTAAACAAACTATCGCCTATATGACAAAGTTGTCTGCATATTATATTTCAGCGAGAAAGATACATGGATATAAATAGTACTCTCGTGATTTTCTACATAACACAGCGAGACAAATTTTGCTAGTGTATGTAGTTTTATTTGTACTTATATTTGTGTAGTTATAATACATTCTTTCGACACAGTCGCTGTGTTGCTAGTAGTTCTAATTTGATTATTTCTCGCTTGATATATTTGTACTACATAATGTTCTAACTGAATAATCATTGAACGTGTGTAAGCAAAATAAATTATCAGAAAATTATCGTATAACTAGTAACACCTTGGTGATGTTCTACAGATAACACTGCGTGTCCGATAACAAATAACGGTCGAAAGTTGTTTCCCGCCATTTTAACTGTCACGTTGGTAGTTCCATTATCCGTAGGGTAAAGCCTCTATGGTCTATTTACTTTTTGAAATTCTTGACGCGTGTTGTACTAAAGAGGTTTAATTGCGCGATATAAAACCCGACGAGGACGAATTAATGTCTTTTAGCGATAAATAAGTAATTTTGAATCGCTAATTGTTGGTAATGAATAATGTATGAGTATTATACGTTGGCAAAATGCTTCGCGCAGTATTCTGTACAAATTGTCGTCGAGCGTTACTTAACATAATGAAAATGTTCTTGAAGGTGATAGAGATAAGTAATTTTTGTACAAAGACTTGTCCTTAGCTTAAGAACATTGACTTTGAGACACGCTAGCCAAAAGAATTTAATATAGATTTAAAAATAAATGAAGCTTGTCTTATTATTATATCTATAGAAACATTTTACAGAGCAGCTATTCTTTATGGTAGAATAAAAAGTGCGTATAGTTGCAGGTTAAGGTTTTAAAACGATGATTTTTATGACTAACAATCGCGCGAAGTCACGATTTCTAAGTTAATAGAGCAATCGATAAGACTTTGGTGGGAAACAGGATTTACCTAACCAAAGAAATAAAACAGGGCATTATTTTAGTTCAACTAACTAAATTCTTAACGACTTCAAAGCTAGTACCTATATCCAGGTAACTATGATAACAGAACACATATTTCTGAATAGATCTAAAGGCAAAAACAGAAAAACAAATCCTAAAACCCTCTTCAATACCCATAGCAAACTCAAACCGTAAGAAAACTGTGAAATTAAGCAATAAAAGGCCATCAGAGAGTAGCAAATGACATTGAATGAGGTAAACGTCAACGTTATACAATTGTAATCTGTCATTGGTTAGGTACTTGTAATAAAATTACACATTGCATCGACACGCGAGGAGAACCATTGTTCGTCAAACGGCTATGAAAAAAAAAAATACATCTTTAATTGTGTTTGATGGAAATAAGTTGTCTGAAGCATAGACGGCGGGCGCTCGAGTAAACTGGACGGTTGGTTTAGATTTTTTTTTCAATGATCATCTGACACATAAAGCTATATTAAAAAAGCTGATCTCTTAAAGAGAATGGGGCCAAATATTGTTCCTTGGGGAACACCTGGGATAGTGGGTAAACTATTTGGTTACTTTATTCACGATACTGTCCTCAAACTGATAATTGGACTGAGTATCTCTACTTGAGGCTTCTCTGTATCAAGGGTCAGTTTGGCCATGAAAATTCTGACTCTTTTAATAGGAAAATGGATCCAAAAGCACCATAGTGTTCAACTTAGAATATAACAATTAAAACTACGTTTCGAAGCACCTACACTATTACTTCAGCGTAACTTTTTCAAAGAAAGCCAGAACATTCATTAAAAAAAATGCACGAAGACAATAAACCCATAGATTTCGTTCATACATCAAAACCTATCGGGGTAAGAATTATTACAAAAAACCTAGTAGTTGCAGTCACGAAGAGGTGCATACCCACAAACCGTGCCAAGGCTGGACTTAAACATAATTAGTTATTTTAAAGCTACTCGTGTATTTATTGGTATTTCAATTTAATTACCCCGAGATCATTATCTGTGCTGTAATGTGTTTGACAGTATTGCTTTGGTTAGATTTCTATGGCTTTATCAATCGAAAACTATTTGAGATTTTTATTTAATTTTAATCTTGTCGACTATAATTTTGGCTTGAATTTGACACGGTCAAAAAGGATTATTATTAAAAGCGTATTTCAATGCTTATAAATTTTTAACCTCCGAAATTTTAAACGTATGTTCGATGTAGCTTCCTAATATTAATCTGTATGACTTGAGGGAGTCGAGACAGGACGATTTGCTAAGTAAAATTAAGTTTCAAACCTGAATATTTCTAAACGAGCAAAATTTAAAAGAACATATGTAATAAAAATGCTAAGAAACTGTTTACAAAATTTGTCAGAAGTTGTAGACTAATATGAATGATGTCTTTAAATTTTAAAATCAATTTAATTGCTAAGTCATGCGTTACAATGAAGTTTCACTGAAATTCAGTCATGTCTTGGCCTGATATTTGAATTTCACATTGCTTGCTTATCAGGAGATGTCAAACGAGGTTTATAGGTGTGTCCTGAAGTATACGTCATATCTTATGAAAAAGTACCTAACACTTTGAAGATACAAGTTCGATACGTAAGTGGTGACAAGTTTCGCCTTCAAACCATTAACTCACCTCTGATAATGAAAGCTTTATCACCTTATCAATAAGATATGTTTTACCCCGTCTACACACGCCATGTGTAAATATTAATATGAATCATTATTTATCATATTATATACCATCGCTGCGAGATAATAAATCCATTGACTGTAGTAATGAGCTGTACATTTGACACGTTACAAAGGAATTGCCAAATATGATGTCACTTGTACAAATATAAGTCAGGAAAAATAAAAAAAGACTCTTGTGACCTATACCTTGCAACCGTACAGCAGAACGCTAATCAAAGACAAACAAAAAAAAAACTGGATAAACAATAGACAAAAAAGGCAAACATTACTAAACTTACCTCGAGCAGGCGCGGATATCCTACCCGCAAACATGAACCGATAACCTTATTTGAACTCCGCCGTCACTTTTGAATTTTGAAAAATTCGATCGTGCTCTCTATAAAGTTTTCGGGTCGGGACGTCCGCTCGCGACGGCGTCCACAGTGTAACTGAGTGGCGAGGCGGCGCCTGCGACGCTTGAGATACGCCTTCACTCACACTAGGAGGGGCGGGTCACACACACGCGAAGGATCGAAGCCTGCATGAAAATGCACCGTGTTCCACGAAATATGGTGCGACAATTCAAATAGGTGAATTTTTAATACAAAAAAAGATCTTTTAGATGTTTTTGTATTCGGGATTGTATCGAATTAGACCTTTGAACTGTTCAACATTCTTTTGAAATTCAATACACCGGACAAGTCGCTGAATAAGGAATAGTAATAATACATCGCCTAACGGATATGAACTACTGATAAAGAAACATAAGAGCAAATTAAATATTATAATTGGGTCGACTTTTTAACGAAATCATAGGAACAAGCGAAATGCCTGTTGAAGGCGTAAGTATTGTAAATATGATGTGAGCAAAAATAATTAATAAGTAATTATGGGAATCGTAGTATCTCTCTCAATCATACTGAAAGTAAAGAAAGAAAAAGAGTCCTGAAACGCTTGTTAGAAAAGATTTGAAGACCAAAATTCCGTGTTCAAAAATGTTGATGAAACCCTTGAAATCTACACTAATATTATAAAGATGATATTTTTTTTTTTATTCGTAGGCGATAATCTCTTAAAACATTGGTGGATAGAAAGCTGCTATAATCCTGAGTGGCATAGGCTATAATTTGCGTGCGCGGGCGAAGCCGCGGGCATAAGCTAGTAAGATGTATATTTTTTTAACAATATAAACTACTGTCTGCAATCCCACCTGATGGTAAGCAGTAATGGAGTCGTTGATGGTAAAGAAGAATGTGTCAAGAATCAAACCGGAAGTGAGCTACTGGCAAAACTGCAAAGGATCAATAAAATTAATATGGGACACTTTTTTTAAATTTGGCTGATCCTAGAATTGATGCAGCTGCTAAGATTACATTTGACACAGCAATGTGTCGGTAGCTATTTATTTATTAGTTGATATATTATACTAGTGCTTGACTGCGATCCCACCTGATGGTAAGTAGTGATGCAGTCTCTGATAGTGAGGCTCACTAGTAAACTTATTTTATGTTACGATGGAGCTGATATGGAGGGGAAGAGGGAGGCCAATGAAAAGATGGATGGATTGTGTGAGAAGCGATATGAAAGAAAAGGCTGTTAGTGATAGCGAGACTAGTGAAAGGACCCCAAATAAAACGGGACTAGGGCAGGAAGATGATGATGATGATGAGGCTGACATGGTCTTTGAGATTTAAGTCCCTAAAAAATAAAGAGAAAAAAAACTAGTTATAGATATAGAAGTTCTTGAAAGAATGCATGACAATGCACTGGACGGGCATTACAAACAATGTGCAGTAAATATTGTCGAGGCAGCTATAGACTTTACTACAGCTATACATATTCATAGTTCAAAGAAGCCAGCCGTGTGTCAAGGAAATACTAAAACTAGCTTATTATTAAGTAATGACTGGAAACATGAAGACAGAGGAAATATCTGGACTATTTTTAGACTTCGTAACCTAGTTTTTTTACGGATAGGTTCGCGTTTTCTATCTCATCAGATGGTAATGATGAGGTTGACTATGGAATATGATTTGCCTTGACGCAACGAAAATACAGACCATACAGCGACCGTGGGCTGTATGATCGTTGCCTTGAAGTAACCTGCACCGGATTTAAAGACCACAGATATACTACTACGAGAAACACACGAATACAGTAGGGAATTCCACTACATATACTTATCAGCACGCAAAGTACCTGCCAGGATAATTTAGACCATTACCGAAACGATTTATCCACAGGGCTTAAGACTCAAGGACCATTACCAAAATATGGTTTGAAAAATTCGAAGAGAAAACCCAAATTCTGGGTTAAGCTCGCCTCAGCGCATCAACTTCCTTCTATTTATTTTTTGTGTGCAATAAAGAAAAAGAATAAAGGGCTTATACAAGAATTAAAAAAAAAGATAAATTGGTCCTTGTGTTTTTACTGTTACACGAGTGTAACAGCACAATACAAATAATTAAGAAAAAAAAAAACAAATTAAAAAATGCACACACAGTCTACAGACAGCTTAAATGGCGTTGGACGGGACATAATTATGTTGAGATAAAGTAAAGAAAAACCGGCCAAGAGCGTGTCGGCCCACGCTCAGTGTAGGGTTCCGTAGTTTCCCGTCCGTCACAATAAGTGTACCCACTAATGAGTTTAAAAAATGCTTGCATATACGATTATACTACAAACCTAGTCCAGAAATTATTTTGTACAACCTTTTTGTCTTTTTTGTACTTTGTTGTACAAAAAAAAGAACAACTTTCCATCAAGTTCAAAATAATTTTCCTAGAAAATCTTTATAAAGTTCTACTTTTCAGATTTTTTTCATATTTTCTAAACTTATGGTTCAAAACATCACACATTCTTTTTTACTTTTGGAGCGATTATTTCCGAAATTATTGACATTATCAAAAAATGATTGTAGTAAACCCCTATTCATTTTTAAAGCAATTTTAGTGCAATCAGCTGACGTGATCCACCTAATCCCATTTGGGCCTAGCAGCCAGAATTGACGTAAATAAAAAATCTAATTATGCTAATTATTCCTATTTTGGATCGCAGCGTGGTGCTTGGAACTGTATTCTGTCTATTTAAGTCCAGAACGCTTAATTTCTTTAGTAAACTCTAATTTTATGGTAGGCGTTTTCATGGATTAGTAATATAATTAGCTACAATAATATAATACCAATTCGATATTGCGTAGTAGCTGATCAAGAATCGAGATATGTAGCTCAGGGTATCTTTGAAACATTACAATTGACTTTGGACAGCTTTGTATGTCATCCTGTCTACAAGAATATTTTTTGCAGAGGTCAGTTTTTTTTTAATGATACATACTAGTGCTTGATTGCGGTCCCAGCTGATGGTAAGCAGTGATGCAATCGATGATGGTGAAGCACACTAGTTTATTTAGAGTATATTCTCTCTAACTTTGAAGGTACCTAAATTATAATCGGACGAGAAGATTTGCAGCTAAATTGTTCTAGTCCTTCGATGGACGCTTAATCCGAACCATGACGTTTCTAAATCATGCTACATCAAGGAACACAGTAATAAAATGTAAGCCCTACTTCTTTAGAGCTTTAAAGGCTTTAGACAGATCTCTCTGTCTCTTTCTCTCGATAAAGAGTAATTCTTTTTAAATTTAGATTGCCATAAGAAACATTGGTCATCAGTGCTTAGAAAAACGCAGACAATCTGAGGGTTTTATTTCAAGTATAGGTACATAATACCTTATGGTATCAGCACGAGTAAGGAGAGATGGGAAACATGACATTAGAAAAGATTAGAGTGAAAAGGATTTAGCAGATAGAGAAAGATAAAAGAAAAAATAATGAATAGATTGAGTGCAAATGATACGACGTGAATGAAGGTTACTATTGAAATAACGGCAATAGATGTATGGAAGGGTTATGAATGAAGAAGGGATATGGATGACGGAAAGAATATTGTGTCAACAAGAAATAAATTTAGAACTAGGGTACTGTCTTCTTGTTAGCACTTGTAGCTTGAGAGATGAGCAACTACTCTTTAGAGATTTTTTTTTTCAGGTGGGAAAATTATCTAAATAACATCTCCCGCCCTTGGGCGGAGCGACTTTACTGACTGAAAACCCAAACCCGTTCCTTTCTTTTCTTTTTTTTCCGGGTCTTTTTCGCATCACCCGTGACCCCAGTAGGCTTCGACCCTGCAGGGCCCCAACAGCTACTGACAACTCCTTGAAGCGCATGGAACACTACGCGCTGTGGACGACTTGGGCTGGGTCGGCGAGCTACCCATTACTCGCTGTCCTCAAGCCCGAGCCTACGGTGGCCGGAAATCGGGATCGGAATCCCGGTGGCTGAGGCGCGAGGCCCATTGCGTTGCGCGTGCGGCCGCCTCCTTTGCTAACATTACTGCTTCGCAGAAGGAGGCGAACGCCTGCTACTCCTCCTCGCTCCGGACCATAGCTTGTACCAAGGCCCGGCGCGAGAGACTCTTTAGAGTTTTTATGTTTTTTTGTTTGTAGGAGATAATCTCTGGAAGTACTGGTCCGATTGCGATATTTTTTTCACCGTTAGAAAGCTACTTTATTCCTGAGTGACATAGGGTATATTTTATGTATGCAGGCGAAGCCGCGGGCAAAAGCTAGTAATTATTATATAGGATGAAGAAAACATCGATACACAGAAGGTATTATCCAACGCACTGCAACTGCTTAACCTTTTGAATGTCTTATGTTACACAGTTCGACATAAGCAATTGTCTTTCTATTGTGTCTCTAATTACGGCATTCAAAGAGTTTATACACTACTAGCCTCTATTCGCATGCAGGACGTAACCTAGCAACTAAAGGTTGTCCGTGAACTTATAATATCGTGTAAAGGAAAACGTTTACGTTATTATAAACGAGTTTCTTATCATTATAAACTATTTAATCGAACACGTCCTGATAATTTTAGTTTAAATATCGACTAATGTAACTGAAACAGGGGAATAGGACGCCATAGTTAGGAACGAGTATACGACATTAATTTTAGTATATATACGAAACCCGAAATTTTTATGTAAAGAATCTATGTACAAAATTTCATAACTTCTTCTTCTTCTTCTTCCTGCCCTTATCCCATATTACTTGGGGTCGGCACAACACATTTTCTTCTTCCATTCTGTCCAGTCACCCGTCAAACAATCACTAACTCTCTTTTCTTTGATATCACACAATCCATCCATCTTTATCATGAAAAATTGCAAAGTTGCAGCTTGTTATGTCAGCAAAAATACATAGTCAGCGGGCCACCCAGGCGACAGAGGGGTTGTTTTACACTTGCATCTAGCTGTTTGCTGGCGCCTAATGCCCGTTATAACCTGCCGTGACCTGTGTTTTACTTAGGGCGGGTTTCTGAATTGAGTATTTTGCGTTAAGCTCGTCTCAAACCCTACTTAAATGCCAAATTTTGACAGATTTTCAAGCTAAAGTAGAGTTTGAGAAAAACACAACAACTTCAAATGCTTAAATCATAATTCGGGGGTTAGTGTCGGCGGTGTCCAACTTGCGACCTTTTTAAATATTTTTGGAAAAAAAAATAACATGGTGTAATAACTATTGGAATCCATTCAGTTACTGATTCTGATCAAACTATATTCGGCTTTCTCAAATACTGAAAATGTTTTATAAGGGTATTTTTTAAGTTAAATCTATTAGATCGAAGTTAAATCTATCAGATCTATGCCCAAGATATGTTAATTAGCCAATAAACTGTAAAACATAGACAATATTTAAAAGGATGTCGAAAGATACGTCCTTTTTTCATAAATTTTCAACCAGCGACCGCATTTTGTAAATTACATATTTATTATATATAATATTTAGCAAAACATGGCGCCGGATACAAAGTGGAACTATAAATAAAATTTGTTCAGCTATTTGTGCAGGTGTAGCGTGACAAACAGACAAACATGTATATTGTAACACAACTATGTGAATATTGTTTTTTATATTTAATTATGTAAGACGATCAGTCTACGTTTACAATAAAACCTTACGTGGTACCTACTTATAACAGTTAATTCTATTTATTTGGTATTGTATGAGATGCAACTAACTTAACTAAGGCCGGGGTGTCAAACCACAAAATAGATACAGTAGGAACAACGGATCTATAACGGTTGCGTAGAAGTCAAATATTCGGTCTCTTTAGTGGTGCGAAGTTAGGCACGGGAGCGGGGAGTGTCAGTGATTGGCTCGCCGCGCCACCGCGTCATAGACCTCACTCCTCATTCGTTCCCTGCGTTGCTGCATGCATCTAACAACGAAGACTATCGGCTCGCCAATGTATGGAATGCGCAAAGCGATCCACACTCTGACGCTCAAGATCCGTTGTGCCTACTGTAGGTACAGAAGACAATCTACATACTGTGCGCGCTCTCACAACGCACACATAGACACCGCTCACGGACACGATATCTAGGCTCAATCGCCCGCTCGCGCTCATACACGGCGCGACGCGCTGACCCTAGCGCGATCGCCTAGTGTAAGAATAAAAAGTGAAGTACATACATAAGATTGACTTCTGTACCTATCTATTTTGTGGTCAATCCCAGTCAGGCGTATTACCTCGTGTAGAATAGAATAGAATAGAATAAACTTTTGTACACCAAAATAATAACAATTTCACAGAAACTTAAACCTATGTGCACAGTGGCGGTCTTACCGCTGAAAGCGATGTCTTCCAGACAACCTTGGGATGGTGGATGGTTGTAATTTATTTCATCACCACTGCTCCTAAAACGGTGAAGAAAAACATCACCTACACACAACATCATCAGTGAGAAAACCAGTATGTTCTAGATCCAAAAATTCAAAGACATGTGACATCCTGGTGGATATGGATTGGTGGGCACACTGGGCCCGCTTTTTGGATTTCGGCCCATTATTCTCATAGAGAGGAGGCCTGAGTCCCAGCAGTGGGAACATCCTAAAGTTGATTATTCTACTGACTATCTGCTTAACTTTCTAAAAGTTCCTACTGCTAAGATTGAGGTTTCCGGCCGTCCGGTAACTGTCCGGACCAAGCCCAAGTCATCGACGGCGCGCGCTGTTCCCGCGCGCCTCAAGGAGTTGTCAGCAACAGCAGGGGCCCAGCCGGGTCGAAGCCTACTGAGGCCAGGGATATCTGAAAAGGCGCTCGAGCCCGAGTATGAAGGCTTGAAGGAACGGGATGGGTTTTTTAGTCAGTAAGAGTCTGACACTATCTCCCGCTCCGCCCAAGAGGGGGGGGGGGGTGATTTTTCCCATTAAAAAAAAAAGTTTTCCTTTTTTGTGGGCTGTGGGGATTGTTCGAAGCAAGTTTAATTCTCTCTTCTCTCTCGCTCTACACAGAGGGGGAATATTTTTGTATAGTCTGTGAGCCACCACGCGGGACCAATGCGGATTACCAACGATCTAAGCGCGTCCATAACGAACACACACGAACTAATTTACTAACCCAAATGAATAACAAATTATATTTAAACCGTGCCATCTAAAAGGGTCAAAAGTCATTTCCTTTTCCTTAAGTAGCTAGTATTTAAATGCAATAAAATCACAGTCGAATACATTATAAGGCCATCTACTGCAGGACGGCGGCGTTGAGCAACCGTTTGCATAGCTAACTACCGATTGCGACCTGCACCTTTGACGGGCGTTTGAATAAGTGATTATGAAGCCTGTATATGTGTTGGGGTATCGGTTGATGTGTGGGTTGCAGGCATCGACTTATATTCTAGTGATAGACAACCTCGTTCATAGAAGTACAGTTGCCATCTCGGATATTGAACACTTGCGCAGAAGTCAAATATTCGGTCTCTTTAGTGGTGTGAAGTGCGACACGGGGGCGTGGAGTGTCAGTGATAGGCTGGCCGCGACATCGGGTCATAGACGTCACTCCTGATTCGTTCACTGCGTTGCAGCATATATCTAACAACGAAGACGATTGGCTCGCCAATGTATGGAATGCGCTAAGCGATCCCCACTCTGACGCCGAGCGTTCAAGTTCCGTGATGGCAACTGTATTTGTCAAAATACTGAAAAGTTTAAAACTAAAGTTCACTGCAGCGCCACATTAGCAATATGTCGTCTAAGAGAACTATTAAAGCATGCAGCGCTAAGATAGCTTTTAGATGATACTTTTTTCGGGACCAAGATGCCTTAAGCGCTATGAATTTCGTGGCACTTACGCGTTTCGTTCAACATAGTGTAATGTTCAAGGTGTACAGTCGACATTACACCTGAGTCGACTGAAGTGAGTGTTCGGCACGCCTAATCTAGTGCGTAGTACATATATAAATCGATGGTTGCAGGTAGAATGAAACTGGAACTACATTAGACTTACGGACAAGTGTAACACGACGGTTTTGTACGTAGAACGACGCCGCGTGGCGTGGATCTAGTGTAGCTCTACAAGTCTAGTTTCCATATAAAATGTATGGAGACAAATATCGTTGTAGTATAGTTGTATCTAACAAGACAAATATCGTTGAAGTTTTACAGTCGTTCGATCGAAGTCCTGTCCAAACGCAGTATTCACGATCTATCGACTTATTTCCAGTTACATTAATAAATATTGTACCAGGATAATGTAATACATTTTTTTTTTTAAATCGGCGAATTTCAAACGACTTTACAGTCTGTGTCGTTCAAACTCGATTAATGGATGTGAGTACCGAAATGGTCTAAACGACTTAATCGTTACGATATCGTTACGGTTTTCATTACGAGAATCGGGCTACAGATCAGTGTCTGTCACGCGTGTGCTCAGTGTAGTTCTAGCATGAGGCACGGTTGCCGCAGTAGCTGACCGATCGGCTGCTACACTGCGTGTTATGAGTTCGATCCCTGCACGGATCAAATACACCACTACTTTTTAAGGCCCAAGCGCCCGAGAAGTGCCGTAAAAAGTGACTTTCTGGAACGAAGGCACACTAGTGAGACATCGTAAATAAAACCACTGCGTACTGATCTAGTTGATAGCTCGATGCTATCAACTAGATCAGTACGCAGTGGTTTTCTCATCAATCTCCTCCAAATAATACCACCCCGGTATTTAAAAATAAAATTAATAGTACACAAATAAAAAACCGGCCAAGTGCGAGTCGGACTCGCCCATGAAGGGTTCCGTAGCAGCAAGTAACATAATATAAAAGTTCTTGTAATGTGTTGTAACTTTGATCGATGTTTTAATAATAGTGTATTTTTTTCGGTTTATGAGGCATTAAAAAAAAACTACTTACTGGATTTCGTTCAAACCAATTTTCGTTGGTAGTTTTTATAGTAATGTACATCATATATTTTTTTTAGTTTTATCATTCTCTTATCTTAGAAGTTAGAGGGGGGGGGACACACATTTTACCACTTTGGAAGTGTCTCTCGCGCAAACTATTCAGTTTAGAAAAAAATGATATTAGAAACCTCAGTATCATTTTTGAAGACCTATCCATAGATACCCCACACGCATGGGTTTGATGAAAAAAAAAATTTTGAGTTTCAGTTCTATGTATGGGGACCCCCAAAATTTATTGCTTTTGTTCTATTTTTGTGTGAAAATCTTAATGCGGTTCACAGAATACATCTACTTACAAAGTTTCAGCAGTATAGCTCTTATAGTTTCGGAAAAAAGTGGCTGTGACATACGGACGGACAGACAGACAGACAGACAGACAGACATGGCGAATCTATAAGGGTTCCGTTTTTTGCCATTTGGCTACGGAACCCTAAAAAACGCCTGAAGGATAAAATCGGATACTTTCAACCCAGGAAATCAAAATCTTGCCTTTACGGTACCTAAATCGCGGTAATTTTAAAAAATCAGCAAGAATAATCTAATAAAAAAAATATTATAAAAAATAGACATACCTCTGCCACCCGTCTGCACCCGTTATTACGACAAAACAAAGGTGTGACCACGTTATCTCCGCTTTTATATAGCCGCTTATCAACCCTCTGCGTCCACCGATCAATACTTTTATCTCAGACCTCGATGGCGTTATTTTTACATACTTATTATGTGTATTTTGTGTTCTATGTTTATGGGGGATTATGAGCGAAAATTAATACCTTACTGGGGAGGGTTTTAACCGATTTTGGGGACGGGTTATGATTATAAAATGGGGGTGAAAGACCGATAGTAGATTCAGAAAAATAGGGTTTTTAAGGCATATAGTCCCTTTAACATCTGGTCGGAATTAAATGCACATTTTCTCATACTGACGCCTGCGCCCGCATAGAGCCCGCTGACTTATAGAACCATTTTCTTTGCGAAATACTGATTGATTTACATATGCTATGTACATTCTGAAGAACACTTAACCAAGATTTTGTGTGTGTGTTTTTTTTTAATCATATGTTGATAATGGATTATGTTGTATATCAATCTATAATAAACGTATATATATATTTTTTCAAACCTATTGACTTAGCTGTTACCAAAGAGTAGGCTTCAAAAAGTCACCGTTTTATGACACTGCTCGAGAGCCATAGTAGAAATTGTTATTCTTTTTTTATTATTAAGCTCTCGCCAGGTCGGCGGTGGAGCACGCTTGCTTAGAAGTAACCAATTCACTCTTGACTTTAAGTCTTTTAAATTATTAAATGGATACCCACTTAAAAAAATAGGGATGTTTTACGTGGTAAATCATTAAGTAACTATGCACGAGTCTCTCGCACTTAACTATATTTTTTAGCATTTACCTAAATACAACAAAACTTACAACTAACCGCATACAGACAGACTACTTACAGGTACCATCGCGATGATTTCTGCCTGACCACTTAAAAAAAAATTCGCTTGAATTCTGCAGTGCGGCGCCAAACCCAACCCTTTGAAATTTTCGTTTCGAGTGCAAGCAAAAATAAACTTAGCGGTGGTCAGGCGGAAGTGTCTTTGATAGTACCTAAACTACATAATAAGTATATACGATCTATTTAAAAGCTACTAAGCATTTCCCGTGCCCAACCCCAGCCGACCTGACCCGGTACGGATCGACAGAAAGCTTCCTCTAACTTAGGAATGCTTTAAAAAATTACCATTCGTTGGTTATCATAAATATTTAGTGCTTCCTGTGACCCGCTTGATTTCTGATTATTAAATCATGATTTTGTTTTTAGGGTTCCATATCTCAGTCGGCTAAGACAGAACCCTTGAGGTTCTCTCTCTCACTGGGAGCATTCACGTGTAATGTAACGTTACAGATTTGAGCGTTACATCAATGAAGGAGGTGACGGTTCTTATTATCTATATTATTATTATCTATATATATAAAAATCAATGCCACTTTTTGTTGTAATTTTATAACTCAAGAACGGGCTCACCTATCCAAACCAAATGTTTAGGCTTTGTGTGAAGTTTGGTAGGGTAGAGTCGGGTATAGTAGTGTAGATTAGTATAGGATAGGGTAGGGTAGAGTAGGGTACAGTAGTGTATAGTAGGGTGGAGTAGGGAAGAGCGGGAGCGAAGCCGCGCGGGCAAAAGCTAGTTATTATACAAGGTTTTTCCTTTCCTGAAAAAAATTTTTATGGTAGGTTGCTCAGTTTCGTCTACTAAGCAAGCCCTTAAAGTTTGTGGAGGGCTGTCCCTTATACCATTTATATTTAGTAAACAAGTTCAGATAGGCTCTTTTACTTTCAAACCCCAAAGTTAAATGAACTGTTTATAAAACTACGCGTTTTTAGTTAATTAATTATAATTAAACAATTGATTTATGACGTAAATAAGTCACTTGTTTAAAATAATTTACTTGTATAAATGTAGAACATGTCGTGTCGAATAGAATCGAATACCACTGACAATTAATGTTTGTCTATAGATCTACTGATTATGGTAATTCAAATTTTAAAAAAAGACGTGTCGCACGCGGGGACTGCCGCGGTAAAGCTATTGCATAGCATTTATTATCAACTTATGCAATTATAACTATTTATTTTATTTATGCAGTATTTATTTTTCTATCCGATTAGTTTTTAAAAAATTTCTTTTTTCCTTTGTTTTTTTTTCTTTGATATTAATTGAAGTTACACTTTTTGAGCGTGGTGACCGATAAGAAAACAAATGAGTGGGGGGTGTTCGGTTATTTTCGTTACGCAATTTCTGGATTTGCTCTCCACGCTCAAGGCCCACGATAGAAGCTATGCAATAGCTTAAAAAAAACATGGGTTACAGGGGTTCCGTACAAACTTACCCATGAAAACAGTTCAATTCCAGAATTGAGTTACGAAGATTTTTATTTTTTTTACTAGCCAAAGTAAAAGTTACGTCAAATAAACAATAAAAAATATTTGAAATGGCTGCACTGTAAAATTCAATATTTGTTTCATTGTTCTACGATCATGGCGTGCTGTCCCACTGCTGGGCAAAGGCGTCCCCCAACTCCGTCTAAACTTTCTTCTTCTGCACCGTCTCTAACCAGTCCTCGCGGTACGCGTCCAAGTCATCCCGCCACCTCTTTCTACGCCGGCCTCGACGGCGCTTTTTATAAATACGAAGATTTTTATGAATCGAAAAAAGGTTTTTCTTTTGTGACGCAACTACAAATTTATATTTTCCAGATCTTTTCCTACACTTGTGCTAAAAGTTTTTTAATATTTAAATAATATAAACTTACCTCAGACTGCAAAGAAGCTTGCAATTCATCGACTAACTTCTTCAGTGATGCAATCTGTAACAAAAAAGTAATTATTTTACCATTTATTTAACTTTTTGATTTATGAACTTGCTCCCTTCTATCTCTCTCAAAAGGCTTTTTCAATATACTTACTCAAAAACCCGCTCTTATCCCACCGTGCCTGTAGCACGCAATTAGACTATTTCCCGCACAAGTGCAAAAATGTGCGCGTAATTTCCCCCGCCATAGTTTTATTACATTTACCGTATCAGCATGGGCGCACGTCGACCCCCACGAGTCGCCGGTCAACCCCCATTTATTCATTTCAGTGAGTATATTGAAAAAAGTTATGAGTTTGCATGTGAATGGATGGAGGGAGAGAGGAAGGCCAAAGAAAAGATGGATGGATTGTGTGAGAAGCGATATGAAAGAAAAGGGAGTTAGTGATAGTGTGACGAGTGACAGGACAGAATGGAAGAAAAGAACGTGTTGCGCCGACCACAAATAAAACTTGACAAGGGCAGGGAGATGATGATGCGTTTATTGAAAAAAGTCGTTTGAAATAGTTGCAAAGTCACTGCAGCCCTTTTTTTTTCGATGGGAAAAATCATCTTTTGACAACCCCCGCTCTTGGGCGGAGCGGGAGATATTATCAGACTCTTACTGACTAAAAAACCCATCCCGTTCCTTCAAGCCTTCATACCGGGGCTCGAGCGCCCTTTCGGATAACCCTGGCCCCAGTAGGCTTCGACCCGGCTGAGCCCCTGCTGTTGCTGACAACTCCTTCAGGCACGCGGGAACAGTGCGCGCCGTCAACGACTTGGGCTTGGTCCGGACAGTTACTCGACGGCCGGACAGCGAGCTACCCATTGCTCACTGTCCGCAAGCCCGCGCCTACGGTGGCTGGAAATCGGGATCGGAATTCCGGCGGCGGCGAGAGCGCCGTTGCCTGATGCGGTCGGCCTCCTCCTTAGCGAGCATTACTGCTTCGCGGGAGTCGGCGACCGCCTGCCACTCCTCCTCGCTCCAGACCATGGCCTCAACCAAGGCCCGGCGCGATCACAGCAGCCCTCGGCTCCATAACACACTCGGCTACGGCTCATGAGGAAAACTGAGAGAAACTTTCTGCACTTGTATCAAAATGTACTATGTAGTTAAAAATAACATTAGACATTTATGAAAACCTTTTATTGCTATCCATTCAACCGATTTTGACTTTTATTACGTTGGTAGCATGACAAACGGCGGCTGCAGTAAATAGTTTGTATTGTAACCACTTTTTTTTTTAATGCCCTCCTTATGCCTACGAAATAGAAGTTACAATCGATTGAACGGATAGTAAATAAGGGTTCCGTTTTTTGCCATTTGGCTACGGAACCCTAAAAAGGTTTCTTTAAATGTCTAGTGTTAACGCGCATAGGGTACAGTATTTATTTAATTTTTAGAGGTGTCAGTAGAGGTATGGGGAACAGGATGTGTAAGTCCCGCAAACCTTTGAAAAGGGAAGATCCTTCGACCAGACGGGATGTTATGTCTGGTCCGGGGAACTGCCCGATACTTGATTTAGATTTAGGATGTTTATATGTATGTTCTAATCGCGAGGAGAACTCTTAAGCTACCAAACTAGACACCATACAGACACCAGAGTCGCCACACGTCCGAGCTGGTCGCGCCACCAAATTAGTTGCGCAACCCAACGGACACCAGGCGAGTAACTCTCTATAGAGCTGTATACATTTTGTTGGTAGCGGCGACTGGTCGCGCCGCCGTGGTGTCTCAGTGAAATATAGCCATAATACCGCGATGGAATACGGGGTTTCAATTTTTAACCGACTTCAAAAAAAAAGGTTATTTCGGCTGTATTTTTTTTCCAAATATCATTCTTCTTTTTCGTGTTACTCTCCCGTGTAGCGACAGGAAAAGCGTCATAATGCCAGTTACATACATACATACATATACTCGCTTTACATAAAGCCAGGGTAGGTACGTAAACACCCACTTGCCATGCCAATACATTCCACTCTGACCTATTGCTGGCGCGCATTTAAATCGCTTCCAAATTTGAATTTCAAAACGGTGCGCCGCCATTGGTGCGTTGTCTCTTTTTTTTTCGAACAACATCGATGACAAGGTTTTTTCAAGCTTTGGTATAATATTATTATTATTATATTACATACAGTTTATAAATAACTTGCTTCTTGCTTCAGTCTACCTGCGGTTTCGTCTGCTAAACTGTCGCAAGGAAACAGATTCTTGGGATATAAAGTATCCTGTATGCTATTCCAAGACAAGGTCTAACCGTTTGCTGAATTTTATCTAAATCTGTTCAGTCGTTCGAGCTTAAAAAAGAAACAAATATACACATTTTTAGGGTTCCATAGTCAACTAGGAACCCTTATAGTTTCGCCATGTCTGTCTGTCCGTCCTCGCTTAATCTCTGGGACCGTTAGCACTAGAGAGCTGAAATTTAGTACCAATATGTATATCAATCACGCCGACAAAGTGGTCAAATAAAAGTTGGAAAAAAATGTTTTATTAGGGTAGCCCCCCTATATGTAAAGTAGAAAGTGATTTTTTTTTTAATTTCAACCCTAACGTATAAGTTTAGAAAATATGAAAAAATTCTGAAAAGTAGAACTTTGTGAGGACTTTCTAGGAAAATTATTTTGAACTTGATGGAAAGAACAGTTTTTGTACAAAAAAGACAAAAGGGTTCTACGAAATAATTTCTGGACTAAGTTTGTAGTATATGCAGGCATTTTTCTAACCTCATAAGTGGGTACACTTATTGTGAATTTGTGACGGACGGGAAACTACGGAACCCTACACTGAGCGTGGCCCGACATGCTCTTGGCCGGTTTTTTTTCAATCTGATGTAAACTAGTGCTTGACTGCGATCCCACGTGATGGTAAGCAGTGATGCAAACGTTGATGGTGAGGCGCATTAGTTTATTAAGAACCTAATCACTCTAGCCTTACATACATTATAATATAGCCGTATCAATGTGATTTCAGATCGGGCACCTTCACCACACACAAAATTTTACAAACAATCATCCCTTATTTAACACTTTTTGGGGTAGATAAAAAGATATCTTCAATACTCAATTCCACACTCAGAATCCTTCCAAAATATCATGTTTTTAGGTCCAGCGCTTCTGGCTGTGCGTTGTCAGGCACGCTTTAATCGCGGCGATCCCCCCGCCGCTGCCGAGATTCCGATCCCGATTTCCGACCACCGTAGGCGCGGGTTTGAGGACGGCAAGCAATGAGTAGCTCGCTGTCCGACCGGCCGGTAACTGTCCGGACCGAGCCCAAGTCGTTGACGGCGTGCACTGTTCCCGTGCACCTCAAGGAGTTGTCAGCAACAGCAGGGGCCCAGCTGGGTCAAAGCCTACTGCGGGCAGGGTTAGCTCCGAAAGGTAGCTCAGCCCCGGTATAAAAGGCAAGAAGGAACGGGGTGGGTTTTTTAGTTAGTAAGAGTCTGACACTATCTCCCGCTCCACCGCTGGATGATTTTTACCCACCAAAAATAAAATCGCCACGATCAGTCTTCTTTGTGAGGAGTGGCTTCCGAGACGTCAAAGCATCCGCACTTCACGCCTGACGCATGGTAGGTTCGGGTGATTCCTGCACCGGATAAAGGAGAAAGAAACACCCGGGTATCGCCATTATACGAACCGCCCGGAGGACATGATGGAGTATACGGTAGAGATGTGCCCCTCTTAGGAGGAGCACCGCTGTGTCCTAGTTGATACGATCACTGGCGACGGCAACCTCTCACGCCGAGCCCTGGTTCAAGCCATGGTCCGCGAAGCGAGAGGGAATGGTAAGCAGGCGCCTCCTTCTGCGAAGCAGTGATGCTAGCGAAGGAGATGACCTCAGCCGTGAGACCGCCGACAGCCTCGAAACACCCTGGGCGTCGGGAGTAGCAATTCAATTTCCAGCCACCATAGGCGCGGGCTTGTGGCCGAAGAGAAATGGGTAGCTCGCCTTCCAGTGTCCAAATTCAAATTCAAATTCATCATAGACCATTTGGAGGCACTTTTGAATAGTCAAATGTCGGTCAGTCCAAGAAAAGTGAAGCTAAATTGCACGTTCCAAAGCGTAGATCTCTATGGAGAAGAACGTGCAAGAAACTCCATAGACCATATAATGCTTGGTTACATATTTCATGTTGCTTCTATTATGTGAGCACAATGTAGATAGTAAAATAAAGTGTGTCCAGTTCCACACACGCCTTACAGAAATGTCTGCAAAAGTGACCGAGAGAGACCCAGTAGGGCCGATGCCTGCTAGGGCAGCGGGAACATTTGAAAGAGTTGCTGTAGCGCAAAAGGCAAACTATGGAATTAAGGCAGTAAAAGTCAGCCAGACTTTTACAGACGGCCAGCCTAAATCATTGGATGATGCCCCAATTAAAAAAAAAAGACGTGTGGCACTCGGGGACTGCCGCGGTAAAGCTATTGCATAGCATTTTTATCAACTTATGCAATTATAATTATTTATTTATTTTATTTATGCAGTATTTTTTTTTCCTTTGTTAGGGTTCCGTAATCAACTAGGAACCCTTATAGTTTCGCCATGTCTGTCTGTCTGTCCGTCCTCGCTTAATCTCTGTGACCGTTAGCAATAGAAAGCTGAAATTTGGTACCAATATGTTTATCAATCACGCCGACAAAGTGGTAAAATAAAAATTGTATTATTGTATGGTATTTAAAAATGAATAGGGGTTTACTAAAATCATTTTTTGATAATGTCAATAATTTCGGAAATAACCGCTCCAAAAGTAAAAAACAATGTGTGTGTGTCCCCCCCTCTAACTTTTGAACCATAAGTTTAGAAAATATGAAAAAAATCTAAAAAGTAGAACTTTATAAGGACTTTCTAGGAAAATTATTTTGAACTTGATAGAAATCTTTCTATCAAGTTCAAAATAATTTTTTGTACAAAAAAGACAAAAGGGTTCTACAAAATAATTTCTGGACTAAGTTTATACAAGTGTATATGCAAGCATTTTTTTAACCTCATAAGTGGGTACACTTATTGTGATGGATGGGAAACTACGGAACCCTACACTGAGCGTGGCCCGACATGCTCTTGGCCGGTTTTTATTTTTTTTCTTTGATATTAAATTGTAGTTACACTTTCACACATTGAATTGAATTTTGATTGATTGTTCACTCATTTGTTTTCTTATCGGTCACCATGCTCAAAAAACAAATGAGTGGGGGGTGTTAGGTTATTTTTTCGTTACGGAATTTCTGGATTCGGTCTCAAGACCCGCGATAGAAACTGTGCAATAGCTTAAAAAAGGTTGTGCGTTGTCTGGCAATAAAGTATGACCTCAAGCTGGTTTCAATAGTCATCCTTTAAACTATCACAATAATAATTATTACATAGTTCAGTTATAGCATTTTTCTAGCTATCTGTCATTCAATCAATCAATCATCGATCAAGTGTTGAATACGCATCAGTAGATGTGAAACCGTTACTGCTCTTTCACGTGCATCTTTCTATTTTACTAACAGTTTTCCTGTCCCATATTTCGCTTCCTAGTTTTAATCAATTGTAATTGAATCTTCTATTAATAGTATCTATGACACATGTGAATCATTTGCATTGTAGGTTTTGAAATGGCTTTCTCTTTGACTAAGTATTTTTGTAACATCAACCACCTTTTAAAAAGAGTAACCATGGAGTTTCTTGCCGTTTCTTCTCCATAGGAAATGACCCATTTGGAACTGTACACTAACTTCTGATGGCCGTTGGGGCCAAAAGGTTTTGGAGTGGCGACCGCGTACCGAAAGACGCAGCGCTGGAAGGTTTCTACAAGGTGGACCGATGACCTGGTGAAGGTAGCGGGAAACCGATGGATGCGGGACGTACAGGAACGTTCGATGTGGCGACGCTTGGGGGAGGCCTATGTCCAACAGTAGACGTGTATCGGCTGAAATGATGATGACTAACTTCTGACGTTTTATAAGTGCCCATGTAGGCATATAAAAATATTTGAATTTTTTAATAGTCTTTAAAAATTTCGTCGAATTGGTCCGAAGAGTGTTTTCCTATTCTATTCGCGAGCGTCGTGTGTTTGCGACGGGCTACTCCATCTCGTTTAGCTCTTCAATCCCCATAGGTGACAGAAGAGCTGACGAGATGGTGTATTAGGTCGTAGACGTGCAATCCTGGCGGAATAATTGCGACAGTGTTTGTCGGATATATCTGACGTAAGCGGTTAAAGGGTTAATAATATTTTCTCTTATTGAATACTAGCTTTTGTCAGCGGCTTCGCCCGCGTACATGAAATAGAGCCTATGACACTCAGGAATAAAGCAGCTTTCTATCGGTGAAAACATTTTAGCAATCAGACCAGTACTTTCAGATGTTAACTACTACAAAAAAAATATGTGTAGATAGTGTAGATAACTTGAAGTGAAAGATAGCAATTTCTATATTCAGAATACCCCAATAATATATTTTGTAGTTCCTATTAACGCATAGCCCAATGGTAACGACCCCGATTTACAAGTCGTAGGTAGGTAGGTTCAAACCATAGAAATATAAAAATCCTTTCTTATATCTATGGTCCAAACCCAGTCAGGAAAATTACTTTGTGTAAGTAATTTATTTCATCAGCACTGTTCTCAAAACGGTGACGGAAAGACGTCAGGAAATCGACATATCCTAGAACCAAAAAATTCGAAAACAATACACCAAACCGCACTAGACCATCGTGGTGGATTACAGTCCAATGCCTCTCCTAGAGAAAAGGCCTGATTCCCAACAGTAGAAACATTATAAAGCAGATTATGCTAAATGCTATGCTATTAGATTTTGACAGTTCAAAGGGTACTATTATCCATCTAATCAGTGAGAAATAACTAGCAACCTTTGTTTCATAAAATACAGCCATCTCAAAATCAAACTGCCAACCAGTGATCCTAACGACAAAAAACTGTCAAAAAAGCTACTAAAAAGTAAAAACAACATCAAATACAAAAACACGACGAATAAATTAAGAACTCACCCTTGCATTGTTGTTACAAAATCAACTTTTTTCAAATCGATGATTGTTTTTTTTTTAAAAAAAAAGAAACATCAGGTAGGTAGCGATGGTAGGTGTGAGGCAAAAACAAGAGTCGTCAGCGTTTAGCATTGGTAATAGTCGTAGCATGGTAAACTGGACATTAGCATAGGAACTGGGACGCAGATTATAATCGCAGATTCGGTCATTGACAAATTGGACACTTTTTTTAGGGTACCGTGAGTGGAGGGACCGGGGACCGTCGTTGAAATTTTTAGGACTACATTTAAGAAAGAAAGAAAATACGTTTATTTGGCACACAGGTACACACAATGATATAAAAATGTATTATAGTATGGGATCTTAAACTTAAAATATATCTACATTGTATGTCCCACGGCTACACCAAATATGTCCAGTTTAGCATCATGCCAGGCCACTACGTAGCAGTTGTCTGACGCTGGTTTTCAACTGAACCTTGCTATGAGTCTACGGATGCTAATCAGTTGTTATTCAGTTATTTCATCAAGACACCATGGCAGGGCGACCAGTCGCTGCTACCAAGAAAATGTATACAGTTCTATAGAGAGTAACTCACCTGGTGTCTGTTAGCTCGGACGTGTGGCGACTCTGGTGTCTAGTTTGGTAGCTTAGGTCTATATGTAATGAAATACAAGAAATCGCGAAAAAAAATCAGCTGTTCAGTACATTTATGTTTGCCTAATGTACTGAACAGCTGATATTTTTTTCGCGATTTCGGCTTTGCTCCCATAATAAAAATTGTCTGTTATCATGAGCACAATCACGTGTTTAAGTATCGTACACTAATTGCCAGTCACCCTTTATAGACCTACAAATTAGACCTACCCAATCAGCCTCGGGGTTCACTTTCGGACGACCCATGGCCCCAGTAGGCTTCGGCCGTTCGGGTCAGCTAGTAAAAAACAATATAGACGGAACCATCCCGAATATATCTGCGAATATCATAGCAGGGAGGTCTTTGGCCTGCACTTGCGTAATATTGGGAATATTCAAATTAGTTTAAGACTGGGACAAATGATACAGAACAATAAATATTGTCTGACACAATCGCGAGGTTACAAGCTTTTAAAACTCAAAGTTTTACTTCAAAAATAGGTGAAAAACCCGGAATATGTTAACAGTTATTGTGACACTGAATTTTAATGTTTTTTTGAAAAGGAAGTGGGTGTTGTAACTACGTTTTTTTATTCTGTTTTGAATATCGTTACGGGTTCTGCAGTAATCGCTAGTCTACATTCGATCGCTGTTGATTGAGAATCCAGGTGATAAATCCCGCAATCACCACTCCTTAATGTAGCCATACAGGCTAGGGTATACCTGACAAGTTTGCCTGAACATAATACCTGTCAGATAAACTTGCGTGGAAACGTGCACACTACAGTTGTGTAACATACACGCTCCGGTTTACCAATAAATCGCAACTGTATGGGAAAACTTGTCTTTAAAGAAGCAATTACACTAGCCTTCAAAACTTAGTGCCCTAAAACAGTGCGTCGGGGTCGCGGTAGACCACGAAAGAGATAGCGCGACGAACTTGATAGATTCCACCTGAATTGGCAAGAGGAAGCGCGGGCGCGCGAAAGATGGAAGGAGTGGAGGGAGACCTTTGCCCAGGAGTGGGACAGAACAGGCTAACTAAAAAAAATAAAAGAACTAATTGACTGTGACATATCAACGCACAGCCTACTGGGACTAGGAGTGTGAAATTTTACAGTTTCCTTTTATGACGTAGGCGAGCAGAGAGGATTTTCCAAAATTCATCCTCTAAAGGGTTAGTTTCAACGTTTGTATAAAAAAATATATTTTCACACGGGAGAAGCCGCTGGCAGATGCTAGTCATCGAATATTTCAATTTGATCGAGGACGCGTAAGATCGATTTAAATACATGAATTTCTAGCACTCGGGCGGATATGGCACGACTGTTGGGACTTAGCAAACGATGAATGGATTGTGCTTGTTTCGTTTCGCCATCTCATTTGAATTGACAATTTTTCATAGACCTCGGTTATACATTATTTATTGTTCTGAATATAGATTATACAGTTATAATGCCCTAGATAGCTAGACTGATCTTTTTGTTTTCTACATAATCTACAAAAATATGGAATCTGAAAAAGAATAGGTTATTTCTAGGTAAGCGTGGTAACTTTCCATCAGGTGAGATAGCGGTCAAGCGCGAACCTATCAGCAATAAAAAAAAGAAAGAGAGATTTTGTTGGGTGCCCCAATAAACTGTCGGCGCCACCCAATACCCGGGCTGGATGGTATGGAGTAGACAACCGAAGTATTCCCTGAGGTGTACCATCAAAGACACTAACGCTTGACATGTTAGTTTTTGCTTGCACTCGAAACGAAAACTTCAAAGGGTTTGATTTGGCGTCGTACCAAAGGATTGAAGCATTTTTTTTAAAGTAATCAGGCAGAATTGATCGCAATGGTACCAGCAGTCTTCAGAAAGGAGATTTACTACTGTCGATGCCACAGCACCTAAGAGTGACAAGATACAAGGTCCTCGACACCGCCAGAGACAGAAACAGTTGGAGGAATGACATAAAAGTGAAAGTCATGAAGCAGACCCTCAACATTCAGGAATACGACCCAAGGGGGAGAAGAGACATGATATATACTGCTTTAACATACTCCATCTAAACTAATATTATAAAAAGTTTTTTTTTGTAGGAGGTTATCTCTGAAAAACAATGGAAAGGGCTATGCTCGGAGTTTCCTTGCGTGATCGCATCAGGAATGAAGATATCCGCAGCAGAACCAAGGTTACCGACATAGCCCGAAGAATCGCTAAACTAAAGTGGCGGCACATTTTTTTTTTTATTATTATTGATAGGCTCGCGTTTGACCACATTGCTCGTAGAACGGATGGTCGATGGGGCCGAAAGATTCTAGAATGGCTGGCGCACCGGAAAACGCAGCCCTGGAAGGCCTCCCACAATGTGGACCGACGACCTTGTGATAGTCGCGTGAATGCGGTGGATGCGAGACGCACAGGATCGGTCGTTGTGGCGACGCTTGGGGGAGGCCTATGTCCAACAATGGACGTCTTTCGGCTGAATTGATGATAATCACGAATCTCTGAAAGTATTGGTCCGATTGCTAAAATTATTTCACCAATAGAAAGTTGTTTTATTCCTGAGTGACATAGGCTATATTTTATGTATGCGGACGAAGCCGGGGGCAAAAGCTAGTTAAAAATAAGTGTACAATGGGCAGTCTTATCACCCAGGGCAATTTCATACAGACAACCTTTGGATGGACTGAAAGAAATGAGACAGCTTTAAGGTTGTCAGTGTACAACATCAGAAATAATACTAGTATAAACCAAGTGAATTTCTGACTAAAATAACTTGTTAAAGCCAACATCGTAATCCAAGCTCGGCGGGGCACAGGTTTGCCCGAAAGCTGTGCCTTATCGAGACTTATCGCTGAGCAAACAAGCGATACCGTATCTACCCTACCAACGGCCAACCGGCCTCGTGTGGAGCGTGTGGCGGGTCGGGCTGCAGAAACAGCGATTTAGACTATCAATATTAGATCGAGCTGATGACTGTGCGTTTTTGGGATCGATGTATCGACTCTGTTTCTGTGGATCGAAAGATGCTTTTAGAGAACGGGTCAATAAGAGATGCCGGGCAAACGAGATGAGATGAGAAATGAGATGTTGGGATTAAGACAGGAGAATACACGATAAGTACTGGCTAGATCTTAAGAATTTGGACAATCGATATTAAATTAAGATTGAGCATTGAAAACGATGAAAAACGTAAAGATGTTACTCGAACAAGTTCTTAAATTAGTTTTTTTGGGTGGGAAATCATCAAATTACCACTTTGTTTTAGTGACTAAAACCATACCTGTATCCTTCAATTGCCCTATGTGTTCTAGGACCAGAATTTCCTTTCCAGAAATTTTCCGTGACTCTAGCGGGCATGAGCCCTTTTGGGCCCCTACGGATTTGGTGATCTCTCTCTCTTTGAAGTGCACTTGGAATACTCCGCCCAGCTACCCTTTGCTCGTCGTCCGCAAACTCAAGATGAACTTGACTCTAACCGGAAGGACTGGCCCGCAACGGCAGAAGACAGACATGTATGGATAAGGGAGAGGGATACCTTCGCCTAGCAGAGGGACAAACAATAGATTTAATAGATTAGACAGATTTATATGTGATGAATATGTGACCTAAAGATGTTGCTTGAGAATGGGTCGATTACCACTGAGGTTAAGAGCAAATGGAGATGTTCTGGAGAAGAAGACATGCCTCGTCTACCGCAAATAAATGGGGATTAAGACAGGAGAATACACAGTAAGTACTGGCTAGACTTTTAATTTCCTCTTAGGCGCTAGTTACAGTCTTGTGGGACATAGAGGTTTGGTAGCAGTCTTGTTGGCATCCTTTGCGTCTACGGGATGTGATGGAAAAGCTTTTGCTCAAGGAAATAAACAAGATTCTTTAACAAAGTCATAGTGGACTCCTAAGAAAATGTATACTATTATACAATTATCTTGGTTGGGTCTTGGTTAAAATTAGTATGGAAAGTATAAATCAGAGACACATGAAGAAACCAGAGTCCTTAGTGCGAGTTTAGTATTTTATGTTAATGCGAATCGACACGTTTGTAACGTTCGGTGATCCGACTGGCTCGCTCCAAGTTCTTAACCAATTAGAAAGCTAAATGCCGAAAGCGTTCCGAGAGCATTAACGTGAGAACAACTTGCTTTCAGCACTCCGTGTTACTGATTCCGTTATTGACAAATTCCAGATTTCTACTGAAAACCAATTCATCATCATGATAAATAATGATGAAGACCTGTGCAATACAGATTTTGTGAAAAAAGAAAACCCTAGATAGGTGTCTTTTCTACAGGTGCAACCACTTTTTACAAAGTCGCAAATTTAGTGGCCACACCATGCTTAGTTTATGGGCCAGTAGTACCTAGAAACTATATCTCTCTCCAATCGCATATGTTAGAAAGAGAAGTACACTACTTAGGGACGATATTATTTTTATAACAGTAATATACACAGCGGTGGAGTACCAATCATTTCCATGTGAATTTACCCCTAACGTGCATGACAAATACACTATAATAATAAAAAAAACCCCGGACTTCAACAAACACAAACAAAAGTAAGACATCGACATATTAGTACTACGGACGTAAGACCTACGGGTTTACCATAACGTTCAAAGTAAGATTGTTTTAATCTTGTTCTAGTGTTGGTAAGAGACACATTAAGAACACACAGATACAGGATACAGGTTGTCTAGCGCCATCTCTTAGCCACACTGAAATAAAATTAAAAAAACAATCTTACTTTAATCATCATGGTCTAGGTCCTATTCTGACTACAGGAAAGATAATTAATTTATGTAATCCTACAGAAATCTCTGACTTTTTTGAAGTAAGATATCTTATGGGATTTTGGCGTTTCACGTCACCCAAATGCACAGTGATCGCTAGGCAGTTGTCGCCATATCACTGCCATTCCTGCGGAGGAAAACCGCCATCGAGGACGGCCCAAAAAGAGGCGGCGGGATGATCTGGACTAATAAATTGTTTTCGCATATTTGTAACATAACACGATTCAAAACAGTGACCATGAAGTTTCTTGAAAACTCTGCTTTGGAATATGCAACTCACAACAACTTCGGATACATATGCTTTTGATTTCATTTGGTTACCTGTAAGTTGCGTTGCATATGTTGAAACTACGTTCAAAATCCTTTTTTATTATTCGGTTTTTTTTTTAATTGCATCCAACCAATGTTAACTCGTAGTAGTATTATCTAATGACAGCATCAGTGGACGACATCATTGCCGTGGTCGAATTCTGGACCAGGAATGGAATTTAATAAGTTTTTCCATCGACACGCTAAGAAAAAGAAGAATATTTGCTGGCTTAGCAAGGGCACGGGAAGCGTTACTTAAGAGCCGGTTGTAGTTATAGAGTATTTTGTGGGGATTTTCCCGGGTCTTTGTCGACTTCGCGGCTCTGTAACAGCCATTTTATTTTTATAACAAAAAACGTAGTAACTAAGTAATAATAAAAAAATCTTCCATTTTTTTTTTGCTTTTTGACAGATCCTTTTAAAAAAGAAGCTTTATATAAGTAGTTTAGTTAGCCCATTTATGTCCCACTGCTGGGCGAAGGCCTCCCTCTCCCTTTTCCACACACGTCTGTCTTCGGCCATAGCGGGCCAGTCCCTCCGGTACTTATCAAGCTCATCTCTTCACCTTTGCCTTGGTCTGCCGCGTTTATATAAGTAACTTTCAAATATTTCCGTCACGTAGTCTCGTAGATATAGACGTTTGAAATCGTAAGTTAAGGTTAGATTCAGGGTTTTTTTATCGAACAAACTAATTTATATTATGTTTTCATTTTTACCCAGCGGTTGGTCATATGACCAATTTTATTAAAATGATTTTTCATGGTGCTCTTTTTCATGTTTATGGATTTCCAGAGTTTTAAAAGCTAGAACCTGGCCTTAAGATTTTAAGAGATACATTTTATTTAAAAAAAAAAACCTACTTTTAAAATTATAGGACACTCGTTTTTTCTTGAAGGTTATTCATGACAAAGAGTGTTTTCTCTAATTAAAGCTATAGTCATTAGCGCTCACTTTAACTTTATCCTAAACTTGTAGTTTAATTGGAGCCAAAAATAGCCGATAATAAACTAGGCCGCAAAATTAATGGGTCACGTAGGAAAATTGCGATATCCCCCAAAGTTACATTATGTACATAGACCCGAATATTATAAGGTAAAGTTTGTTTTTTGTACGTAAGAGGTAATCTCTGAAAGTACTAGCCAAAGTGCGAATTTTTTACCACCTATAGAAGCAGCTTTACAGGAATACGAGTAAAGCAGCTTTATATCGGTAAAAAAAAAAAAATTGGGAATAATTGGTGCCCATGTCACTCAGAAGAGTCACATGGGCTATTATTTTACGAACGTGGGTGAAGCCGCGGGAAAAAGCTAGTATGTTATAAGCCGTTTAGTAAGGCTTAACCTTAAAAGCGGTTTCATTTGTACAAGTGATTGTTTAAAAAACATATTTTTTATCATCAAGCAAGTTTGAAGAAATTAGAATAAATTAGTGTTTTTAGTGTTTAACTAGCTGTGCCCGCGACTTCATTCGCGTGGACTACAGGATTTTGAAATCATTTTTTCTAAAATAAAAGTAGCCTGTGTTACTCCTTATTACATCAGCTAGCTGCCAAACAAATCCCGTTAAAATCGGTCCAGCCATTTCAGAGATTAGCCGGGACAAACAGACAGAAAGACAAAAATTTAAAAAAAAATTATTTTGGTGTATGTACCGTACCATATGCATGTAGTAAAAAGCAGTTATTTCTATATTACAAACAGACCCTCCAATTTTATTTATATGTATAGATGTATAGATTAAAATTAAACAGTATAAAAACGCATTATTAAATGTATTGTCTTTTATAACTTAATCAGTCATCTACTACAAACAGTATTAGCGGACCCGGAATTTCTGCGGCCCAGTTTAAATTCGATAACAAAATAGTCGGTATTTAGAGCTAAAACCAGTCGACAAAATTAACATTTCGTCACCAGCGAACTGTTCAACCGTGACGCTTATCAGCCAACCAACCAATAAACTAAAAGAAAGAAATAAATTAGTAATCTCTTCTTACATAACGGCGCTGAAACTAACTAGGCATGACTATGTTAAATTGTGAATACGTTAAGTTAGTTTTGTGGGTGTGCGTTGACGAGTGTAGGTACGTGTAGCCAGGGCACGATATGGCTATTTGGCCGCTCCGGGCAAAGAAAATTTTCGCCGCCCTTTACATACACAAAATCATATAAGTCATGAGTCTTAAGTCTTAAATATTTCCACTATCCAACCTGAAGTAGGTTTTCGTGGGGGTGATCGGCGGTGGAGACCTCTCGCGCCGGGCCCTGGTCGAGGCCATGGTCCGGAGCGAGGAGGAGTGGCAGGCGGTCGCCGACTTCTGCGAAGCAGTAATGCTCGCTAAGGAGGCCGACCGCATCAGACAACGGCGTTCTCGCCGCCGCCGCCGGGATTCCGATCCCGATTTCCAGCCACCGTAGGCGCGGGCTTGCGGACAGTGAGCAATGGGTAGCTCGCTGTCCGGCCGTCCGGTAACCGTCCGGACCAAGCCCAAGTCGTCGACGGCGCGCGCTGTTCCCGCGCGCCTCAAGGAGTTGTCAGCAACAGCAGGGGCCCAACCGGGTCGAAGCCTACTGGGGCCAGGGTTATCCGAAAGGGCGCTCGAGCCCCGGTACGAAGGCTAGAAGGAACGGGATGGGTTTTTTTAGTCAGTAAGAGTCTGACACTATCTCCCGCTCCGCCCAAGAGCGGGGGTTGTCATAAGATGATTTTTCCCATCGAAAAAAAAAAAAACCTGAAGTAGGTTGGAAGGTGGCACATAAAATTTCTAACCTGCCAACTTGGGTGTGGATGGCTAGGTAGGAAGATAAGAATAGTCAGGAAGATGGGCTGTTTTGCCGGCCCTGAGTGTAGCGACTTCCATAACATGTAACTGGAATATGCACACTTTAAGGGCTATATTTCACCAGGACACCAAGACGGCGCGACCAGTTGCGCCGCCATGTTGTACCGGTGAAATATAGACCTAAGCTACCAAACTAGACGCCATACACTCACTAGAGTCGCCACACGACCAAGCTGGTCGCGCCTCCAAATTGGTTGCGCTGCCAAACGGACACCAGGTGAGTAACTCTCTAGTGTCAGCGAGCTATCCATTGCTCACTGTCCGCAAACCCGCGCCTACGATGACAGGCAATCGGGATCAGACTCCCGGCGGCGTGTTCATCAGTTAGGTTAGTTGCTCTTTGATACAAAATGTTGCATTAGAGTTCTCCGCTCAACGGCAGAGCACCACCGAGTCCTCGTAAGGGCGATCAGCGGCGGCGATCTCTTATATCGGGCCTTGGTACCGGCCGTAGTCCGATGCGAGGAGGCGCGAGCATCCTTCTGCGAAGCAGTAATGCTAGCAAATGAGGAGGCCACACGCGTGAGGCAACGGCGCTCAAGCCCCAGCCGCCGCCGAAATTCTGAACAGTAAACGCGGGCTTGCGGACGGCGAGCAAAAGGTAGGTCGCCGTCCGATCGTCCGCTAACCGTCCGGACCGAGCCCAAGACGTCGACGGCGCGTATTGTTATACACACGCCTCAAGGAGTTATCAGCAAATCGTAGAGGCCCAGCAGGGTCGAAGTCTACTGGGGCCAAGGTTTGTGACTGAAAGGAAGATTCGGCCCCGGTACGAAAGGCAACACGATTGAACAAGAGTGGGTTTTTAGTCAATAAAAGTCGGGGGATGTCATTGGATGATTTTCCCACCCAAAAAAAAAAGGAGAAAGAGATGATGAATTGAACTCCTACTGGAAGTTGCTGGGCTATCCTTTAAGCCAGAGATTAGTGGAAAAATGGAAGGCAGCATTTGAATAAATAATAACTATATGTATAGTAGAAAAGCATTCATACACTATTCACAGTTCTGAATGTTTTTGCTGTTAACAATTATTATGAAAACATGGCTATTTTTTGTAAGATGTAGATTTGCCTATTCTTCTTTAATTAAAAATATGGTTTTTAAGCATTCATTGTTATGAGCCTAAGTAACATAAAAATCGGCGAAATGTAAAACCAAGATCAATAAGACAATTGAGTGTTTTATGTGGGCTTTAATCCATCACTCGAGCCCAGTGCGGGTTAGTGGATGTCACAGATCTTTGAATTTTTTAATTCTATAACATGAAGGTTTCCTCACTATGTTTTCCTACACTATTCTGAGAGCCTATATTAAAATTGCTAAGGATTTCGAAACTTAGTTTTTTTATTGTTGATAGGTTTGCGCTTGACCGCTATCTCACCTGATGGAAAGCGACGATAAAACCATGATGCGACAATAGTTATAATTAAACACACTGAGGGACCTAACTGTAGCTATTCATACCATTACAATATGGTACACACAGAGTAAATGTTTATTACATTTACTGTCTGTACCATGTTTGGTAGAAAAATATTTTAGCTAATGAATTGCCCAATTAATCTAGGTGTTTCATACAACCACAACTGGTGGACATAATTACATAACAGTCATTTCCAAATACTTAATGCTTAAGTATTTTATAATGCTAATGAATATTAGATAAAGTAGAATGTAGTTATCCTTATTATTTTACGTAGAACTCAAGTTAAATCTAAAAACAAACATTATGATACCTTATAAGTAGCTACTGTTTAGTTTACTAATCCACCTAATTTGCTTATAACATTATCAGATATAGAGTATTGTAGGACATGGTCAATTTCACTTTATGTTTCAAAGGATAAAATAGCTGTCGGTACACAGTGATTCATTTAATTAAGACATAAAAATAATGGCTTGCCTATTAAAAAAACAATAAACTGAAAAGCAAATAACAATCATAATATTATGTTTACTAATAAGACAGACGGCAATATCAAAATAACAATTAAAATAACTTTGTTTACGTAAGTCCAATAGGAATTACGAGATTACTTCACTATTTTTTGCACAATGATGCAATCTCGGAAGAATTAGAGAGGATGATTACAGGTCGTATAGTTACTTGTCTCTGCATAACAATAAAAAAATATAAAAACATAACCTAAAAGTCAGCTGTCAACCGTAACACTAAATTAGGTTTTTAATTGCCTAGACTCACCTCAAGCTCCTGATTTTGGCATTTCTCCTGTAGTTCTGATCCAGAAGAGTCTCCTCGTAAACTCTCATTAGCAGCATCCTGTGCAGGACCCTCAGATAACACTTCAGATGCGAAATTAGTGATCTGGCCCTTAAGGCTGTTTAAACTGTGGTTTAAGTTTAGCCACGACATTTTTAACGTGATCAACTAGCGTCACATATCACACTAAATTATTAAAATGGAAATAATTGGTAATAATAGATGTAAACAATGAGAATATTGCATTATTTTTCCAAGTGACAGGATTTTGTCCAGTTGGCAAAACAAGTCGCCATTTGACAATTTTGACATATGAAAATGACGTAATTGACGTTTCTTCGAGCAATCCATTGTGCAAATTTTTTATCAATTGAACTAAACGCTTCACTTTAAATTTTAAAACCATGAGCGTTTGGCTCATTAATACCTTTGCTTGAAATAGCAACTTAGTTAACTATACAAATATTCTGATTTAGACATACTTTTTTATTAAAAGATTAAATAAATGTGAAAAATATGCTTCTCAAAGTGACAGTGTTGCGTTCAAAATTGGCTTAATATGCTAACTAAACGTAGATCTAAAATGAAATCGAAAATGTCCTTAGAAATGTGTAATTTGTCAATATTCAAAATATGAAGTAATTTATAATACCTATTTACAAGTTGATTGTTTCATATTTACTATAAAACCCTCCTTTCGAAACGACACAACTGTTTTGTTATTACGTGATATATTTTTTCATAGTGCCGGTGGAGGTTATGAAATGAGAACATTTTTTTAATTTACAATTTTTCCGAAAGCCTATTGAAAGGTTATGAAATACTAAACAAACTGAAGGTATTAAGTAAACATGTCGAGAATACTGCACAACCGCATGAGGTGAGTTGTGTCCAACCTTTGTTCTTGACCTATGACTTCTTTTAGTGACTACTGCCCTAGTACTTTTCCCTAAGAAATTACCCCAGTGCTTTAGGGTTTGCATGAAAATCGTTTATTCGGCGTAATATATTCTCGTAATGAGTAATGTAACATGTTATAAGAGTTGACCTTGAAAATCTGCTGACCTAAAACCTATCTGCCAAATAGTAGTTACATACTGTATTGTTTATTGATTTACGCATATCACACCTGCATACGAATTACTAGATCTGATAGTAAATAGGATTCAATTAAGTAATTACTCCCTTACTATTTTATTCATCATTATCACTTGAGCCTAATTAATTCTACAGCTTGGCTTGGTTATTTCAACCAAATCATAATTTTAAATGCATCTTGTGAGTTACATACAATGTAATAACTGTCATTATTATGCTAACTAGTCTACGACTAGTCATTATCATACGACAAACTATTCTATCTCCTCAGATATGTACTATCCATATTTCCAGACTAATATTATAAATAGAGTGCGCTAAACCATTTAAAAGGTTCATTATTCCAGATGCAAATAGGCTATATTTATGTTTATTAAACCGGGCAAAGCTGGTAAATTATCTATAATATAAAAATGAATCGCAAAATGTGTTGGTAAGCGCACAACTCAACAACGCCTGGACCGATTTTGCAATTTTTTTTTTTTTATTTGTTATTATGAGGAGAAGTTTCTTATGGAAAAAAAAAGAAAATTAGGGTAGTGTAGGGTAGAGGAGGGTAGGGTAGAGTAGAGTAGGGTAGGGTAGAGTAGGGTATAGTAGGCTGAAGTAGGAAAGAGCGGGAGCAAAGCCGCGCGGGAAAAAACTAGTAAATGATATTTATTTCGCAAATAGGTTTTTTAAAAACACTTTTACCATCCATTTAAACTAGATGAGGTTGGTGTGGGTAGTTGACTACCCTGAAAAGAAATAGCGTAATAAACTCAGGGGACAAATCATATAAGAACCATGCAAATTAGTGTCTGAGATGGTCTTTTGAAGAAAGAACCACACAGATTTGAGTAGACCTGTCCAGGAGGATGCTAATAATCTAAAGCAGTTACATACTTACTGAAATCTTAAATGAAACAACATAATTCAGTACACAATCATGTAGTTTTTTTTATGTTATTAAGAGAGAAAACATAAATGTGAAAATTATTCTTCGTAACTAGGTACTTATTTACCTTTATATTACTGTGAGTAATGCGCCTGAGCATCTTCCACTAGTTTAGCATAATATTTTTTGCCTTGCCATGATCTACTGGACTAACAGTCGCAATTGACCGGTCGATTGCAATCAACCTGTTGGCCACCCCTGATCTAAAGACAACTGAGTATACACACACAAGTCGACTGGATTGTTCAAAGGAGTCACCGCAACTCTCATAATGAAGGGTGTCTGAAGGAACACAGTGGGTTATAGTCGGTAAAAGTCACACGCTCACACCTCGGGAAAAGTTATTTGATGATTTCCCACATAAATAAAGAAGTATAAGAAGGATTCTGGAGGCAGTTTGTAGGCTCAGAAACAAATTATTGCATGTAATTGGCACCAAACATTGTAATTTGTTTTCAATTTTTATTTTTTATTAGCCATTACTGTCCCACTGCTGAGCAGAGGCCTCCCCCAAATTCTTTCAAACTTCTTCTCCTGCACCATCTTTACTTATTTTTAAAATATTACTTTTCAGATCATCATTCAAAAAATCCTCACAATGGACAATTGTAGACAAACGCGCAGTGGCATTCTCCGTCTGGACTGGCCGCAGTGTACTGCTTCACAAGCCGATAGACACAAGTCATGTCCAGCGTAGGAAATACGGCATGCTGGTGGCAAGAGCAGTGCGGGGGCTGCTGAAAGTGCGGTATCTTGTGCTCGGAGGAGCTGTCGGTGGTGGTATGACTTTAAATAAGGTTAGTAGCAACGAAGAAATTGTATTATTATGTTTGGTTTATCTTTTTAGATAAGGTTAAGACTGAAATGCAAACTTAACACTTTGACGGATTAGTCCCCATTTCAAAGAACAGAATCTCCAAATTTCTTCTCCTGCGCCATCTCTAACCAGTACTCGTGGTACGCGTCTAAATCACAGCCTCGACGGCGCTTACTGTGGCAAAAATATGTATGGAAAAATACAACCAGTGTTTAGTAGTCTGCCTCAAAAGTAGAAATAATTTTTATATGATATTTCACAACAACTAAGTGAATTGCATCATTTCCTTTTCTGTATGATTTAGCTTCTTTAGAAAAGAAGTGTATGACGGGTGACAGAACAAAACAGAAAAAAAAAAATGTGATGCACTGACCCCAAATAACTAGTGGCCGTTTTTGAATTTTTTAACGAAGAAACGCAACTGGTCTTGCGACGTCAAAAACGTTGTTAAAAACGGTTCTCATCACGACTGGTTTGAAGACGAAACTATCATGGAGTAAACTAGTTGCAGAAAACGTGCGTTGTCGCGACGACCGCGACGCGACAAGTACAGCTCGTCGCGTCGTCGTTTCAAACCAGTTATTGCAATGCAAAATGAACTTTATTTCTATGAAAGCAAAGTATATTTTTCATTGTAATAACTGATTTTGAAAGGACGACGCGACGAGTGTGGTAGTTGAATCAATGGATTTTAGACCTTATATTCTTAGTAGTAACATAACAATTCGCATACTGTAGTAATTCGAAGACTGGTTTGTGCAATGAAGACTTTTTGATCGTAGGATGGAAAACGCTTTTTACGTTTCAGAACAAAAAACGGTCTTTAAAAACTGCAAACAGATGAAAAATACAAGACTGTCCAAAAGTTTGGAAACACATCTGTTTATAGACAAAAAAACCGGCCAAGAGCGTGTCGGGCCACGCTCAGTGTAGGGTTCCGTAGTTTCCCGTCCGTCACAATAAGTGTACCCAATCGTCTAAAATCGTTTAAATTGTCTACAATCGTTGATTAAAATGTTTAGCTAGCAATTGACGTGCCCCACGGTTTTATTTTAGTCTAGTCTATGCATATGTTTATAATTCCCATGACTGTATCTATTTTATTATTTTTTGGTTTTTAGTACATTTATCTTAAACATTGCAATGTATGTTTAACATAAAACCGTTTAACTTAAAAAGTTTTTTTACCTATTTTTATTTTCTAGTTTTTAGTTTTTATTTCGCATTCTGTTTAATTCATTTAGTGCTTCTTATCCGCCATTTTGTAGAGGCCGCCATCTTGGATTTTAATTTTATATAGTACATTGTATTATACTGGTTGAGCACTTTCATTTGATACCCATATTGATGGGATCGATAAAACCTACGTTATCCGCCATTTTGTAGCGGCCGCCATCTTGTATTTCAATTTTTTATAGTATATTGTATTCTGCTTGTTGAGCCCTTTCATTTGATACCCATATTGATGGGATTAATAAAACATAAATTATCCGCCATTTTGTAGCGGCGGCCATCTTGAATTTATAATGATAATGAATAAACATAATTGTATTGTCACCAAATTCCAAAGTGTATACAAAATTTCAGATTAATCGGATCTATCTATTTTTAAAATTTTTTTCATATTTTCTAAACATATGGTTCAAAAGTTAGAGGGGGGACACACATTGTTTTTTACTTTTGGAGCGATTATTTCCGAAATTATTGACATTATAAAAAAATGATTTTAGTAAACCCCTATTCATTTTAAATACCTATCCAACAATATATCACACGTTAGGGTTGAAATTAAAAAAAAAATCACTTCCCACTTTACATATAAGGGGGCTACCCTAATAAAAAAAATAATCCAATTTTTATTTTACCACTTTGTCGGCGTGATTGATATATATATTGGTACCAAATTTCAGCTTTCTAGTGCTAACGGTCACAGAGATTAAGCGAGGACAGACAGACAGACAGACGGACAGACAGACATGGCGAAACTATAAGGGTTCCTAGTTGGCCCTAAAAATTAGCAAAAGTTTTGAGGCTTTTACAATTGTTTACACAAAATCAAAAGACTAAAGTTAGAACTACATTAGACCGACGCACACATGGACCACGCCTGATTTGTACGTAGAGCGACGTCGCGTGGCGTGTATTAAGTGTAGCTCTACAAGTCTAGTTGCCATATAAAATATATGGAGAGTGGGGCCGCATGCGCCCAAATCAGCATGTATGGCACACGTGTGCGCAGTGTAATTCTATCATTATTATCATGATTTAAGGTAGAGCTACACTTCCCATTGGCCCATAATCCTATAATTCGGCATATAGCAAAGTCACAAATATGAAAACACTAATTTTGTAATGCAATAACACAAAAAAAAAGATTTGCGATTCGGAAAAATCTTCGTAACTCATTTCAGGAATATTGAACTGTTTTCATAGGTGAGTTTCTACTAGTGTTGTAAAAATAAGCGCTGAGAGTCGAGCGTTGAGCGCTGAGTCGACGCTATTGAGCGTTCAAGACTCGAGCGTTAAACGCTCGAGCGTTTAGGACTCGTGAGCGTTGAAAATTCGGGCGCTCGACGCTCGAGTCGCGCGCTCGAGCGTCGAAGCGTTAACATTTTTACTGGGGGTATATTAATAATTTTATTTGACTATAGGGAAATCTTTAATCGTTGTGATGCATGACGTGCTTTAGATGCACTTCGACTCAAATCTTTTGTGTTTATAATATTTTATAATACATCGTTAAATTTTAATAGTTTTAATCCCGTGGATGGTCGATCCGGTACATGAAACACTATCGATTTCTAAAGATAAAATAAAAAGATAAAGCATCTTTTTTTTTAAAAAAAAAGGTACTTTCCTCAGCCAAAATCTTGATTTCACTGTCTGACGAATCGTCAGCTTGATCAGACTCGAGCTCCCTCAAGCCTCCCCCAAGTGTCGCCATAATGATCGGTGCCCACTGTTGGACATAAGTCTCCCCTAAGGGTTGCCATTAGGCGCTATAATGACTGATGCCCACTGTTGGGCATAAGTCTCACCTCGCTATAATGATATAAGCCCACTCTTGGACATAAGCCTCCTTCAAGTATCACCATATAGGCGCTATAATGACTGATGCCCACTGTTGGGCATAAGTCTCCCCTCACTTTAATGACCTATGCCCACTGTTGGACATAAGCCTCCAAGTGTCGCCATTTAGGCGCTATAATGACGGATGCCCACTCTTGGGTATAAGTTTCCCCCTAACTATAATGATCTATGCCCACTGCTGGACTTAACCCTCCCCCAAGTGTCGCCACCTAGGCGCTATAATGATTGATGCCCACTGTTGTACACAAGTCTTTCCTCACTAATGACCTATGCCTACTGTTGGACATACGCCTTCTCCAAGTGTCGCCATTTAGGCGCTATGACTGATGCCCACTGTTGGACATAAGCCTCCCCCAAGTATCGCCATTTAGGCGCTATAATGATTGATGCCCACTGTTGGACATAGGCCTCCCCTTCGTTATAGTGACCGGTGTCCTCTATTGGACTGTCCAGGCGCACTAGTTTATGAGCCTATGGACACCTAGTGCGCCTCACCATCAGATTGCATCACTGCTTACCACCAGATAGGATCGCAGTCAAGCGCTAGTAATATTAATTAAAAAAAAATACGCATTTAAAAAAATCAAACATGAAATTTTCGGTTCTTTTGATATTTTTCCGTTTTTTTCGGGTTTATTGGAAAAATACATGTTTATACTTTATAAATTACTTGAAAGTTTCGAATATTATAATGAATAAAACAACAGTATTGGAAAGAAACGGGTTTCAACGCTAGTCCCGAAGGAAGTGATAAAACTTTCTATAACAAATAAAAACCACGCAGATAAAACCGCGGGAATAACATATACAATTAGTAGTTAGTATTAAACTGATTTGTTCTTCACCTATTTTATAAAGACTCGTGCCTAAGCTCGAGTCGAGCGTCGAGTCGGCGCTATTTACCGAGCTTTTTTTCAAAAACGCTCTAGCCAGCGCTCGAGCGTTTTCAAACCGACTCGAGTCCCGACTCGAGCGTTTTTAAACTGCTCGAGTCCGGACTCGAGCATTTTAGCGCCGACTCGAGCGTTTTTACAACACTAGTTTCTACGGAACCCTCAATGCGTGAGTCTAACTCGCACTTGTCCAGTTTTTGTTTATACAAATGAGTCAAAAGCACTTCTCTCTTTCCAGAAATACGCAGAATGGAAGGACGGTCTACCCGACATGGGCTGGTTGAACAACCTTCTTCCAGACAACGAGCAATGGGATCAGTTCACCACCACTCTCATCAATGCTAAGGAGAAGATTGGAGAGAACATCCAAATAGGTCAGTTACATGAATATTTGCTGAAGAGTAATGTTGAAGATCAAGCTGAAAGTCAATATCGCAAATACGTTTAAAAAATCAGAGTCCGCTAACATATAATTATATTTAATTATAACATATAATTTTTGTGGTTGGCGCTATATGTCGATCGTATTATTAGCAACAGCACCCACTAGCGTAGATATCGAAGGGCTGGGCGGGGTAGGTGGCCCCGGGGTTCCCAAGCTCGGGGGACCCCTAAAACCTGATTAGCATACCTCTTATCGAACTAGTAAAAAATGATTTCGACGAAATGTAAATAATAAAGATTGTAACACTACTATAATCATGGCAATTCCTTTTAGTCAGTAAAAGCCTGACACTTCCACCCACTCCAATCTAGGCGCGAGTAGTTATTTGACGATTTCTCTAATTTTTTTTGTTAGGCTATTGTATGTCCCACTGCTGGGCAAAGGCCTCCCCCTTTCTCCTTCCAAACTTCTCTGTATAAGACGATGTCTGGCTAAGTTTGCTCCGCGAACAAGATCAGATCGTCACACCACCTTCGCCGCGGTCGACCTCGACGGCGTCGACCTCCTTCAGGTATCCTGATCTCTAGTCGTACTTCTCTATGCCTCTATGTTTAAAGATATAATTCATCACCAGCCTTTTTTAATGTTCCCACTGTTGGGACTCAAGTCTCCTCTCTAGGGGATAGCATGGGCCGTAATCCACCACGCGGGCCCAGTGCGGGTTGGTGAATGTCACATGTCTTCGAATTTTTGTTTCTATGACATGCCGGTTTCCTCACGATGTTTTCCTTCACCGTTTTGAGAGCAGTGTAAAGATATAATTATGTTTTTTCTTTGTAAAACGTAAAAGATATTGACTTTTAGCTTGATTCTGTGTTATTTTAGTGTAACATAAAATTTCCACCACATTATAGTGTGTGCTACATTTCATCCTTAGTCCTAGCAGTGGTCTAGTCTGTATTCATTGGGTTTTAGTGTTTGATACTGATTCCAGTCTGACTTTGAGTTTTTCTTCGTTCACACATAAAATGTGAGTAGAAGTTTATTTACATTGATTTTAAGTTTTAAAAAGCAACTTTTAACAATGATATCAAGTAAAATATGCTTTGAGCAAGCATAGTGGCAGTTTAGCGAACTTTATTTCCTTATTTAGTAGGCCTTTGTCTTGTACTGTCTAAAAAAAGATAGCAAGAGCTCCTGGATTTGATCCCCAGGTCTGGCAGTGTTATCGAGTTTTTCATTAGAAACCTACAGTAAGAATTAATGATCAACACTGTAGGGGCTCAGCAGGAACCATGCCTTCTAGAGCAATAGCGACAATTATAAAAAGGATACTCATGGTTCTAGAACGCAAAAAGCAAATAAAGGAACATCGGTGTGGTTTTAGTTAGTAAAAGTTTGACACACCTCAGTCTCACACATTAAAAAAATAAGCATGATAATAATGCGCATGCATTCTCTGTTTGAGAAGAGGCCTTTGCCCTGCAATGATACAGAAGGGCTACACTATGCGTTCCAAATCTCATGGTGACTGGTAGACGGTGGGTTCTCACATCAAAAAAGTAGTACAGAAAGGTATAGACTATTTGAAACACTTCTGTCTAACCCCTCGAGGGTTACAGGCGTGTTATACAACATTCGTTTTACTATATGCAAAATCCGAAACACATTTCTAGTAATTTTATATAAAGAATCTATGTACAAAATTTCATAACTGTATCATGAATAAACACAAAGTTAAAAAAAAAATACACAGTCACCGGGCCATCCAGACGAATAAGGGATTGCATCCAAGTGCAAAACAAGTATCTTTAATCATTTACCAAACTAGACACCGTATAGATGTCGCAGCCATGTAATTAAATGAGCCATCCAATTGGACGCCTAGGGCGTTCGTTAAATCCGATTGGATGCCTCGCCGCTTCTAGGCAAACGTGTTCCATCGTCGGCCACATCATCGCTTACCATCAGGTGAGATTGTGGTCAAACGCGAGCCTACCAATTATAAAAAAAAAAAAACGGACACCAGGTGAGTAACTCTCTAAAGAGCTGTAGACATTTTGTTGATAGTGGCGACTGGTCGCCTCGCCATGGTGTCCCGGTGAAATGTAACTTGTGACCTTTTTAAATATTTTTGGGAAAAAATATAACACGGTGTAAATAGGATTGGAATCCATTCAGTAACTGATTCTGAACAAACTATTCAGGTTTTGCATAAACTAAAAATAATGTTGTGTATTACGACAGCAGTATAAAGCTGAGCGGACCGTACGTTCGTATCGTTAGGTGTCCCACTGACGCTGTCGGTGCACATAGATCCCAGGCTGCGAGACGCCGGGCTGGCTCGCGCGGCCGAGCTGCGGGAGTGGCTGGCGCAGCGCTATGAGGATGCAGTCGCGGCCGCCGCTGCTAATAACGCTGCCAGTCTTGGTATGTTGCTTGTAGCACCACAAAATAGATAGGTACAGAACTCAATCTTATGTGTACTTCACTTTTTATACCTACGCTGGGCGATCGCACACACGTCAGTGCGTCGCGCCGTGTATGAGCGCGAGCGGGAGATTGAGCCGAGATGTCGTGTCCGTGAGCGGTGTCTATGTGTGCGTTGTGAGAGCGCGCGCAGTATGCAGATTGTCTTCTGTACCTATCTATTTGGTAGTAGTGTTTGTGAAGTTTGGGATTTTTTTTGTTAAGCTACACGACAAATATAGACGACATTCCTTTAGGGATTGAAATTTGGCAAATTCTTTTATAATCTTTATATAGATCGTGGCCAGATCTTAGAGACTGATCACTTCATAATATGGCCAAGTAAAACTGGCCAGATCGCGATCGTTTTAAACGTTAAAATTTGATGATATTTCAAGCCTTGTTGCAAATAAAATTTGGGTCTTCAACATAGTCTATTTATCTATAGAACTAACGTGGTTCACAATAAATTTCCCAGACTTCACTTAGTGTGTGTTTGGTGTAGTACAATCACCTTATGGAAACATTGGTCATTTTGCTGTCATAGTAGATTTCATTTGTGTTTCATTTTTCAGTTATTTCATAATAAGTTAAAGTTCTTTTATGATCAAGGTTTTCATAGGCTGACTGTACCTGATAAGAAATTTTTTAAGTTTTAATCTTTTTATCTATTATTTTTTTTGATAATTTTTAAATTCTAATAAACTAAGAAATTTTTAGTAAAAAGCCATACAGGCTAGAGTATACCTGCAAGGTTTACCTGCACAGTTATACCTGTCTGCTAATCTTTTGTGAAAACCTGCACAGTACAAGAAAACCTGTCAGGTACTTTAAGATTTCTATAAAAAGTACCCAAAAAAAAAATTATTTTTTAAACGCTTTTGTGTTCTAAACAATTATTTTATTTCAAGGCATATTGACACCAAAAATTCGTCATCGTTAACGAATAAAGACATTACAAGAAAATATTAGCTATTTCAGTTTTTGTGTCATTTAAATTGATGAATTTCCCAATCATCCTATAATCCACCGTATTCAGATCTAATACGAGTTGTATCTCTTCAGATCAGCCGCAGAAGATCGTGAACAACCTTCAAAGCAGACCGGCGCCTTCTCCTAGTCGAGGAAGCAACGAAGACGCCTCTACCTACGGTAAGTAACTTGTTACAATAACAACATCATGTACATCCCACCCATACGCTAAGGAATGGAATTCCGGGTTTCCTGATGGCTACAACCCGGGAATCTTTAAGTCAAGAGTCATATATTCACTCTTTTACTTCTAGGTAAGCGCGCTCCATCGTCAACCGCATCGTCGCTTTTTCTCTAGTTAGATAGCGGTCAAGCTCAAACCTATCAAAAAAAAAAAAAAAAAATACGCACAAATGGAGGTAATCGACAGCCATGATCTTTCCCGTCGGGCCCTGGTTCAGGCTATGGTCCGGGGCGAGGAGGAATGGCAGGCGGTCGCCTCCTTCTGCGAAGCAGTAATGCTAGCGAACGAGGTGGCAGTAACCATGAGACCCACAGGAGACGTCCTCGGCATCGCAAGTCGCAGGACGAGTACTGACTACCGTATGTGCCGGTTTGCGGACGGTGAGCTGACCGGTAAAGTGCGCCTCAAAGTCAGCAAAATTTTAGCTGGGGCTGACGCTTACCAGGACTGTAGAATGTTCAAAGAAGTCAACGCAGTCCTCGCAATAATATTTTTACTGACTAAACTCTTATTCCTTCAGTTATCCTTCGTGGTCCAGAACCGCAGTAACTCTTTCGAACTGTCCCATATCCTCTTACCTTAAGGTGATTGCTACGGGTTGTTCGTGGCCATTTTCCCGTTAGATGGCGCTGAAGTCAACATTTTCAGTTTTATTTAGTTTTGAGCGTAATTGGAACAATATTATGTCACAGAAATAGTAGTGCACCAGTCGGACATTCCACTTCACCGAAATTCGTCAAATTAAAGCCTCAAAACCCATTGGATTCGTCAAATTTCTAAATGTTATTATCCAACTCTGCTTATAGTATCGTTTACACACACATAGACATGAGCGACTACTTTAAAATCAAAAGCATTCAGCAAAATTAACCACTAGATGGCGTAAATTTAAGTTATTAGGCTGGACTCTAGTAGAAATTAAAATTGTCTGGGGGGTAAGTTTATTCTAACGCCACCCGTTACAATTATATTATGAAATAAAAGGAATTATGATTATATAATAAAAGGTGGTATTTCTGGTGTTAACTATTTAATTGATTTATTATTTTAGGAATCAAATGAATGTCAAGAATGCAATATAAGATAGTTTTATTATATTATGTACCTTATACATTATTTAAATAAAAAAAGCATATGTACTAACTAACAATAATTACAAGATACTTATAGTGACAATTATGTCTTGCTTGATACACAACTGTTTACTAAAAAACAATCTTTTTCAAAATATTTAGTCCCAATCTAAGTTTGAAGTAATTCAAGGTATATTTATTTACAACAATTCCACACCAATACAAGACAAGCGCAAGAAATTATAAATCATAACAAGACAACAAATTTAAAACACAAATTAGAATGAGAGATTGCAACCAGGAAGGTAGAAAATATTTGATAGTATCTGAGCATCCATAATCACATATAACTAACAAATGGTTATACATATCTGTATTGTTATGATTGTAAAGGAAATAAAAAAAGCAAGAGTTCTTTTTTGGTTTTTCATAAACCTGAAAAAAGGGTCAATGTATTCATCACATTACGAACATTATGTTCATCACAATGAGCACACCATTTCAGGTTTCTGGTAACCAAATATGATTGAAAACATTGATAATGTAGATTCTAAACAAACTACTATAAAAGTACAATTGAAACAAAAATCATTTGATGTGTTGTTTTCACTTTTCCTTTTCTTTCTTTTCTGATGTTCTTGATTTTCTTGTCCAGAAACCACCGCTACACAGCTGCTGCGAAAGAAAATAACTATATTTAGTGTGTAACTTTTGATGTGGATGTTGAAAAACAATTTCCTACAAGAAAAAATGGAAAATATGAAGTAAATCTTCTTAGTCGTACACTCTTGACAGAGTGACCGTGGTCATGTCTCAGTCGAGTCCCGCACCACCGCCTGTCTCGCGATCTCTGTGTTTGGCGGCTTTGGAGCCTTCATTTACGCTGTAGTGTGTCATGAAGTAAATAGAAAAGTAATAATTTAGTGTACCTTTCATATCCATACATTTCGCATTTTTTTTGGAAATGTGTTCCTGGGCTCTGGTGTGGTCTGCTTTTTCCATGCAGTCTCATGCCATTTGTGTCCAGTAGCAAGCGATAGCCCTGAAAACAAAATATAATTTTACCAGAAAATAAAAAATATGTAGAAATTATATGTTATGTACAATATAAATATAAAGAAACAGTTCTGATACATTTATTTTTGGTTCCAATCTACTAGAAAATTAAATGTTTGTACTGTTTACCTGCCACATGAACACGTCGCTGATATGATCCCCCTTTACCTAAACTAATTTGTTTTCCGCAGGTGAATTTATTTATTATGCTCAAAGTTTTCTGCCACATTTGTTGTCTCATTCGACAAACGACCTGCCTTCAATACAATTTTTCATTGGCGGCATAAATCAGAGCCCACACTGGAGCATTTTTAGATCTTCTACGAGGTTTTCTTCCTCCTTTTCACTTCCATTGACATTGCAGTAGTAGTCCTTGCAGTTTCCATGTACATGAAGTGGGCCATTTCTCAAATCTGCAGCCATAACAGTTATCACTGCTATACATTATGATTTTCTATGCCACTAAGGTAAGTTTCATTACTTTTGGTTTCAAAATCTTTCTCCCACAAAGTGGAAGCCTAGTGTTGGCCAAAATCTGAAAGTGTACAATTATAAATATAGAATATGATTCCATAATTTTGTGTTCACAAACATGTAAATTCACATACACAAGACATACAAAAATTTGTTCCTTGGGGGTTTGAACCTGCGATATGCAGCGCAGCAGTCAATAGCTCAACCACTCAAATTCAACATTGCATAATTGTTGGTTATACCTACATTGTTTTGACAATAAATACAATTTGTGTTTAGTAATAATTTATCTTACCATGCCAGATGATGAATCAAAGTTATTCCCGTATGATCTCTTCAACCATCCTCCATCCACATATACAGTAATAAATGGAACACCGTCTGAAGACACATGACCTTTTTAATTATTCTTTCTTGTTCACCAGCTTAATTTCCTCTGTCAAATGTTCTAACCAAACATTGCCTAACTTTTTTTCAACACACTGAAATTTATTAGGTGACATTGTTGGAATATCCATCAGACTTGTTATATGAGCAAATGCAGTATTTACTTTGTCTTTGCTCTCTGTGCAGTGTTCCCACGATTTTCCACACATACTGCACTTCGAAATCCATCACGTCTTTCACTGACAAATTCAATTTGTGAAGATTCACAGATATTTCGGTGTCTTTCCATATGGAAGGCCCACTCAATAACATGTCTAAGGTCCATGTAGTCGTTTCTATGCACTTTTCGATTGTTTAGACGATTTACGGACGCCTGAATATCGGTTTGATACGCTAGTTTTTCGTAGCCAACACACACACATAGCTTCTAGACGTAAACCGAATCTGAAATACACAAAATCAAATGATATACAAGACAATAGTTACTTTTATAAACTCGGAATTCGAATAAAATTGAATGTAATCATAAAACAACCAGATCAAATCGCTTCGAAATGCAGTTGCAGTTGAATGCAATGCAAGTCCATATATTCATAGATATAGATAATACAGAATATTACAAACTGAGACGTTCCAAATTACGGTCGAGATTACATTAGCATTTTTAGAAAAATATAGCTGTAAGATTTTACTTACCTAAATAATTTTGATATCATATTGATTGACAATCAAAAAAATAATATCTAGTCAACAAATCCCTGACGATTATTCTGCAGGGATTAATCTAAATATAAGAGAATTTCATAAATAATAAATCATTATTACATAATTATACATTCTGATGTAAAAGTAACGGAATGTACGCAACCATTCAAAAGAAACGAGATTGCAGTAAACTAATGTTTGTTTGTTCGTCTAATATTAATTGTCCATCGATAACTATTTGTATTACTAATGTGAAAAAGTAATATGACAGGAAATACAATATATATATATATGTATAGCGACTTAAAAATTTTGTTTACAAATGATACATAATAATATTATTATTTAGTAAATAAAATTTTGTTTACTTGATATTATTATAACTGAACAATATCAATCGGTAATTTCTATCTATTATGAGAAGATTTTAGTTTGTAATAGCCAGCTAAACTCACGGGCCATCTTGCTAACACCACCGAAAGACTACTTTTATTTTGAAATAAAATTGCTAAGCAATCTATACTACAATACCTTGCAATTATTATATTAAATTGTAATGAAATACATACAAGAAAATAATATTATTTCAAATCAATGAAAATGCATACAATTTAAAATATACAAGCAATTCCGCGCGTAAAACCTATCACTGCATTAGCTAGCCTAGTTTCAAAAATCATGTCAATCGAATGATCAAATTGAAATAAGTCTGGCAACGCGTTTTCTTAGAAATTCCGACGTAACATCTAAGGTCAAAGGGTCACGTTGAGAAGATCGGCAACGTCGCGCGTCGCGTTTTACGTATGTTGAATATAATACGTTGCCAGGAACAATAATCATAACTAATGCTAAAAAATTTTTGATAACAATAATGTTTTATGTTTTCGTCTAGGATAGTTAGTTTTACGTTTTTATAATGTTTTTTTTTTAATGAAATCCATTATTATAAATTTAGTAATGATTTTTGAAATTTATATTATCGGTTGCACGCCATCTAGCGTTAAATATTATAACCTATCGCAGTCATGGCCGTTTGTTTGGTTGTCACATCGCACTCACACTAGTAAACACAATGTCAAATTTTGCCCGGTTTTCATGACTGTTTTTCTCAATATATAACGCAAATTATTTACCAAAAAAGTCGAACGCGCCACCGTTATAATGTAGAAAAGTGATAAAGTGATTCGTTTTGAGAAAAAAGTGTCTATGTACGGAGTATCGTCAAACGATTAAATGTATGAACAGGCCAGCGGAACAATCACCTTAATGTCATTTTATTTGATGTCAATGCAACATTACTTTTCCGTCCGCACGTCGAACTTATTTTCCTTTTTACGCTCTTATAGAAAAACGCGTGCATGCGCTACAAGAAGAAGTGCTAGCGTTACAAGCTCGCTACCAACGCGAGCTGCAGCGTCTGGAGCAAGAGAACAGAGAACTGCGACAGCAGAACATGCTGCTGAGGCAGGGCCGACAGCCTTCCACTAGGAAAATGAAGGTAAGTTATGTCAATTCCTTGTAATGCTCAGGGTTCCAGATGGACTAAATAAAAGATGAACAAGGTCGGTTTAACAATTTATGCATAGATTACCAGGTTAATACAATATAACAGCAACTTAACAACTAAAACAGAATCCTTAAAGGATAAGGAGTATAGTCTCCTCATACGGGTATATCGGGATCGAACCCTGGTACGGGAATGCCAGTCCGCAGGCTCGGCCTCCAGCTAATCGTTCCTTATTAACTGCGGCGAATATGATGATATCTAGTGTCACAGCAAGTCAACGAGTCCGTCGCAGTTTGAGTAAGGTCGAAGCCCTGGATCAGTGTCCGGGTAACAGGGGCGTTCCCGCAAGCTGAGAACAATAATAAATGCGTCAGCATTGTGGAACCGCGCCCGATCACAAAGCTCCATTTTTTCAAAAATAGACGCAAACACTTACCCCGTTTCCTTCACAAATCGCACTCAAAGTTAATACATACAACTGATCAATTCACTACTGACACTCGCATAGCACGTAGTTATTACGTTAGGTGTATTTCAATAAAATTACTTAATTAAGTAGCCAAAAATAAAATAATGATATGGAACAGCTTTACACGATCGTTCGAGTCTCTTTGTTCTTTTTCATTTTTTTTTCATCATAAGCGCGGTCTTACTTTTTTTCCGCCACCGTCACTTGTCAAATAAAAAATTAATCAGTAACGTTCAAACGAAGTGGCGAGCCTAGTGACGCCATCTATTTTGAAACTATGGCACTAGATCCTCGATCATTACATCCTCTTTAAAAGATGTCATTGGAAAAACTGACTTACCACTTAACCATAAAGTTCAGTTTGCACTGCTAGTTCAAACATAGTTATGGCTTTTAGAATTTACTTCTCTAAATAGATCTTTCTCATCCACAGCGCTCGTTAATCGACATGTACTCCGCGGTACTGGACGAGCTGTCGGGCTGGGACGCGGGCGAGACGGACCGGCTGCCGCGCGTGGTGGTGGTGGGCGACCAGTCGGCGGGCAAGACGTCCGTGCTGGAGATGATCGCGCAGGCCAGGATCTTCCCCAGGGGGGCGGGCGAGATGTGCACCAGGTGACGTACTCTTAGTCGACGTGTACCCGACAGTACTGGGCGAGCTGTCCGGCTGGCACGTGGGCGAGACGGACCCAGGGGGGCGGGCGAGATGTTTACCAGATAACGTCGCCATAGGCAAACATAGAATGGAATCTTTACCTTTATGTAATTAATTTTATAAATGTCCCAGATTACTCTCATTTGCAATTATAAGTTTGAGGCTACGTCATCTTAGGAACCTCACAGCATAATTCCATTAGAGAAGTTCAAAGTGCATCTATATGAGCCTACATTCGGCTAATTTAATAATATAATTTATTTTTCCAGTTACGTACACCGTACACACACATAATAATATTATGTCGATTGTTTTCAGAGCTCCTGTTAAAGTGACACTATCGGAAGGTCCCTACCACGTCGCTCAATTCAGAGACTCATCGAGAGAATTCGATCTCAATAAGGAATCTGATTTAGCGGATTTAAGGAAGTAAGTAACATATAATATAAACAATATGTAGTAATAATAATATTCCTCAACTATCACACAACGTCATCTCAAGTTTTCGACGCATGGCTTTTTTTATGGTGGGAAAAAATCATCCAATTTGATGACATCCCCCGCTCTTGGGCGGAGCGGGAGATAGTGTCAGACTCTTACTGACTAAAAGACCCACCCGTTCCTTCTTACCGGGGCTCGAGCTGTCTTTCGAAACTAACCCTGGCCCCAGTAGGCTTCGACCTAGCTGGGTCCCTGCTGTTGCTGACAACTCTTTGAGGCGCGCGGGTCGCGTACGTAGTACGCGCCGTCGATGAGTTTGGCTTGGTCCGGACAGTTACCGGACGGCTGGACAGCGAGCTACCCATTGGTCACTGTCCGCAAGCCCGCAAACTAAGCAGGGCTTGTGCTATGAGTACTGAACAATAAGCAGGCCGAAGTAAAACAGACTTAGTACCCCGAGACAGTGAGACGGAGTAACAAAGAGGATGGGGGCATAGACTTATAGCGACATCAACACGATACTCCTTAGATTTGTATAAACTGATGGTCAAACTTTCTGCCGTCAACATTCGTGTTTAAAAAAGGAAATAATTCGTCATGGATATCATTTGAGACTGCTAATATTGACTTTGAGGTCGGAATCAAGATGAAAGCGCTAGGATAATATTATTTAAGAAATTAAAATTTTCGTAAGTTTTGTAAGGCAGAGTCAAGTAGTATGTTGATTTAAAACATGTTTGGCGGCCTAATACTTGTTTAATACAACCCTCTGAGTTCATCTCTTAACCTACTGTTTCATGAAATAGCTGCCTATCATAATATTTTGTTAAATTTGCAATGTGACGGACACTGACTTCCAAAATGCAACAAAAAACTTTAAATTTCGCAGCTGCCCTGGAGCAAAATCCAAGATGGCGGCAACGACAAAGTTCGCAGTTGTAAATAATAGTGTTGTGGCTTCACCTTTTTCATCACAACATTTTTATTTCGACAGAGAAGTGGAACTTCGAATGCGCAACAGCGTGCGAGGAGGTCGCACAGTTTCTACAGAAGTGATCTCCATGGCTGTGAAGGGGCCCGGCCTGCATCGCATGGTGCTCGTCGACCTGCCCGGAGTTATCTCGGTAAGTTAGAATAAAGAAAAGAACGAAGGAAAGAAAACATACATTAATTTATTATATAATGAAAAAATAAGTTTAAAGGCTTTTGAGCTTCATTAGCAATTTTAATCGGTTTCAAATGCGATTTATAATAAGGCGCGGTTTGTCGGGTGAAGGGAATAGACGCTCTTCACAAATCAAATCAGCATTTCTTTGTAATCTTAATAAATTAGTTGTCATAAAATAATCAGAATGGAATGGATTAAAACAAAATAGGCAGTCTGATTGAGTCACTCCACAGAACGCATAGCGCGTACAAGCGATGCCGACCGAGGCTCCGACGACACTGATAGGCCTGTTGGTCTACTGGTTAGTGACTCTGACTGCTAGGCTGGAGGTCGTGGGTTCGATTCCCACCCAGGACAAATGTTTGTGTGATGAGCATGATCAGTTGTCTAATACTCATAGCTTGAGACTAGACGGCGTTGTGTGATAGTTGTGGAATATATTATATATCGAAAATAGGACAGGGCAATAATTTTTAAAAAAGTGCAGAACCGCCGACCTTATGCTGGTCATCGGTTCTGCTATAGCTATAGTGGACTATATTTTTAAACTACAGGCAAGCTTAAGGAAATTCAGCAAATGAAAACAAGTAAAACATTTCAAATTAATAGTTTTTTAATCAGACAAACATAGGTTCTACTTACAATGTTATTTCTCCAAAAATCGGCAGCAAAGTGAGCTCCGCGCTCAAGTTACGCCTTTTATAAACTCGTTCGCCCCACCCGAAGCGAACGTCATTCACAAATCAAATAACGTTAAATTTAAATACTAGGTTTTTTAGTTAAGTATTTACAAAACAATATTCCAAAATTTCAAATTATTTAAAGCTAATCACAATTTAATTTTTAGCAGCAATTATTAGATCTAATTGGTCACAGTCTTGACATTATTCAACGTCAAGACTATTACCAACCGAATCTGAGGATATTTACTTAGAAACATAAAACTGTTCTACATATTGGCACTGTTTAAACATATTTGTCGTTTGTAATTAGGTGATTATTTTATAGCAAATCAATTCAATCAGTTAGGTAACAAAACGAGTTTTATAATAATCAACCAGATAATCTTCGCGGCGACATATATTATTATTATATTATACTAGCTGACCCGGCAAACATTGTTTTGCCATATAAATAATTTTTAAGTAAATGTTAAGGGTGGACAACCCTTATTACTAAGGGGTATGAAAAATAGATGTTGGCTGATTCTCAGACCTACTCAATATGCTCACAAAATTTCATGAGAATCGGTCAAGCCGTTTCGAAGGAGTATGGGAACGAACATTATGACACGAGAATTTTATATATAAGATATTATATTACTGCACATCTAGCGCCATCTCTGACCTCTATTGAAAACTAATTAAAATACGAAAGTGCCATCAAGTACTTATGGAATAAAAAACAACAATATATTATGTGTCTTACGGCCATATTTCACCAGTAGCGCTGCCATGGTGTCCCGGTGAAATATAGCGCTGAGCTACCAAACTAGATACCATACAGACACCAGAGTCGCCACACGTCCGAGCTGATCGCGCCACCAAATTATAATAATATAATAATATTCCACAACTATCACACAGCGCCGTCTAGTCCCAAGCTAAGCAGAGCTTGTGTTATGGGTACTAGACAACTGATAAACATACTTATATATTTCTAAATACACACATATTATAGATAAAAATAATTACACCCAGACACAGAAGAAATGATTGTGCTTATCAAAAGAAAAGAAAGAAAGAAAGTATTTATTTTGGAGCAAAAAAAAACATATTACACAAAAACTTAAGACAAACACCAAACAAAAAAAATAAAAAGTAACATTGTGTGTTATACGTTTGCGCCAAAAAAGGCGAAAATGTTCGTATCACACGAACATTTGTCCTGGGTGGGAATCGAACCCACGACTTCCGGCATAGCAGTCAGGGTCACTAACCACTAGACAAACAGGCCAGTCAACACAAGGCAAATTAGTTGCGCAACCAAACGGACACCAGGTGAGTAACTCCCTATAGAGCTGTATACATTATGTTGGTAGCCGCGACTGGTCGCGCCGCCATGGTGTCCCGGTGAAAAATAGCCCTTACGGATGTGCCAAATAGTTCAACATAAACTCTTGGCCCTAGCAGGCATGTGCAATACTGGAACTAATAACCTGTGTGTGTTTACAGACTCAAACGGTGGACATGGCGTCAGACACGAGAGACGCCATCAAGCAGATGACGAAACAATACATGGACAACCCCAACGCTATAATTCTGTGCATACAGGTAAATATTTAGCTTCCCGAATGTAACCTACGTTGAAACGGAAGGATCCTCCGACCAGACTAGTGTTGTGTCTGGTCTGGTCAACTGTCCAATTTCGGACTTGTTTTATGTATGTTCTATGCTCCAACCAGACTAGTTTAGTGTCTGGACCTGGCAACTGCCCAGTTTTGGGCTGTTGTATTATTTATTATTATGTTTTAATGATTATATTAACTGTGCCTGATCACAGCTAGTATAATCCAAGTAAGCAATGTGTTTATGAAGCTTCGCGTGCGTGGACAGTAGATCTTAGTAATAAATAGTAGTTTTATACTAGGAGTAATTTCCCTAGGAATAAATTTCGTATTGACGCGGACGAAGCCGCTGGAAACAACTAGTACTTCAATAAATTCGTCACCCTCTAACACAAAACTTTCACTAAAGTTATTCGTGTTTTCCAGGACGGGTCAGTAGACGCAGAACGTAGCAACGTGACTGACTTGGTGTCCTCCTGCGACCCTGGCGGCAAGCGCACCATCTTCGTGCTCACCAAGGTGGACCTGGCCGAGGAGAACCTCGCCAACCCCAACAGGGTGAGCAGCTGATACTGAGCCCATTAGATACGACCAATCTGCAGCTGTTCTCCAGCTGTGTCGAGATCAGATTCCGGTCTAACTGGATGCCATTTGAATAACCAGTATTTTACGTGACGCGACTGCCTAACAGATCATCAGCATCAGTCTAGCCTTTTTAATGTTCCCACTTCTGGGACTCAGGCCTCTTCTCTAGGAGAGAGGATGGGCCGTAATCCACTACGCGGGCCAGTGCGGCTTGGAGAATGTCACATGTCTTCGAATTTTTGGTTCTAGGACAGGCCGGTTTCCTCACGATGTTTTTCTTCACCGTTTTAAGAGCAGTGTTAATGAAATAAATTACACAAAGTAATGCGCCTGGCAGGGTTTGAACCCGCGACCTACAACTCGTAAATCGGGCCGTTACCACTCGGCCACCACTGCTGTGGACTGATATCGAATCCAGGGGTCCTAGACAAGAGACATTCGCTCCGTGTCGAATTCGCTTCGAAGTTGATTTCGCCGTTGCGATGTCGACTATAAAATGGCAGACAACTTCACATCGACCAACACAACGTCACTACGTCATTGCCTTAACAACGTCATTGTTTACATTCGAGCATATTCAAGATATAAATTGAATCAAGTTCATGGTCACGTTCTTTTTTTTTGAATGATCACTTTGATTTGTCTTGATCGCAAAGGCGAAATTGAACTTCGAACCGAATTCGACACGGAGCGAATGCCTCTTGTCTAGGACCCCAGAACCTATAGTTCATGAGTCGCGGCTATTTTCATTTGGTCGCTGCAACTACTGAAATAAAAACTACCTTCCATTGTAATCAGTCGTATATTGTTTGGTCAGATCCGGCGCATCCTAGAAGGCAAGTTGTTCCCCATGAAGGCGCTGGGCTACTACGCCGTGGTGACGGGACGCTCGCGCAAGGACGACTCCATCCAGAGCATCCGCGAGTACGAGGAGCGCTTCTTCAGGGCTTCCAAGCTTTTCAAGTAAGTCCTAACTTTATTTTATTTATTTGCAAGCACTTGCACAACATTACAGACTATATATAGGACGTTGTACAATAGAAACTAAGAAATAAAAGAAAATACATACACATTGTCATTGAAATAAAATATCCCACTAAACAAATGAACTAGAGTTATTTTAAATACTATTCGCCAACGCTAATTTATTCGCGAATATTGATCGCGAATATTCGTCAAGATTTAACATATTTTACATCAGTTGTATTATCATTCTATATCCGTTTAGTCAATACTTAAATAACTTAAAAAAAAAAAAATGCCAAATATTTGCATTTTTCTGGTGAATTCTGCGAATATTTGCAAATGCGAATGCGAATATTCGTTACATCACTACTAGAGAGATGTCGGGCGATCTCTGGCCAAGTTAGCCCCGCGAACATGATGAGATCGTCACAGCAGCTTCGCCGCGGTCGTCCTCGACGACGTCGTCCTCCCGCAGGTCCGCAGTGAGCGACAATGTTCGCGCAGCTCCGGGTGCATTCGTGCGACGTGACCAGCCCACTCCCACTTCAGCCTGCTTGTTTTTTACCCGACATCTGCGATTAGAGTCATGGAACGCAAAAATACAACATATTTATTTAAAATACGGACAATTGTATGCTCCATTCGCAATAACATTAAATATTCAAACAAATTTTTTTTATTCTCCGTTCAACTTTTGTTTTGATTTTGACTTTTATTTCATTGGTGGCATGATAAATAGCGGCTGCAGTAAATAAGTAATTTTATAATATAACATTTATCGTTTTATTTGTTACAGAGATGGTCTAGTAACGCCGTCTCAAGTGACGACGCGCAACTTGTCGCTCGCCGTGGCGGAGTGCTTCTGGCGGATGGTGCGCGCGTCCGTGGAGCAACAGGCCGACGCCTTCAAGGCCAAGCGGTTCAACCTGGAGACCGAGTGGAAGAACACCTTCCCCAGGTACGTTCAGCGTAAGCCAAGTATTGAACTATAGTTGACTTGATACAGTTACTTGGCCATTTAGAGAGCAGCGGTGGCCGAATGGTAACGGCCCCGACTTACGAGTTGTAGGTCGCGGATCCAACTTTGTGTAATTTATTTCATCACCACTGCTCCCAAAATGGTGAAGGAAAACATCGTGAGGAAACTGTCCTAGAACCAAAAATTCGTAGACTTTTTACATTCACTTCAAAAAGGCTGACTATGCTAGTTTTTAAAGAAGTTATCATAACTACGGTCTCCCGTTTATTCATCCATTCGTTCATTTACTTTTGAGTTACTCAATTAAGCCTCTTCTAAATGACACCTAATTGGAAATGCTACAAACTGGGTACGGGTTCCATCCAAAAATAATCCATTGTTCTTTAGTCTTTTTTTGCCTTTCCAGACAACGTGAACTCGACCGCGATGAGCTGTTCGAGCGCGCTCGTGCCGAACTACTCGACCAGTCAGCAGAGCTGTCCGCAGTGGCCGCAGCCGCCTGGGAGATGCGGCTGCAGCAGGCGCTCTGGGCGGCGGCGGCCGAGAGAGTGTTCGGCAGCATCTACCTGCCGGCCGCTGCTAACGCACAGGCGGATGTCGGTGAGTCACATAACTAGAGCTTCACCTAGCTCACTCCGAACTCACCTGTCCTAACCCCTACCTCATCTAACCTATGTCACAAAATAGATAGGTACAGTAGACAATCTACATAGTGTGCGCGCTCTCACAACGCACACATACACACCGCTCACGTACACGATATCTCGTCTCAATCTCCCGCTTGCGTTCATACAATTCGGCGCGACGCGCTGACGTGTGTGCGATTGCCTAGCGTAGGTATACAAAGTGAAGTACATACATGAGAGTGACTTCTATACCTATCTATTTTGTGGCCATGTCCCCCCCTATCCTTCTAGATACGAAGGTGCCACTGGCGCGGCAGGTGAAGGCCGCGAGCCGTCAGGTCAACAACGCCATCGACGCGAGCGTGCAACAGACTTGCGTGACCACCATATGGCTCGATCCCTTCTTTTATGACTCCAGTGAGAATTTTGCCCTTTTTGTTTGTAGGTTGGGTAGATTGTAGTTATCGCTGTTTTTATAGTTTTTTTTTTTTATCAGTAACTGCAAAAGGAGGAGTGTAACATAGTATTTTAACATTTTAAAGGTATAAGAAACAGGGTAACATACAAAACTCTTTCTGACCAGAGTGGGTGTTTTTTTTTAGGTTGAAAATCATCCAATGAACAATCTATCTCGCTCTAGGGCAGAGTGAGAGGACGTGTCAGACTTTTATTGACTAAAATACTCCTTCGTTGCTTCTTCGCCTAGCGTTCCAGGTTTTTTCGGAAGCTTACCCATGGCCCCTATAGGCATTGGCCAATAACAATAATAACGATGGCATCATATTGTAGATCCTTTTTTGTTAGACTTAGACTACTTCCTATTACGACTTACTTTGTTTTTTACTGAGATATTTTTTATTGTGCTTTTGTGTACAATATTTGACTGGTCTACACTGTTCTTACATAACATCTATCAATATTGTAAAACCAACCACTTTTTTTAAAAGAGTAACCATGGAGTTTCTTTTCGGTTCTTCTCCATAGGATTTTCAATTTGGAACCGTGCACTAGCTTCTAACGTTCTATAAGTGCTCATGTAGGCCTATGTGAAATAAAATATTTTTGAGTTGATTTGGTTACTCGACAGTTTCCCCTTCCATTAAATTTGATAGGTTTCATAGGGTCGCCGCACACGAACTACTGGCTACAACCACAAAACGCCGCCACTGGCATATTTCCCGTAGGTGTCATACATTTTATATGGACTAGCCGCACACGGATTGACGACGGTGGCCGCCACACGCTTCAAATCGCCGCTGCTCGCGTCTTGTGGTCCGTTCCAGCCACTAAACGCCGATACAAAACACCGCCGCACGCTATTCGCGCATTTAAGGGGCCGGCGACAGATGAATTTCCATACAAACGTAATACCACGCTCATTTGCAGTTGGAGCATATTTTCAGCATATAATGATGATATTCGATTATAGACAACATTTATCTAGGTTCTTACGTCTTTCTATTCAAAAAAAAAAAAAAAAAACAAAAAGAAATTTAAGCGAATTGTATTTTACAGCGTAAATGGCAAAACATGCCATTTGGCTTTTTCTGTATTAAAAATAACAATATTTCTAATATTCTCGACGTAGGAACCTAGATAAATATTGTCTATAACCGAATATCATCATAATATGTTGAAAATATGCTCCAACTGCAAATAAGCGTGGTATTACGTTTGTATGGAAATTCATTCGTCGCTGGCCCCTTAAACCTTCTGCGTCAGAGTACATTATGATACTGCGCGTAGTATGTGGCCGCTTCTAGCTTCTCGGGCGTTTGTAGCTGTGCCATGTAGCCCAAGTGCGACGTTTATTACGATTTTGTATAAAGTTACTTTTTGATACCCAACTCCTTATTGTAATCTTTTCCAGACAAATTTAACACCTCCGTGGACATCAAACTTCGCGAGTGGGCGGAGGCCGAACTTCCGAACACGTCCATCCGAGCTGGGCGTGAAGCCCTGCGGGAGGAGTTCACCGAGCTGATGACTCGGGCGCAGGACTCCGACCCAGTGTACGAACCGGTCAAGAAGGAGGCTGTGGACGAGGCGCTGCGGAGGCATCAGTGGGAGGACCGCGCACAGGATGTGAGTAGTTCTTGTTGTGGGTTTACGCCGGCTTTTCACTATAACATCTTGAGCCGGAAGACGTCCACTGTTGGGACATAAGCTTCCCCCAAGCGTCGCCATAACGACCGGTCTTAAGCGTCACGCATCCATCGGATTCCGCGACCTTGACCAGGTCATCGGTCCACCTGGTTGTTGGAGTTAGCTAAGCATATATTATTATTTTTTTATCCCAAAATAAAATATCGTCCCTAACGCCATCTCTGACATCATCAACTTATATAAGTAATGTATTCTTCATCGTACACAAATTTTACAGTTAATAAAAATTAGGACAGGTGATGTTGGTGATGAATCGGGTTTTCTCGCAGCAAACAAGTAACTCCTGGTTCGTTTGCAGGTGCTGCGCGTGCTGCAGCTGAACGCGCTGCAAGACCGCTGCGTGTCGTCGCGGCAGGACTGGGACGCCGCCGTGTCGCTCATGGAGACCGCGCTCAAGCAGAGGCTCGACATGACGCAGCAGGAGCTCAAAGAACTTACTGGTAAGTCAAACAGCAGTGCAGGCCAGTGGTGGCCGAGTGGTAATGGCCCCGACTTACGAGTTATAGGTCGCAGGTTCGAACCCAGCCAGACACATTACTTTGTGTAATTTATTTCATTTAGTGTGAAGGAAAAACATCGTGAGGAAACTGGCATGTCCTGAACCAAACATTTTTACATTCACCAACCCGCACTGGTACCGCGTGGTATATTTCGCCCAGTCCCTCTCCTAGAGAGGAGGCTTGAGTCCCAGCACTGGGAACATTAATAAAAAGGCTGATGACGATGAATCCTCAAACGCCTTACCCTTACACGTCGGGCCCTGATACAGGTCATGGTCATGAGCGAGAAGGAATGGCAGGCGGTTGCCTCCGCCAGTAATGCTCGGGAAGGAACGCAAGCCTGAGGGAATGGACTTCCTCACGCTCTGACCTCCGGGACTCTGACCCCGATTTCCAGCTAGTGGGTAGTGTTCCACGACACCTCAAAGAGTTCAGCAAACCATAGTGGCCGAACAGTTCCGAAGCCTACTGGGGCTATGGCTCCTTCGAAAGGGAACCACGAGGTCCTGGGATGCAAGCCAAAGATTATTATTTACCATTAGGTGGGATCGCAGTCAAGCACTAGTTTATATAAATTAAAAAAAAAAAATGAAGAAACATAAAGAGTGGGTTTAAGTTGAGTACATCTCTGATATGCCATTAAGCTCCGCCCTAGAATGGTAGAAGCAGTTGGATAATTTCCCACCTAAAAACCCCTTTGTACAATTGCCGTCACGGATCTTGAGCGCTGGCTTCAAGTTGCGCAGAAGTCAAATATTCGGTCTCTTTAGTGGTGCGAAGTTAGACGCGTGGGCGGGGTGTGTCAGTGATTAGTTCGCCGCGCCATCGCGTCATAGACGGCATTCCTGATTTGTTTCTTACGTTGCTGCATGTATCTAACAACGAAGATGATTGGCTCGCCAATGTATGGAATGCGCAAAGCGATCCCCGAGTGTTCAAGATCCGTTTTGGCAATTGTACGCTAGTGACTGTCCAGGTCATCAGTCCACCTTGTGGAAGGCTTTAAAACGCTGTGTCTTCTGGACGTGGTCACCACTACAGAACTTTTCGTCCAAATCGACCATCTGTTCTGCGAGCAATGTACCCTGTCCACTGCCACTTAATTTTGGCTATTCTTCGAGCTACGCATATCTTTATTTCTGATGTGATCACGCAAAAAAACTCCGAGCATAGTTCTTTCAATTGCCCCTTGTAAGCGACCACGTAAAACGAATACACTATAGTAATTTCCATATTACCATTCCAGGTCCAGGACTAAAAGAGCGCTGGCTGTACTGGCAGTCGACGTCGGACGAGCAGGCTCGTCGTGGCGAGGTGCGCAACGAGCTGGAGCGGCTGGGCGTGGCGCGGCCCGCGCTGTCCTACGACGAGGTGGTGGCCGTCAGGGACAACCTCCGCAGGAAGGGCATCGAGGTCGACAACGACTACATCAGGGAGACTTGGAGGCCCGTGTACTTGAAGTTAGTGTTCCCTCATTTGTATCTACTATACCTTGATCACACGTACCGAGTAAACATACTCTATCATCACTCTAACCCGTCCAAATATTAGTTGCCGTTCGGTCAGCTGAGCGAGTCCAATGACCTGTAGATAGTTTGTACGCAACGCCGACTTCTACCTACAGGTCATTGGACTCGCTCAGCTAACGTTTTCTTAAAGAAATTAATTTCGTACATGTGCAAATTAACCTTTTGAATGTCTTAAGTTACACAGTTCGACATAAGCAATTGTCTTTCTATTGTGTCTCTAATTACGACATTCAATGAGTTAATACGAGTTTTGAAAAAAAAGATACTTTATTTTTTTATTTTATCTTTACTATTATACTATTGTGGAATACTATTAATAGATAGACAGGCCTGTTGGTCTAGTGGTTAGTGACCCTCACTGCTATGCCGGAGGTCGTGGGTTCGATTCCTACCCAGGACAAATGTTTGTGTGATGAGCACGATCATTTGTTCCGTGTCTGGGTGTAATTACCTATAATATGTATGTATTTAGAAATATCTATCTATATATATAAAAGAAAGTCGTGTTAGTTACACCACTTATAACTCAAGAACGGCAGAACAGATTTGGGTGAAAATTGGTAGGGAGGTAGCTTAGAGCCAGGAGACGGACATAAGATACTTTTTATCCCGTTCGACAGCATTCCCGTGTGACTTGACATGAAACGTCAGGGGCAGAGTAGGGTAGAGTAGAGTAGGGTAGCGTAGGGTAGGGTAGAGTAGAGTAGGGTATAGTAGGCTGAAGTAGGGAAGAGCGGGAGCGAAGCCGCGCGGGAAAAAGCTAGTATAAGTATGTTTATCAGTTATCTAGTACCCATAACACAAGCTCTGCTTAGCTTGGGACCAGACGGCGTGAGATGTTTAGGGTCGTAGGATATATTTGGTAAAAGAACAACTCGGATTGACTGCCAATAGTGTAATGCATTTTATTAATAAGAAACAAGTAAAAGACTTAAAACGCTAATCAAGCATTAACTTGATACTTAATATTAAGGAGCATGCATACAAAATAATGTAAAGGAGGGCATACACTTCAGGCGCTGTGTGATAGTTGTGATATATTATTATATTATTATTAGATATGTCACTCAGGTCAGAGAATACGCATGATCAGTTAAAGTATTTCTTAATTCCAGGAACTTCCTGCAGCGCGCGCAGACTCGGGCGCGGGACTGCCGGAAGAGCTTCTACTTGTACAGTCAACAGAACGGAAATGGGGTTAGTATTATACCATCAGCGTGTTGCCCATCTCGTTTTTTAGGGTTCCGGACTTCAAAACGAAAAACGGAACCCCTTTTAATATCATTTTGTTGTCTCTCCATCTGTCAAGAACTCAAGACCCTTTATGTTGGTAACGCGTGGAGGTATCGAGTTGAAATTAAAACCTAGGTTTGTAGGTCTCATGAAGCTGTGAAAAAATCAAACTTCTAATTTTAGTCAGTAGTACAGTCGTTTATGTCGCTAAAAATGTATATTTGGACACTAATGGGAATCAAAACTCACAAGGTACTTTTCGTTGACCCAGAATCCTGAAATTTGGCGTAAAGCAAGGTCATATATATGTAGTATAAATATATTATATTAAATATATATGTATGTGTATTTTAACTACATATATGTATACTTTTTACTCTTGTTTCAATACCAAAATTTTCTTTATGTGCACTTACCCTAAGAGAAAATATCTCTTCAACACCCTAGGTTGACTGGTAGAGAATGCCTAAGGCATTAAGTCCGCCTATATACTTTGTGTTGCATGAACATTAAATAAATAAATATTGTAAAAGTATAGATAAATCTGAAAACAGTAATGTTTCTGTCATGTCTCATTAAAGTTTTTTTTTTTGCGATTCGGAGATTTCTCCGAGACTCCATTATTGCACGCGCTCCGCTCGCAAGCGGGGAGCGAACGGCGCGCGAGCGGAGCATTCGCCAGATCTGGACGCACCACAATATTAACTATAATAAGGCTACTCTGCTGTATTGCAGTTCCTTGTCGTTATATTTTATAAGAAACGACCAATTGGAATGGTTCACTAGCTTCTGACGTTTTATAAGTGGTCGTACGTGAAATTGACTTATAATTTTATTTGTGTGTTTAACAGAAAGAGTGCTGCGAAGTAGTAATGTTCTGGCGAGTGCAGCAGACGCTCCGCACGACGGCCAACGCGCTGCGGCAACAGATCGGCAACCGGGAGGCCGCGCGCCTCGACCGCGAGCTGCGGGAGGTGCTCGACGAGGTACGTGATAAACACACGCACTATTTACTATGGATACTATCCCTTTATGTTCCCTATTAAGTTTCTTTTAGGTTGTGTAGGGTATATTCACTAGAGGTCAGAAGAAAACATGAGCAAATAATTACCATGTGTAAAATCCTTCACGGGAAAACTGATACTCCAGAGCTGCATGCCGAACTGTCTCAACTATGTGCCCCAGTCAAGTACAGCCGCATCAGGAGACACAGCTTGTTCGCTGTGCCTGCGAGTCACACTGTTGCGCGAGCCCAGTCTCCTGTCCCTCGCACTCTTTCTGCGCTCAACACTCTGTTGGACACGCACCCTAACTGTGATGTGTTCACGGACGAGTAGAAGACGATCATGTCAGTGTGGCTGGAGTTTTGTGAGATGAGTGTGTGAATTTTTTTGTATATTGTCTTTAACTAATGTAATTGGCGAATAGCCGTTTTGGTTAAAGTAAAACCATAAATTAATTTACTCTTGAGGCCTTACCACGAGCTCTTAAATCCGTTTTACAACCTAAACTGAACGATTAAAGAAAAGCTATACAGGGCTATTTGTGAAACGCTGGCAACCTCTCAAGTCTATGTTTCTAACATAGCTCAGGACTATTTACTTCAATTTTCTTGGACTAACCGACATTCGACTATTCAAAAGTGCCTGCAAATGATCTACCTATTTGAAATAAATGTTTTGGTTCTTTGAACATCGTCAACAACTTTTTAGTTCATCAGATTTTCACACAAAAATAAAAATATTTAAATTGAACGTTCTAAATATTACGAAGTCTATGCGAAGCTAGCGATAGTACAATAGCAAAGGTAAGCGGTAATCGGGCGGCGGGAGTGCTTGATGCGCTTGTTCGCGTCATACAGATGTAAACAAGTATAGCAAAATACAGAGTTGAAATGTGTTAGATAGAACAACGAAATCTTGACGGTTTGATTTTGGTAAATGATTTATGTTTTGTAAAAAGTCATAGAACAAAAATTGTTGTTCATGGTGTTAGTAATACAGTCTTGGCCCCACGAGGTGGATTACGGCCCATTCCCTCTCTTAGAGAAGAAGCCTGAGTCCCAGCAGTGGGAACATTAAATAGGCTGATGATGAATACAGTCCAACAAGGTAGTTAGTGTTTTACAAATAACTCTATAGGTTTCTAAATTCGTGTCCTAAAGCTGATGATGTTGCTTGTAATGTTGCAGATGGCGGCAGACCCCGAACTGAAGAAGAAGCTGCTCTCCGGCAGAAGAGTAGAGCTAGCTGAGGAGCTCAGTGAGTTTATTGACATTTACAAACTTCTGTAGCAGTGCCCTGAACTTCTCTCGCTCTGGAGTGGAGCGGGAAAGTGTATCAGACTTATTGGCTAACAGATGCCCTTTGCGTTCCCCGACTACGGTAACCTTTTCAGAAATTCCCTGTGGCCCTAGCGGGCTTCGGCCCTACTGGGTCCTGCGATTTTGCTGAGATATTATCGTTCTTGCGTGCGTGGAACATAACGCGCCATCGTCCCGAGGTCGGGCCTTACCGGATGGTGAGCTACCAGTTGCTCACCGTCCGCAAACCCACGCCTACGGTAGCCAGGGATTACCCTTGACACAAAGGGTAGCGTTCTAGGACCGTGGTATCCCTCTAGCGACATCTATGGCGCCACATAAGAACTACAAAAATACGAAATCCTGCATCGCGCCTGTAAGTTCTCCACGCGGTTTGAATATAATACGACAGCCCGAAATCAACTATTGGGCAGTTGCCCACCAGACATAACACCTGTCTGGTCGCAGGATCCTCCCTTTTCAACGGAGGTTTGCGGAACTTTAATCTCTGTTCCGCATACCTCAAAACCCCTTACAGAAATTCCCAATTTGTTTGTTATTTTACGAAACTAATATCAACATTTTCTTCCACAGAGAAAGTAAGACAAGTCCAAGAGAAATTAGAAGAGTTTATAGAGGCGCTTAACAAGGAGAAATAGTCGTTAGTTGTATATTGTAGTTATATGATGTATGTACGTGAACACAGAGGCTGCGTCGCCAATGCGGGCCGTGCGCGGACACAACCTTGTTCCAATGTTACTGTACTTTTTTTTGAGGTGGGTAATCATATAATGATTTATCCCAATAGGGTGGGGCGGGAGGGTGTGTGAGACTTTTACAGACACCACACCTGTGACCTCTAATTGCCCTATGTATTTTAGGACGATATTTCTTTTCAGAAATTCCCCGTGACTTTTATAGGAAAAATATAAGTATAATAATTTTAGTGTCCGACCGGGGAGGGTGTGTCAGACTTTTACAGACACCACACCTGTGACCTCCAATTGCCCTATGCATTTTAGGACGATTTTTCTTTTCAGAAATTCCCCGTGACTTTTATAGGAAAAATATAAGTATGATAATTAGTGTCCGAACGAATATTCGGTTTCGGTCGAGGTTCGGTTTCGGTGCCAAACCCGCCGAAACTACGAACGAAACCGAAACTGTACCGCAGTTCTTGTGCTGTGGTCGGTCATGTTTAGCGCGTTGAATTCCTTCCAAGCGAGTAAGCAACGAAGACATTTTGCCGTGACCACGAGCCTACAATAAAGTAACATTTATTTGCATAAAAACACGGTATAAAATTGTCAAGGATACAGAGCATACATGTTTTTACTTAACATTATAAGCGTGCAAATTTTTGTGCATACAGTTAAGTCATTAATGTTTTTTTGTCAAAGAACTCTTTAATACTATAAAAACTATTACTGTCTAGTAACAAGCCAATCGTACAATTTCATTTAAATAATCTTGTATTAGTCGTGTTATGACTGACTTGCGTTTTACTTACTCTGCAGTAAAATTCATGATAGTCAACAAATTAATAAATGCATTAAAAAAAATTAGTACTGACTAATAATAATAACGTTTTCTTTATTTTTCCCTCAAAACATGATCCTTGTAAGGAGGGTTCAGTTTCGGTTAAAAAACCAGTTTCGGTCGGGCACTAAATTGGTAATAATAATACGATGTTTCAAATGTTAATATACCCACTGTATTTATTGATATTCAAAATGATCAGTAGCAACCTGGAGTTGGGACTGTTAAATTGGCGAAATAGGTGTGAACTACAGTTATATCTTTACCGGAAATGTTATGTTATTCATATAATGGAGCAAAATCCGCTCCGGACAGGTACCATCGAACACACTTCCGCCTGACCACCGCTAAGTTCATTTTTGCTTGCACTCGAAACGAAAACTTCAAAGGGTTTGGTTTGGCGCCGCGCCGCAAGAGTCAAGCAAAAAATTTTTAAGTGATGATCAGGCAGAAATGACCGCGTTGGTACATAGCTTTTGGAAAATATCTGGAGAAAAAATATGTGCTTAGTCTTAAGGCGTATAGTCCCTTGAACCATCTGGCCGAAATTATGTGAACGCAACTTTCGCACTCGCCTAGGCGGCAGTACGCAAATCTGTGCATTTATTTGCGGCCAGCAGCGCCCGGAAAACGCTTTAAATCCATTTTCTCTGCGAGATATTGATTGATTTACATATGCAATGTTCACTTTGAAGAATATTTAACCACCAATTTTTATGTGTAAAAATATTTCTAAAGGTCCAAGCCGTTTCGAAGGAGTAGGGAAAAATTGCAAAGAGTTGCGAAATTGCTAATTTTTTTTTTTTTGACAAAAGTATTAATTCCACAAAAAAATCAAATGTTGATATTATTGTTCATGAATCTATAATAAACATATATTTTTTTCAAACCAACTGACCTAGCCGTTACGGAGGAGTAGGCCTCAGAAAATCACTGTTTTATGGCACTTTTCGGGCGCTTGGCCCTTAAGCGTGATGTTAATAAAATATGACATATACGCTAACGACGCGCGGGCTTCGTATGAACATGAAATGGAGGCGCGCCCTTCGCTAGCAGCGCGTTCGCCAGATCGGGGCGCACAATTACGAACATAACACCCCAGTTCACACCTTCCTCGTCTATTGTTCTTTCTTTTAATGAAAAACAATGTCAAAATCCGATACGTAGTTCAGAAGTAAACACACAAACAGTTACAGACATCAAATTTTGTTTTATACTATTTAGTAAAGAGATTATGTATTTTGTAAATGAGAAGCCGACCATATGGCCAACGCTATCAGTCGCAGTTTCAGATACAACCACTGTACAATCATAAACAGAAACGTATGTTTGTTTTTATTTATTATTTTGTTTGTAGTGAAAATGTTGAATTAGTTCGCTAAATGATTTTACAGTGGTAGTAGTTTTAACTGGTTGATTGTTGGTTGATTAACATTTTAACCGCGCACTCAAGTTTATACTGCCAGGGGTCGCACATCCACAAACAAATACTCCATCTGGTCAGCTCTTCTGTTACTTATGGGGATTGAAGAGCTAAAAGAGATGGAATACCCAGTCGCGAGTACTCGACTTTGGCCAATAGGACACAGTAATACTCGTCGGTCCAATCTGACGCAAGCTGTTAAATGATAAATGATAAATGGAGAGGTACGATATTGTAGCGTGATTGAAATGGAGCCCAGCGATGTATACTTTATTCAAAAATAGTTTTTACAGTTTCCAAAACAAAATTATTAAGTTAAAGTAACGAAATATCAATTTAAACTCCAAGCGAACGAACGAAGTTCGCGCGTGATTTTGCGCCATTCGGTTGAACACTAAGATTATTAAAAGTCCGCGTAGACTATTAAAATATTGAGCGTTTTATTTATTGAGTATGTATCTATGAATCAAGGGTATGATAATAAGGGTATTTATACCTATTTAAATGCTCAAGATCGAAGCGTTAATCTCCCTAATATTAAATAATTTCATCGCTTAAAATATAGCAACACTGTTTTTCCGTATTGCCAACATTACGGCGAAGGAACTTCTTATGTGAAATGCAATAAAAGTATCTAACCGCTTACAACGAATTGTTCCGACGAATGTTTTCATGTGTTTAGGACTAGGTAATCCATCTCGTTTAGCTCTTCAATCCTCATAGGTGACAGAAGAGCTGACGAGATGTAGTATTTAATCGTAGGTGTGCGACCCTGGCGGAGCGAGAGCGTTTGTCGTATATATCCGACGTAGACGGTTATAAGGATGTTAATGCTAGATACCCAGATTACGCCTTTATAATGCATTATATTATTAGACAGGGTTATTCGTAAAACACTGGCACCTTCTCAGGACAATGTTACTAATATCGTAAACAACAACTTTTGTTTTTTATTTTAGTTCAATTGAACGTTCTAAATATTGCGAAACAAGCGATAGTACAATACCGGAGGGGAGCTGATCGGGCGGCGGGGGTGCTTGATGCGCTTGCGTCGCGTCATACAGGTGTAGGTAGGTATAGCACAATGCAGAGTTGAAATGTGTTAGATAGAACAACATACCTAATCTTGAAGGTTTGGTTTTGGTAAATGAATTATGTTTTGTAAAAAGTCATAGAACAGAAGTTGTTGTTTATAATGTTAGTAATACAGTCGTGCAAGGGGTTGTTAGTGTTCTACAAATAAGCCTGTCTAATACTTCGTAGTTGTAATAATGATAATATTGTTATAACTGTTTTTAAACTGGTCATAGTTTATTTAAAGATTATAATTGTAATGTTACCAAATTTCTTACAATGTACTGGTAGTTTATTTTAACTATGTAGTCATCTGATTTTCTATGAAGTTTCTCATTTCTCACTATTTCATACCTATTCGTAAATCTGTAATTTCTTGTTATACTTTATACTTTCACGAACTGTTTCGCTTTTTTACTATGTTTAATATAACATTAGAAATGTATGTGAAAACCTTATGTATGAGAACCTATTGTCCGTTCAACCGATTTTGACTTTTATTACGTTAGTGGTATGACAAATGGCGGCTGCAGTAAATAGTACGTATTGTAACCACTTTTTTGCTATCAATGCCATCCTTATACCTACAAAATAGAAGTTATAATCGGTTGAACAGACAGTAAAAAAGGTTTCTTTATATTTCTATTGTTAACGCGAATAGGGTATAATTCCACATATCACATTATTTACTTACCCATCATAGTCCATTGATACTCGTTTCATGAAGTTAAGTCGGTTTGTAATCATTATGTTTTGTTAAATTATTAATTTTGCGTTTAATATTTTTAATATACAGTACTTATAACCTATTTATAATTAAGAGTTCTTTCCAAATGGTTTATTTATAAAGATTGAAATGCACATACAGTATGTTTTGGCGCCAAAATCTGAATTAAACCCGCCATCTTGGTTTTGAACACAAATCTACCCTCCACAGGCTAAAATGCCCTTATCTAACATATTCACATTTTAAATTACACAAAAAAAGCAGAAAAAAATACTTTACGATGATTTTATTTATTTATCTCCGAGTCTATGAAGTAAAAAAAAAACTTCGCCGATCGATAAAAAATATTCGGCTGATAACAGTAGTGGTAGCATCAAAAAACGAAAATCTAACCGACACTATTTTTTTTTTTATGGCAGTATTTTTATACTAACTTTGCCATATCATTTTAGCGCCGAACATTCGTATGTCTTTAGTCAGTTAAAAAAGGAATTCATTCTAATCTATAATGATATTTTTCACAATACTCTTGCGCATTTCTGCATTGGCGATGGGCCTGCTACGTTGTATTATTTCGTTATTAATTTAACTGCTTGATCTAAGTTGTCTTTTAATAAACTGTTAAGAAAATAAAACGAGTTTTATTTGTTAAACATTTATTAATACTTAAAAACAATCAAAATTTTTTAGTTATAACTTTATAAATATAAATCGGAATAGGTAGGGCTATGTACCATCGTTATGTTCTTGCTATAGGGTAGAATAATATGGATATACCCCGAGTCCCAGGATTTGGTTGGATTATAAGTAGTAAAAAATTATAAAAAAAAATATTCTTGCCTTCGGGACTAATGATGGGTAAATATAAGAAGGACGGGATTAAGGATAGTATAATAAACAGCTAAACAAACATATTAATAAGCCCGTGGAATATCCATATTAACATCAATGTTTGCGGTCGATGAACCTAAATAGCCCTACCTATTCCGGTCACTGGTTATAACAGTGTTATAAACATCAACAAAGTAAAAAATATTTTGTTATATTAGCATTGTTATAGAATATATAACTTAACAGAAAATATAGCATTATGGTGGAGGGATGTATTGTGAACCCGCTTGTGTATCAAGTGTGATGTTTTATTTAAAGCAGTATTGCTGCAAATATTTGAAAATATCACGTAGTGGTACATTTATTAAGAGAGATTCAAAAGATCACTGAATCAGGAGGCCTACCATGACCTCTTATAGCAGGGCTGAAATTGAACTGCCCGGCATTTTTGTACTATTACTTAGTTTGAACAGGGGCCGTATTATGACCTCTTAAAACCATCATGTTTTCGGTGTGAAAAAGAGACGGAGCTATACAGAACGAATAGCACTATCCTTTTCTCACACAGAAAACATGATGGTTATAAGATGTCATCATACGGCCGCAGGTCTGTGACTGGCCTGCTAAGTGACGTTTACGATATCCGCTCAAGATTCGTTCACCATTTTTTTGTATAGACCTTTTGTACTATGGCGTGCTATTTGACGGGTATTTAACAGCAGAAGACCGCCTTTTGAGCGTCTGTAACATCAAATTAAGGAATCTTTAAGTTGTTCAACTTTAAAACTGTCATGGTACGATTTTAAGCGATTCAGAGGCAGGTTGCATTTGACTCACTGGGAATTTAACGTTTCCATAAGAGGTCACGGTAAGCCCCCTGTACATCAGAAGTAATACCTAGGTTACCTAAGTAGGTTGTTGGATTGTAGTTGAACTACCGACATATCTAAATTCATGCAAAGGTTGAAAAAAAGGCCAAAAAATCGCTTTTAGCGATTAGTCGGCCTTAGTGACAACCTATCGATTTTAAGCTCCTACTGTTATTTTATTTTTAATGTACATTATAATAGTATATCTATGTATTCATTAAACAGGCGGAATTGCAGTTTGATTCCGCCCAGCCAGTTCCATTATCGGCCCAATGTACGTACGGTGGTTAAGTGCACATCCTACCCATACGTACAAACTGTTTTGGTAACTGGCGTATAGTTACGGAGTGGAATTCCCTTCGTCTGTTTCCTGATAACTACAATCTAAGCATCTTAAGACACGGGTGAATAGGTTACCTCTGGGTAAGCGTGCTCCATCGTTGACCACATCGTCACTAACAGGTGAGATAGTGGTCAAACGCGAACCTATCAATAACATAAATATCTAATTTCTACTTTCTTTTTTTCAGCTTTTCTGGTAACCGCTCTGAGAAATTCTATCACTGATGTTACCTATTTAAATATAATTATTATTATCTTGATACTTTTATTAGTTATAAGCTTAATACTTTACTTTTTAAAAGTGTAAAACGTACGTATAAAAACGTGGTAACTTCCGAGCCATGCTCGGTCTAAATAACGAAGAGATTTTATCTATGTGAAGAGTTCGGCGTGCGCAAAAATCTTAATATCTTGGTCTTCAACCAGTTGTTCTTCAATTTCTTTCCTCGTGTCCTTCTCGATTTCGTACCGAACATCTGCCAAAACATACACCGCTAAACGACGCTGAACACCAACTCCTTCTGCCAGGATACCTTTGATAATCGATCCAGTCAACTTAGTTTTCGAACTAGAGTACGAAGTGAAGTTATCACGCAAGTATTCTTCCAAAGCTCCAGTGTACAATTCTATTATAGAGTCGAAGTATGTGCTCACAAGTTCAGATACCTCATTCACTATATATCTGCCGAACACGAAGCCCACAGCCTCCACACCCTCCGACTTCCTCCTCTTCGAATCTGCGAACACTTCAGGCATCTGTTTTATGCTCTGTCTTACAGCTTTAAAGTACAACATTGTTAAATGTATATGTATATACTTTTTAAAGTGTTCCTCTTTTGGCAAAAACTTTTGCATCCAAGTTAAGAACCTCTCAATGACTAACAAACACGACGAGTATTTTGTGTCAAAAAACGCTGAATTGTATAGTAAGCTCTCTAACACTTGATCGAGTCTTTGGTCAAAATAAGATTCCTTTTCAGATCGCAGCTGATCTAAACGCTCTAAAAACCGATTGCCTATCTTCGTGAATCTTCTTTCAACATCCTCCTCATTTCTGGACAGCAGCAAGTACCTGACGATAATGGAAGGGTAACGTATCGCTGGAACATCCTTATCAGTATGTTCTAGAATCTGAAGCAATATGTCTTCCACAGCTTCATCGAGTTTGGGAAGAAGTAGCGACACATTACACAGCACATCATCGGCACTGGAGCGAGCGACTTTCTCGATAGCCAAGTACACGCTAACGCAGTATTCAGGTTTGATGGTGGACGGGATCCAGTCAGTGTTTCCGAGGAGTTGACGAAGCCTCTCGCGGGGCTCTAGGTCTATAGTAGAGAACAAGGGCTTAACGACATCCCAAACTCCGGAGTCAGCATTAGCGCCGCGACGACGGAAGTACGGCAACGCAGTACGTAACGCCACCACGGGGTGCAATTTCGCTACTGAAGTAAAGGTCTCGAGCAATAACTCCCGTGGCCCAGTAGATCGCATACTCAGTGCTAAGGCTACTTTCACAGTGCGTCGTTCAGTCGCTAGTGCTCGGGTGAACGCAGCTCTCTCTATTTCTCGACAGCGCATCGCTCGGGTCGCGACAGCTTTCACGCCAGCCTTGCGCCAGCCCCACTCCGCCAAGTTGAAGGCAGGCCGGACCCGGTGCGCGCAGGCCCTCAGCTCCGCCGCAAACTTTGCGCTTTCTTTACCCGCAGCATCAAACCCACGCAGCTCTTTTTCATAGTCCTGATACACGAGACTTGCTAAAAGTCGCGCCAACTTTACGTTCTTTACTTTTTCAACCTGTTGCAAAGGTATCTTTTCTTTTATTGCCGTTCTGAGATCTTTTGTAAAATTGTGTTTTTGGAAGTAAACTACCAGCTTCGACGTAAAACTATCGAAGCTAGTACAACGGTCAGCCAATATATCGACAACTCGCTTGCTTTCGAGGACAGACAGATCATGTCGCAGTGCATTGACTAGAGCCGCTTCATCTTTTAGGAACTCCATGTTTAGTCGCAGCAGCTCGCGGCGTGCAATCCTTGCATCATAAAGCTTCTGCAGCACAGGACGTGCGATTCTCGCGTCACGTGTAGCTAATTCCACGGTTGCCTTCACTGCTGGTGAGGTTGGCTCAACGCGAATGCGGTATAGTTTCAGAACATCTAGTAACTGACCGAGGCGCTCCGCGGCAACTGCAGGTTCCACATCGATAGCGGCCGCTGCCAACATGTTTTGGAGACCGTTTGCCACGTGCGTTCGCTCGTCTCCCTTGAGGGAATACTCAGTTAGCGTAGAAAAGTCTTTTAAAAATGCATCGCGAACGGCCGGGTCGCATTCGCCAGCTAATAACTGGCGAATCACGACGCAGTGCAGTCCCTCACGGCACGCGGCTTCAGATGGTGCGCCGTCGAGCCCGAGTCCGTGTCCAAAATCTAGTAAATTTTTCCAATCATCGGCAGGCAGGCGCCAGACATTAGCACGCTTGACGAGGCTGCGGAGTATAGAGGCACGTGTGTGCGGAGGCTCGTTACTATGCTTCGCAGCTAGGTTCAACACAGCAGACACTGCATCAGTGCGGCCACCACTCTTGCTCACCAAAACAAGGAATATATCGCGCCGCCTGTCCGCAGACCCTGTAGCGCCCAATCGCTGTCCCAATTCGTGAAGCGCGCGCTCAAAACCAATGAAACGAAACTCGTCGAACAATCTATCTAAATCAGTTTTAATCTGTACATCGCAATCTTCTAATTGATCAGAATAATACGCACATTTCATCGCACAACGAGCCATTAATGGCATACGTAACATGTCATCATATCTGTCAGTCCCGCAGACAGGCATGAAATTCTGGTCATCAAAGACATGCGAACCGGTGTCGGGCTCCGACGGGGGAGCAGGTAGCTCATACGGCCATTTGTCCTCACAGTCACCGACATCTTTATCAACAAACACACGTTTCTTAAACGCTGCTCTCTTCTCTGGACTGAGTCTCTTTATCAGCGGCTCCACAACTTTGTACTCGAACCAATGCTGCAAGTAGCTTGCTCGCGCTAGCTTTAGCACTACTTCCTGACACTCCTCGACACTGAGCCGAGCAGCAACAGTCGGGATGTGCAGGAAATACGCAACATACAGCTCCAACTTATTTGTGAATCTAGTTTTGTGGTAGCGTAGGATGTAGTCAGTTGCCAAAGGACTGAGTCTGTTGAAACTGTTTGTATTGAAATACTTCTCCGTAATGTTTAGGAATACATCTGCATCTAACTTCAGCACACACTTCACACTGTTGTAGTAGGACTGATCTCGTTCAAGATAGCGGGTGGTCAGATCTTCATCTGTCGCCAATGAATCAAAATATATTTTAGCAACTCCAGGACATTTCTCACACAAAACTTTTAATGAATGAGTGGTTAACTTCGTCAATATCTTGGGAGCCTCTTCCAATATGAACTCATGTCTGCAGTGACTAAGAAACTTTATTGCAAGCTCGAATGTGTTCTCTTTATAGTGCAGATAGAACTCCTCACACATTGCTGGGTCTCGTAGATTGATGTAAAGCCAGTGCTTCATTTTAGTAACTGCTGGTTTAATCATTTCTGGGAAGAGAACATCTTCCAAGTATTTAGGGTTAACAATGTCACGGTGATCTATAAGCCACGTTGCTTTCAGCGCTCTGCTCACGTATAACATATCATCGTCTTTTAAATTTTGTATTATGTAGTCTACATACTTGAGTTCTCTGGCAAGGTCTATTTTAAAGAAGCGATCGACCGGAGAGTCTTCAGGCAGGGCCTCGATTTCTTGGAGTGAAACTCCATGCTTTTTAGCTTGATGCACTAAGGAGTTGAGACGTTGATGCCGCTGGCCCAGATTGTCTCCCTCCAACGATACAGGTGGAAACAGCGCCATCTGTAAGAGAATATTAAATTTCATAAGGTTCAAAAATTTATATTGTCTCACTATTAAAGGAATTTAAGAAATCCGTTAAGATAATAGATTAAATAGCTTACAATCCGCCTAAAATACATCTCGTGATGGCCCAGTGATTAAGTCTCCCTCCTCTCATGTTTGAGGTTGAGAGATTGAAAACAAAATGTGAAGTTTTCAATTCATATTATTATACACTCTAAGTTTATCTAGGATGTTACTAACACCAGGGGATGTCAACAACTTTATGTGTTTACTGAGCACGGGCGTCAGTAAGCACATAAAGCCCAGTTATCATGAGTGATCTACACATGATAACAATTGTTTTTTAACTTCTCAAACAGCTTGCAAAATAATGTTTTTAATTATGTATAAGCATTTTTAGTTAAAGATTTTTTTCTAACGAAAAGCTGAAAACGATGAAAAGCAACTTTCTATTGGTGCAAATATTTTAGCAATTGGACCAGTACTTCTGAAAATTTCCTCCTACAAACAAAAAAAAACAATAATCTAATATTAGCTTATTAGATTAGGAACCAACAATGTAGGTACCTATTTACAAAATGTGTTATATGTAGGTAATTGTATTGATGTTTGATTCTGTGCAAAAATTTCCTCTAATATATATAATTGACATACAGTTTGTACAAATTCACAATACATATGTACCTACCTATAATATATATTGGATTTTTTTTTACCAATTTGATTGATTTCCTACATGCTCAAACACGGGACTGTTCCCAAAATAATTAAATTTTCAGATAATAATAGCAGCTAAATTCTGATAAGAAAACTCAGTAGATATTCAAAAATTTTGTCACTATTTTGGTGTACATGTACAATAAAGTTTATTCTAATCTATTCAACTATAGAGTAAATTATTATTGCAGGTTTGTTTGTAAGTAGGTAGCTACTGATTAATTGCCTTTTTTCCTAAGTTACATTATGTTGTAATTCAACAAAAGTAATTTATGCTATAATTGTAGGTATTTAGACTTTTCTTCCCTCAGATAGCATAAAATAAATTAGTAACAGGTTTGTAGTATCGTCAAAAATGTACAATAGCCTTGTACGAATATATGATGGTAGCAAGGAGTTATATACATACAATAGACGATGAGACATAATAGTTATCAAACATCATAATATCTTTTTTAACTTGTAAGGAGATTCGAATGCCAAGCTTACATGCCAAATAAAACAAAATCCTACCTTTTGCTTATAATATATCCAACTACGCAGCACTGTTTTGTGTTAGCGGCAAAATAAACAAGTGAATTTTAAAGACTATTGCTATAAAAATTGGTGTATTCTATCCAAATTATGGATTATCTGTACTATTGCTGTCACCGGCTATTTGACCTTGATATGATTTTGGAAATGATCTCATTCGCATGTTTCATTTGACACACCCCAATAACCCAACATCACTCATCGGCTTACCTATTTTTAAAATAACACATTTATTTCACACATTTATTGTAGAAAAAAATATACGAAGGTACCCTTTTTTCCTGTTTTGAAAGTATTTGTATTTTGTAATAGTAAATAACCCCAGGGCAGTATTGCCAACTGCTAGCTATACCAAGTAGCTAGATATTTTGCAAAATATTTCTAGATTACCAGTTTTTTTGCCAAAAAGTTGCTTGACTAGCTAAATGTTACGGTGGGTAATAATAAAATGACAACGAGAGCGCGTGACGTTCGTACGTAAACCTATAATTGCTAAAAAAAATTCGTTTACCTAAGCTTAATATAACGTATATTTAGTATTGTGCTGTCATTGCGCAGCAGAAAAAGGGGAATTTCCGGCCAACACAAATCCATGGTTGTACCTACCATAGCATCTATATCCTTAAATTTGAATTTAGTTTTTATTTTTTCGTTTAAGACTTAGTACTTTACTATAAGAATCTCGATAACTTAAGTCACATGATGAAATAAAAAGGTGCTAGAAGAAGTAGCTAAAAAGTTTAGTTATAAGTTTCATTAAATTGTACAGTCTGTCAAGAAAGTCATGAAAAGAAGGGAGGGCGCCACCATCATTAAACATGGTATCCCAATAAATTTCGACTAAAAGATATTGATACTTTTATTTATAAAATAATAATTACCGATTTACGGTCCCTTTACTGCCGTGTAGGTAAAATGCCATAAGACATAATACTGTGGAAATATGCCTATTTCCACAGTATTATGTCTTATGGCATTTTACTGTGGGGATCTGCAGCTGATGTAGACTCGATTTTCGTATTGCAAAAGAGAGCAATCAGGGCTATTTATAAAATGGGTCCTCGCGAGTCCCTCAGAAATAAATTCAAAGAAATCGATATATTGACACTGCCTTCTCTTTATATCTTAGAAAGTATTCTGTATGTCCGTAAAAACCTAGGACTTTTCAAAATTAGAAGCGATTTGCATAACATAAATACTCGTAGTAAACACGAAATTATATTACCCAAATGGAGATTAGTCAAGACCAGTAAGTCATTTTTAATAAATAGCATACGCTTTTATAACAAGCTACCAAAAGCGGTGACTGAACTTAGCGAAGGAAAGTTCAAAACCCATATTAAGCGTGTCTTAACCAAAAAAGCTTATTACAAGGTTAGAGACTATGTCGAAGACACACTTGTTTGGCAATGACTACCTCTGCACTTGTGGCCCCCTGGTAACTCATAATATTGTGTGAATGTATCTATTAACTGCTCCATCTTTGTTGTAACATTTTTTTTTTTTTTCCTCCTAACACATTGCTTTTGCAATATTTTTATTTAATTTTATATTATCTGACTCCAACCACATTAAATTCGTTAGTTTTTCTTTTTTGGTTGTTAACGTCTCATTTATTGACATCTTTTTTTTTATATAGCCTCTTTTTACAATGTAAATGGAAGAACACTGTAGACTCCACGAATTCTTAGATTACTTCATATTTTGACTCACTTTTTTTAAATGATTATTTTGATGATTTTATTGTTCTTTTGAGTACACTATAGACCGGTTTACACTGTTCTTAAATAATACCTATTAATACTGTAATATGGAAATATTGTAACTACAACCACTTTTTTAAAAGAGTAACCATGGAGTTTCTTGCCGGTTCTTCTCCATAGGAAACGACCAATTTCGAACCGTGCACTAGCTTCTGACGTTTTATAAGTGCCCATGTAGGCCTATGTGAAATAAAAAACTTTTGACTTTGACTTGACTTTGACTTTGATTATTTTACTGATCTATCTGACACTCGTCTATCTATTTAATACGTGCTTGCAAACGAGTTTTGACTTTCATTGGTAGTGGCTCACTATAAATAAAAGTACTTACTCTGTCGTAGTGGCGAACAACATTTTTATTAGAACTAATTTTCATTCAAGTGACGTTTAATTTTAACTGATACATAACACAAAAGTACAAAGGCGGAGTTAATGCCTTAGGCATTCTCTACCAGTCTGAATTTTGTTTTATAAACATTGCGACGAAACCATACTTCTCTATTTGCTTATTAGGATAATTATAATGTTTATCATAAGTACCTACACGTAAAAGTTTATCAAAACAGACATTCTTCTGAATATCTGGTTTTATATTCATAAGAATATCTGGTTTGATCAACCCTTGTTTTCGTCCTTTCAGCTACTAGCATTTATGTACTTACTACAAAGTACAAATCACGATGTTTTGCCACTCTGCACTGCCGTCAGCATGGCGCTGAGTATCGATAGGTATGAGCTCATTGCAAAAATAAAAAGTTTATGAAATAAATCTTTATTAATCCGAATCCAAATAATCAGAATCGAGGTATTCGACTCCAGAAATGTTGCCTGAAACTTCTTCAAAATGAAACCGGCCAACATCTGACTCGTGGTTTGTTTCGTAGGTCGGCCTTTCCTGTGTTTTCCAAGCGTTGAAAATTTATCTCCATTCTTCATGCCACAATGCGCCGAACTGTACTTTCGGAAACACCTGAAGTCAATATAGATAATTATGTTAAATATACAAATACATTTATCATACCTAAATAAAAAACACCAAAATATCAAAACCGTTAAGTGGTAGTATAATAAATCGTAGGTAAATTTCATAACCTTAGCAAGACATAAACAATGTTATAGATAGATAAATTGTACTTAAAAACAGAAGATTGTTAAAACATTATATTTCCGTTAGTGTGCTAAACTTTAGAATATATTTACGTACCGGTTAACTTTGCTGTTCGACCATAAACATCGTCTTTGTTCGTCCCAGCACTCCCACCTTTAATTTCGGCCATACACCCTTGAAAAACTATAAATATAATTTGTCTCGCACCGCTCTTATAAACATTTCGATTCATTTTTTGTATCTTAACGCTTACACGATTAAAAAAACTCGAAATAGCACCGAAATATTATAAAAAATAAACCACATAGATACGACGTGACAGTTCAAGTACTCAGCTTAACAATTATTCAGTGTTGCCAGTATTGGCAAAAACAGTAGTTCCCAAAACATTCTTTTCATGACTTTCTTGACAGACTGTAGCTGTCTGCCACTAAATAATAGCTAGATCTAGTTAGTTATAAAGTTGCTAAATTGGCAACACTGCCCCAGGGCTGCGTTCAAATTTGAGTTTAGAGTTAACTCTAAAGACGTCATTGGGTAATTACCCTACCCTGGCATTCTAAAACGCGAACGGAGTTCCCGTTTACTTAGATTTGGTACAGTCTGTCAAGAAAGTCATGAAAAGAAGGGAGGGCGCCACTATCATTAAACATGGTATCCCAATAAATTTCGACTAAAAGATATTGATACTTTTATTTATAAAATAATAATTACCGATTTACGGTCCCTTTATTGCCGTGTAGGTACATTATTTTACCGATCTATCTGACACTCGTCTGTCTATTTAATATATGCTTGCAAACGAGTTTTGACTTTCATTGGCAGTGGCGTGCCCACCATATAAGCCAAAAAGCCTGGCTTGCCCTACCAAAACCTCACCTAATTCATAGAACACGACCAATCAATTAATTATCACAAAAATCTAAACTTTAAACTTCGCGCGCTTACGCGGTTACGCTAAGTTGCCACTGTGTTGTGTGAAATTCAAAAATCATTCATAAGACGATACCAGGGCGAAGCGAGGATGCCATTCTGAGCGAAATCTCTCCGATCTCACTCTAACACTTAACAAAAGAAAGAGATGAACACTAATGTGTTGTTGTCTTTTTCTGCCTCAAAGGCTTTTATGAGGCTTTATCTTCTATCTCAACTTTTGATATAAATACGTCAAATTTTGAGTGTGTGTGGGTGTAATTTGTTATTGTGTGCAAATCCTCGTCGAACATTTTGTTCTAAAAAAAAGCAGGGCTTTGGTAAATTTATGAATGACAGAAATTTTTACGCATATTATAATACGAGGCGCCCTCTATGACGCGTAAAGTTGTACGAACTAAAAAGTACTCAGTTCAAATTTGCTTTGATCGGTTATCGTGTTGTACGTAATTATTGTTTTGTTTTTTTTTGTTTTCCGTCATTTAACAGTTTATGAATTCGGAAACTATACTTGTGGTTGTGTGTGGATATTATTATGTGTGGAATTGATATCAATGGCCAGTTAGGGTTTGAGTTTTAAAGATAAATATAATCTTGTAACTTTACTATTTTGAATATTTCTCAGAAAAGTTAATAACAATGCTTGGAATACATCAGGTATGACTCAAATAACTTTGCTAGTGCCATGAAAATTCTCAAAAGTACTTGAACGCTGTTATTTCCTTCTATAAACATGGCTTTGACTTTGACTTTGGTAAACCGCCAATAGAAAGTTGGTTCTCTTTCTCGACAGTTAAGTGATAAGTGTGTTTTAAAAAAGCGAACAACGAAAAGCTACCGCTGTTTCAATTGTGAGTATTTGCCAATAATATTACATATTGTTATAACGAACAAGTGTTTGAAACGCCAAGATTTAAAAAAATATGTATTAGTTACACATTCATAACTAGATGGCGTTGGCGTCAAAACAGTAACATTAGATCAGTACCTAGTGCTCGGTTGTTTTATTTCACACTCAACTCAACCTTACATTAAATATTCATTATGTTCAAATTAATCGTTGTAGTAGTATTGGCTGACCATCCCGGCCGGCCGGTACTCGACAACAAGAGCGGCTTTCCGAATTATCTTTGATTGCAATTGAAAATCAGCTGTTGGTAGGATAACGTTCACAAACTTTTTACGTTGGTGTAAGTAATACAATCATTTTTAAATAAAGATAGACAATTTGAATTAGAATACGATTTTTTTTTCTATTCATGTACCTATTCAAACTTTACGATTATTGGTATGATGATAAAGTTGTTGTGGTGAAGCTTTTGTTATCATTATTTATTACTTACTATTAACATTATAATTGTTAATAGTAGTGGAGCAATTCAGAAAAATCAGCATTACTGCACTGATGACACGTGGTAGCACGAGATTTTTTTTTGATAGGTAAGTAGTAGTTAGGTCAAGATTCCTTGGCTTGCCCCATGTTAAGGCATCAGGCACGCCACTGTTCATTGGTAGTGGCTCCCTATAAATAAAAGTACTAACTCTATCGTAGTGGCGAACAACATTTTTATTAGAACTAATTTTCATTCAAGTGACGTTTAATTTTAACTGATACATAATAGTTATAGTAGTTCTCATTTATTTATTAAAACTTCATCCAACACAAAAGTACAAAGGCGGAGTTAATGCCTTAGGCATTCTCTACCAGTCTGAATTTTGTTTTATAAAAATGGCGACGAAACCAGACTTCTCTATTTGCTTATTAGGATAATTATATGTTTATCCTACGTACCTACACGTAAGAGTTTATCAAAACAGACATTCTCCTGAATATCTGGTTTTATATTCATAAGAATGTCTGGTTTTGATCAACCCTTGTTTTCGTCCTTTCAGCTGTGTAAACTGTGTAGCTGTGTAACAAAGTGCAAAGCACGATGTTTTGCCTCTCTGCACTGCCGTCAGCATGGCGCTGAGTATCGATAGGTATGAGCTCATTGCAAAAATAAAAAGTTTATGAAATAAATCTTTATTAATCCGAATCCAAATAATCAGAGTCGAGGTATTAGACTCCAGAAATGTTGCTGAAACTTCTTCAAAAACCGGCCAACATCTGACTCGTAGTTTGTTTCGTAGGTCGGCCTTTCCTGTGTTTTCCAAGCGTTGAAAATTTATCTCCATTCTTCATGCCTTAGTCCACAATGCGCTGGACTGTACTTTCGGAAACACCTGAAATCAATAAAGATAATTATGTTAAATATACAAATACATTTATCATACCTAAATAAAAAACACCAAAATATCAAAACCGTTAAGTAGTAGTATAATAAATCGTAGGTAAATTTCATAACCTTAGCAAGACATAAACAATGTTAAAGATAGATAAATTGTACTTAAAAACAGAAGATTGTTAAAACATTATATTTCCGTTAGTGTGTTAAACTTTAGAATATATTTACGTACCGGTTAACTTTGCTGTTCGACCATAAACATCGTCTTTGTTCGTCCCAGCACTCCCACCTTGAATTTCGGCCATACACCCTTGAAAAACTTTAAATATAATTTGTCTCGCACCGCTCTTATAAACATTTCGATTCATTTTTTGTATCTTAACGCTTACACGATTAAAAAACTCGAAATAGCACCGAAATATTATAAAAACCGGCCAAGTGCGAGTCGGACTCGCCCATGAAGGGTTCCGTAGCAGCAAGTAACATAATATAAAAGCTCTTGTAATGTGTTGTAACTTTGATCGATGTTTTAATAATAGTGTATTTTTTTCGATTTATGACGCATTAAAAAAAAATTACTTAATAGATTTCGTTCAAACCAATTTTCGTTGGTAGTTTTTATAGTAATGTACATCATATATTTTTTTTAGATTTATAATTATCTTATCTTAGAAGTTAGAGGGGGGGGACACACATTTTACCACTTTGGAAGTGTCTCTCGCGCAAACTATTCAGTTTAGAAAAAAATGATATTAGAAACCTCAGTATCATTTTTGAAGACCTATCCATAGATACCCCACACGCATGGGTTTGATGGAAAAAAAAATTTTGAGTTTCAGTTCTATGTATGGGGACCCCCAAAATTTATTGCTTTTTTTCTATTCTTGTGTGAAAATCTTAATGCGGTTCACAGAATACATCTACTTACAAAGTTTCAACAGTATAGCTCTTATAGTTTCGGAAAAAAGTGGCTGTGACATACGGACGGACAGACACAGACAGACAGACAGACAGACAGACAGACAGACAGACAGACAGACAGACAGACAGACAGACAGACATGACGAATCTATAAGGGTTCCGTTTTTTGCCATTTGGCTACGGAACCCTAAAAATCAACCACACAGATACGACGTGACAGTTCAGGTACTCAGCTTAACAATTATTCAGTGTTGCTAGTATTAGCAAAAACAGTAGTTCCCAAAACATTCTTTTCATGACTTTCTTGACAGACTGTATATACCTAAGGCCGCTTACTCCAACCTACCCTGCTCAAAGTTAGGGTTAGTTTTAGTTGGGTTAACTAGGGTAGCTATAGTCTGTCTAATAAGTTAACCGACTTGGGAATTTTGTATAATATTTAATCATTTAAAAAATACTTATATTCGATACTTTTCATAAGGTTCTTCTGTTAGTAAACAATGATCTTTATCTCTTAATCAACTTTGATTATTGAACCCGTGTTGACTACATCAATTTAATTAAATCCTAATAATTACCCAAGTCATTTAACTTATTAGACAGACTCTACTCAAGTTATTTATGAACGACCCTGGGTTGCAACTCTACCCGACTCTGGTTATTTTTGAACGCACTACAGGGCTGCGTTCAAATTTGAGTTTAGAGTTAACTCTTTGCTCTAATGACGTAATTGGGTAATTACTCTACCCTGAGCGATTTTTATTAATAAGACCGTTAGAGTTAACTCTAATAACGTCATAAGGTAATTTCTCTACCCTGGCATTTTTGAACGCGAACGGAGTTCAGCTGTCAATGTCAAGCATATTGCCTCTTACTCCAACCTACCCTGCTCAAAGTTAGAGTTAGTTGGGTTAACTCACAGAACAGTAAAAACAGGTTTTACTGTTCCGTGTGTTGACTCTAGGGTAGCTACACGAGTTATTTAAGAACGACCCTGGGTTGCAACTCTACTCAACTCTGGTTATTTTTGAACGCACGACCTACTGTGTAGATCGGGCATTATGAAAGAAAAAAATTAAGTGGTAACACAGACACAGCTGCGGAGTTTTTGGAGGGATATCTTTGAGAGAAGTTTATTTATTTATTATTTATTAACACTTCTTGCACAAAAAAACTGTACAAAGGCGGACTTAATGCCTTAGGCATTATCTACCAGTCGACCTTAGAAGTTTAGTCAGTTAGCTGTTTTAATTAATCGCAAATTGATTCCTAATGGATATGGTGATGTAAAATTGGTGTAGATTTAAAAGTCTGCGCAACTGGACAATATGTGGAAACATTGAAACAGGCGCAATCTTAGTAAAATAAAAATCGATTAGTTCGACGCGTTCGGATCGGTCAAGTGTGCGTTCGCCTTTAGACCTAAGTTCTCCTGCTGCCACATCACACTGTCGTTCGCACTTTTTCCTTGCTTCAGTAAATTAATGTAAACACCTATGAGTAGGCACGTTTCTCCCCTGCCACTCGTGTTGTGATTCCTGACCCGACCACGACATGGAACGGAGATTTTACTATGGCACAAAATGGTTATTTTAATTGTGCTTTATTGTGCCACTTATCCCAGGAATTTGTGCCTTGTACTTTTTGAGTAATAGGAGTACGTTTGTGGTCGGGCTGGGGATTACGATTCCTGACCCGACCACAACCAGATCTAATAAAATATCAATAGTGGGAAGTTACTGATTATGCCAAAAATATGTGTCAAATTGTGCCTGTGGCACACACAACGCATTCAGTTATCATCACTGATATAAGTACTTAAATAAGGCACTTACGAAAAATTTATTCCAACTACCCACATTTTAGCTTTAAAACTGAAAGCAAAAAATGTCTTAGGTACCTCGTTACGTAAATATCAATAGTTTTACATAATTATGATAAGTGCATTTCCGTTAAATATTGAATCATAGATCTAGAAAATATTATAATCGACAATGTGGAAATCCCATGCGGCAAAAAATAATCAAATTTCTAAGTCTACGACTACTTATGACGCTTATTTGGTCAATTTCTATGGAAATCGCTCGTATGCGTTACGGAACCAACCCGACTCGCATTTGATCGTTTTTTTTATTCAAGCTTAACACATCTATGCTTAACACACTAATATAATGCTACAAAACATAGTGGTTGTAATTTTTTTATAAATTACATAAATATACGCGTACCTACGAAGTCGTGAACACATCCAGTAAAATAAAATAATTAAGTGCTTTATATATATGGCATAATTTCACAAAATAAAACTGCTTGCAGTCGTAGTAAAATTGCATAGCGTGTGATTGACACACTTTAATTCTTTATTATTCAATTTTATCCGAACCAAGATATATTCTGTGATATGAATAGTAAAAAATTTCGTGTACCACAGGCACAATTTAGCACATATTTTTGGCATAATCAGTAACTTCCCACTATTGATATTTTATTAAATCTGGTTGTGGTCGGGTCAGGAACCGTGATCCCCAGCCCGACCACAATCGTACCCTTATTACTCAAAAAGTACAAGGCACAAATTCCTCGGATAAGTGGCACAATAAAGCACAATTAAAATAACCATTTTGTGCCATAGTAAAATCTCCGTTCCATGTCGTGGTCGGGTCAGGAATCACAACACCTGCCACTCGATCTATTTCAAAAGAGTACAGCCTTGAGTGCAGCGCTGCCGCAGCGACAAAATCCAGATTGTTAGGGCCAGGCCACACGGTGCGGTGCGGCTCCGGCGCGGCGCCTGATTGACGAATCAGCGGGCACACGAGTGACGCCACCCCGCTCGTACGGCCCGCCGATTCGTCGCTCAGACGCCGCGCCGGAACCGCACCGCACCGTGTGGCCTGGCCCTTATACTCACTAATATGGCTTTGAGTAATGCTAGTGCTGCTGTGTGAATACTAGGGGCTGGAACTACCCAACGGCCAGTTGTTACTTTATTTTTCCAAAAATCCCTACTAACCTGTTACCGATTTTCTTCCAAAAATCTCCACCAGTGGGGATTGATGATTTTGTAAACATTTTTTTTACTCAGTTTTTCATAGGTACCTCTAAACATAGTTCAATTTATAATAATAATAAATCATTTATTATCAGGCATCTTGGCCCATAGATATATATATTAATTTTTGCTTGATTTAGCTAGTGTCCTGGTGACTGGTAATTTTTTTTATAATGTTAGTGAGTCTTTAGTTATTTAGTGCAGGAGATTATTCTAGTAAGTATACTTTTTTAACTGTACATTTAAAATAGATTTTTTATGATTAGGAAAACATATCAAATAGAATTAGAAATTAAACAAGTACCTATAATAAACCGATAACTTGGATATTTATTTATGTACATACCTACTCACATTAATAAAACTTACATATAAATACAATACTCTAGAACAGAAAAAAATCTACTATTAAATTTATACATAAGTAGTACTTGTCTTTGTTAGTAAATTAGACATTTCACTTATATAACTAAAATTAATATCAATCAAGTCCCTCGTCTAACAGTTGCACACAAGTCCTGCATCGCTTGGGCCTGCTTTGTCCATGCTTCACTCATAGTTTGGACGATGTCAAGCATCTTTTGCTGGTTTTGAATGACCAGCCTTTCGTTGTCCAAACGCTTTTCTTCAATGGCAATTAACCTCTCAGTCACACTTGCTAGCTGTGATTCACTGTGAGATTCATTGTGTGATTCATTGTGTGATTGACTGTGTGATTCATTGTGTGATTCATTGTGTAATTCACTGTATGATTCCCTGTGTGAAGGTGGCGACCGCTTGATCATACGGCGTGGTATCAATTTTGGTTCCCTACTTGACATTATTGCTACAATACGTTCTTCTATAGGAGAGAGGACAAGCCCTTCCTCAGCTGCATCATCACCAGTTTGCTGTTTGGCCGTCCTAATTTGGATAGTTTTTCTTTTTACTGCTGCTTTTTTATCCTTCCAGTACTAAAATAAAATACACAATAATTTTAATTAGTACACTCCGATGACTTACGTCACTTGTTTAATTAATACAAAATTCACATAATTGATATTGACATTTGATCAAAAAAAAAAAAAATTCACAAGCAAATCTATTGAAAGGAAAAACTGACATCAATGCACAGCCAATACATGTCTTGGGTCTAAAGTTGTAAAAAAAAGAGGCCGGTTTTGACATTTGTATTTTCACTGCCTGGCGGCTTGTCCAGTGTAGTGTAGCTACTACGAGACCAGACCCATAATTATTATTTTATTGTTTCTTTCAGTTTCGTTTCAAGTAACACACTTGAGAAACTAAGGTTTTTCTCAAAAGTCAAAACGGGCCTTTTATTTTTTAACAAGTTTAGGAGTGTAAATTTGTGAACATGGTCTCCTTTATGTAAAATTTTTCCAAAATTTACCTCTTAACCTTTCGAATACCGTAATTAGAGACACAATAGCACAAATGGCCGGTGTTCACTTGAAGTTTCATTAATTATGGGGATGGTTACAAAATCTGTTTAGATAAACTTACTTTCACGCAGATATAAGCTAGTAAAAGATAAAACTAATCCGTAGATAGATGACTATTTCAGAATATATGCAAGTAGTTACAAACCTTTGCCCACTGCTGCCAATTTTTAAGACAGCCGCTTCGATCGCTATTCAGCTTGGCGGCGACCTCTTCCCATCCAGCTCGGACTCTGTCTCTAGCATGTAACGTCCGAGCATGGCCCGTCCCTAGCCAACGTTTCTCTTCTAAAGTTTCCACCAACATGTTAACTTGCAAACGAGACGGGACCGAACTTCTTGACATGCTAAAATACACAAACAAGGTACATTGTATTGAGATTTAGATTTATTTAGATTTTTTCACATAAATACTTAAAATTATATATTTCCAATAAACTATCAGGAAACTTATACCTACCCAGCTAATAGTACACAAGGGACATCTACACTAATATAATAAAGAGGTAGTTTGTTTTTTTGTTTGTGGGAGGTAATCTCTGGAAGTACTGGTTCGATTGCTAAAATTTTTACACCTAAAGAAAGCTGCTTTATTCCTGAGTGACATAGGCTACTTATATTTTATGTACGCTAACGAGATCGCAGGCAAAAGCTATTCAATAATATTGAAAATAGGAATGAAAATGAGATATACTTACATTTTAGTTTGTTTAGAACTTAAATCTTGTAGTTTCAAAAAAACAAGACGTGGTTTTGTATTCATTTGTATTTTTGTCTGTTTACAAAAAACAGCGTCGCCGTCGCGGTCGTGTCGTCGGACGTCGACTCGACTCGTCGTTTTGTTTTTTTGCTGCAGCGTGCAAATTAGGCAAAGGATATAACATTCAGCCTAACAATTTAAATATTCTTATGTTAGTTTGTATTATAGTTTTACTTTTTCTTATAAAAAAATAATTATAGACCTATAGAATTTAGACCTGCAAAACTGGAAGTCGAAATTTATCAATTAAGATTTAAGAAAATTGTGTCAAACCTATAATCGTCTACGGGTTCAGAGACGAGATCAAAGAGCATGTAAAGTGACGAGATGTCTACAGTTCGTCGACGACATAGAGTAAAATAATATATCGGCTAGTCGACGACCTCGCGCTAGCGCTAGTGAATACCGTGTGGACGTGGTGTTTAGAGCCAGCGCTGCACACTCGGTCGATTTTAAGGCTGTCTCGGCTTTTATATTTACACACAGACATTGTATTCGACGTCAAGCTCTTTGCAGGCTACAGCCATGAAAATGAGTTATAGCAAGTTGGATATGTTTTAGGAATATTAGGATTTTTTTTCAGGAAAGTGCGGTTTTAATTCAGAATTCGGCGCCAAAACTTCCTTGTACGTGCATACAAGGCTAATCAAACATTGCTAATCGAAATGCATATAGGTGTGTTTTCCTCTCGCCACAATCTATGAGACATAGAATACGTATGCAGTGGTGTAACTCTAGCAATACTGGCAAAGTACCACGGGCCCCTGGCCTGGTAGGCCCCCCGGACTAAAAGGTCTTGAGCTCAGCCTGCAGTAACTGTACAAATTCAAGTAAATTACAAAGATTTATTAATCCTAGTGTGAGATGTTTTTTTTTTCTCAACTGAAGTCATGCACATTTTTAAATTAACGAGAGGTCTGCTACTTCGCATTACGTAATTTAACTGTGTGATCAAAGATGTGTTTTAATAAACTTTTATAAAAACAACACGAGTTTTATTCATTGAACATTTATTTAACATTATATAATTACAAAGCATAACAGTCTTTTAAAAGGAATGCTCTTATGATAAACACAATATTATAGCAAAAATATATTGTCATAGCGTTCTCCCGCAGACCGCAGAGCAGAAAACAAGTAGTTACTGCTCTTCCGTGGCTAGTAGCGTAATGGTATAATATCTCATAGATCAGATACTATTCGTCATGATCCTTTTTTTATTAGTACAAAAAAGAATGGGGCTCTATCCGTAACCGTTATTTATCACATTTATGTAGTCTAAAGTAAAAACAAATCTCAAAATTATCCATGAATTTTTTTTGTGGTAAAGTCCTAGTTGAATTAATCATTCATAAAAATGTTACCTACTAGGAACTACTACGCGACTTTTTTCATTTTTATCGCCATTAATTCATATAGAATCTATAAACTGTACAATATTCCCATAAATTGAGTGACATTTTGGGATATAATAAACGACGCTAAATGCAACGCTCATATTTTGCTGTTTATGAATATTATTATTTTATATTATTGAAATTATACTTTTATAATAACAAGACCTTTTAAATCAAGCCCTTTAAGTATTTGTACTAATTAAAAATAGTGTATAAAAAGATTTTCCAATCTGAATGGTGGCTACAACGAACAGTGCCGTAACAGGTGGTGCCTTGTCCAATGGCGCAGAAATGATAAACAAGGCCAAGTTTTGTATCATCCAGTTTATCAAAAAGAAGTTATTGTTTCTCATTCCCTCTCGCTTGGTACAATGGCCTGAACTAAGATCGGGCGCACTATCGATCGCCCCCGTCCAAGCGGGGCAAACTTCAACCATGTGCTCCGTGTGATCCGCACAGCCATGACACCCGAGCGTTTCTTCCCGTCAGATCCGAAACAGATACCTCCCAAAACAATGTGTCCGGTGAGAACCTGCGTCACACGGATTAATCTTATCCAGCTTTGACTGTTTTTAGGGGTGCTGTTCCAGAAACTGACGCTGTTCGCAGAAAAAAGCCAGTTACGGCACTAATAACGAACAGCGCGTTTAAAAAAAACAATAAACAGGCTTCCATTTTATTATTTTCGTATAGATATTATTATATTATATAGTATAAGCATTGTTAACAGTAGTATAGTATAATCATTAAAATATAAATTTATACTGGGTATGTATAGTGAACCCGTAAGCGTATTAAAAATTGTGTTAATTTAAAGCAGTTTAATTTTTATACGAGTATATCAATGAGTATCACTGCTAAAACAAATTTAGCATATCACATAGTACTGTAGTAGCAATTAGTATCGAACGATCACTTGATCAGCACTACATCAAGAGTATTATTTTATTTCTTCTTTGTAGCTTAAGTACTTCACTAGTGTTCAAACTACAGCAACTTGCTCAGATTTCTGAATTGAAGTTGTTTTGAAAGCGCAAAAGCAACGTATAAGAAAGTCGCAACTATCGAACCAAGTTCGATCTAATAAAGAAACAATCTAAGTAAAGAGTTCGGCATACGCAAAAATCTTAACATCTTTATCTTCAAGCATTTGTTCCTTAATTTCTTTCATCGTTTCCTTTTCAATTTCGGACCGAACGTCTGCGAACAAATACACCGCTAAACGACGCTGAATACCAACTCCTCCCGCCAGGATACCTTTAATAATCGATCCAGTGCACTTCGCTTTCGAATTGACGTATGGCAAGTTATCTTGCACGAAATTCTCTAAAGCACCAGAGTACAGTTCTATTATGGAGTCGAAATAAGTGCTCGCACGTTCAGCCACTTCCTTCACTATATATCTGCCGAATATAAAGCCCACAGCCTCAACACCTTCCGAATTCCTCCTCTTCGGATCTGCGAAAACTTCAGGCATCTGAATTACGCTCTGTCGTACAGCTTTGAAATACAACATTGTTAAATGTATCTTTATATACTTTTTAAAGTGTTCCTCTTTTGGCAAAAACTTTTGCATCCAAGTTAAGAACCTCTCAATGACTAACAGACACGACGAGTATTTTGTGTCACAAAACGCTGAATTGTATAGTAAGCTCTCTATCACTTGATCGAGTCTTTGGTCAAAATATGACTCCTTTTTAGATTGCATCTGATCTAAACGCTCTAAAAACCGATTGCCTATCTTCGTGAATCTTCTTTCAACATCCTTCTCACTTCTGGAAAGCATCAAGTACCTAACGAAAATAGAAGGGTAACGTATCGGTGGAACATCCTCATCAGTATTGTCTAGAATCTCAAACAATATTTTTTCTACAGCCTCATCAGTTTTGGGAAGAAGTGAAGATATATTACAAAGCACATCGTCCGCATTGGAGCAGGCAATTTTGTTGATGGCTACGTACAAGGTAACGCAGTAGTCAGGTTTGATAGTGGAGGGGATCCAGTCAGTGTTTGCAAGGATTCGGCAGAGCCTCTTGCGAGGCACCAGGTCTACAGTAGAGAAAAGAGGCTTAACGATATCCCATACTCCGGGGTCAGCATTAGCGCCGACACGACGGAAGTATGGCAACGCAGTATGTAAAGCCACCACGGGACGCAATTTCGCTGATGATGTGAAGGTTTCGAGTAACAACTTTCTCGGCCCGGTAGATCGCATGCTCAAAGCTAAGGCTACTCTCACGGTGCGTCGTTCAGTCGCTAACGCATTGGTTAATGTAGCTCTTTCTATTTCGCGGCAACGCATCGCTCGCGTCGCGACAGCTTTCACGCCAGCCTTGCGCCAGCCCCACTCCGCCAAGTTGACGACAGGCCGGGCGCGGTGTGCGCACGCCCTAAGCTCCGCCGCAAACTTAGCGCTTTCTTTACCCGCAGCGTCAAACTCTCGCAGCTCTTTTTCATAGTTTTGGTACACGAGACTTGCCAAAGGACGCGCCAATTTTACATTTTTTATTTTTTCAATAAATTGCAAAGATATCTTCTCTTTTAATGCCCTTCCGAGATCTACTGTAAAATCGTGTTTTTGGAAGTACACTACCAGCTTCGACGTAAAACTATCGAAGCTAGTACAACGGGCCGCCAATATATCGACAACTTGCTTGCTTTTGAGAACAGACAGATCATGCCGCAGTGCATTTACTAGAGCTGCTTCATCTTTTAGGAATCCCATGTTAAATCGCAGCAACTCACGGCGTGCAATTCTTGCATTATAAAACTGTTTCAGTACAGGGCGTGCGATGTCTGCGTCACGTGAAGCTAATTCCACAGCAGCCTTCACTGCTAGTGAGGTTGGCTCAACTCGAATGCGGTATAGTTTCAGAACATCTAGTAACTGACCGAGGCGCTCCGCGGCGACTGCAGGTTCCACGTTGATGGCAGCCGCCGACAACATGCTTTGGAGACCGTTAGCTACGTGCATTCGCTCATCTCCCTTAAGAGGATACTCAGTCAGCGTGGAAAAGTCTTTTAAAAAAGCATCGCGAACAGCCGGACCGCATTCGCCAGCTAATAACTGCCGAATTACGACGCAGTGCAGTCCCTCACGACATGTAGCTTCAGATGGTGCACCGTCGAGCCCGAGTCCGTGTCCAAAATCTTGTAATTTTTTCCAGTCATCGGCCGGCAGTCGCCAAGCTTTAGCGCGCTTGACGAGGCTGCGCAGTATGGAGGCACGTGTGTGCGGGGGCTCATTACTATGCTTCGCAGCGAGATTCAACACAGCAGACACTGCGTCAGTGCGACCACCGCTCTTGCTCACTAAAACAAGGAATATATCGCGCCGCCTGTCCGCAGATCCTGTAGCACCCAATCGCTGTTCTAAATCGTGAAGTGCGCGCTTAAATCCAAGGAAACGAAACTCATCGAACAATCTGTCTAAATCAGTTTTCATTCGTATCATGCAATCTTCGACTGAACTACTGCACCGCCCACAATAAAGCAGACAACGACCCGTTGGCCTACGTAATATGTCATACCTGTCATTCCCACAAATAGGTATAAAATTCTGATCAACAAAGAAATGCGAACCGGTGTCAGGCACCGACGGGGAAGCAGGTAGCTCATACGGCCATTTGTCTTCATAATCACCGACGTCTTTATCAACAAACACACGTTTCTTGAACGCCGCTCTTTTTTCAGGACTTAGTTTCTTAATTAGAGGCTCCACCACTTTGTACTGGAACCATTGCCGCAAGTAGCTTGCTCGTGCTAGCTTTAGCACTACTTCCTGACACTCCTCGACACTGAGCCGAGCAGCAACAGTCGGGATGTGCAGGAAATATGCAACGTACAGCTCCAACTTATTTGTAAATCTAGTTTTGTGGTAGCGTAGGATGTAGTCAGTCGCCAAAGGACTGAGTCTGCTGAAGCGCTTTATATTGAAATACTTCTCCGTAATGTATAGGAACACATCCGCATCTAACTTTAGCACACATTTCACACTGTTGTAGTAGGAGTGATCTCGTTCAAGATAGCGGGTGGTCAGATCTTCATCTGTCGCCAACGAATCAAAATATATTTTGGCAACAACCGGACATTTCTCACACAAAACTTTTAATGACTGAGTGGAGAATTTAATCAATATCTTGGGAGCCTCTTCCAGTATGAACTCATGTCTGCAGTGACTAAGAAACTTTATCGCAAACTCAAATGTGTTTTCTTTGTAGTGTTGATAGAACTCCTCACACATTGCTGGGTCTCGTAGATTGATGTAAAGCCAGTGCTTCATTTTAGTAACTGCTGGTTTGATCATTTCTGGGAAGAGAACATTTTCCAAGTATTTAGGGTTAATAACGTCACGGCGGTCTATAAGCCATGTTGCTTTCAGGGCTCTGCTCACGTATAACATATCATCGTCTTTTAAATTTCGGATTATATAGTCTACATGTTTGAGTTCTGTGGCGAGGTCTATTTTAAAGAGGCGATCGATTGCAGACTCTTCGGGCTGAGCCTCAACATCCTGGATTGAAACTACATGGTTTTTAGCTTGATGCACTAAAGAGTTGAGATATTGGTGCCGCTGGCCCAGGTTGTCTCCCTCCAATGATACAGGTGGAAACAGCGCCATCTGTGAGGAAATATTAAATATTGTACATTCAAATCATTAGGCCCAGATATAACGACTTTTCTTTGGAACCCAGTAACAAAATATTTTTATTAAAGGAATTACCTATTAATATGAAAATAAAAAGAAGTTGACAGTTGTATTCGAATTATGAAAGAAAAAGCAGAGCCCCTTCCACGCTACGCCACTGAATACTATAGTGGGGTAATGTTTAAAAAAAAAATTGCCAGCCTGTGTTGGTCTGTGGATCAAGCAGCCAATAATTGCACTATTGCAGCCAGTATTTTACATGGAGTATCCCATTGTCTGTCTGATTTCCACAACTGAGTTCCAAGATAACAGTCCTAAAAAAAATTTGTATTCAATTTTCTTTTTTCTGGACTTCCTTTATACAAATGAAAAAGAGAGATCAACTGCTGAGTATGCCTTCCAAAGCATGGATGGTTTTTAGTATATAATTATTAGATACTTAAGATGACCCATAGATTTTTCTAGAAGTTCAAATCAAATGGTTCTTATAATTTAGGTAAAACTCTTTAGACACTAACACTATTTTTTTTTTCTCTATTGTTTGCTAATCGTCAAAGAAACTGCATCATAGAGAACATGTAATAAATATAAACTGGTTGATGAGATACAGCAAAGCAGACAAACAGACAATGAAAGTTTATTGATTGTGGTTCATTGTTACCCAATTAGATTAAACGGTATTTATTAGAATTCCAATAGTTCCAAAATAATTAATAGGTACCTACTCCAAATAGTAGCTGCTAAATTCTCAATTCCAATTTTATTACTTATATTAGTTTATATAATATAATATTCCACTACTATCACACAACGCCGTCTAGTCTCAAGCTAAGCAGAGCTTGTGTTATGAGTACTAGAAAACTGATAAACATACTTAAATATTTCTAAATACATGCATATTATAGATAAATTACACCCAGACACAGAACAAATGATCATGCTTATCACACAAACATTTGTCCTGGGTGGGAATCGAACCCACAACCTCTGGCTGCTATGCCAGGGCCAGGGCTACTAACCACTAGACCAACAGGCCAGTCAAAAATTAACACTCTGTCAGATATTTATTTACTTTTAATTATATACAAAGTTATCATTTGAATTTTCTTTGTTAGTCATGATAAACCATTTTTTTTTTTTATAGGATACATCAATATAATGTTTTTTTTTTTTTCGATGGGAAAAATCATCTTATGACAACCCCTACTCTTGGGTGGAGCGGGAGATAATGTCAGACTCTTACTGACTAAAAAACCCATCCCGTTCCTTCAAGCCTTCATACCGGGCCTCGAGCGCCGTCGACGACTTGGGCTTGGTCCAGACAGTTACCGGACGGCCGGACAGTGAGCTACCCGTTGCTCACTCTCCGCAAGCCCGCGCCTACGGTGGCTGGACTTGTTGACTCAAACACTTGATGCTTTTCCCATATATGGTGTTAGCAAAAGCACTGCATATCATTGGACAGCATGCTTTCAAATCATTGTGAACAGAAAAGGTGCATTAGTTAAATGTGTTACATACATTTGCTGTTAAATCCTGCTAAATCCACTATTAAGAACACTCACAGTTCTTAATAGATATTTTTATCTAACTCTAAAGTGTTAAAATACTTGCTGGACACTTACGCTGCCCTAAACTGACAACAGATGGACCATAGAAGCGACCCAGTGGACAGGACCCAGTTATAAGAGACCAGAAGGGAGACCAAAGAAACGCTGGGCAGATGTTATAATAGTAATAGGGGGTAAAAGTTGCATAAAAGAAGCCGCACAAGCTGGTGGAGGCCTGAACTCAAGAAAGGGTACCTATCTATAACAACAACTAGATTAAATTAAGAAAAATAACTTGTAAGTAATGATGAATGGCTTGTTATTTTAGTATATTTTTTTTTTTACGGTATGTGTTCTTAATTCCTTTTCTTCATTAATTTTGAAAAAAAAAATGTGTATAGATTTTTAGAAAATTATTGTCAAAAAAAAAATCAAATAAATGTGTATGTATAAGACAATAGGTACCTACAGATAATTTAAGTGTTGTGACCTGCTTTTGGTTTGTGGGTGTAAACAATGGATTATAATTATTACAATAGGTAAGAAGAGATTTTATCATATAAATTTTACATAGTATGTACCCAACTATATTTATATAATTAAGACAGTTTAAGAAATATTAGGTACTTATAATATATGACAACACAAAATCGGTGGGATATTTTTCATTAAATTATCTAAATAGGTATATGATGTTTACCTACCTGATAATTAATTTGGTTTATCACTCTGTTTTAGTTAAATAGTGTTCTTCGAATTGCAAATATTGGGCAACAAATTAACTACATATCTATATGTTTATTAATAGTAAAAGGTATTTCTGTTATTATTTGTTGGTTGAGGCATCGACTATAAGGACGGAAAATGCGGAAAAGTTTTCTATTGATTAATTGTATATGTCAGAGTGCTTTTCATACCGATACCGATATTTTCGTATTCGATACTTTTCTGTTATTGGTATTTTTCTGAAAGATAATAATACGTGTTGAATTGAATATGAGTGAGCGTACCGTAGGTAGGTAGGTAGGTACCATATTCCCGTATTTCTGTCCTGTTTCGAAATTCGAATTCATTCGAATTTTTGAATATGTACGAATCTTTCCTGTCACACTTTGACTTTAGTGCTAACAGTGTTGCCAATGCTAACTTGGATTTTTTAAAGATTAACCCTTAGTTCCGAATTACGTCAAAAGCGATTATATCGCGAATCCGACCGATCCGAATAGTCAAAAAATATAAGGACTATTGAGTACTATTTGTGACGTTGCGCGTTAGTCGGATTCGCGATTTAATCTATTTTGACGCGATTCAGAGCGCGGGGTTAGACTAAAATTATGTAGTCTGTTAAAATTATAAACGTAAAGTTCGTACTTTCTCTTATATTAAAATCCATAGACGTGTGGTTGAAAATGTCTTTTTTTAAACTAGGACTGAAGATATTAAGGTAAAAAAACCGGCCAAGTGCGAGTCGGACTCGCCCATGAAGGGTTCCGTAGCAGCAAGTAACATAATATAAAAGTTCTTGTTATGTGTTGTAACTTTGATCGATGTTTTAATAATAGTGTATTTTTTTCGGTTTATGACGCATTAAAAAAAACTACTTACTGGATTTCGTTCAAACCAATTTTCGTTGGTAGTTTTTATAGTAATGTATATCATACATTTTTTTTAGTTTTATCATTCTCTTATCTTAGAAGTTAGAGGGGGGGGGACACACATTTTACCACTTTGGAAGTGTCTCTCGCGCAAACTATTAAGTTTAGAAAAAAATAATATTAGAAACCTCAGTATCATTTTTGAAGACCTATCCATAGATACCCCACACGCAACGGTTGGATGAAAAAAAAATTTATGAGTTTCAGTTCTATGTATGGGGACCCCCAAAATTTATTGCTTTTTTTCTATTTTTGTGTGAAAATCTTAATGCGGTTCACAGAATACATCTACTTACAAAGTTTCAACAGTATAGCTCTTATAGTTTCGGAAAAAAGTGGCTGTGACATACGGACGGACAGACAGACAGACAGACAGACAGACAGACAGACAGACAGACAGACATGACGAATCTATAAGGGTTCCGTTTTTTGCCATTTGGCTACGGAACCCTAAAAAGATATTTAGATCTGGCAACACTGATTACTGTCTACGGGGTTTTTTTATGGTTATGTTATTATAAATTTTGACAGTATTATTTCAAAACTCTTGAAGTCTTTTTTAAATCTCTAGCAACTCTATTTATTTTAAAGAAACAGAAATAATTTTTGTGACCATGGATAGAAAGGTGTTGTGTCTACTCCGGGGAACTGCCGGATATTTGATTTCGGATTGTTGTTTAAATGTTCTAACATGGAGAACTCTGAAGGACAGTTCTTAAATCGTGACATAGATGTCGCTACTCCTGCCACCATCATCTGAGTTTAGCTTTGGTAGGTAATAGGTACCTGCTAGGTATAATATAAAAGGTGTAAGGGACAGCCCTCCACAAACTATAAGGGCTTGCTCAGTAGATGAAACTGAACAACCATCCACAAAAATTTTTTTCAGGAAACGAAAAAAAAATCGGTCTCTCCATACAAACTGTCCAATCAAGTTTATAATTTTGTATGGTGAGGCGGATTTTTTTTCGTTTCCTGAAAAAAAGTCTTGTGGTAGGTTGTTCAGTTTTGTCTACTGAGCAAACCCTTAAAGTTTGTGGAGGGCTGTCCCCTACACCTTGTATAAAAAAAAAAACAAAAGTATGAACTATCGAACTATCAAACTAAGATGGTAATCTGTCAAATAAATTGGCAACACATTTCTTCTTTGCCGCCATACCTTGATATTCAAAATTAAAAGATTGATTTCTTTGTTTGACGACATCATATTATCGCAATATCAATAGTGAATTCAACAATATATGTTTAGGTGTACTGTGCAATGTACATCTAAAATACTAGTAGGTCGAGTCTGTTTAAAAAGTCAAACAACTTGGGTAATTATTAGGGCAAAATTAAATCTGATGTAGTCAACACTGGTTCTTTATGAGATCTTGATCATTGTTTACCTACTAATAGAAGAACCTTAGAAAAAGTGATTAAATATTAGTATACAAAATTCCCAAGTCGTTCGAGTTTTTAGACAGACGTACTGACATCGGTGGGTAAACAAACAATAGGTGTAAAATGAAACAGAGCAGCAAAAAGAAAAACGTCACAAATCTTATTATTGTAGCACATTTTGCAAAATCAGCACTGAACTAAAAAAAAAAACATTACCAACAAGAAAAAATCGAATTAACGACTTTTTCCAAGTCGTTTAAGTAGGTCAACAAAAAAAATAAGGGCATTAAAATATTTCATTTATTAGTTGATTGTTTGTCTAGTTTACCAAAAATATATGTAAAATATTTCATATATTATGTTGGAGACTTGCATCTAGGCAAAGGCATCATTTCAAAATAATATCAAGGTCAAGCTGAGCCGTTTATTTTTAATCAGTGTAGCCGGCAATGCAGATTGCTTCGCACACAATCTGTATTTTTGTTGCAAATTGCCAATTACGAAAGTTTGATACTGATTGTTCTCGGAAACTGTAAGTACAAGGAATTTACATTTCTTTTTATAGATAGGTACCTACTTATTTAGTTAATTAATGTACCTACCTATTATTATACGTATTTTGTGTGTGTGGATGCGTATTTTCTATACACTTCCTCGAAAACTAGCTCATAGTGTACTACGATTAAGTTCATCACGCAATGCTTTTTTTTCATTCATCACAACAACGACGGATATTTTTTTTTCTGATTTCGTCTCGGATAACCCTGAACAACCGTTCATGCGGCGGTGATTTTTTTTCACAGCATAGAGTCGCATGTAATTTTTTTTTAATGAAAATTTAATTAAGGTTTATGAACATATTAAGAATAAACATGATTTTTACAATTTACATTTACCAACAAATTAACATTTATCTGGGTCTAAATTCTGCCGTAGTAAGAGAAAACACAGTATCTTTACACAGGATCTATTACACTACGCGTTATTCAGACTCTTCTGTGTATGGTTCGACGTATCTAGTCTATGGTTCGCCGTATCGCGTAGTGTAATAAGGGTTAGACTGTCTTTCTATGAATGAAAAATAGTACGAGTCGGAATATCGCACGCGATATTCAGCGCAGTGTAATAGGTCCTTTATTCTGTTCTCGGCTTCTCGCTTGTTTTTTATTACACGCAGCTTGCTGCAACATTACCACTTACTTAAAGTATTATTTATATGCATAAGATTTACGTTGTAGCTGTTTGTTATCTCTCAATAAATAAAATAAAAAAATCGTAAAAACGAGACTGAATTCTACGCGGCAAACTTACTGTGTTATTTGTTACGACGGCAGAATTGGTAAAAATCGATGAAACACAATATATTTTCATTCTTATTTTCATTGTTAGGAACAATATTCGCCTTCTTTTTCCAAAATTTAAGAACTAGATTCTGATTAAACTTTTTTCGTTCACGATTCGTAAATAAATTAAAATTTAAAAATTTCTTTTTTTGTTTACCCTTTCCAATTTCTTCGATTTGACAGTATGACGTGACGTCACAACATGGCATTCGATCCTATTCTTATATTTTCTTGAATGACAACGTAGCTCGTAATAAAGTGTAGAAAATTCTCCCAAACTGCGTCGTCGCTGATTTATTGGATGAACACCATCTCTAGGTAATAAAAATTCTCTCATTAGGAGACTGGGCTCCAATAGTTCTCTTCGACGTGAATTTATGTTTATCACAACACTACGTGAGCGCGACTGCGTGGAAGTTTGTTTCGTACATACGCAAGACACCACTATCTCATCGCCCCGCGACGCACCGCCCCGCACCGCCGTCGCTCCGGCCGTCGCAAGTTTCGTACCCGCAGACTAACACCCAACACCGCCCTAAACTAAGACGACTGCTCGCAGTCCACGCTGCGACAGCTAGTAGGCACCCAGCAGTCCACGCGGCGACAGCTAGCAGACGGCCAGCTTGTGTAGATACTGACCGACCGAGCGGCTAACGGCGCGGCGACTGCTAGCAGTGAGCGCGCGGACACCGCGCCGACCGCTCGTCTACAACGTGCGGCCAGTGAGGCGTCAACTACCGAGCTGCTTGACAGCGGTAAGGTCGCTGAAAGCGAGCTGTCTGCTAATTTATGATGCCAATGTAAAATATATCTAAAAATCAATAGTTAAAGCCCATATTTGAATGATAATCAAATACACACTAAAGGCGTACTATACTCTAAAACATGGCGTCATATAACTCCTCCGCATCGCTGTCGACGTTGAATGGCAATGCTTAATCTCTGACCGAGGTAAAAACCAGCCCTTGGGTCACGCGGAGTGTCAACTAAGCGTTTTGACAGTTTTTTAAAAACCGTATGAGCACTCGGACCCCACGGCCCAAGAGTTTCAATCCCAAACGCCTCAAAAATATAACTGCCGACAAGGTTGTTATATTTCTGACGCTTGGGGTTCTCCGCGGACCAGCACAGCACGATGAACTAAGAAGATGCGATGGCGCAAGGGTGTCGACACAGGTAGCGTCCCACACTAAAGGTCTACCCAACTTCCATATCGACCTATCGTCCGGTCTCTTACCATCGTTGCGTGCCAGGCCATGAGGTTCCAAAACAGCCGGAACGCCGACGGTGACTGCCAAGGGCTCGTCGGATAATGTTGTTAATATTCTACTAGACTACAAAAATAATCTTGTAAAAAACGCACGACGACGCGACGTCGTGGAAAGAGTCTGGTCTGTCCAGAGAACAAATGAAAGAGATCTGTCTATAGATGAAATAGAACATACGATGCCGCGCACTTTGTTTTTGTTAACGTACTTTTTTATGTAACTACCCACTACTTTTATAGCTTACTACGCCGATCGGCTTAATTTATTCTTACTTAAGTATTAATATTGTATTTTCTCAGTAAGTGATTTGTAAATCTTTTGAGAACAATAAATATCTAAAACCATAACATCGACCTGTATTCTAGTGATACACTAGCCCTTTCAAGGAACCCTTGCAACTATTTGTCAAAATACTGAAAAGCTAAAACAAAAGTTCGCTGCAGCGCTACATTGGCGTTATGTCATCCAACAGGGCTACTAAAACATACGGCGCTAAAATAGCTTTCAGAGGATACTTTTTTCACGACCAAAATGTTTTAAGAGCCATGAACTACGTGACACTTACGCGTTTCGTTCAATATACTGTAGTGTTTAAGGCCCAAGCGCCCGAAAAGTGCCATAAAACAGTGACTTTCTGAAGCCTACTCCTCGGTAATGGCCAGGTTAATAGGTTTGAAAAAAATATATGTTTATTATAGATTCATGAACAACATTTGATTTTTTTGAGATATTAATACTTTTGTCTAAAAAAAATATTTAGCAATTTCGCAAATTTCTTCGAAACGGCTTGGATCTTTAGAAACATTTTTACACATAAAAATGGGTGGTTAAATATTCTTCAAAGTGAACATTGCATAAGTAAATCAATCAATATTTCGCAAAGAAAACGCATTTAAAGCGCTTTCCGGGCGCTGCTGGCCGCAAATAAATGCACAGATTTGCGTACTGCCGCCTAGGCGGGTGCGAGAGGTGCGTCCACATAATTTTGGCCAGATGGTTCAAGGGACTATAAGCCTTAAGGTGTACAGTCTACGTTACACCTGAGTCGACTGGAGTGAGTGTTCGGCACGCCTAATTATAATCTAGTGCGTAGTACATATGTATCGATGGGATAGAATATAACCATTACAAATGTGCCTCTAAAATTCGAAGGCTGTCCTATGGCCATGAACTCAGGATTTAATGATCGTGGATCTAGGAAGCCCCGAGTTATAAACAAAAAAAGATTTTTCCAAATCAGTTGAGGCGTCTTCGAATAATCGAGAAACATACACAAAAAGAAAAGATTCCGATGATATGAAATCAACCTCCTTTTTTGAAGTCGGTTGATAAAAAAGTCATTACTTTTATATACATAACAAGTATTTTACCATACCTACTAATAGATCCACAGTTCTGCCGTCGTAATAGAAAACACAGTATCTTTACATACTGTGTTCTCACTTTTTTATTATTATTGTAAAACGTGACTGAACTCTACGCGACAAAATTTTCTGTTTATTTTTAACGCTTCTGGATTCAGAGATACGGTCATTAAAAACACAGTAACTTTTACAAACTAAGCTTTACGCTCGTTTTTCTCAAAACTACTTTTTCAAAGTTACTTTGTTCTCTGTTACGACGGCAGAGTTCATAGTTATATGATTTCGTATAGATCAAATGCAAAAATACATTTCTGCTGCCTACGCAGTATTTTTAATAGCTAGGATGACCAAGAAGTCTAGAAAATAGTCGTGTAGCGAAGTGATGTCATTGTACACTTTGAGCTCTATTTTAGCACACTATTCTAATCAATCGAATACAATTATACACCGTGATTTATTTCATATTTCCAGATGGCGTCTTTCACACCGGTCACATTGTCAGGTGACAACCTCGGCCAACGACATCGGCATCTCAACTCCTTAGTACTCAAGGCCAAAGAGACCACAGCTTCGATCCAGGATGTTGAGGCTCACCCCGAAGAGTCTGCAATCGATCGCCTCTTTAAAATAGACCTCGCCACAGAACTCCGACGTGTAGATTATATAATACGTAATCTAAAAGATGATGACATGTTGTACGTGAGCAGAGCCCTGAAAGCAATATGGCTTATAGACCACCGTGACATTGTTAACCCTAAATACTTGGAAGATGTTCTCTTCCCAGAAATGATCAAACCAGCGGTTACTAAAATGAAGCACTGGCTTTACATCAATCTTCGAGACCCAGCAATGTGTGAGGAGTTCTATCAGCACTACAAAGAGAACACATTTGAGTTTGCGATAAAGTTTCTTAGTCGCTGCAGACATGAGTTCATACTGGAAGAGGCTCCTAAGATATTGTCTAAATTATCCACTCATTCATTAAAGATATTGTGCGAGAAATGTCCTGGAGTTGCCAAAATATATTTTGATTCATTGGCAACTAATGAAGATGTGAAAATACGCTATCTTAAACAAGAACAGTCATACTACAATAGTGTGAAATGCGTACTGAAGTTAGATGCAGATATGTTCTTCGACATCACGGAAAAGTACTTCAATATGAACAGCTTCAACAGACTCAGTCCTTTGGCGACTGACTACATCCTACGCCGCCATAAAACTAGATTCACAAATAAGTTGGAGCTGTACGTTGCCTATTTCCTGCACATCCCGACTGTTGCTGCTCGGCTCAGTGTCGAGGAGTGTCAGGAAGTTGTGCTAAAGCTAGCACGAGCAAGTTACTTGCAGCATTGGTTTCAGTACAAAGTGGTAGAGCCGCTGATAAAGCGTCTTAGACCCGACAAGAGAGCAGCTTTCAAGAAACTAGTGTTCGTTGAGAAGGATATCGGAGAGCGGGTGCCGGTATGGCCTTATCCGACACCGGAGTCACTCACACATTGCGACTCTGGCCCGCATATATTCGACGACGAGGATTACAGTCCAATTTACAAACAGAAGAAAATATGCAAGCGTCTAGTAAAAAAAAAGAAAGGACCACGTAATGAATTTCCAGAAATGATATCATGTGATCCCATGAAATCGGACTTAGAACGATTGTTTGATGAGTTCCGGTTTATCGGGTTCGACCGAGCTCTGCACGACTTAGGGCAACGGTTAGTAGCTGCTGGTTCTCCGGATCGGAGACGCGATATATTCCTAGTTCTAGTGAGCAAGAGTGGCGGGCGCAGTGACGCGGTGTCGGCTCTGTTGCGTCTAGCAGCTCGCCACAGCAACGAGCCGCTGCACATTCGCGCTTCCATACTGCGCAGCCTCGTCAAGCGAGCTGACGTCTGGCGCCTGCCTGCAGATGTCTGGCAACATTTTCTAGATTTTGGGCGCGGACTCGGGCTTGACGGCGCACCATCCGAAGCCGCGTGCCGTGAGGGACTGCACTGCGTTGTGATTCGCCAGTTATTGTCTGGAGAATGCGAACAAGCCGTTCGTGATGCTTTTCTGAATGACTTTTCAACGCTGGCAGAGTATTCTCTTAAGGTGGATGAGCGAGTGCGCATTGCTAATGGTCTTCAAAACATGTTGTCAGCAGCCGCCACTGACGTAGAACCGGCAGAAGCCGCCGAGCGGCTATACCAACTACTCGATGTCATTGAAAATTACCACGTTCGCGTTGAAGCAGCATCAGCTACAGTGGAAGCGGTGAAGAGCTTAGCTATGCGTGACGCTGGTGTCGCCTACTCCTTACTAAAACGGCTATATGACGCAAAGATTGGACGTCGTGAGTTACTTCGAGAAAACTTAATGATTCGACGCAATCAGGGGGCGCTCATGAACGCGCTGCGCCACGACCCGGCTGCCCTCGAACTCGATAAAATTGTAGATATAATAGCTGTTGGAAAATCACACTTCGACCGATTTGTTTCGAAGCTGGTGATATACTTCAACCAGAAGGATGATCTTACAATACAACTCAGGAGTGTTTTAAAGGAGAAGATTGTTCAACAACCGATTGAAAGTTGTAAGATTATAAAATTGGCGCGACCATTGACAAGTCTCTTGCATAAAGATTTTGAGAAAGAGTTGCGTGGGTTTGACGCAATGGGTAAAGAAAGCGCAAAGTTGGCGGCGGCGCTGAGGGCCTGCGCGCACCGCGCCCGGCCTGCCGTCAACTTGGCGGAGTGGGGCTGGCGCAAGGCTGGCGTGAAAGCTGTCGCGACGCGAGCGATGCGCTGCCGAGAAATAGAAAGAGATACGTTTACCCAAGTGTTAGCGACTGAACGACGCACAGTGAGAGTGGCCTTAGCACTGAGCATGCGCTCTGCGGGAGGATTACTTCTAGACACCTTCGCATCAGCAGCGAATATACGTCCCGTGGTAGCACTGCGTGCTGCGTTACCGTACTTCCGACGCCATGGTACTGCTGCTGACCCTAAAGTATGGGATATAATTAAACCTCTGTTTTCTAGCGTTGATCTCTCATCCCGCGGACGACTTTTCCAGTTACTCCGAAAAACCGAATGGGTACCCTCTCACATCATAACTGATTACTACGGAACGCTGTACTTTGCGCTTGACAAAATCTCTAGATCAGGTTCCCGCTTAGTGCTTCGCGATCTGTGCAAGCTTCTTCCTGAATTAAATGAAGATTTGATCGAAAATATTTTACTTGGTATGTTCAAGGAGTCCACTGAGGATGATCTAACGATAGCATACCCTGCTATGTTTGTCAGGTACTTGATGCTGTCTAGAGATCACGAAGATTTAGAGAAGAGATTTGCTAAAGTTGGTGATCAGTTTTTGGAGCGATTAGAAAGTCTGCGTTGCGAATACGAGAAGAATTTTAATAAGAGACTGGATCAAACTATGTGTAGTTTAAAGTACAATGCGGCATTTCTGGACAGCAAATACCCGATGTGTTTTTCAGTGATCGAAAGGATCTTAGCTTGGACGCAGAAGTTCATGCCGAAAGAAGTATACTTTGACAAATATGTAAAAATACATTTAACAATGTTGTACTTTAAAGCTGTTCGACAGAGTATGAAGCAGATACCTGAGGTGTTCGCAGATCCGAAGAGTAGGAAGTCGGAGGGCGTGGAGGCTGTGGGCTTCGTGTTCGGCAGATATATAATGAAGGAGGTGGCTGAACTTGCGAGCACATACTTCGACTCGATAATAGAATTGTATGCTGACGCTTTGGAAGATTACTTGTGTGACAACTTTTCGTGGGCAGTTTCGAAGGCGATGTTCTATGGACCTCTTCTCAAAGGTATATTGGCAGAAGCAGACGGTATCCAGCGCCGCACGGCGGTGCATATCTTCACACAGCTTCAGCACCAGGTTTCAGATTGTACCAAACAAGAGATTGAAGAAATGATGGTACAGGATAAATGTATTGAGTTATTGGTTTTTGCTGAAATATTGAATACATAGATTTCAGGAATTGATTCTTTGAAACGTTTTTCATATTCATTTTAATTCTTATGTAGGTACTTAACGTCTTAATGAAATGTTATTTTTATGTGTTGTTTAAAGATTTCAGTTATGTTTATAACTAAGTTGATTGGTTGGTTGTTTTTGTTTGTTTTTTATTTTTGTTTGATTGTTATGAATTTATGTTTTTATTATAATTGTTTTTGTTTTTTAATAAATTTTTTGATTTGATTTTTTAATTTCCACCGTTTATTGGGGACGGGCATTGAGGCAACATTTCAAAATAATGTCAAGGCCAAGTCGTTTATTTTTGCTCAGTGTAGCCGGCTTTGTTTTGCTAGTTGTCTTTTTGTGGCCTATTGATACCAAACTCAAAAGTTAGACAGTAATTGATCTCGGAAACCGTAATTACTTTACGTAAATTTTTAACCGACTTCAAAAAAAGGAGGAGGTTTAAAAATTCGGTTAAATTTTTATATCGGCTCTGAAACGTGGCTCGCAATGGGTCTCATTAAATGGATTAAAGTCACCCAAAGGGTGATGGAGAATATGCTCAGAGTTTCCTTGCGTGATCGAATCAGAAATGAAGATTTCCGCAGATAATTCTCAAAATAACCCGAAGAATTGCCCACCTTAAGTAGCAGTGAGCAGGGCACATTGCTCGCAGAACAATTGGTCGATAACCCGAATGGATCTGGAGTGGTGGCCACGTACCAGAAGACACAGTGTTGCCAGGCTCCCCACAAATTCGACCTCATGAGAGTCGCGCGAATCCGATGGATGTGAGACGCACAGGATCAATCATTGTGGTGACATTTGGGGAAGGCCTGTCTAGTAGTGGACTTCTTTCAGCTCAAATTATTATGATGACTTTGAGGAGTTCACATCGGCGTCGGGTCGTGCCCTCGTGAGGGCGATCGGTGGCGGCGATCTCTCGCGCCGGCCCTTGGTAAAGGCCATGGTCCGGAGCGAGGAGGAGTTGCAGACGGTCGCCGACTTCTGCGAAGCAGTAATGCTAGCAAAGGAGGAGGCCGACCGCATCAGGCAACGGCGGCGCTCACAGCGCCCCAGCCACCGCTGGGATTCTGATCCCGATTTCCGGCTACGTAGGCGCGGGCTTGCGAACGGCGAGCAATGGTTAGCTCGCTGTCCGACCAACCGGTAACTGTCCGGACCGAGCCTAAGACGTCGACGGCGCGCGCTGTTCCCGCGTGCCTCAAGGAGCTGTCAGCAACAGCACGGGCCCAGCAGGTTCGAAGCCTACTGGGGCCAGGGTTATCCGAAAGGGAAGCTCGGTCCCGATACGAAAGGCACGAAGGAACGGGGTGGGCTTTTAGTCAGTAAGGTCTGACACTATCTCCCGCTCCGCCCAAGAGCGGGGGATGTCATTGGATGATTTTTACAACCATAAAAAAAAAATATGATGACTTTTTAATTGTTTATAGAACTTGTTCGCTTAGGGCTTCACTTAACCTTAGGTCGTTCGGCTACATCATCGCTTACCTAATGGCCTGATGCGTGACCACTATCTCACCAATACTCACCATCAGGTGAGATAATGACCATCAGGATGGCATCCAACCGGTTCTCCTTTAAGGTAATGGCTCGTGAACACATTCGCAAGAAGTTGGCAGAATCATCACAGCAGTGATTTGTTATATTCATTTCTCATAATAATTTTGTTTATTTGTACCTATGTATTTATTTTGTATTTATGTTGATTTTAATTTTATTTTTGTTTGTTTGCCTTGAAGTTGCACCTACCATGTTATGTCTCTGCACCACCCTAAGGTCGACTGGTAGATAATGCCTAAGGCATTAAGTCCACCTTTGTACAGTTTTTTGTGCAAGAAGTGTTAATAAATAAATAATGGTCAAACACGGGCCTATATTCTCTTAAATACTGGAAATAAATGTATTACAATATTTCTTGATCTAGCTAAGGCTATCGACGAAAGGAGCAAGGACACTAAAAAAAACTGTGTGAATTGCGTATAACAAAATAATGCCTTATTATGCGCTTAGGGGTCCCTGTATCCTAATATGCCCAGGGCCGCTAATAAGTGAAAGACGGCCGTGGTTGTACCTATGCCTACCCATACAGCCATATGAAGTAGCGGTTACGACTTAAGTCGACATTTATTGTGTCGTAACGGAATTTATTTGTAACATTGTTCCGTAGCGTAACGTCGCCGTGTCGACTTGTGAGTCGACACCGTTTCGAAAAGTGGGGAATAATCGTAACAGAATAACAGTAACTTTCAGTCACATTGTGACGTCGCCGTGTCGACACGTCGCGGCTGGACTTTTATGCCCTCACTTGCATCGTACATTCAATCATTCATTTTTTCGTTGCGTTCATTCTATACTTGTCAATTTTTATTGTAATTCGTTCGTTTTTGTGAATGTCATCATAGACATAAATCTTCGCCGCCATCAGAAAAAAATGAAAGTATTTATTTACGTATTTCTGTGATAAATGCATCATAGTCGATCGAAAATCCTCTGCGAAATTAAATGTATCGTGTAGTTTGATGTCACTATAATAAATTAACCGATGCGCCCTTCTGATTTAATAAAATACTTAAAATATTTTTTGTTAATGTGGTTGTTTTCAATTAAAAAATTACAAAGTATCGTATTTCCAAGCATTGCAGAAGATTTTATTGATACGGCCTATATAAATTTAACCAAAATATATTCTAGAATACTATAATAATAATATAATTTTTACACAATTGTGAAATGATGTGGATAATTTTGTATCTACTTGAAAGATGAAACCCAACACAATGTTTCGTAACTGTGTTTACATGTTTCGGCAATATGTTAAGTTACGTTACAGTGTGACTGTTTTAACAAAATGGAGTTTTATTATTTTATGTTTGCAGTGGTTCTCAACATGCTGTAAAGTTAGTTTTATCAAAAAATTTAACTAGTGAGGAAGTAACTGCCGTGCCTGAAGGATGGGTCGTAGGAACATACCTATACTGGCCTCGTGCACTTAAAATAAACTTTCAAAAATCGTAGCTTATGACGTGGGAAATATGGTCCTACGAGTGTTTCTCAAATATTCCTGTATATTATAATATTTTTTCAATAAAACTTGCTTTGGTGCTTTGGTTGCTTATGACTCATAGTTAAAAAATAAGTAAATAAATCAGGTAGTAAGACTGATCCCTCTAATTAGAGCTCTGCTATAATTATAGAGCAATATTTGTGCTTCCAGCATTGAGTAAAATCTATGAAAAAAAACATGCTCGACCAGATGTTATCCCACTTTAATTAGAATAGGATTTTGCATAGTCATCAGTTTGGCTACACGAAAGGAATGTCAACGACGGATGCAGGACTGAAACTTATCAGTCACATTTTAGAATCCTGGAAGAAGTCCCAGGATGATATTAGCATATTCTGTGACCTCTCAAAAGCATTTTACTGTGTTGACTCTACTATACTCTGATCTGTAAATTACATCATTAAGGAATTCGTAGACGAGCTGCTGATCTTGTTTTTTTCAATTTATCCTACAGGTAGCAAAAAGTATCCATAAATGGGGTGACGTCGTCGGGGTCTTTAATAAGGATAGGCGTGCCTCAGGGTTCAATTCTTGGCCCTTTCCTTTTTCTAGTAGTTTATATTAATGACCTTCCTTACATGATGAATAATTTATCAGATATAATTCTATCTGATGACACTTCTCTTATTTCTAAAGTGGATAGAAAAGATACGGATGTCTTGCGTGTCAACGAAAGTCTGGCTGTTCTTTCGAAATGGTTCGCAGCTATTAATCTCTTACTAAATGCAAATAAAACTAAATGTATAAAGTTTTCATTACCAAATGAAGAAAAATAAGGCAGTTGACAGATGTCGCCACAGCTAGATTAGTTTACTATGCCTGTTTCCACAGTTTTATGTCTTATGACATTTTATTGTGGGGATCTGCAGCTGATGTAGACTCAATTTTCATATTGCAAAAGAGAGCAATCAGGGCTATTTATAAAATGGGTACTCGCAAGTCCCTCAAAAATAAATTCAAAGAAATCGATATATTGTCACTGCCTTCTCTTTATATCTTAGAAAGTGTTTTGTATGTCCGTAAAAACATAGAACTTTTCAAAATTAGAAGCGATTTTCATAACATAAATACTCGTTGTAAACACGAAATTATATTACTCCAATGTAGATTAGTCAAGACCAATAAGTCATTTTTAGTAAATGGCTTACGCTTTTATAACAAGCTACCAAAAGCGGTGACTGAACTCAGCGAAGGAAAGTTCAAAACACATATTAAGCGTGTCTTAACCAAAAAAGCATATTACAAGATTACAGACTATGTCGAAGACACGCTTGTTTGGCAATGACTGCCTCTGCATTTGTGGCCCCCTGGTAACTCATAATATTGTGTAAATGTATCTATTAACTGCTCCATCTTTTTTGTAATCTATTTTTTTTTTCTAACACATTGTTTTTGCAAAATTTTTATATTATCTGACTCCAACCACCTTAAACTCGTTAGGTAGTTATTTTGTTAACATCTCATTTATTGACAGTTGTAATTATTTTAAAAAATTCTAGCTTTTTTTATATAGCCTCTTTTTATAATGTAAATGGAAAAACACTGTAGACTCCACGAATTCTTAGATTACTTCATATTTGACTCACTTTTTTAAAACGATTATTTTTATTGTGCTTTTGAATACAATATAGACCGGTTTACACTGTTCTTAAATAATATCCATTAATACGGTTATATGAAAATATCGTAAGAACAACCACTTTTTTTAAAAGAGTAACCATGGAGTTTCTTGCCGGTTCTTCTCCATAGGAAACGACCAATTTGGAACCGCGCACTAGCTTTTGATGTTTTATAAGTGCCCATGTAGGCAGTGAAATAAAAAACTTTTGAATTTGAATTTTGAAAATATCAATAATTTTATTAAATACAATAGCACACTTTGAGAACCCCGGTTGTTTTCTGTTTGGTCAAATCCAACACTACAGTATCGTAACTGTTACTACACTTGTGTAACTCTAAAAAATACTGTAGTTTAGTTTCGACATTGTGTCGATAATTTAACTTTAATATTTACACAGGAATTCAAAGTAAACACAATGTGTCGTAAATAATTTAAGAAAAAAATTGTCGTAACTTGTTGACACAGATACAACACTTATTTACTGTAACATTTTTTAGTACAAAGTGTTGATATCGTTCCTACACGCTGTAACCAAAATCCGCATCGTTATTAAGTTTAGTAACAGTTACGACATTGTTACCTTGTCTTGCTAATCTGTGACTATTTGAGAATTTTGCGACCGAAAATGGTTGTATGGGTAAGGCTGCCACTCTTAAGAACTGCTTTTATTCGCAGTTTTTTCCCTTTTTGGATCCATTTTTATAAAATCCAAACTAATAAAACCCTACAGATCTACTCTTTGAATAGATTAACCCTAAAAAAAACAATAAAAGGCTTTGGAAGTTAACATATAATCAAACTGAGAATTTGCTGACCGTATTGAGGTTGTTATTTAATTTATGGTTACAATTATTTACAGGAATCTGAAAGTGAGTGGATAGTTGATCTAAATCCTCTAACACACATAGGTACACTCACAATTTCACCTCATACACCCAGAGGACATTTACCATACATATGTTTTAAATAATTTGTTCTATTATTTAAAATTCCTGTACCTGTAATAATTGAAATATTGTCTTAATTTTTTTGAAATCGTACTAAATCTTACTCACCCTCTTAGGTACACTCACAATTTCATCTCATACACCCCTAGGACATTTACCATGTTTTAAATAATTTGTTCTATTATTTAAAATTCCTGTACTTGTATTAATTGAAATATTGTCTTAATTTTTTTGAAATCGCACTTTTAGACACGACTCTAGGGTTTGAGGCACTGCTTACTGAAATACAGGCACCTAGCCTAGTTCGGCAGTAGATGCAAAATTAAGCATAATTGTACCTGCTGATCACGGGACCATCTGGGAAGACCCTAAGCGTAGGTATCTAACAACAAAACCAAGGTCAAGGTCCAGGCGACTTCGAGTAATCGGGAAACATACAAATAGGAAAAGATTCTGACGAATTAAGATCCTCCTTCTTTTATTTTTAAATTACTTTGTATAGCAAAGATACATCCTTGCAAAATATTTGTAAAATACGACAGTAATGTACCATACCTACTATAGGTACCTAAATCCATAGTTCATATAGAATACATATATTTTGTTTTTTAAATATAGCCATTATAATTATTTTATTTTTATTTTCACTGTAAAACTTAATTTCACTTAATAGACGTTGTGAGCTGCTTTTTGGTACATACATATAGTGAAGGAGATTGCTAACGTTTTTAAACGCTTCTACTCCATAATAGAATTGTGTACCAATGGTTTGATGGACTACAAGAGAAGTTCGACTGGCCTGTTGGTCTAGTGTTTAGTGACCCTGACTGCTATGGCGGAGGTCGTAGGTTCGATTTCCACCCAGGACAAATGTTTGTGTTCATTTGTTCTGTGTCTGGGTTTAATTTATCTATAATATGTATGTATTTAGAAATATATAAGTATGTTTATCAGTTGTCTAGTACCCATAACACAAGCTTCACATCAACATCCACTTGTCTCCCGGCGTCAATGGCGGGCACCACTTCGCCGAGAAACGACAGTAAGTTACCCGTACTGCGACCCGGCCGAAAGCCATGATGTGCGTCCGTTAGCCGAATACTTTTATCCAACGAGGACTCAAATACCTTGGCGAACGCAGACAGCACTGCCAACGGTCGATACCCACTCACGTCAGACCCGGCTCCGCCTTTAGGGACTGGGATAATTCGCGTTATCTTCCAAACGTCCGAATATTGGCCCTCCTGCAAACATAAGTTGAAGATGTGTAACAAGGATTCCTCAAAAATCATGCGGCAATCTTTGACAATGTAAGGGCCAGGCCACACGGTGCGGTGCGGCTCCGGCGCGGCGCCTGAGCGACGAATGGGAGGGCACACGAGTGACGGCACCACGCTCGTACGGCCGCCGATTCGTCTTTTAGGCGCCGCGCCGGAGCCGCACCGCACCGTGTGGCTTGGCCCTAAGGCGGTATGCCGTCCGGCCCTACTGAGCGCTTGGGTTTGAGAAGCAAGAGCGCCGCGCGCAGATCTCGCGCGCTGAGGCGATCAATATGCACACGCGTCGCCCCAGCCGCCTCACCGCCCGCGCGCTCCGCAGACTCCGGGTCTAGCGCCGGCTGCTGTGGGCTGTAAACCGAGTGGAAATATGCAGCGAAACATTCTGCACACTCCTCCTTCAGCAACAAACCGTCCTTTGTGATTTTAGGTTTATTACGCTTAGCTTGTTTCGTCCTAATCATACTCCAGAACGATTTCGGATCAACTTGCAGATTTTTCTGAAGTCGTTTTTGGTAAGCTTCATAAGTAGAAGCGATCTTAATTTTCACTTCAGTTCGATAGCGAGAAAATACTTTATGAAAACTTTGGGAACCAGTCATTTTATATAATTTATTTATTACGCCATTTATTTTCGATATCCTGTATCAAGTCACATTTTGGCACAACACAACACAAAAATAAAAAGTTACATGGCCATGCTGATTCGTTGACCAAGGAACAGCCCAGCCCTCTGGTCACGCGAAGAGTCGACCAAGTATTTGCTGAGAACCCGTACAACTCGATGAGCGCTCGGACCCCATGGCCCTAGTGTGTCAATCCCAAACAGCTCATAACTTCCAATGAGGTTATAATATTTACGCCGTTTGAGGTTTTCCGGACCTGCAGCAGTCGCCTCAGCACAGCCCGTCGTACTCGGAAGATGGGATGGCGCAAGGGTGACGACACATGTTGCATCCCACATATTATTATTTTAAGTTTGTATATATATAAAGCTATTAATTTGTAATATTTATTAATTACAAAGAAAGCTTTAATAAAAAAAATAGAAAAATACCAACACGCGCTAAAAAACATTGTCGTTTTTATTGATTAAAACTCAGGTCGGTGGCGCTGGCGGCTTATATTCTATAGTCTGTTTAGGTTATAACTCTGTCAGAGTTGCCAACATCAACAACTCGTAGAAATACGAGATATTTTGTGGTTTGCTGTACGAAATGCAAAGTCACGCTCGTCATCGACTTATATTCTAGTGATAGACAAGGAACGGGGTGGGTCTTTTAGTCAGTAAGAGTCTGATACTATCTCCCGCTCCGCCCAAGAGCGGGGGTGGTCACTGATGATTTTCCCACCATGAAAAAGCCCTTTCATGGAAACTCTTTGTCAAATTACTGAAAAGTTAAAACAAATGTCCGCTGCAGCGCTACATTGGCATTATGTCGTCTAACAGAACTATTAAAACATGCAGCGCCATTAAAGCTTTTAGAGGATACTTTTTTCGCGATAAAATGTCTTAAGCACCATGAATTTCGTGGCACTTACGAGTTTCGTTCAACATAGTGTAATTTCATTAAACCCCAAGCGACCGCCAGCGTTCGCGCACCTATTGTCTTTCTATTGTGTCTGTGATTTCCACGATTGAAAGGTTAATGTTCAAGGTGTACATAGTAGTCGACATTACGTGGACATTACACCTGAGTCGACTGAAGTGAGTGTTCGGCACGCCTAATCTAGTGCATAGTACATATATAATCGTATTTCGATGAAGCTCGTACATCGTACTATATAGGTACGATATTCTGTTAAGTAGGTATAGAAAACTCTACAACTAGGGTTGCTAAACATACTTTATAACAACGTATTTTATTTTATTTTAGGTAAATATACCTACTTTATACTTTTGTATAAAAATGAAATACTTACACGAAAATACTCTACTTTTTAAATTTTTACTAGTTCAGTTTTACGCACCATGGTAGGTTTAAAACTGAAATACTAATATAAATAATTGCTTAACTAATTATCGATGCAAAACACACTACACTACATTAGTTAGCAAGTGTGTCGGAGCTATTAACACCGGAGGAAGATGACAGCAATCCATTTTCAAAAAAGAAAATAAAAAACTTCTAACCAATAACAAATTAAATAGGTATATATTAAAAATTCCAAAATAAAATTAGAATTATAAATTATCTACATAATTATAAAAAAAAAAATATAAATTACAATGTACGAAAAAAGAGGTCCAAGGCTGGCAACCTTGGTTATTGATTTATGGAAGCGGTATCAATTCTGAGATAACAGTGAGTGATAACATTGTTTCGAGTTGAGCTTTTTGAAATTCCACTGAATATTATCTAAAGTAAGGAAGTGAAGACTAAATCCCATATTGATATCATCCCCAAAACTGTAAGGTAAGTGTCAAATAGTAGGTACATTTTGATACATGTGCAGAAATTTTGTCATTGCGATCGAGGTGGAATCCGCGTGAGCCGTAAGCGAGTGTGTTATGGAACCGAAGACTACACAGTGACAAAGCACGTGTTTTAAACGACTTTTTTCAATACACTTCTTCTTATCGTATCGATGGCATTTGTTAAATTCCTTGCCTGGCCCAGAATTCGGCCACAGCAGTGCCGTCCGCTGATGCTGTCATTAGGTCCCTACGTGAGCAGGAAACAGGGCAAGTGAGGGCTCAAGTCTGCTATTACAATAGTGTCAGAATGGTCTATCATTGATTTCATAATTGTTGATTTTGACAAGTTTTGGTAATCTAATAATGGTGACATTATGACTTTCCGATGGTCGACCGCTGACACTCCATTGAAAGAAATGGAATAGAATGGTAATCTCGTACATAATGACAAATGAATATCTGACCGATAGTTCCTTTGATCAGTGACCTACCATTACGACGTAATTGTGCAATTAGTGCTTATAATAAGCTCGATATTGTCATTCTACCACAATTCTATTACAATACCATTGACCGATCAATGATCGATCATTGTGAATTAGTAGATTACAAACTTTTAGCAAAATGACAATGGGATCGTGTTGCAATGACGAATTTATAAAAATAGCAGGCTTGAGGCCCTGATTGTAAGCGATGGTGTGGTCGACGATGGAGCACGCTTGCTTCATTGATAGACATAGACAATTGATAACATGCATTAAGCTCCTCCGTAGTATTGATACCATGCGTTAAGCTGCTCCCTAGTATTGAAACCTTTCGTCTAGCTCCTCCGTGGTGTTGGCGCCGCTTAAGCCCTCAAGCTGCAGCGGTATCGACTGACTCTTCATTATTATTTTCAGATGGCGTCTTGCACACCAACCACGTTGTCAAGTGACAACCTGAGCCAAAGACATCGGCTCCTGAACTCCTTAGTACTCAAGGCCAGAGAGACCTCAGTTTCAATCCAAGATGTCGAGACTCTACTCCAAAAGTTTCCAGTCGACCGCCTCTTTAAAATAGACCTCGCCACAGAACTCCAACATGTAAACTACATAATACGTAATTTAAAAGACGATGACATGTTGTACGTGAGCAGAGCCCTGAAAGCAACGTGGCTTATAGACCACCGTGACATTGTTAACCCTAAATACTTGGAAGATGTTCTCTTCCCAGAAATGATCAAACCAGCAGTTACTGAAATGAAGCACTGGCTTTACATCAATCTACGAGACCCAGCAATGTGTGAGGAGTTCTATCAGCACTACAAAGAGAATACATTTGAGTTTGCGATAAAGTTTCTTAGTCGCTGCAGACATGAGTTCATACTGGAAGAGGCTCCCAGGATATTGTCTAAATTATCCACTCATTCATTAAAGATATTGTGCGAGAAATGTCCTGGAGTTGCCAAGATATATTTTGATTCATTGGCAACAGATGAAGATGTGAAAACAAGTTACCTTAAACAAGAACAGTCATACTACCGTAGTGTAAAGTGCGTACTGAAGTTAGATGCAGATGTGTTCCTCGACATCACGGAAAAGTACTTCAATATGAACAGCTTCAGCAGACTCAGTCCTTTGGCGACTGACTACATCCTACGCTACCACAAAACTAGATTCACAAATAAGTTGGAGCTGTACGTTGCGTATTTCCTGCACATCCCGACTGTTGCTGCTCGGCTCAGTGTCGAGGAGTGTCAGGAAGTAGTGCTAAAGCTAGCGCGAGCAAGCTACTTGCAGCATTGGTTCGAGTACAAAGTTGTGGAGCCGCTGATAAAGAGACTCAGTCCAGAGAAGATAGCGGCGTTTAAGAAACGTGTGTTTGTTGATAAAGACGTCGGTGACTGTGAAGACAAATGGCCGTACGAGATACCTGCTCCCCCGGTGCTCTTCGACACAGGTCCACATTAGACATGTGCACCGACTACAATTTTTTCGGCGGCGGCGCGCCTGTTAAAATCACGCGACGCCGGCAGCATGACATTTTTTTTTTTGAAAAAAATCATATCATGTGAAGGTTTAATGAAATAAAACAATATTTGTAAAATATTTAACAAATCAACATTTATTTTCCATTTAATACAGTTGTAGTAGGTACTAGAGCAGGTCAATCCCAAGCCTTTTCGTCCTGAATATAGTCCTTTACAGTGTAAAAACCCTTTTGACAAAGTTTTCGTTTTACAAATGATTTGAACTTATTAAGGCTTAGTTGTTGAGTACTACTAGGAAGTTTATCATAGAAGTGATATATATATATATATATCACTTCTATGTATATATATATATATATATACATAGAAGTATATATTATATATATATATATATAAACCTATTAATTTGTAATACTACCTACCTTTCAATCGTGGAAATCACAGACACAATATAAATATACAATATACAATGAAATATATAATAGACATAATATAATAGGTGCGCGAACGCCGGCGTTCGCTTGGGGTTTAATTGGGTTTAATGAATTAATTACCAAGAGAGCTTTAAATATAAAAATAAAATGAAAATACCAATACGCGCCATAAAAACATTGTTGTTTTCATTGATAATAAAAAACTTTTTTATAAAAACACCGACTTCCGAAAATAAAATTATTTTGATCGTTTTAATGTTTTTTTAGAGTTTTTACTTGCAATACACTTAAGCCAGAGTACATTTTTCTCATGACAATTTCAATGAACTCAAACCCTGCTAGAATACACCATTTTATTATGAAGTTCCCGTGTCTACCCTCCACCTTCTGGCGCTATCATCAGATCAGTTCGACAGTACCTTATAGCCGTGCATCTTATGACAATTCTAATAAGCCCAAATACGTGTAGGATACATTGATTAATTACGGAGTTCCGGTGCCTATCTTCCGGCTCCATCACCATCTTCAAGTCACTTCAATGATACTATTTTCAACATGAATATTCAGAACCATTCATTTATTTGTATTGTCATAGTCGCATAACTATGTTCATTGTGTGTATCTGTTTGAGTATGAAGTTCCGTTGGCCATTTCTGGTCTTTCTCATCAAATGTCACTTTTAACTGTAAATGCTTTTAGTCCTTGATGAAAATATCAAAATGACTACCTATATAGTTGCCTACAATATTTGAGGAGTTCTCTCGATTTCGCCAAGATTCCATCATCAGATTCCGACTTGGTGACTATGGGACCATTTGGAAAGTATACGCTTTCCAACAAAAAAAAGATTTTTTCAAATTGGTTGGCAAGCGACGAAGTTAAGCGCGAAAATACATTAAAAAAAATACAAACATCCGAATTGAGAACCTCCTCCTTTTTTAGAAGGCGGTTAAAAAGTCAAACACTTTTTTATAATATTCAATCATTTAAAAAATACTTGTATTGGATACTTTTTGTAAGGTTCTTCTATTAGTAAACAATGCTAAAGATCTCTTAACAACCTTGATTATTGAACCAGTGTTGACTACATCAGAATACATTTTACCTTTATAATTACCCAAGTCGTTTGACTTTTTACTCTCTATACTACATTATTTAGCAAGTGTGTCGGAGCCAAGTCTATTACAGACCCACCAACTTATCTGTGAACTGAGTGGTAGCGAGTGTAGCGACACCGTCGCTTTAGTGTTGCAAATTAATAAAAGTTACCCATGATTGGGTATGTCAGTAAGAAACTAGGTAAACATAATTTTATTATCTTAAACAATACCTAACATTGTTTTATAATAATAAAATGCAAATATAAGTACTAAATTGTCTTCAAAAATAGGAAAATTAATGAAGGTAGATACACACATTAGCTTTTCATCTGGCATTCAATTGATATAATGTAGGTACCCCACTTACAAACTAAATGTTTACCAAAGTAGGCAAATGAAATTTAATAACTTGCAAATAAACGTTATATTAAAAAAAAAAAAACTAATTCTGCATTTTGGATAAGTACCTACTTAGATGTATTCAGCAGTTATAAGCTTGATACAAAAGACCCATAGTTTAGTACTAGCTTCTTTATTTAAACATAACTCAAATATCTAGACACTCAAGATGTGTCCTGTAGGACATGACCTAGTTAATAGACAGAATAAAACAAAAGTTTCATCATCATCATTAACTCATATACGTCCTCACTGCTGGGGCACGGGCCTGCCTTAACGATGTGAGGGGTAAAAAAAAACAAAAGTTTGCTTAACAATAATTTATTAGAATCCCGGTACAATTATTATGATCTTTTGATGAACTTGCACGCCCAACTTCACCCTGGCTGTGAGGCCATACGCCGCTTATATCCATGTCATCATTATCACTATCACTTTCAGTTTCCCAATCACTTATCAATTCTATAATGAACGGTTTATCCAAATAATGCTTCAAATATTCTGCTTGTAACTTGCGAACATGATTGCAATGCTGAGCCCACTCACTAACCGTTATACTTTCAAAAGCTTCTTGAACTAGGCTCTCAGAATTTTTGTGCTCAATATTTACATCAGCAACTTTTCTTTTCATCGAGCTCCATATTAATTCGATGGGATTGAGATCACAATGATAGGGAAGTAAGTACAAGCATTTGTGTCCATTTTCTTCTAATATTTTTTCAATTTCATACACAGGTTCAGGCTTATTTCTCTTAATTATTTCTAACAGCTGAGGTTTCGTCAACTCCTCTCCATAGTCAATTTTATTTTGTGTCAACCATAATTGCATAAATATCTTTCTTTAAAGAATTAGTATTTCGTATTTTATTTACACAAATATGGTGATAAGGGGCATTATCCATTACTATTATTGATGGCTCTTGTAAATTAAGCACAAGTTTTTCAATAACCCACTTTTTAAAACTATTCATGTCGTCATGATAGTCACCATTTTTTGTGTTAGAATTAAAAACTAGAAGAGCATTTTGGACAAATCTGGTATCCCCTCCCGCATGAACAATAATATATCTTTGCCCTTTTGATACAGGCTCTAACACTCTATCTACACCCTCTCCTTGCCAGCATTTACCTGATGTATGTGATGAATGTATATAGGTTTCATCTAAATAAATTAGCGGCCGAGGCTGTGGAGATTTATAATTTTTTTCTACAGCATGCAAGTATTTTGCTCTCCGAGCTGATACTTCATTGCGCTCCATGAGCGTTTTACGATCAGACTGCCACTTTTTAAACCGAAAATCCATTTTATGGAGCAGCTTTCGTAGACTTTCTCTTTGTCCCGTGTAATTTATTTCTGTTTTTAAGACCTCTAGGAGCTTCTTAACAGTCGGTAACTCGTTTTTATTAGAGTAAAATTCATGTACTTTCCTCCGGATAACTCCCATGTCAAAATCATCAACATGAATAAACCCACTTTGACGTTTCCTCTCCTTGCCTGGGGTCCGAATTTTTGTACCAGCTTCTTCTGCTGCATGCCCTTTTTTAATTATTTTTGAAATAAGCCCCTGACTCACACCTGAAATATAGACAAAATTAATTAAGTATTTACATACTGTAGTTAAAATATTAAATGTAAGTATGAGTAACTATTTTTCATGCGGCTTGCGTACAAATCGCGTCACGTAAGAAGAACGCTGGAAGGCAGTGGAGTGGATAGAATTTACGCTAAGCTAAACGTACCTATGCGGGAGAGCCCCTCAGATTATTGCAGCGTTCTTTTTACGTGACGAGAACTATTAGTTGAATCACTCAGCTTTATATTTTTTAAGTTACAGTTACGTTAAAAAGTAATCAATGAAAAAAATAACGGGTTATTTACAAAAATAAAGTAAACACTAACCTGTAGCTGCCGAAATTCGTTTGTATACTTGATTAAATGGAATAATCGGAGCCTCCGCCCGAGTTTCTTCTTCAAAAAACGCTTTGACCTTACGAATGATGCTTTGTGCGTCACTTTTAATCGCTTTCGGCATATTAAACGCTGAAAATGTAGAAATATCGCAACAGAAAACAGAGCACCCGAATTTAGTGGACACTGACAATCGAATCGACATTTCAACATGGCGGCCGTAGTTCTCATTTTCTCCATTTCACAGATAAGTTGGTAAGACAGTAACTCCGGAGGAAGATAACAGCATTCCATTTTCAAAAAAGAAAATAAAAACTTCTAACCAATAACAAATTAATTATCTATGAAGGCTACACGCCCACGTCCGATAACCGGTGACCGATTTTTTGTTGGAGGAAAATAGAAGACACTGATTGCACACGTCCTACAAAAAGTCGGTCAGAAAACAGAACAATGTTATAAATATACAAAATCGGCCACATTATCTGTCTAATTAGAATTATAAATTATGAACATAAAGAAAAAATATATAAATTACAATGGTTTCTTTTTTATTATTGATAGGCTTGCGTTTGACCACCATCTCACCTGATAGCCGGATGGTAAGCGATGATGTGGTCGACGTTGGAGCACGCTTGCCCAGAAGTAACCTATTCACTCTTGACTCCTAAATTGTAGCTTTATTTTTATTAAATCTACGAAAAAAGAGGTCGAAGGCTGGCAACAACGGCAACCTTGGTTATTGATTTATGGAGTATCTACTCTGTGATAACAGTGAGTGATAACATTGTTTTGAGTCGAGCTTTTTGTAATTTCACTGAATATTGTCTAAAGTAAGGACGTGAAGACTAAATCCTATGTTGAGATCATCCCTAAAACTGTAAGGTAAGTGTCAAAATAGGACATTTTGATATAAGTGCAGAAAATTTGTCATTGCGACCGAGGTGGAATCCGCACGAGCCCCAGGCGAGTGTCTTATGGAACCCAGGGCTGATAAATTGCAGGGTGATAAATTTGCACGTGTTTCAAACGATTTTTTTCAATACACTCACTGAAATGAACAAACGGGGGGTTGACCGGCGACTCGTGGGGGACGACGCGAGCCCAGCCTAAAACAATAAATGTAATAAAATTATGGAGGGGGAAAGCACGCGTACGCGTTTTTATTACGAATACAAGGAAAGTAAACATAAAATAAAAAGTTTGTAAAACCTGAGTCGTCGTATGTCAAGGGTGGATCCAGGGGGGGGGGGGGTGTCATGGGTGTCATGACCCCTCCCCCCTGGGTTAGGTCCAGGACATAGGCACAGTAGATATTTATCTACTGTGACATAGGTGGACCACTAATTAAAATTGTTAAACATAGTGTTTTTTTTTTTGGCACAATATAGATCTTATGTACTTTTTACTTGTAAGTATTTATTATTATAAAAATTAAATAATAACTTCGTGTGACTTGACCACGACTATGTGACGGGGCTGCTCTCAAGCAGCTCCTTGGGGGTCCAGACGCCTCCTACCGGAGGCTCTACACAGGAATTTTGGGGCACCGGTGTGGGCGCTGTCACTGTGCCAGCAACCGAATGCCCAGCTGAACGCATGCCAGAGAGTCATGGCAATACGGATGGCGAGCGGCAAGCTTCCTTGCTGGCCTGCCACCATGGGATCTGGAGGCAACAGTCTTTGCACACATACACAATTTGCGCGTGCAGATGCAACGCCGGGGCGAAAGTCCACTGCCGTGATAGGTCGTGGTATGGCGGACAGAGCTCCGGCGGGATCGGTGAAATGGCGTCAGCCACTGTCGCAACCCAGTGCTGGGCAAGCCACAATTATGGCGGTTAGTCCCCTCTTTGAGACGTAGCTGGAAAGACCTCATGGCGTCCTCACGTCCCGCATGACGCAGGTTCTCACCAGACATGGTAAGTTCGGAAAGTTCCTGAACCGGATTCGTGCGGAAGTGACGCCCGGGTGTCGCCACGCCCGAACGTGCGGAACGCCCGAAGGACACGGTGGAGCACACAGTGGAGGTGTACCCCGCTTGGTCAGAGCATCGTCGTGCCCTCGTGGGGGCGATCGGCGGCGACGAACTCTCGCGCCGGGCCTTGGTGCAGGCCATGGTCCGTAGCGAAGAGGAGTGGCAGGCGGTCGCCTCCTTCTGCGATGCAGTAATGCTAGCAAAGTAGGAGGCCGAACGCATCAGGCAACGGCGCTCGCAGCGCCCCAACCGCCACCGGGATTCCGATCCCGATATCCGGGCACCGTAGGCACGGGCTTGCGGACTACGAGCAATGGGTAGCTTGCTGTTCGACCGTCCGATAACTGTCCGGACCGAGCCCAAGTCGTCGACGGCGCGCTCTGTTCCCAAGGAGTTGTCAGCAACAGCAGGGGCCCAGTCGGGTCGAAGCCTACTGAGGCCAGGGTTATCCGAAAGGGAAGCTTGGCCCCGGTACGATAAACAAGAAGGAACGGAGTGGGTTTCTTAGTCAGTAAGACTCTGACACCATCTCCCGCTCCGTCCAAGGGCGGGCAATGTCATTAGGATAATTAGGATAATTTTTACCCACCAAAAAAAAAAACGCGATTATGTGACCCCCCCTGGCGCCATGGCTGGATCCCCACTTGTCGTACCTATGATTTTAGGTAAGTAAGTGTCTTTCTTCTGATTTAGGCTGTTAAAGGTGCCATTTTTGCTTAGCCTCCACTCTTATGAAATTAGGCGTTAAATCACTATTTTAATTTGATGAATTTATCGTGGTAAATACAAATCTCTGCTGATGCTGTACGGAAATGTAAACAAAACTCAAAAAAACCAACGACAACGAATAATTGCCACTTTCTCGCCATTTTGGTTTTTTTTCTGTTGCCAGCCAGCTATTCAGCCTCATTAACGAAAAATTAGAAATTAATTGTATTCTTTTAAAAATAGAAACAGTTGAACACATAAATCACATAAAAATATACTTAATATTATTTAATTAAACTTATCTATATGTTATTTTAATTTTATCTCGCTTTGATTGACTGGCTGTATGGAAAAATGGAACATGGTTCAAAAGAAATGTGAAGATAGAACAAGTTTTTTTTTAAATAATTTGACAGCGTTCAGTTGAAAGTAAAACTTCCTAGGGATGAAAACAAAGACATTAAATATATAGGTACTAGTATCTCTTTAAATCTCTTTGGATGAAAAGTACTACTTTCAGCCCGCTCCTCAGGCAACTTCAGACCCACTTTCAGAGAGAGAATGGAATAAGACGAGGAGCTAGCTCAACTGGAATGTAACGGAGGAAAACACTCGACGCACTTAGAAACCAATTAATCTTTAAATCACACTTGAAATAGAGAAAATTAAAGTTTCTTGACGTTCTTGCCCATTTGAAAACGACCAAAACGAGTAGTGTTATGATAAAAAGTATATACTGTCTGTCAGAATAACAAAGTTGCAAAAAAAAAACAATCTGTTATTAACATAGAAAATAAAGTAGATACTGTAATTAATTATTTATTTAACACTTTATGCACATGGGTACACAGGCGGACTTAATGCCTAAGGGTCTAAACAGACGGACTGCATTTCAACTGCAATCCAACCGCAAATTGTAGTTTGAATGCAATTGACACGACTGCAATAGAAATGCAAACACGACTGCAATAGCACCAAAAGTGCAGTCCGATTGCAGTCGTGTGAACTGCACACCGACTGCATCCGAACTGCACCATACCTACCCGCCCGCACGCTCAGCCTTCCCAGTTCACACGACTGCAATCGGACTGTACGTTTGGTGCTATTGCAGTTCTATTGCAGTCGTGTCAACTGCATTCAAACTGCACTTTTAAACCGCAATTTGCGGTTGGATTGTAGTTGAAATGCGGTCTGTCTGTTTAGACCCTTAGGCATTCTCTTCCAGTCAACCTTTGGGTGATGTGAAGAAAAAGTAGTGGTAGGTGCAATAAAAGAGTGAGAAAAAGGCGAATACAAAAAAGATTAATTTAGTAAAAGTCAAAATATCTAATTTTCTCATATATTTTTATAATGCTGAAATACCGTTATATTATAAAATGGCAGCCCTGAGACATGCAGTTATAAGAGGATACAATGCTATCTGTCGGAATTTTGAAAAAATATATATTTAGGGAACCAGAGTAAATAGATGGCAGTAGCAAAATCGTAGAATCGGTGGAGTCGGCATAGTACAGTGGGTTTCACTAAACTTAGGAGGTTCTTTTGCCGTAATGTTGGCTCCCTGTGTGTCTACAGAAAAAAGAAGGGAAAAATTAAAAGAGTTGCCTCATTGATATAGTTTTTATAATTCAATGAGTTGCCTACTCTACCAGAATTTTTGCACGAAATGTGTAACTAAATCGATTTCAACGGTAGTCGCATCACTTTATGGAGAATAAATGAGGGGAATGGGATTTTATAAAAAAAAGCAAGTCTAAAAGAAAGTTGTTGGATGGAAAGGTACCTACATTGCGGCGTGGCGTTTCCGGTATTTGCAAGGATTGGAGGACAATCGAAATGGAGCCCAGCGAACAATAGTTTTTTATAGTTTCCAAAAGATAGAAAAAAAAAAATTATAAGGCAATTGTTAAAAGTAACGAAATATCAGTATCTCCCTAATATTAAGTAATTTCATTGCTAAAATATAGGAACACTGACTGTGTTTCCGCGTTGCCAACATTACGGCAAAAAACCTCTTAAGTGAAACGCATAGACCAGGTGACTTTCGGTTGCCTAGTAGAAAATCAAAACTTTCTCGAGCATATTTCAAAAGAACAATAAACGAAATAACAAAATGTTTTATTTGTTGTGAGATCAAATGAACGACTGATCAAAAGTTGTTAGATGTAATTTTAAAATATCAATTCATTTCAATCATTATGTACTTAACCGGTACATAATGTATATAAACCTAGAATAATCATTATGTTAAGCTCCTTTTTTGTCATTGTCTTAAGCTAGAACTACATTAGACCGACGCACACGTGTAACACGCCTGATTTGTACGGAGAACGACGTCACGTGGCGTGGATCTAGTGTAGCTCTACAAGTCTAGTTTCCATATAAAATGTATGGAGACCGACGCGCCCAGATCGGCGTGTGTGGCACACGTGTGCGCAGTGTAGTTCTGGCATTAGAGATTTTAGGCTTTGGGTCAGCGATTGAAGCGAGCTCGGGACCTTAGGGCACCCCAACACGTACAGGCTAGGTTAGAAGGGCAGGGATGGACGAAATCTCGAATGGGTGAAACAAGTTGGACGTGGTTGGTCACAGTTCTAACCTAACCTAACTTATTTCACCCAGTTCAAAGTGCAATCAAAATACAATCACATTTTTACGAGAGTCTGTAGGTATTATTCGTTATTTCGAACTGGCTGAAATAGGTAAGGTTAGGTTAGAATTGTGACAAACCGCGCGCGAGCCGAGCGAGCGAAGCGAGCGGTGCCGCGGTATAATAGTGTAATAAATAATTTAGTCATTAAAATTCCAGACTTTGGTCATCTAAACTTTTGATCTAATGACCATCGTTATTTTAAACTTTTTTTTTAAATTATTATTGTTGATAGGCTCGCGTTTGACCACTATCTCACCTGATGGTAAGTGATGATGTGGCCGACGATGGAGCATGCACTTTGTTGATATGTACGTTGTTCTTTTGAAATTCGCTCAGGAAAGTTTTGATTTTCTAATATGCAACCTGACTTTCACCCCCTGTTCAGAACCAGGTACTTTCAGAGTCATGAAAAATATATTACTTATATTAAATTACTAAAAGAATAATTATGAGTATACATATGGATGGGTGGAGAGGGAGAGAGAGGCCAAAGAAAAGATGGATGGCTTGTGTGAGAAGTGATATGAAAGTAATAGGAGTTAGTGATAGCGTGTCGGGTGACAGGACAGAATGGAAGAAAAAAACTGGGCAAGTGCGAGTCGGACTCGCGCACTCTCCAAGATTTTTCCGAATTTCAATTTTTTTTTGTGACGTTGGTAACAAAAAGTTTACTGTTTTCAGATTTATTCCTATACCTGTGCTATAAGAGCTTGATTTGTGCCAAATTTCAGGATTCTGGGTCAACGGAAAGTACCCTATGAATTTCTAAACGGACATGGTAAGTTCGGGAGGTTCCTGTTCCGGATTAAAGCGGAAGTGACGCCCGGGTGTCACCACTGTGCGGAACGCCCGGAGAACACGGTGGAGCACACAGTCGAGGTGTGCCCTGCTTGGGCGGAGCATCGCGGTGCCCTCGTGGGGGTGATCGGCGGCGAGACCTCTCGCGCCGGGCCTTGGTTGAGGCCATGGTCCGGAGCGAGGAGGAGTGGCAGGCGGTCGCCGATTTCTGCGAAGCAGTAATGCTCGCTAAGGAGGAGGCCGACCGCATCAAGCAACGGCACTCTCGCCGCCGCCGAGATTCCGATCCCGATTTCCAGCCACCGTAGGCGCGGGCTTGCAGACAGTGAGCAATGGGTGCGTGCTTCAAGGAGTTGTCAGCAACAGCAGGGGCCCAGTCGGGTCGAAGCCTACTGCGCCAGGGTTATTCGAAAGGGCGCTCGAGCCCCGGTATGAAGGCTTGAAGGAACGGGATGGGTTTATTAGTCAGTAAGAGTCTGACACTATCCCCCGCTCCGCCCAAGGGGAGGGAGAGGTTGTCATTGGATGATTGTTCCCATCGAAAAAAATAAGAGTATCAAAATATACGTTTTTTTTTGCGATATTAACAGCCGTATCTTTTTTATTCGTTAACTTAAGAGTTTGATTTTTACACAGCTTAAAGGGACCGTAATTTCAACTCGATACCTCCACGCGTTCTTGGGACAAAGTGATCTAGTAAGGGATCCGTTTTTTCCTTTGAGGTACGGGACCCCAAAAACGTGTTGTGCCGACCTCGAGTAACACGGGTCAAGGGCAGGAAGAAACCATACTATACTTTTGCCAATAAAAGTCTAAGATGATTATTATTTATTCCTAGAAGGAATTAAATGGATAGCTTCGTGCTTCATATTTATTCCTTTATTTTAAACTGCAGCTATTGCAGATTTAAGGTGTAAAGTCCCTTGAACATATTGCCGGGATTAAAGTCACTCTGTAGTATTGATAACATGCGTCTAGCTCCTTTGTAGTATTGTTAACATGCATCAAGCTTCTACGTAGTATTAATAACATGCGTCAAACCCCTCCGTAGTATTGATAACATGCGTCACGTCAAGCTCCTACATAGTATTGGCGCCTCTTAGGCCCTCAAGCTGCAGCGGTATCGATATCGACTGACTCCTCATTATTATTTTCAGATGGCGTCTTGCACACCAATCACGTTGTCAGGTGAGAACCTGGGCCAAAGACATCGGCACCTGAACTCCTTAGTACTCAAAGCCAAAGAGACCACAGTTTCAATCCAAGATGTCGAGGCTCAGCCGGAAGAATCTGCAATCGACCGCTTCTTTAAAATAGACCTCGCCACAGAACTCCAACATGTAGACTACATAATACGTAATTTAAAAGACGATGACATGTTGTACGTGAGCAGAGCCCTGAAAGCAACGTGGCTTATAGACCACCGTGACGTTATTAACCCTAAATACTTGGAAGATGTTCTCTTCCCAGAAATGATAAAACCAGCAGTTACTAAAATGAAGCACTGGCTTTACATCAATCTACGAGACCCAGCAATGTGTGAGGAGTTCTATCAGCACTACAAAGAAAACACATTTGAGTTTGCGATAAAGTTTCTTAATCGCTGCAGACATGAGTTCATACTGGAAGAGGCTCCCAAGATATTGTCTAAATTAACCACTCATTCATTAAAAGTTCTGTGTGAGAAATGTCCTGGAGTTGCCAAGATATATTTTGATTCATTGGAAACTGATGAAGATGTGAAGACACGCTATCTTAAACAAGAACAGTCATACTACAATAGTGTGAAATGCGTACTGAAGTTAGATGCAGATATGTTCTTCGACATAACGGAAAAGTACTTCAATATGAATCGCTTCAACAGACTCAGTCCTTTGGCGACTGATTACATCCTACGCTACCACAAAACTAGATTTACAAATAAGTTGGAGCTGTACGTTGCGTATTTCCTGCACATCCCGACTGTTGCTGCTCGGCTCAGTGTCGAAGAGTGTCAGGAAGTAGTGCTAAAGCTAGCACGAGCAAGCTACTTGCAGCAATGGTTCCAGTACAAAGTGGTTGAACCTCTTATAAAGAGACTTAGTCCTGAAAAGAGATCGGCGTTCAAGAAACGAGTGTTTGTTGATAAAGACGTCGGTGACTGCAAAGACAAATGGCCGTACGAGATACCTGCTCCCCCGGTGCTCTCCGACACAGGTCCACATATCTTCGACGACCAAGACTTGACCATTATTTGTTGTCCAATTGTTCCGCCGCCAATTGTGACAGTTCCTATCGGTTGTGGGTTATACAACACTAATGAGTACTTTCGATGCAATTTGACGATGAATATCAACAAAAACAGATCAACAACAAAAGAGAACAGATCAAATCTGGTCAGATTGTTCGACGAGTTTCGTTTTATTGGATTCCAGCGTGCGCTTTTCGAATTGGAACAGCGATTAAATGTTACTACTTGCCCTGACAGGCGGCGTGATATCTTTATGGTTTTGGTGAATAAGACTGGTGGACGCACTGACGCGGTGTCAGCACTACTGCGTCTCGCTTCACGTCACACTAATGAGCCGCCGCACATACGCGCCGCCATACTGCGCAGCCTCGTCAGGCGTGCTAGAGTCTGGCGCCTGCCAGCAGATGTCTGGCAACAATTACTAGATTACGGCCACGGACTCGGGCTCGACGGTACACGAGCTAAACCTGCATGTCGTCAGGGATTGCACGCCGTCGTAATCCGGCAGTTACTAGCCGGTGAATGCGAGCAAGCAGTCTGTATAGCGTTTATGAGAAAGTTTTCAACGCTGGTAGAGTATTCGCTGAATGTGGACGAGCGAATGCGCATTGCTAACGGTCTCCAAAACATGTTGATAGCGGCTGCTATAGATGCTGAACCTGTCGTTAGCTTTGTTCGACTTTGGCAATTGCTAGATGTTCTTATAATATACCGCATTCGAATTGAGCCGACATCACCAGCGCTCAAGGTAATGATGAATTTAGCTTTACAATACGCCAATTTAGCGCGTCCTTTACTGGAGCGACTTTACGATGAAAAAATTGCGCGTCGCGAGCTGCTGCATCTTAACATAAAGTTCCAACGAGATGAAGCAGCGTTTTTGAATGCACTGCGGCATGAGCCCAAGCTATTGTTAGATATAATAGCTAGTGGCAACACTGTTAGTTCTGCTGCAGAGCTGACAGAAGGCGATAGTTCCCCTGATGAATTGACGCTTTTGGACAATTTGTCTGACCAACTGTCACTATCCGATTATTCTTCCGATCTAACGATGGTTCCTATATGCATTACTCCTCGTCCTGCAAACTTTGATAGGGTCACTTCTAAGCTAGTGATTTACTTTGAAGATTTTAGGCCATATGTCCGTACCATTCTGAAAGAGAATATTGCCCAAGAGCAGAATGTTAAACTGGTTCGACAGCTGGCAAGTCTTTTAGGAAATAATTTTGAGAATGAATTACGTGAGTTTGACGCAGCGGGTAAAGGAAGCGCAAAGTTGGCGGCGGCGCTGAGGGCCTGCGCGCACCGCGCCCGGCCTGCCGTCAACTTGGCGGAGTGGGGCTGGCGCAAGGCTGGCGTGAAAGCTGTCGCGACGCGAGCGATGCGCTGCCGAGAAATAGAAAGAGCTGCGTTCACCCGAGCGTTAGCGACTGAACGACGCACTGTGAAAGTAGCGTTAGCACTGAGCATGCGCTCTTCTGGGCCGAGAGAGTTATTACTAGAGACCTTTACATCAGCAGCAAAATTGCACCCCGTGGTGGCGTTACGTACTGCGTTGTCATACTTCCGTCGTCTCGGCGCTAATGCTGACCTCGGAGTATGGCCTATCATTAAGCCTCTCTTCTCTAGTGTTGACCTGGTAACCCGCAAGAGCCTCAGCCAAATCCTCGCAAAAACTGACTGGATTCCCTCCACCATCGAATCTGACTGCTGCGCTACCTTGTACGTAGCTATTAACAAAATCGCCTGCTTCAATGCCGACAAAGTGCTTTGTAATTTGTCAAAACTTCTTCCTGACACCGATGAGTCTATCGTAAAAAACATATTGCTTGAAATTCTCAACCGCACCGACAATTACAGGCCAGCGATACCATGTCCTGGTATTTTTATTCGATACTTGATGCTGTCCGCTAGTGCCGATGATCTAGAGTGCAGATTTAAATTAATAGGGAATCAGTTTTTACAAGTTATGGAAACTCTACATTCCGAAGAAGACCATTGGTTTCAGGAAGGACTGGATCAAATGTTAAAGAGTTTAAAATATAATGCTGCATTTTTTAACTCTAGATGCACATCGTGTTCGACAGTGATTGAGAGAATCTTAACTTGGCTACAGAAGTTTATGCCAAAAGAGAAATACTTCAACTACTATACGCAAGTACGTTTAACATTGTTATATTACAAAGCTGTAAGAGAGAGTATGAAGCAGATGCCTGAAGTGTTCGCAGATCCGAAGAGGAGGAAGTTGGAGGGCGTGGAGGCTGTGGGCTTCGTGTTCGGCAGATATATAGTGAAGGAGGTGGCTGAACTTGTGAACACACACTTCGACTCGATAATAGAACTTTATACCTATACTTTAATTGACTATTTGAGAAATTACTTCGGGGTTAATAATTCAAAACCGATGTTCATCGGTGCGGTTCTTAAAGGTATCTGGGAAGAAGGAGTTGGTATCCAGCGGCGCATGGTAGTGTACCTCCTTAAAGAGCAGCGGTTGAACATGGACGACTCTATGAGAAAAGAGTTAGAGGAACTGATGATGGATGAAAAGACTTTAGAGATTTTTGTTCACGCCGAAATATATGCTTAAAATATTACATATTTTTTGTTTAATAAGAACTTAACTGTTTCACTAGTATCAGTACTTATAATATTTTCTGTAATAATAAACTGATTTAAAAAAGTAAGCGGTTTTTTTAAATAAGTTTTAACTAAAATTGAAGTCATTTCGTGGTGGCAGTTTGGAGAGTAGTTTTTCGAATAATTGGCATAAAGGGTGGAAATATAGTAGACCAGCCGCTGCAATGATTTCACCCGCGTGATAATAGAAAATTATCCCAAGGGATTGTGTTCCCAGGATAAAAGTATCTTAGGTGCTATTTATTCTAGGTCTACCTATGTACCAAGTTTCATCGAAATCCTCACAGTAGTTTTTCCGTGAAAAAGTAACCAACATCCGTACATACAAACTATAGCATTAATAATATTAGTAGGATGTGCTCTTTTGGGGCCATTCAAGTATTATGTAAGCCCTATAGGGGGTGTGGGTCTACTTTGCTTATTTTTGATGACATGGAGGATGGGGGAGTCGATGTTCCAAAGTCGCAAGAAAACTACTCGTATCACTGGGCAGCAAACATCCAATGTCATTGAAGATGTCATGGATTCGTGTATCTTGGACTGAGGACTAATACTCTGTGAAGTTCATTTATTTTTTCCTTTTTTTTAAGCATAGTCCCTATTTGTAGACTAAGCACACATGCTTGTACCAACGTTTACGTAAGCATGGGGGAGAGGTGAGAGCTTTGCTTACTTTTGCTGACAGTTTGACAAGGCGGAGGGGAGAATTAATATTTGCAAAAGTTTGTTATTAACTTAATAGATACACATAAACACCCCAAGTAACAAAATGTGGTCTTGTAGAGGTTCCGGAGCCAGGACTATAACAGGCTAGTAAAAGTTTAAAACCACGGAAAAGGGCCCATTTAATACGCGTACTTTTGCCAATAAAACACTCATAGTAGACTTGACGAGCACCACTTAGACCAATAATACACTTACAGTTGGACTACGCAGAACTATCTGCTCCCGCGAAGCTCACTATGGCAGGCGTGTAACGTTGTCCGCGCTTCCATTACTAGCTACTTTAAACATTTGTAACTTTTTGTTGTATTGTGGAGAAAAATAAAAATTAAAAAATAAGTTAATCTATTTTATATAGAAATGTGTTAACAAGTATTTCGCACGTAATATTATATGTGCATGTATGTTAGCACGGCAAACGCATAAATATTTTCGGTGAAGTATTATTGATCTCAGATCTCAGAGATGATGTAGACATTGAGAGGGAGCGCAGGGCCCTAGCGGTCCGGAGTAACATGTTGGCCCGTAGATTTGCGCGGTGTACAGACGAAGTAAAAATAGCACTCTTCAAGGCTTATTGCCAAAGTCTGTACACGGGCAGTCTATGGGTTGATTATACTAAGAGATCGTTGGATGTCCTGCGTGTCCAATACAATAATGCTTTCAGGATGTTGTTGAGACTGCCTCGTCACTGTAGCGCGTCGGGAATGTTTGCGCAAGCCCGTACCGACGGGTTCTATGCGATTATACGCAAAAAAACAGCGTCGCTGCTGAGGAGAGTGAGGGACAGTCAAAACAGCATCCTGAAAACCATGGCTGAGAGCTTCACCTCTCCGATAATTTATAAGTTAAGGCAAAGATTAATTTTTACTAACACTAGGCAATAAGATTTTTTTTTTTATGTTACTAACACTTTATGGATTTTTAAGTCTGAAATAAAAATATTATTATTTTCTTTATTTTTCTTATATTATTATTATATTGGGTTTTACATCTCCATTTTTGTTCACCTGTTGAACACGTCACTAAGTTGTGTTTAAAAATAATATTAGTTCTAAGGTAACGCCATATTGTTACAATATGGCCGTGAAGATGCGATAAATATTAAAAGCTTAAACGGACTTCACGAAGATATCTTTGGATACTAATAGTTTTATAAGAAACCTTTTATAGAAATTAAGACTATAACAGCATTCGAGAGTCAACGATAATATCAACTACACTCTTAGAAGAAACCACTGTAGAACCAATTTACTTAAAATTAGTACATAAAGTTGACTTATAAACCCCTATAAGGTCAAGTAACAAATGCAAGTGGTTCTAAGTGCATTTAGTTTTATAAATTACTATTACTGGCGTATGCACTTATAGTGGATTTATAATTACTTCATGTAGGCGATTATAAGTATAACTTACTGGATCAAGTTTTCTCAAGTGTATTTATACTTACACAAAACTTTGTTAGGCCATCTTAGCCTTTACTGCGCCTATAATTTCGTTCTATACACGACTATAAGTCGACTTATAAAAAAACAGGTTTACTATAAACCCAAACGAACTCCGTGTAACCTGTTATAAGCTTGGTAGTAAAACCTGGAACCACTAAGAGAGAGTTACTAGTGCTGTGAGCCTATAAACTGTGCGCTACAGGAGAACTTTGTTACTGGGGACTGTTCCAAAATAGACTAAAAAGAATAAATGAGCATCTTTGGACTCAGGTCCTCGCTGGAGACGGTAAGTTCGGGAATTTCCTGTTCCGGATTCGGGCGGAAGAAACGCCCGGGAGTCACAATTGCGCGGACCGCCCGAAGGATACGGTAGAGCATACGTGGACTGTGGAGGTGTGTGCCGTATCGGTGGAGCACCGTCGTGTCCTCGCGGGGGCGATCGATGGCTGTGACAGGCTATACAGGGCTATTTGTTAAACACTGACAACCTCTCAGCACACAGTATTACCAACATCATAAACAACTACTACTAGAGTGTAAGGGACAGCCCTCCACAAACTTTAAGGGCTTGCTCAGTAGACGAAAGTAAACAAACTTCCACAAACATTTTTTTCAGGAAACGGAAAAATATTTCTGCCTCTCCATACGTTTGTCCAATCAAGTTTATAATTTTGTATGGTGAGGCGGATTTTATTTTCGTTTCCTGAAAGAAAGTGTTGTGGAAGGTTGTTCAGTGTCGTCTACTAAGCAAGCTGTTAAAGTTTGTGGGGGACTGTCCCTTACACCTTATATACACAAGACTACGACTACTACTACTACAACAGACCACTACCCCCCCCCCCCCCCCAACGACAAGGGAAGCAAAGGTCAGGCGGCGGGGGTGCTTGATGCGTTTGCATATCGTCATACTGACGTAGGTAGATATAGCAAAATATTTAGATAGAACAACGAAATCTTGAAGGTTGGTTATTGGTACCTAAATGAATTTCGTTTTGTAAAAAGTCATAGAACAAAAGGTGTTTTTAGGGTTCCGAGCCTCAAAAGAAAAAGTCGAAACCCTTATAGGATCACTTTGTTGTTCGTCCGTCCGTCTGTCTGTCTGTCTGTCTATCTGTCAATACCCTTTACCTCCGATTCCGAAACGCGTGGAAGTTTTGAGTTAAAATTGGAATAGGTCTGCAGTCCCTTGAAGCTGTAAAAAAACTTTAAAAACTTTTTTTTTAAACTTAAATTAAAGGAAAAAAAAGATATGGCCGTTTCTGCTGGAAAAAACGTATATCGAGTCTCAGGTGAACCTATCTAGGTTACTTTCCGTTGACCCAGAATTCTGAAATTTTGCTTAAAGCAAGGTCTTGTAACTCAAGTATAGGAATAAATCTGAAAACTGATAATTAGTTTTTTTTTTTTTATCTGTTATAAACTAGTACTTGACTGCGATCCCGCCTGATGGTAAGCAGTGATGCAATCGTTGATGGTGAGGCGCACTAGTTTATTAAGAGCCTATTCACTCTAGCCTTGAAGACACCCAAATTATAATCAGGCGGGAAGACCGCAGCAGGCAAACTGTTCCAGTCCTTTGATGTACGCGGTATAAATGACGAGGCGAAACGCTTAGTCCGGACTGTAGGTGTTTCAACAACGTAAGTCGCCTAGTTTCCTAGCAGCTACTTTGGCTTTGGACTCAATGAACCGCCCAAAATTGAGGTCGGAGGAAATTTCGACACCCAAGAGTTGAAGGCGGTCGGTACAATCCAATGATACATTCTGAAAAGTAGGAGCCGAGGTGAACGGGCTCCTTTTGGCGGTGAACAGACAGGCCTGTGTTGTCCAAAAAAAAATAAAGATTTGGAAAAACTTCGACACTCTAATCGGAAATTGAACTCTTTAGGTAGGTAAGTTTGTAAGGAACCCTCAGGAAGCGAGTCCGACTCGCACTTGCCCAGTTTTTTTATGAGGTTTGGACTACAGTCATTCAAGGTTGATAGTGTTTTACAAGTAACCCTGTTTATAGAGAATGCTCTATACAAGGTGTAAGGCAGAGCCCTCCACAAACTTTAAGGGCTTGCTTAGTAGACGATACTGAACAACATTCCACAATTTTTTTTTATCAGGAAACGAAAAAAAAAATCCGCCTCACCATACAAAATTATAAACTTGATTGGACAGTTTGTATGGAGAGGCCAAATTTTTTTTTCGTTTCCTGAAAAAAAAAATTGTGGAATGTTGTTCAGTATCGTCTACTGAGCAAGCCCTTAAAGTTTGTGGGGGGCTGTCCCTTACACCTTGTATAAGTCTAGTTGCCATATATAAAATGAATAGAGACCGACGCGCCAGACCGCGCGTAGCGCACGAGTGCTCAATGTAACTCTACCTTATGATTAAGACGTAAACCATCACAGTAGGAAATAGACACGGCTTACTAGCGTTCACGGAACGTAACCAAACTGATTTTTTAGGGTTCCGTAGTCAACTAGGAACCTTTATAGTTTCGCCATGTCTGTCTGTCCGTCTGTCTGTCCGTCCTCGCTTAATCTCTGGGACCGTTAGCACTAGAAAGCTGAAATTTGGTACCAATATGTATATCAATCACGCCGACAAAGTGGTAAAATAAAAATTGGAAAAAAAGGTTTTATTAGGGAGGCTCCCTATATGTACCTAAAGTGGGAAGTGATTTTTTTTTAATTTCAACCCTAACGTGTGATATATCGTTGGATAGGTATTTAAAAATGAATAGGAGTTTACTAATAATCGGAAATAATCGCTCCAAAAGTAAAAAACAATGTCCCCCCCTCTAACTTTTGAACCATATGGTTTAAAAAATATGAAAAAAATCTGAAAAGTAGAACTTTATATGGACTTTTTAGGAAAATCATTTTGAACTTGACGGAAAGAACAGTTTTTGTACAAAAAGACAAAAAGTTTCTACAAAATAATTCCTGGACTAAGTTTGTAGTATAATCATAAATAGTATGTATAATCGTATATGTAAGCATTTTTTTAAACTCATAAGGATTCCGTAGTTTCCCGTCCGTCACAATAAGTGTACCTTTATTGTGACGGACGGGAAACTACGGAACCCTACACTGAGCCTGGCCCGACACGCTCTTGGCCGGTTTTTTTATTTTACATAAAACACTCAAGGTCATCGAGCAGGCAGGCAAATGTTTTATCTATGGTCAGATGATTCACAGCTATGTGGGTCGGTAGTCTATGGTTGCGAAGTGAATCCTGTTTGGTTGGTGTTCCATTTCATTATTAATATTCCTGTTTATTGTGCTGGCAGTGCAAATGCGTCGAGAGTGCTGCAATTTTTTTCCGACCTAATCAAGTACCTACCTTATCAAGTGTGAACTTAATTTCATATTGAGGTCATCGCCTAACTTTCAAGGTAATAATGAATATAATAAAGCCTTTATTTAACAATCTTTCAAGACTCATATTTCTAATATACTAAACTAGCGGTCCGTCCCAGCTTCGCACGGGCAAGAAATATAGCAAATGTTAATCAGAGTGAATGTAGCTTCCCAATGAAGAAATAATTTTTGAAATCGGCTCAGTAGTTTTTGAGTTTATTCATTACAAACATACACAAAAAAATACAAATTTTCCCGTTTTATAATTTTAGTGTAGATAAAATTTCCAGTTTCGCGAAGATTGTCTTGCTACGCAGCATAGGCCTCCCCTAAAGCTTGCCACAGAGTGCGGTCTCGTGCCTGTTGTTCTTTCTATGTCATATTCTCATCTCCGACGCTGTCTGCCTCTCTTACTTTTGTGTTGTCTTGGACACTACTTTTTTTTTGTGGGTAAAAATCATCCAAATGACATCCCCCGCCCTTGGCCGCAGTAGAAATCGGCCCAGTTGGGCCCCTGCTGTTACTGACAACTCCTTGGGGCTCGCGGGAACAGTGCGCGCCGTCGACGACTTGAGTTCGGTCCGTAATCGTACAGCGAGCTACCCATTGCTCGCCGTCCGCAAGCCCGCGCCTACGGTGGCCGAAAATCGAGATGGGAATCCTGGCGAAAAGGCAGGGGCGTGAGCGCCGTTGACTGATGCGGCCGGTCTCCTCCTTTGCTAGCATTACTGCTTCGCAGAAGGAGGCGACCGCCTGCTACTCCTCCTCGCTCCGGACCATGGGCTGTAACTGGCCCGAAGCGAGATATCGCCGCCGCCGATCGTCCCCACAAGGACGCGGCGAAGCTCTGCCCAAGCGGGGCGTCTTGGACACCACTCGGCTACGTCTTTTGTCCATTTGTTCTTTTTGTTCGTCATCATGTGGCCTGCCCACCTCCACTTTAGTTTCTTGATACAATATGTCACATCTGTGACTCTGGTTTGCTTACGGACGGGTTCAAGTTTTAGTCTGTGTAGTTTAACATTGACTTTCAAGGTAAATATTGCTAAAAATATCCTATCCTCACATGTTTTGTGATTTCATCATTTTTATAAATAACTAACTAGTGCTCCGCTCTAGCCTCGCACAGGTGTTACAAATCTTTGATATTCTAAGCTTTTCTGTACTATGATATGCAAGTAATTATACACTTAAACCTTCCGCGTGAATGACTCTGTCTAACGGTGTAAGTGGCATAAAAAACCGTTCAGTAGTTTTTGAGCATCGACAAATATTCTATCTACATAGTGATAGACAAGCCCTTTCAAGGAAACTATTTGTCAAAATACTGAAAAGTTAAAACAAAAGTTCGCTGCAGCGCTACATTGGCATTATGTCGTCTAACAGAACTATTTAAACATGCGGCGCTAAGATAGCTTTTAGAGGATAATTTTTTCGCGACTAAAATGTCTTAAGCGCCATGAATTTCATCGTGACGTGAAAATGAACCCCGGGGCAGGGCCGGTTTATGCATGTCGGGGCCCCTAGGCTATGCACGTCTCGGGGCCCCCCTACCCTTTTCTGACTTCTTATTGTATTTTGTGTCTTACATAAATTTATTCATAATTACGTTGTTTTTAGGGTTCTGTAGTCAACTACGAACCCTTATAGTTTCGTTTAAATCGACAAAAATGGATTATATTGGTCTTAAACGGATGGTTTTAATTAGTTTTAAACCGGCCTTACATCTGTAATCAGGTGAATAAAATATGTGAAAAATATTAAAACTTGACGTAGATATAATAATTGTTACTTCAGTTTATGAAACTTTAGTTTACACTATTTTAATTTTCTCATCGATTTTCTCGAAGCCCGAAGCACTTCTGCAGTCTTTACAAATAAATATCCAATACTAAGATCCAAAATTGTAAGTTTTCAAACACAAGCTGTAAAACTCTCTTTTTTTCACAGCCGTAAAACTCTCAAAGAAATTCGTCGAAGTGAAAATTCAACGATTAAGTTTGAGGTTATTTCTTTTTCTTTTTTGAGACGAGAAATCATCAAATGACTTCTCCTGCTCAAGAGTGGGACGAGAGGGACTACCTGTATCTTTCAGTTACCCTATGCCTTTCAAGGCCACGGTAACTCTTTCAAGTTTCGGTTTCCAGTGATGTTAAATAGTACGAAAATGTTGTCTGTGATACGTATCGAACAAATCGGGGAATGCCCCGGTCATGCGAACGAACTAGTACCGCTAATTTTATGAAAGCAGCGTGGCCATAGAATATGGTACCTTTAAAAATCCCGTAAAAATATATATTATTCTACGATACATTTTTAGCAGAAGATCTTCGTTTTAAAAATTGAAAAAATATTTTAAAATATTCATTTAAAAAATATGCAGTACATGGGCTTATAGTAATATATCGAACTATGTTTCGTTTTTCCATGTAGTTGATTGATTCAATTTTATATTATGTAAATTGATATAAACAAAATTACCAACAAAAGCCAATGAATATGCTGTGCACTCACACAACAAAGATTGTGTTTTATTAACTCCGTCTGTTTACAGCTTTTCCCATAATCCAATGATAAGATTGATCATCGAAATTTCAAATTATTTTTTTAATATTTATAAAATGTAGTCTATTTTTTCCTGAAGCGCGGGGCCCCTAGGCAGTTGCCTAAAGTGCCTTATGGATAAAACGGCCCTGCCTAACGATGAAAAATAAGAAAGAAAACAGTTTTTTACCCGACTACACGAAGGGTTATGTTTTTCGCGCATATCTTGTATGTTTGTATGTATGTAATATTCTTTATTACCTCATATCTTCTAAACCCCTGAACAGATTTTTATAATTAACATATCGTTAGATTCGTCTTGATAACCCAAGTGTTCTTAGATAGGCGACGTTAAAAAAAAAAAAACATATCGACTGTGAGATGCTATAAGTTAGAGTAAAATAAAAAAAATAAAAATTTTATCCTGCAATATGAGTATCAAATTCAAGGGCCTTTAATGAGGATTTTAAAATGGTATGTCATGACCATATTAAAAAAGTACAACAGGAAATCTATGTTATTTATTTTGTACTGAGATTCGCCTCTGAGAGAACCGCCTAGATCGGTTTTGAACTTTATAGTGATTTTACGTCTAAAATATAGTGAATAAATAGTGATATTATAATAGTAACTTAAAAGTGTAAAATAAAAATTACCTAGGACCTATTAAAATAATTTAGACTAAAATCATTCTATCTAATGTGGGTCCCGACTGTTGCTGAACTGTGGACTGAACTTGTTTATTTTTCTTTTCAGTTTTTATTTATAGTTAATATTTTTTTACGCAGTCGGGTTTTTTTTTTAACGTCATAATTAACTTAAAACAATATACAGGGTGACCCATACCGGAAACCCATACCAAATGTGTGCGTGTCAAACTGCTACGTTGAAGACACGTACTTTTATAATATGACCTTTTAGGAACAAGACTGTATTAGACAGACTTAAATTGTCTATGACGTCTAAGACTTGTCTACCTACGTCGTCTGCGACAAAACTGTTTTGTCTACGACATCGCAGACTTGTCGTTATATCGAAATATATCACAAAAATTCTGAGAGCCTAGTTCAAGAAGCTTTTGAAAGTATAACGGTTAGTGAGTGGGCTGAGCATTGCAATCATGTTCGCATACTTTGCTAAACATTTAGTTTGTAAGTGGGGTACCTACATTTAGACCAGTGTCGATAATTTTTAAAACAAAAAAAACGAATAGTAGGATGAAACCCATCACAAAAGGAGGAGAATATTATAAAAATTAAAGGAAAAATAATTTACGGGCGATCTGAGGTCGGGAAGGGGGTGGGGGTGACTTTTTAAGGGGAAAAAACGGTTTTACTCGATTTCCGGCAAAACTAAAAGTCCTATGGAAAAAAGTCTAATGGCAAAGTTGTAGGTAATAAAAAGATCTAAAACTTTTGTATTAACACTTTTTTCACATAACCTCAAAATTTATGTGAAAAATTCAAAAAACCATGTTTTTGGTTTTTTATTTTTATCTCTTTCAAAAAACAATATTTTATCACGAAATTTGGTGAAAACTTACCTTTTTATGTCCCAAATACGCTGTAATTTATTTGATTAGAAATATTTATTTTTTCACCTTATTTTGAATAAATATCGAAAAATCACCCTAATTTTCAATCGAAAAATCACCCGTCAAAATATCTTTTTTTTTCAAAAAGTTTATATGGTGTCTGTTCGTTGAAATCTCTACTTTTCGATGGTGAAAAAAAATATATATGTTACCATAGTAAATCTTCTCAGCAAATGCAAAAAACCGAAAAAAACTCGAATTCGAAAATTTTTTTCAATTATTATATTGAATGTAGAGCTATTCATTAAAATTTACACTTTAATTACTCGAAAAACGTAAAATTACATGTTACATAGATAACAAAAAAAATTGCAAATCAAAATATAGTACTATAATTAACAAACAAATAAGTTGATAAAATTAATACTTAATAAGACGTCTACAATATTTGGAGAAAGGAGTCGAATCTTCTTTAAGTTATATGCGTAGATGCCTATTTATAACTATTTTTAGATAACTTATATTTATCTGAATGACCTACGAAAATTTTTAGCCCATCAAAAGGTATTTCATAGAGGAGTGGGGAAGGGGCTAGGCGGGTCCGGGTCTTACTACATACATACCTAATATTTCGTAGCAGCTGTAACAACCGTTAGCCTAGCCAGTATTCGAAATAAAGTATAGTATACAACATCGTTTATAAAAATACACGTGCACGTTGAGTTTCTTGAAGATAATTATGACAAGTTTACAAAAAAACTAAGGAGATTAAAAAAATAATAATCTCCTTTATTTTTCACAAACAAACTTAGTTACTCCCATAAAATATATAAAATACACATCGTAAATATATTTTTACTAACTAACTTTTGGCCGATTTTCTTTCGGTTTTTTGCATTTGCTGAGAAGATTTACTATGGTAACATATATATTTTTTTTCACCATCGAAAAGTAGAGATTTCAACGAACAGACACCATATAAACTTTTTGAAAAAAAAAGATATTTTGACGGGTGATTTTTCGATTGAAAATTAGGGTGATTTTTCGATATTTATTCAAAATAAGGTGAAAAAATAAATATTTCTAATCAAATAAATTACAGCGTATTTGGGACATAAAAAGGTAAGTTTTCACCAAATTTCGTGATAAAATATTGTTTTTTGAAAGAGATAAAAATAAAAAACCAAAAACATGGTTTTTTGAATTTTTCACATAAATTTTGAGGTTATGTGAAAAAAGTGTTAATACAAAAGTTTTAGATCTTTTTATTACCTACAACTTTGCCATTAGACTTTTTTCCATAGGACTTTTAGTTTTGCCGGAAATCGAGTAAAACCGTTTTTTTCCCTTAAAAAGTCACCCCCACCCCCTTCCCGACCTCAGATCGCCCGTAAATTATTTTTCCTTTCATTTTTATAATATTCTCCTCCTTTTGTGATGGGTTTTATCCTACTATTATTATTTTTCACTTTTTATTATTTTTGAAGGCATCTACCCTGGTCTAATTATATTAATTGAATGCCAGTGTAAAAGCTAATGTATGTATCTACCTATATTAATTTTCCTATTTTTGAAGAACTATTTAGTACTTAAATTAGCGTTTTATTATTATAAAACAATGTTAAGTATTGTTTAAAATAATAAAATTAAGTTTATATGTTTATCTAGTTTCTTATCTGACATATCCAATCATGGGTAACTTTTATTAATTAGCAACACTAAAGCGACGGTGTCGCTACCATTCAGTTCACAGATAGAATAAGTTCGTGGGTCTGTAATGGAATGTTTTATATACATATTTTTTTTATCTTTATTTCAGATGGCGCCGTTTCTACCAGTAACATTAGTAGGAGACAACCTGGATAGACGACATCGTCATCTCAACTCTTTAGTGCGTGAGGCTAAAGAGAGCGGAGCTTCGTTCCAGGATGTCGACGCCCTGCCCGAAGATTCTGCAATCGACCGCCTCTTTAAAATAGATCTCGCCACAGAACTCCAACATGTAGACTATATAATACGTAATTTAAAAGACGATGATATGTTGTACGTTAGCAGAGCCCTGAAAGCAACGTGGCTTATAGACCACCGTGACGTTATTAACCCTAAATACTTGGAAGATGTTCTCTTCCCAGAAATGATCAAACCAGCAGTTACTAAAATGAAGCACTGGTTTTACATCAATCTACGAGACCCAGCAATGTGTGAGGAGTTCTATCAGCACTACAAAGAGAACACATTTGAGTTTGCGATAAAGTTTCTTAATCGCTGCAGACATGAGTTCATACTGGAAGAGGCTCCCAAGATATTGTCTAAATTATCCACTCATTCATTAAAAGTATTGTGCGTGAAGTGTCCTGGAGTTGCCAAGATATATTTTGATTCATTGGCAACTGACGAAGATGTGAAAACATGCTATCTTAAACATGAACATTTATACTATAAAAGTGTGAAATGCGTACTGAAGTTAGATGCAGATGTGTTCCTCGACATCACGGAAAAGTACTTCAATATGAACAGCTTCAGCAGACTCAGTCCTTTGGCGACTGACTACATCCTACGCTGCCACAAAACTAGATTCACAAATAAGTTGGAGCTGTACGTTGCGTATTTCCTGCACATCCCGACTGTTGCTGCTCGGCTCAGTGTCGAGGAGTGTCAGGAAGTAGTGCTAAAGCTAGCACGAGCAAGCTACTTGCAGCAATGGTTCCAGTACAAAGTGGTGGAGCCGCTGATAAAGCGTCTAAGTCTTGAAAAAAGAGCAGCGTTCAAGAAACTAGTCTTCGTTGAGAAAGAGATCGGAGAGCACGTGTCAAAATGGCCCTACCAGACGCCGCAGTCACCCCCCCCTTCCGACTCTGAATCACACGTTTTCGATGACAAAGTTTACGAGCGGGTCCCCGACTTTAGATGCATGACAAAATGTTGCCGTGTTGGTATGCGTTGTTGCCCTCCACGTGTGAATGAGAAAACATACCTAGACCGTTTGTTTAATGAGTTTCGATTTATTGGGTTCAGCCGGGCTCTGCATGACTTAAAGCAACGGTTACTAGCTACTGCTTCTTCGGACCAGCGACGCGATATGTTCCTTGTTCTAGTTAGCAAGAGCGGCGGGCGCAGTGACGCGGTTACAGCCCTGTTGAGTCTCGCTGCGCAGCACATTAACGAGCCGCCGCACATACGAGCAGCCATACTGCGCAGCCTCGTCAAGCGTGCTAGAGTCTGGCGCCTGCCAGCAGATGTCTGGCAACAATTACTAGATTACGGCCACGGACTTGGGCTCGACGGTACAAAAGCCGAAGCAGCATGTCGTGAGGGACTGCACGCCGTTGTAATTCGCCAGTTATTAGCTGGTGAATGCAAACCAGCCGTCCACGAAGCATTTATGAGAGACTTTTCAACGCTGGTTGAATATTCCCTGAAAGTGGACGAACGAGAACGTGTTGCTAACGGTCTACAAATCATGCTAGCCGTGGCCGCCACGCATGCTGTGCCAAGAAAAGCCGCGGACCGACTTCAGAAGTTACTGGATGTTCTAAAAATGTACCACGTACGAATTGAGCCATCATCACCAGCAGTCAAAGCAGTGATGGCCTTAGCTTCGTGTGATGCTGCCGTCGCACGTCCTTTGCTGCAGCGTCTTTATAATGAAAGGATTGCTCGCCGCGAGCTGTTGCAATACAATATGGAGTTCCGACAAGACGAAGCAGCGCTGCTGAATGCACTGCGACATGATCCGTCTGTCCTCGACCTCAAGCGAGTGGTGGATGTAATGACTGTTAGGAACTATGGGCAGAGACACTATAGCGTCAAGCTCTATACTTGCTTTCGACGCTACCACAGGTTCAGTGCTCGTCAGGGAATGTTTGATAGGTTCATTTCGAAGCTAATTATTTACTTTGACCAGAAACAAGATTTTACAACAGCTCTCCGCACCGTTTTGGCAAACAAGTTCACCCAAGAGCAGAATGTTAAATTGGCTCGACCACTAGCAAGTCTGTATGGAAATAATTTTGAACAAGAATTACGTCACTTTGACGCAACTGGTAAGACAAGTGCGAAGTTTGCGGCGGCGCTGCGGGCGTACGCACACCGCGCTCGGCCTGTCGTCAACTTGGCGGAGTGGGGCTGGCGCAAGGCTGGCGTGAAAGCTGTCGCGACGCGAGCGATGCGCTGCAGAGAAATAGAAAGAGATGCGTTCACCCGTAAGTTGGCGACTGAGCGGCGCACGGTAAGAGTAGCCTTAGCTCTGTGCATGCGCTCTGCGAGCAGCTTGCTTGTCGAGACCTTCGCGTCTGCAGCGAAGATGCGTCCTGCGGTAGTATTGCGCACTGCGCTGCTGTACTTCCGTCGCCATGGCGCTAGTTCTGACCTAAGGGTATGGGAGATTGTTAAACCCCTGATTTCTAGTATCAATCTGGAAACTCGTGAAAGGCTCCGTCGTCTACTCGAAAAAACTGATTGGATCCCATCCACCATAAAACCTGATTATTGCATTACCTTGTACATTGCTCTTTTCAAAATTCCTACTTACGATGCCCAATTGGTGCTTCGGCTTAAAGACTTGTCAAAAGTTCTTCCCGAATGCGACCAGTCCATTGAACAGATATTGCTTCAGATGCTCGACAAAGAGCCAGATGAAGATATTAGAGCGACAGAGTACCCTACTATCTTCATCAGGTACTTTCTGCTGTCAGAAAACGAGGAAGATGTTGAGAGGAGATTCGTGAAGATAGGAAACAGATTTTTAGAACGTTTGGACGCGCTACGACATGAAAATGACAATTATTTCCAGGACAGACTATATCAAATCTTGGAGAGCCTAAAGTATACCTCAGCATTTCTAGACGCTAAATTCTCGTCATGTTTGTCAGTGATGGGAAAAATCTTAACTTGGTTACAGAAGTTTATGCCAAGAGAAAAATACTTCAAAAAATATACGCAAGTACATTTAACAATGTTGTATTACAAAGCTGTTCGACAGAGTATGAAGCAGATGCCAGAAGTGTTCGCAGATCCGAAGAGGAGGAAGTCGGAGGGCGTGGAGGCTGTGGGCTTCGTGTTCGGCAGATATATAGTGGAGGAAGCAGCTGAACTTGTGAGCACATACTTCGACTCCATAATAGATCTTTATACCGACAGTTTGCTTAGCTATTTGAGTTTTAACTTCATGTATGGAGTATCGAAAAAAATTTTCGTTGGCTTTGTTCTGAAAGGTATCCTGACAGAAGCAGTTGGTATCCAGCGTCGGATCGCAGTGTATGTCTACAGTAAGTATCAGATTTACATAGAGGACTCTGCGAAAAAGGAAATAGAGGAACTGATAATAAATGACCGTACTCTTCAGTTTTTTGCCCATGCTGAATTGTGCAGTCCAGTTATAGTTCCAATAGTACCTGATCGTAGGGGAAAGTGCAATGTGGGCCTGGGGAATGTAAAGAAAAATAAACAGCACACAAACACGCCAACATTTAAATCCCTACGTGGAAGGCGGCTTCCGCGCACTCACTGATAACGCGCTAAATGTGAAATCGAAAACAAAACAGTGCCTAGACCATAGTCTCCCAACCTTTCATGAACTACTGCCCTCTTTACAAGGAAACGGGCGTTTATATACTGGTTATACCAATTTTATACATAAGTTTGTCTATTTATTATTTATAATCACAAATTAAAAAGTAATTCTCTCTCTCTGTAATCGTGCTACTCGTGGTCGGTGGTTGAGGGTAGTGATTATTAATAATTAAGAAAAAACTAAAACATTTAATGCAGACAAAGACCGTACAGAAAGAATGCTATGAAATGCAAAAAAATAAAACACAAATTTGGAGCACGCCGCACTGGGGCACTGCACAAAGGCAAAGAGCGAAAAAAGGCGAAGAGCGATTATTAGTTTTATGGAGTTTCTTGCTGGTTTTTCTCCATAGGAAACGACCAATTTGGAACCGTGCACTAGCTTCTGACGTCTTATAAGTGCCCATGTAGGCCTATGTGGAATAAAATATTTTTGATATGATTTGATTAATTAAAATCAGTAAATTAAATAATATAAAAATATTCGATTATTATTATTATATATTTTATTAGATTATTATGAAACATACATAATGAATATTGTATTTTTAGCCCCCCATTTGCCTTTGGACCCGCTATCACTCCCCATGAAATCTGCAGCGTCCATAGATTCCCATGGGGGGTGGTACCGCCCCCGTTGGGAATCTATGGCTAAGACTAAAAAATATTATACGTTCAAATTATAAGAAATTTATCCAAAAAGGTAAATATTCAAGATTTTTCATACTAAACCAGTCTGTAAATAGCAAAAATAAGAGAGATAGAGTCTGTCTATGGTCGGATATCTATGGTCTGTCTAATAAGTTAAACGACTTGGGTAAATATTAGGATTTAATTAAATCTGATGTAGCCAACACGGGTTCAATAAACAAGGTTCATTAAGAAATAAGAGATCATTAATGTTTACTAACTAACCCATAGATATCCACCTAACCTTATAAAAAGTACCGAATATAAGTATTTTTTAAATGATTAAATGTTATACAAAATTCCCAAGTCGGTTGACATATTAGACAGACTATAGATAGAAATATATTGTTCATTGTACCTACACTAAAAATAAAAATTATGTACATAAAAAACTTAAAATTATAGGGTGTCTCAATGGGCGGTCCTATCAGTAAAAGCGATTTTTACGGACAACCTTAGTATGTATTTGACAGAGAAGGAGAAAAAAATACGCAGGTAGTTCGTGATGTACTATTTACATATACACCGCTAAATTTTAATCGTTTTAATCCCGTGGAGGCTCGATCCGGTACATGAAACACTATCGATTTGTAAAGATAAAATTAAAAAATAAAGTACCTTGTTTTCAAAACTTTTAGAATTTGACCTTTTAGCCTCATTCGTCGGATATATCCGATAAACACTGTCGCATTTATTCCGCCAGAGTTGCACATCCAAGACCAAGCACTCCATCTCATCACCTCTTCTGTTACCTATGGGGATTGAAGAGCTAAACTGGATGGAGTACCCAGTCGCTAACACACGACACTGGCGAATAGAACACGAAACCATTTATCTGACCAATCCGACGCAGTCGGTTAAAGAGTTAAATAACTTGAATAAATTGAGAAGAAAGAGTTAAATAAATGGAACTTATAGTCCAAAGGTCTGGGTCAGGATAACTGGACCAAGAGAGATTTTTGAAGTTTGAGCAATACCAAGTTTTAGTACCTATTTGGTACTATTTGGTACCAGACATCAAATAATTGGTACCTCGCTATAGAGGGAAAACTATTACGAGAAAAGTGGCCAGCCATTCTGACATCAGAATGGCTGGACCAAGTCGACTTTACCTAGTTGCAGGTGTTATAACTAGTTCATCTTTTCATTAAAATTTAGTACCTCATTGGTACCTCAACATATGTTTTTCTTAATTTTTTTCGATAAGCCAAAAAAAAGTTACACCTAGAAGGAATTTTGCCTGTAATCTGGAGCACGTTGATTTCACCTACTTGTAGGCGTTATAATTAGTTCATCTTTTCACTAAAATGTAGTACCTCATTGGAACCTCCACATATGTTTTTGTTAGATTTTTTCGATAAGCCAAAAATAAGTTACTCCTACAAGAAGTTTTGCATATAACTAATAATGTTTATTTTTGTACTAAGAAAATTACCGAAAATAAATCATAACACACATAAATATTACGTGCACCTCAGTGCTGCAGTAGCTGATAAAATGGATAATAGTTACAAATGTTATGGTATATTTCTAGATATTTCAAAAGCCTTTGATACGGTCTCTGTCCCAATTCTTTTATCCAAATTGGAGCGTATTGGAGTTCGAGGACTATCTTTGAATATTTTTAAAGATTATCTCACCAATAGAAAACAGGCAGTCAAAATTGACACCGTGATAAGTGCGGATGAACAGATCGAATATGGAGTCCCCCAGGGGAGTATTCTTGGCCCCACGCTGTTTCTAATATACGCGCCATCACCATACAACTTACTTCCTTACTTTCTTACACACTTTGCAAGATGCCATGTATACTTCTCATAAATATTGATGTAATATTTAACATATCCTATGTTCTACTTTGTATGTGTTCTTGAAACATGATGAAAGAGACTGGTCTCCACGACACAGGGAATCCTAGTGTGGAAACCAGTGAAGTATTTGATGTAAAAGTGTGTATTTTTCTTGAACAATAAACCATTCTTGTTATTATTCCTTTATTCTTATTTTTTAGACATGTTATAATATATTTTTAAATATTCCTTAAAAAACAAAAAAAAAAAAACAAAAAAAAAATATCATTTTGGCCTTAGTTTACTTATAATAATTATTATTATTATTGTTATAAGTAAACTAAGGCCAAAATATAATAATAATTATTATTATTATAAGTAAGTAAACTAAGGCCAAAATTTTTTATTTGTTGTTATTTTGCGATAAAACGTTGTTAAGTTAGTGTTGTGCATTGACTTATATGTGCGTAGTACATAAATATCGATGGTGTTGTGTGTGAGTTCATAAAAGTTAAAAAAGTTGACAGTGTTTTTATTTACCTATCCTGTATGAATCTCCCCCATGGTGTACGAAAGTACCCCACACGTGACGTGCGTTCGAAATGACTAACAATAGTAATAACCACATAATTTAATTTCAGACAAGTGTCGAGTGTAACATGGGATAAGTTATTTTGGCGCTTTTCCTCCTATTATCTCTTGCAACTACAATACAGCCGTACTTTAGGTTACCGATACAACGGCATCGGCCGACATAATGTACTAGATAGATGGATATCAAATGTTACGCATATATAAAAAAAAATGTTCCAGAACTGTTTGATGATTTTTTAACCCTAAATACCTAAATACACAAACAAACACGAGCAGTTTACTTTTTTTTTGTAACAATGAACGCACCCAAACTTTGTTCATTCTTATCATATAAACTCAAGGTCATCGAGCCGGCTATTTTGTCTGTGGTCAAGTGATTCATAATAATCTTAATACGATTGCATGATTGCAAAGTGAATCCTGTTTGATATTCAATATTATTATTTTTGTTTATTCTACTGCCAAATAGTCGAGTGTCCTGCATTTTAACTAAGCACAGCATTAATTGTGAACTTAATTCCATAGGGAAGACTTCGCTTACCAAAACTTCAAGGTAAATATTGCTAAAATTAACTTTAGGTAATTTATTATTATTGATTGATTTCGTCACTTTTATAAATAAGCCTGGATGGGGTAAGTGCGACATTTGGGCAAGTGTATCGAGGATCTTGTTGTATACGCGTCGAGCATCACTCACTTGTTTTATTCACATTTGAGAAAACCGCCATCTAGCCATCGACACAACAAAAAAAAAAGGCGGCCAAGTGCGAGTTGGACTCGCCCATGAAGGGTTCCGTAGCAGCAAGTAACATAATATAAAAGTTCTTGTAATATGTTGTAACTTTGATCGATGTTTTAGTAATAGTGTATTTTTTTCGATTTATGACGCATTTAAAAAAAACTACTTACTAGATTTCGTTCAAACCAATTTTCGTTGGTAGTTTTTATAGTAATGTACATCATATATTTTTTTTAGTTTTATCATTCTATTATTTTAGAGGTTAGAGAGGGGGGACACACATTTTACCACTTTGGAAGTGTCTCTAGCGCAAACTATTCAGTTTAGAAAAAAATGCAATTAGAAACCTCTGTATCATTTTTGAAGACCTATCCATAGATACCCCACACGCATGGGTTTGATGAAAAAAAAAAATTTGAGTTTCAGTTCTAAGTATGGGGACCCCCAAAATTTATTGCTTTTTTTTTCTATTTTTGGACCTATTCCTCGGCGTTCAGTAGCGATGCGGACACCGCGCGGTTTTCTTCTGGTGATTCGCTTGCCCTCATATATGTGTTTCAGAGCTCAAAATATCTTCCCTGATCAGTTCAATTAGTTCATCAAACGATTTTATTGACATTCTCAACTAGTAAAAAAAAATCTCTCAAGTAGGTAGTCTTAAATTTAGATATAGCGTTACGATTACGAATATTGGTCATGTGTCAGTCGATCCCTTAATATTGGATGCATCCAATACTGCCTTTTCCTTCTTTTGTTTATTTTCTGTTGCTCTTGACGCGCTAGTTTCTCTTCGACTTTCATCTTGAACTGATCGCAAATCGCTAACTAACCGCCGATGTTGACATTTTTTGCGGTTCAACCCGCACGATTTGTCAATCGCGCGGTTATCGCCGTGTCTGAACTGTCCCTTAGGGTTTTCTTTTGTGTCTTACCCCGTTTTCTCGTAAACTGGAAAGGAGCATCGAATCGCAGAGTAAAAAATTGGTATTAACCCGAAAAGTCTGAAATGCCCTCTCGCCCCCACCCAGGAAGAAAATAGTGATGATTTTAGGTCTCTTCAATGCTAGGATGAATAGTCTCTTATTAAGCTAGTGCGTTTCACCGTCAAAGATTGAATAAGAATGAGAATGATTTATTTGTAAACATAGGTGTGTCAGGTGTTACAGGTAGGTAGATCCTCCATGTTTTGCCCAGAGGCGTCCAAATATATATTATAAACATTGTCCCTTTTCATTCAAATTCTGAGATCAAATATACTTTCACATTATTTATAAATTCAAAATAAATTAGCACATTATTGGAAATCAAATTAAATTGTTTCAATACATGTCATTGAGTTACATGTACCTAATACTAATACTAATGTCAAATATTTAGGACCATCAAAATAGATCCGGAGCTTTGATTATAAACTTGTCTAGATAGAGCAATGCGAGATATGTGTGAGTACCGCTAGCGTACTTTTTGTCGTCAAACTGTCAAGGTGTGCGTGTTTAGGGATGCCTGCTCCAAATGATTAACTTTCCTTTTAACCGTTATTTATTATGAAGAAAGTTTAACAAAATAGGTTGAATGAAATAATATTTTGTGAATTAAAGAAAAAAAAATACATCTATTTAACACAGACTTTAAGACACACAATTCTCTGCGTACATGTACTTATATGTATGTACATAAAACAAACAAATATAAAGTATAAAGTCCGATATAAGACAAGACAAGACAAAAAATAGAGTGAAAAAATAACAGTATTTTATTTTTTTATTGATAGGTTCGCGTTTGACCACCATCTCACCTGATGGTATGGATGACGAAATAGGCGTGTTTAAGATCAAAGAATTTTAGTTCTTTAGCCGTCTTAAACCCTTTTTTGTAAAATATAAATCATCATCAGAAAAATGTTCAGAACACACGACTGAAGTCCTGTGGGATTTCCACTGGTCTTAATTTCGAATCCGCAGTATAATGTCTCTCCAGCAATTTGCTAGTATGGGATCCTTAGGAAATCTGAAACCCAAAATATTAGAAAGAACTAACAAAAATACTATTTAGTGCATGACGTCATGGATTTTATTTATTTTATAGGTATAGATAAGTTATCATTTATTGATTTAATAAATAATGTAATTTTTAAATTGGTTTATTGGTTCAAAAGATGACGTAATAATATTTGTATTATGTCTCCTATAGTTTCGCCAAATCTCCCTAGTAAAAAACTGACAACACTGGCTAATCAGAATAACTTACAAAAAAAACGAATTAAAAAATCGTGTTTCTTAAAATAATAGTGGGTAAATAACAAAACTTACCGATGAAAAGTGATTTTGGTATTATTATACGGTTTTCCCACATAATTGCGGTACAGTCTGATAGCACAAACCGGCATAATTAATTACTTTTCATGAGCACGTTAGCCTTTGGTGTTTCAAATGACACTGACGTAAGGGAGAAGCGAGTCTACCAATTTTATCATAGTAGACTTTATTTGGGCCGTTCAATAGGTGTCAATGTGGTATCTAGACAAGTATATAATCAAAGATCAGGAGATTGTATCACTGCTTATTATCAGGTGGGATTATTAAAACACCGCCTTCTCACTACATATATAACGGTCTTGTTATTAATTTATAAATCTTTTCAGATGGCGCCGTTTCCACCAGTAACGTTAGTAGGAGACAACCTGGGCGGACGACACCGTCACCTCAACTCCTTAGTACGTGAGGCTAAAGAGGGCGGAGCTTCGTTCCAGGATGTCGACGTCCTGCCCGAAGAGTCTGCAGCCGACCGCCTCTTTAAAATAGACCTCGCCACAGAACTCCAACATGTAGACTATATAGTTCGTAATTTAAAAGACGATGACATGTTGTACGTGAGCAGAGCGCTGAAAGCAACGTGGCTTATAGACCACCGAGACGTTATTAACCCTAAATACTTGGAAGATGTTCTCTTCCCAGAAATGATCAAACCAGCAGTTACTAAAATGAAGCACTGGCTTTACATCAATCTACGAGACCCAGCAATGTGTGAGGAGTTCTATCAGCACTACAAAGAGAATTCATTTGAGTTTGCGATAAAGTTTCTTAGTCGCTGCAGACATGAGTTCATACTGGAAGAGGCTCCCAAGATATTGTCTAAATTATCCACTCATTCATTAAAAGTATTGTGCGAGAAATGTCCTGGAGTTGCCAAGATATATTTTGATTCATTGGCAACAGATGAAGATGTGAAAACACGCTATCTTAGACAAGAACAGTCATACTACAATAGTGTGAAATGCGTACTGAAGTTAGATGCAGATATGTTCTTCGACATCACGGAAAAGTACTTCAATATGAACAGCTTCAACAGACTCAGTCCTTTGGCGACTGACTACATCCTACGCCGCCATAAAACTAGATTCACAAATAAGTTGGAGCTGTACGTTGCGTATTTCCTGCACATCCCGACTGTTGCTGCTCGGCTCAGTATCGAGGAGTGTCAGGAAGTGGTGCTAAAGCTAGCAAGAGCAAGCTACTTGCAGCATTGGTTTCAATACAAAGATGTGGAGCCGCTGATAAAGAGACTCAGTCCTGAGAAGAGAGCGGCGTTCAAGAAACGTGTGTTTGTTGATAAAGACGTCGGTGACTGTGAAGACAAATGGCCGTACGAGATACCTGCTCCGCCGGTGCCCTCCGACATAGGCCCACACATCTTCGACGACCAGGATTTTATGTGCGGAATCGCACCTATACAAACGTGCGCATCCCGAGCACCTGCCAACGCCACGCTGTGTGGCTTCGCTCAGCCTATGTGTGCAGCGCAACCACAAGCGTTAAATTACGCGAACATACAGATGAATATGATTCCAGTGAAAACTGATTTGGATAAACTATTCGACGAGTTCCGTTTTATTGGTTTTGAGCGTGCTCTGCACGAGCTAGGTCGCCGATTGGCTGCTACACCTTCTCCAGACAGGCGGCGTGATATCTTTATTGTTTTGGTGAGCAAGACTGGTGGTCGTACTGACGCGGTTGCCGCCCTACTACATCTCGCTGCGCAATACATTAATGAGCCACCGCATATACGCGCCGCCATACTGCGCAGCCTCGTTAAGCGAGCTAAAGTCTGGCGCCTGCCTACAGATGCCTGGCAAAATTTGCTTGATTACGGCCACGGACTCGGGTTCGACGGTACTAATGCCGAAGCTGCATGTCGTGAGGGGCTGCACGCCGTAGTAATTCGCCAGTTACTAGCTGGTGAATGCGAGCCAGCCATCTGCGAAGCATTTATGAGAGACTTTTCAACGCTGGTAGAATATTCGCTGAAAGTGGACGAACGAAAACTTGTTGCTAAAGGGCTCGAGAACATGTTGGCCGTGGCCGCCACGCATGATGTGCCAACAATAGCCGCGGACCGACTTCAGAAGTTACTGGATGTTCTAAAAATATATCGCCTTCGAATTGAGCCATCATCACCAGCAGTCAAAGCAGTGATGGCCTTAGCTTTGCGTGATGCTGTCGTCGCACGTCCTTTGCTGCAGCGTCTTTATAATGAAAGGATTGCTCGCCGCGAACTGTTGCAATATAATATGGAGTTCCGACAAGACGAAGCAGCGCTGCTAAATGCACTGCGACATGATCCGTCTGTCCTCGACCTAAAGCGAGTGGTGGATGTAATGGCTGTCCAGAACTGTGGTCAGAGAAACTTTAGTGGTTTTGCTTCTCGGCCGAACATCTTTGGCAGATCCGCTGCACCTCCAAATAGCTACAATTTCGGCAGACCCGCCCCTCCTCCAAAAGACTATACTTTTGTCGGTTCCACTGCCCTTGTGGCCGATCTTACAACAGATGTTAGCAATTCCTCTAATAAGTCGACGGAAGTCAGTAGTTCCGCTGCTCCTCCTACAGATTACCGTCCTCCACCTGCTCCTCAACCAGTGGGCTTCACTAGTTCCGCTCCTCAACAAATGCACTTAACTCAAACCATGTCCTATGGTCATTACGCTCCCCAAGTGGTGGGAACTGGAAGAAACTCTTGTTATCTGACACGGTTCCGTAGGTTCGGTGCTCGTCAGGAAAACTTTGATAGGTTCACTTCAAAGCTGATAATTTACTTTGACCAGAAACAAGATTTTACGACAGCTCTCCGCACCGCTTTGGCAAACAAGTTCACCCAAGAGCAGAATGTTAAATTGGCTCGACCACTAGCAAGTCTGTATGGGAATCATTTTGAACAAGAATTGCGTCACTGTGACGCAACTGGTAAGACAAGTGCGAAGTTTGCGGCGGCGCTGCGGGCGTACGCACACCGCGCTCGGCCTGTCGTCAACTTGGCGGAGTGGGGCTGGCGCAAGGCTGGCGTGAAAGCTATCGCGACGCGAGCGATGCGCTGCCGAGAAATAGAAAGAGATACATTCATCCGTACGTTGGCGACTGAGCGACGCACGGTAAGAGTAGCCTTAGCTTTGTGCATGCGCTCTGCGAGCAGCTTGCTTGTCGAGACCTTCGCGTCTGCAGCGAAGATGCGTCCTGCGGTAGCATTGCGCACTGCGTTGCCGTACTTTCGTCGTCATGGCGCTAGTTCTGACCTAAGAGTATGGGAGATCGTTAAACCTCTGATTTCTAGTATCAATCTGGAAACTCGTGAAAGGCTCCGTCGTCTACTCGAAAAAACTGATTGGATCCCATCCACCATAAAACCTGACTATTGCATTACCTTGTACTTTGCTCTTTTCAAAATTTCTAGTCCTAGAGCCCAAATGCTGCTTCGAGATCTGTCAAAACTTCTTCCTGAATGCGACCATTCTATCGAAAACATATTGCTTCAGTTGCTCGACGTTGATGCTGGTGACGATACCACGGCGATACCCTACCCTACTATCTTCATCAGGTACTTTCTGCTGTCCGAAAACGAGGAAGATGTTGAGAGGAGATTCATGAAGATAGGAAACAGATTTTTAGAACGTTTGGACACGCTACGACGTAAAAATGAATACTATTTCCAGCCAACACTAAATCAAATCTTGAAGAGCATAAAGTACAATTCAGCATTTCTGGACGCTAAATATTCATCGTGTTTGTCAGTGATTGGAAGAATCTTAACTTGGTTACAGAAGTTTATGCCAAGAGAAAAATACTTCAAAAAATATACGCAAGTACATTTAACAATGTTGTATTACAAAGCTGTTCGACAGAGTATGAAGCAGATGCCAGAAGTGTTCGCAGATCCGAAGAGGAGGAAGTCGGAAGGTGTGGAGGCTGTGGGCTTCGTGTTCGGCAGATATATAGTGGAGGAGGCAGCTGAACTTGCGAGCACATACTTCGACTCCATAATAGATCTTTATACCGACAGTTTGCTTAGCTATTTGAGTTTTAACTTCATGTATGGAGTTTCGAGAAACATTTTCGTTGGTTTTGTTCTGAAAGGTATCCTGACAGAAGCAGTTGTCGTCCAGCGTCGGATGGCAGTGTATGTGCTGAGGGATTACCAGATTGACTTAGAGGACTCAGCGAGGAAAGAAATAGAGGAACTGATAATGAATGACCGGACTCTTCAGTTTTTTGCCCATGCCGAATTGTTCAGTCAAAATCCAGTCGTTCCTTACCGTAACAGATGGTTAAGGTAAAATAGTAATGCAGTACTTCTACGCATTTAACTCTCATTTAACGCTTCAATTTGCTAGTGACATAAGAACTGACGAGATGGAGCATTTGGTCGTACATAACCCTGGCGAACGATGTTTTAGGTAAGAAATATGTAGATACATTTTTAGGCCCCTGATAGCTCTATCTTCTTCGACAGTTTGTTGTTTTGTATTTTTTTTATTTTAAACATTTATTAATCTATATTCTAAGTATTTATCTATAAAAAATATATTATTGTTAAAAATATTTAGATCAGATGTAACAAATAAAATGTAAGTTGATTGCTAGTGAAATGTTGTTTTATTTGACTGCAAATACATAACTATTCATAAACTGCACTTTTAACTGTACTGATGACCGACAAACTCAAGACATATACACTTGCGTGCAAAAAAATCAGCCCAGCCCTTTTTTTGGTGGAGAAAGTCATCAAATGACTACCCCCGCTCTTGAGCGGAGCGGGAGATAGTGTCAGACTCTTACTGACTAAAAAACCCACCCCGTTCCATCATACCAGGGCTCGAGTTCCCTTTCGGATAACCCTGGCCCCAGTAAGCTTCGACCCGGCTGGGCCCCTGCTGTTGCTGACAACTCCTTGAGGCACGCGGGAACAGTGCGCGCCGTCGACGACTTAAGCCTGGTCCGGACAGTTACCGGACGGTCGGACAGCGAGCTACCCATTGCTCACTGTCCGTAAGCCCGCGCCGTTGCCTGATGCGGTCGGCCTCCTCCTTTGCGAGCATAACTGCTTCGCAGAAGTCGGCAACCGCCTGCCACTCCTTGCTCCGGACCATGGCCTCAACCAAGGCCCGGTGCGAAAGGTCTCCACCGCCGATCGTCCCACGAGAGCACGGCGATGCTCCGCCATCGGCCCACCCCTAACGTTTTGTTTAATAACACGATACTTAGAGGACAAGCTAGAATTTTTTTTTGCTCTAAAACCAGCAATGAATTATAGGAATAAGCTCAATTAGGTTTAAACAGTGTGACTAATTGGCTTCAAAACAATTTACTAACGTTAAATGCTGACAAGACTAAATATATTCATTTCTCCATACGCGACCTTCAATCTAACACTACTAATTCTCATCTTAATGTGGATCACAAATGTGGATTCTGCTCAGTCAGTACATGCAATTGTCTGTCATTGAATTGAAAGTTTAGTTAAAAGAATCCGAAAACTAATCTTTATTTTTTAAAAATTGCGAGCAATTGCAGACTCAAAACAGATCACCCAAGTTTATCTGGCACTCGGACAATCTGTAATTCAATATTGTAATACCACGTGGGGTGGAGCACCAAAAACTTATTTGTTACCTCTTGAACAAGCTCAGAGAGCCATTTTAAAAGTAGCCAATTTTTATTCATTCCTCTATCCCACAGATTTGCTATATAAGTCCTGCAACGTACTGACTGTTCGCCAGCTTTTCATCATGCGTCTGGTATTAAAACAACACACCGTGCTTTCCTACCACCCTGAAGTTACCAGTAAGAGATGGAATGATATTGTATGCAATTTCAATACTTTTTCAAAATATTTCTTTGTAAAAAGGTTTTTCACATTTTTAGGCCTATTTCTGTACAATAGATTAAATAAGGAATATATAATTTAATTTATAGATAATAGTTTAATTTATAGAAAATTAGGTTTCTATAAATTAAATTATTATAGCTGTAAAAAGATTATTGTAATACTTACTCAGCATCTCTTACGGAGAGACAGAAGATCTCCTTGTAGTTTGTAAATAAAAGATGTTTTGCTCTTAATTAAATTAAATGTATGTAATATTTAGTCTATTGAATTTAATAATTGTTAATTTATTACTTAATTCATTAACCCCAAGCGAACGGCGGCGTTCGCGCACCTATTAAATTGTCTTTCTATTGTGTCTGTGATTTCCACGATTGAAAGGTTAAGGTTCTTTGTACTTTTTTAGCCTGAAATACAGGTCCAGGTGCATTTGTTGCCTGAACTAGGTTACTAACCTAGTTCAGGCAACAAATGCAATGTATGCGTTAAAATTGTTTTTGTATTTTAATTTAAATGTGCCACTTTTATTAAATAAACAATATTCTATTCTATTCTAATTAAATAAAGTTTTTGACATCAATTTATAGATAAAAAAGGAAAGCTTCATTGCAATTTGCACTATATTTAAAAGTAATAGTTTTTCTTTTTCAAACTTATTTCTAGCAGGATCATAAAACCACGTTTAGCGATGCGTAGGAGATAATTGTGTAAATGTAAAAGAAGTTATCTTCGATAAACCTATCTTCAAGAATTCTAAAATAAATTTTGAAATTATTATATTTTTTGGCTAATTATTGGGTTCTAAAGCGCTGCCTACGTGGTGGGCCGATTTTCTTGCACGAAAGTGTATAAAAAAAAAATCGGCCAAGTGCGAGCCACACTCGCGCACAAAAAGTTCCTTGCGTTGCCTTTTTTACACAATTTATTTTATTCTGGTTTTAGGACCTATTTTTTGTTGAAGCAACAACAGAAATACATTATCTGAGAAAATTTCTACTGTGTAGCTATCAGAATACATGAGATTATGAGATACAGCCTGGTAACAGACAGACAGTGGAGTTTCAGTAATAGGGTCCCATTTTTATACTTTAAGTACGGAACCCTAAAAATCAGGTTACATAGTACATACTATGATTTACTTCCTTATTTATTTATAAATAATATTAACAATTTTTTTTAGGGTTTATCGGCTCCTTTATGTCGTTCGGTCTCTACCAGTAAACCTTACTGATGACGGCTAGGCCGTGCCGCTAATTTATTGCTGTCATAATACCTATATCAACCCCGGTATGAAGGTACGAAGGAACGGGGTGGGTTATTCAGTAAGAGTCTGACACTATCTCTCGCCCCACCCAAGAGTTGTCATTAGATGATTTTCCACCCATATACACCGTTAAATTTTAATCGTTTTAATCCCGTGGAAGGTCGATCGAGAAAACGTCAGCTGAGCGAGTTCAATGACCTGTAGGTAGTTTGTACGCAACGCCGACTATTATCTACAGGCCATTGAACTCGCTCAGCTGACGTTTTCTTAAAGAAATCAATTTCGTACCTACTACTACTAATTTAAAAAAGAGGTACTTTATATTTTAATTTTATCTTTACAAATCGATAGTGCTTCATGTACCGGATCGACCCTCCACGGGATTAAAACGATTAAAATTTAGCGGTGTTTAAACAACATTAGAATATAGTTTACTCAGAATCACTAACTGAATCAATTCCAATAGATTTTACACCATATTACATTTTTTCCCAAAAATACATATTACCTAAGAAGGTCACAAGTTTGTGTTACGGGCGCGAAGTAAAATGTAAAAATACAGTTTTCCGTTTTTTTTTGTGTTCAAGGTACTTACATCTAGGAAATCGAAACATTTAAGATTAGGTACACCATAAAAGAAAAATCATCTTTCAAGTAATGTTAATCATTTTTTATTATCAATCAACAAACCAACATTCATTAGTAGGTAATTAACATAAGAGTATTTATTTATTATACCTAGTCTATTTATTTGTGATATTGTGTGTAAAGCCTGTATATAAAGCCAAACGACTAGGGTAATTAATTATTAGGGCAAAATGAAATCTGATGTAGTCAACACTGGTTCAATAAATCAAGGGTGATGATGAGTAAAAGTATTAAATATAGGTATGTAAGTATTTTTTAAATAATTGAATATTATACAAAGTTCCCAACTCGTTTGACTTTTTAGACAGAATATAGTTGGGTTTAGCATAAATAATAAAGTTTGTTATGTATATATTTTGTTGCTTTTAGAATATTAAGTGTAGATAATTTGCAAAATAAATGTCATTTAATTTCTTTACTCACTACAATATTATATTATATCGTCTACAAACTTCAACTTTACATTGCAGAAAAGGTATCTAATTTTAGACGCGGTCAAGAGGAGGATAAGTTCTTAAATTTATAAAACAGATGACAAGCAAGTATCTAAATGGGACCATTTTGTATAATAAAATAAAAATCTAGCATTCTTGTTAAGTTAATTTCAAAAATTTAAATTAATTCAATATGTTAGCATAAACAAATAACTCGATACATTTATCCTGTTCCATTATTTCTTCAATATCTTTTCTAGTAGAATCTTTAACATCGTACCGCAGGTCACTGAGGACATACACCGCCATGCGGCGCTGGATACCGACTGCTTCCGCCAACATACCTTTGAGAAGGGACCCAAGGAACCTCGCCCTCGAATCTCCCCACGTAAAGTTGTCACCAAAGTAATCAACCAAAGCGGCCATATACAGTTCTATTATGGAGTCGAAGTATGTGCTCACTAGTTCAGATACCTCCTTCACTATATATCTACCGAAAACGAAGCCCACAGCCTCCACGCCCTCCGACTTCCTCCTCTTTGGATCTGCGAACACTTCAGGCATCTGCTTCATACTCTGTCGAACAGCTTTGTAATACAACATTGTTAAATGCACATTTACATACTTGTCAAAATATTCTTCTTTCGGCATGAACTTCTGCGTCCAAGCTAAGATCTTCTCAATAACTGACAAACATGACGTGTATTTTGTGTCCAGAAACGCTGCATTATACTTTAAACTCTTAATAATGTCGTTAAGTCTACTTTGGAAATTCGATTCCTTTTCGCCGCGTAAGTTTTCTAATTGCTCTAAAAATTTATCACCAACTTTTGAGAATCTTCTTTCTAAATCTTCGGGATTACTAGACAGCAATAAGTACCTGACAAACATTGTAGGGTAGGCTATAGCTGGCTCATCCTCACTAGTCTTTTCGAACATCGAAAGCAAAATATTTTCGATCATATCTTCTTTTACTTCAGGTAGAAGCATGCTCAAATCACGAAGAACGAAGTTCGAACCTGATCTGGATATTTTGTTGAGCACAAAATATAACGTGCCGCAGTAGTCAGCTTTGATATTTGAGGGAATCCATTCGGTTTTTCGGATCAGCTTGCGAAGCCTGTCGCGGGATGCGAAGTCAACACTGGACAACAGCGGTTTAACGATGTCCCATACTTTAGGGTCAGCATCAGTACCATATCGTCGGAAGTACGGTAACGCAGCACGCAGTGCTACCACGGGACGTAGTTTCGCTGCTGATGCGAAGGTGTCTAGAAGTAATCCTCCTGCAGAGCGCATGCTCAGTGCTAAGGCCACTCTCACTGTGCGTCGTTCAGTCGATAACACTTGGGTAAACGTATCTCTTTCTATTTCTCGGCAGCGCATCGCTCGCGTCGCGACAGCTTTCACGCCAGCCTTGCGCCAGCCCCACTCCGCCAAGTTGACGGCAGGCCGGGCGCGGTGTGCGCAGGCCCTCAGCGCCGCCGCCAACTTTGCGCTATCTTTACCCATTGCGTCAAACTCACGCAACTCTTTTTCAAAATCTTTATGCAAGAGACTTGTCAATGGTCGCGCCAATTTTATAATCTTACAACTTTCAATCGGTTGTTGAACAACCTTCTCCTTTAAAACACTCCTGAGTTGTAATGTAAGATCATCCTTCTGGTTGAAGTATACCACCAGTTTCGAGATGAATTCGTTAAACTGTGTCTGTTCTGTAGCTATTATATCTACAACTTTACCGAAGTCGAGGGCAGCCGCGTCGTGGCGCAGCGCGTTCATGAGCGCCCCCTGATCGCGTCGAATCATTAAATTTTCTCGAAGTAACTCACGACGTCCGATCCTTGCGTTATATAACCGTTCTAATAAGGATTGCGTGACATCAGCGTCACGTAAAGCTAAGCTCTTCACTGCTTCCACCGTAGGTGATACTGCTTCTACGCGAATGTGGTATGTTTCAATAACGTCGAGCAGTTGATGAAGCCGTTTTGCGGCTAGGGCAGGTTCTGAGTCTATTGCATCCATTGACAACAAGTTTTGAAGACCATTGGCAACGCGCACTCGCTCATCGACCTTAAGGGAATATTCTGATAGGGTTGAAAAATCATTCAGAAACGCATCACGGACAGCTTGTTCGCATTTGCCAGCTACTAACTGGCGAATAACGACACAGTGTAGTCCCTCTCGGCATGCGGCTTCGGATGATGCACCGTCGAGTCCGAGTCCGTGTCCAAAATCTAGGAAATGTTGCCAGACATCTGCAGGCAGGCGCCAGACGTCAGCTCGCTTGACGAGGCTGCGCAGTATGGAGGCGCGAGTGTGCGGGGGCTCGTTGCTGTGGCGGACTGCTAGACGCAACAGAGCCGACACCGCGTCGCTGCGCCCGCCGCTCTTGCTCACTAGAACTAGGAATATATCGCGTCTCCGTTCCGCAGAACCAGCCGCTCCTAACCGTTGCCCTAAGTCGTGCAGAGCTCGGTCGAATCCGATAAATCGAAACTCATCAAACAACCGGTCTAAGTCCGTTTTCACATCCGCACATGACTCCACAATGCAGTTCTCAAAGCGGGCATATTTTCTTTTTTTTAGCATGCACCTAAAGTCACTATTCGTCTCACTGACTGGCATGTAATCCTCGTCGTCGAATATATTCGGATCGGTATCAGAAGGTGTGGGAGACTCCGGTGTCTGGTACGGCCATTCCGGCACCCGATCTCCGATGTCTTTCTCAACAAACACTAGTTTCTTGAATGCCGCTCTCTTGTCGGGTCTAAGACGCTTTATCAGCGGCTCCACCGCTTTGTACTGGAACCAATGCTGCAAGTAACTTGCTCGTGCTAGCTTTAGCACTACTTCCTGACACTCCTCGACACTTAGCCGAGCAGCAACAGTCGGGATGTGCAGGAAATACGCAACGTACAGCTCCAACTTATTTGTGAATCTAGTTTTGTGGTAGCGTAGGATGTAGTCAGTTGCCAAAGGACTGAGTCTGTTGAAGCGATTCATATTGAAGTACTTTTCCGTGATGTCGAGGAATACATCAGCGTCTAACTTCAGTACGCATTTCACACTATTGTAGTATGACTGTTCTCCTTCTAGATAGCGTGTTTTCAAATCTTCATCTGTTGCCAATGAATCAAAATATATCTTGGCAACTCCAGGACACTTCTCGCACAATAATTTTAATGAATGAGTGGATAATTTAGACAATATCTTGGGAGCCTCTTCCAGTATGAACTCATGACTGCAGCGATTAAGAAACTTTATCGCAAACTCAAATGTGTTCTCTTTGTAGTGCTGATAGAACTCATCACACATTGCTGGGTCTCGAAGATTGATGTAAAGCCAGTGCTTCATTTTAGTAACCGCTGGTTTGATCATTTCTGGGAAGAGAACATCTTCCAAGTATTTAGGGTTAACAATGTCACGGTGGTCTATAAGCCACGTTGCTTTCAGGGCTCTGCTCACGTACAACATGTCATCGTCTTTTAAATTATGTATTATGTAGTTTACATGTTTGAGTTCTGTGGCGAGATCTATTTTGAAGAGGCGATCGACTGCAGACTCTTCGGGCAGAGCTTCGATTTCCTGAACCAACTCTCTGTTCTCTTTGGCTTCGTGCACTAAGGTGTTGATATATCGATGTCGTTGACCCAAGTTACACCCGGACAACGTGATTGGTGTGAAAGACGTCATCTGGAAACATAAAAGTAATTCCATTAAGCATGTACTGTTATATAAAACTTATACCGATACAAATTTTGAAGATAGCATGTGAAATCAGCAGGATTGTTTTTTTTATAATAATAATTTATAATTGCATACATTATATATTAGCAATTGCAGGAAAGCAATGATTTTAAATTATTTGTGTCTATTCAGATTATCAAAAAATATTATATGTAAACGCAAAAATATTCCGAGTATAAATTTTGTTGCTGACTTTACATTTAGGTATAACGACAAAACAATATTCAAGACGTCTTGTTGAAAAGCCTTGCTAATTAAATCATTACGTAAGAGTCTGAAATCTATAGTACTTATAATGATTACAATATTATAAAGCTGAAGAGTTGATTTGTCTCGAATTCTAAACTCTTAAAACTCTATTTTTAGTTTTTGGTAGCCCATTTATCGAGAAAGGCTATTTAGCATCACGCTACGACCAATACGAGCAAAGCAGTAACCAGAGATGCAGGTGAATCCTTAGGGGACAGCTGGTGTACTTATGTATATTTGTGATAGATCATTACAACGAAGCAAAGATTTAGTAAGATATGTAAGAAGACAAATTGATAAAATTGTATTACCTACCGTATTGGAATTGATGAATGAAATCTATGGAATTATAACGAAAATGCAACAAAACACATACTAAGTCGAGTTCTCAATAGGCATTGCCGAAAGCCGGCCAAACCAAACTGAACAAAAATAACAACACATGCGATTTGACCTTGATGTAAGACTACGCCTGTCCCCAATATACAATTACGGCTAAATGAAAGATAAAAAATGTCTTTACCTGTTTTGTTTAAAATATAATATTTATCAAAGACACAATTTGCTTTGAGTATTTTATTAGCGTTTACATTTCTTTACATCGTACATAAACCAAAACTGAAAAAGAACAATAAAATTAAAGGTGTCAATTGAACGCAACCAAATTGAAAAAAAGTTTGAATTGTATTGTCAAAATCAAAGCTGTCACCAAACTTCAAAAGAAGCGTCAACGTCAATTCGACTCAATTTGTCAAGTCAAATGAAAATAAAACTTTAGTGCGAGAGTCCTATCCATATTTTTGTTGATTTATAAGACAAAACTGCTAAGAATTCTGTATTAAAATGGAGCCAGAAGCTGATGTTACTTTACCGGCTCTTAAATTTTTGACGAGTGAATCTGAACATATTTGTAGGTTATGTTTCTCTTCAACGGAGCAACAAGAAGTATCATTTGAAGACATAGTACGGCTTCAGAGGTCCTATTTAGATGAAACCCTCACTTTTGTTGATATGTTTCGTGAACTCGGTGTAAGTATATAAACAATACGTCTGTAAATCTGACATTTACTAGAAATTAAAGACTGAATTTAGTTTCTCCAAGGAATCGTAAACAATGCAATATTTTCAACTTCTATAAGCTTGTTTCGAGAAAATACATGCACATTGATGCATTTTTTTTTAGATAAGCCATTGTCAAGGATTAAAATGTTTCTCAAATTGCTCTTGAATGATTTAATTTAGGACCATCTATCTATTGTTAGTGATATTCGAAGAAGTTGTTTTATGAACATTCTTCTGCTTGCAATAAACCTTAAATATTTTATTCCAGGTTGTCCAGGAGCCTTCTTTGCCTCAAGTCCTGTGCATGAACTGTGCCACTATGACCATCAACTCTTACCTGTTCCAAAAACTGTGTCAGTCCTCCAATGACAACTGGAACTCGATCTTAAACAGATTAAGCACAAGTGTAGACCAGTCCGCAAATATAGGTCCCAAGCTAGGTATTCATACTGTTTACTTAGTAATAAAGGAAAACGAAAATCTCATGTTTACTAGCCGTAAACGTCACACGATCAGGAGTAAAAAATCTGCCCTTAGTAAAATAAGAGAACTTGCTAAAGATAAACGTTATAGAGTGAAGAAGCAAAAGAAATCAAATGTGATTTGTGAGGAATGTGGAGAACGATTTAGTTCCAATTGCCACTTGGTCAAACATATGAAGGTTCACAGCAACTCTAAGCATCCCTGCATGCAGTGCCCTAAAGTGTTTGCCTCCCAACTACAACTTGATGAACACAGCGAGAGAGTGCATTACCCAAAAAAATTAAAATGTCCAAAATGCCCTAAAATGTTCAGCACAATCAAAATGCTGACATTGCATGACAAACTACATCATGTGGCTGCAATATGCAAACTGTGCTTTGTTCAGTTCCCCTCCAAGAAGGACTTACGAGCACATTTGAACAAACACGAAGTAAACACATGCCCACGCTGCAACAAAGCTTTCCTAAATAAACACACCTTTAAACTACACTTAAGAATTTGTGGAAAACTTGAAGAGCGACAATCTAGTTTCTTTTGTGACATTTGCAACAAAGGCTATGCCACAAAGAATGGTTTACGGACACATTTGAAAACCGATCACGGATTCGGAACTGTGCTCTCATGTAACTGGTGTGGGAAAAAGTTTGATGCTAAAAGTAGATTAAACAATCATATTGTAAAGCATACAAAGGCAAGGAATTTCCACTGCAGTCAATGTGGTGGGAAATTTGTGACGCAGGCAGCTTTAGTGTATCACACAAGACTTCACACTGGCGAAAGGCCTTTTCCTTGTGACTTGTGTAGTGAAAGCTTTCTTTCGGCATCCCGAAGGATGGAACACAAACGGCGGAAGCATTTCGGCCCTACAAAAGAGTGTCATGTCTGCCACGTCAAGTTTGTTACAGGACATCAGTTAAGGAAACATGTCCAGAGACACTACAACCCTCACAGCAAGTTGTTTGTGCCTGAAGCAGAAGCACCGTTTACAGTATATCCAAATATTAATTTAAATATAAATAATAACAAGAAGTCACAGCAGTATCCAAACATAACTAAGTTATTATCAATGTGAATTGGATGCAGGATTTAGGGTGCCATGTATTCTATGTTTAAAGATGTGCTGCTACAACAAAACGATAAATCATTTCAATGAATTCTAGATATGTAAATCAAGGAGGAAGCTGATTGATTGTCCAAAATAATATTTAGATATAAGATAAAATTAAGCTGACATGTTATTGTTATGTTTTGCAAAATTCAAAGAGAGAGAATATCTGAGGCAAGGTAAATCTAGTGCAAGTTACCAAAAACATAAAGAGTTTATAATAGTCATACTAATTTCAATGAAGCAATTATCCCATCACACTAATTGTATTTTTTTAAAGAAAAAAAATTTTTTCACAATAATACAGTTTAGACTCATTTGATTGTGCACAGCAATTATAATGAAACATCAATGTTTAAAATAAAATATACCATGTGTAAATTATATAATTTATTATTAAAAAAAGTCTTAACATAATATTGTCTTTTTTTATAATAAAGTTAAATAGATTAATGGACACAAAGTGAAAAAGTACTTAATTTACAATATTACAATAATAGCAGAAACGTAAAAACATCATATTCTACAATATGGAAACATATTAACTTATTAAAACTAATTTTACAATAGTAAAATGCCAAATCTAAGTTATTATTGGAAAATTGTAGATAACTTTTTCACTTAGCACTCCTTGAAATAGATAACATAAGCACAAAGAACCCAATATAGAAAGGCTTACAAACACAAGCCTTAAACAATTAAACTACAGCTAATCTGGTACAAAATATTACATTGCGTATGTAATAATTATGGAAAAGCCCACTTGGTATTGGAATAAATATAGTATTCCAGAAATTATTATACATAGTATATCACAATAAATGCAACTTCAACTCTATTTTGCCAATTACATGTTCAAGCTGATGGGTAGGTATTTAGCGTCCAAATGAACACAATCATGCTGTCATTTGTCTTTCTATTTTGTCTCTAGTTGACAGTATTTGATAGGTTAATTGACTGACAGTTTTGCCTTTGGTTATAAGTCTCCAATCCTGACTCTCATATTCTCAACAGCTGGAACATTGGGAGGTATGAGACTCCTCCCAGCATATAGCTTGTTGGAAGGATCATGATGTTTCTTTATATGTTGCTTCAAAAAGTTGGGGGTGAAGAACTTGCGAGAGCATATCTCACACATTAGGGTTGGACCATTATGTTTGAATTTGATGTGCTCAGCCCGAGCCGAGGCATTCACAAACTTCTCATCACATAAAGTGCAACTGTAAGGCTTGTCCCCCGTGTGTCTCCTAGTGTGGTACAACAATGCTTCTTTGGAAACAAACAGCCTGCTACAAAGGTCACACTTGAAATTCTTTTCACCAGTATGCTTCACCATGTGAACCTTCAAATAACTCGGAGCAGTGAACTGTTTATTACAATATTTGCATGTATGTGGCTTGGCATCTCCATGAACAAATCTATTGTGGACCCGCAAACCTCCAGGAGTACTGTAGCCCTTACCACATTTATCACAAAAATATGTTTTCTCAATTTTACTCCTAATTGGATGTGGATCCAACATGTCTTCTAAACATAACTTGACATGTTTCAGAAAGAAACCTTTAGTGTTGTAGCTTTTGCCACATTTAGGACATTCACTCTTGGAGACGTGTTTTTGTTCATGGATCTGCAACTTATCTAAATTTTTGAAAGACTTGCCACAATCCTTACATACAAACACTCCATGAGATGTATCCTGATGTTGTTTCAAGCTTTGCTCGGTGCATCTAAACTGATTACATTCAGGACACTCATACTTCTGCTGACTGTCCTCATGAGCAGCCAATTCACTCTCATCAGCTACATTACCGTAACATTTCTCACATGTGAGTATATCATGAATTGAAATGTTATGTACTCGGAGCTCTATTATATCTTCAAATTCTTCATTGCATTTAATACATGAAAAGATATTAGATGAATCAGCTTTCCTCTTCTTCTTTATTTCTTTTTTAACCATGATAAGTTGAGACTCATGTTCACTGACTGTTATGTACATTGTTTGATCTGTATTTGTGGTGTCAATATCGGCAGCCAGTGTGTTAAAGAGATTATTAAAGACATTGTTTAGAACATTGGTAGAGTTTTCACATGACTGTATGAACTTAAGTGATTCAAGTGCTTGTTCTACACATGGCATGCACACTGCTTCAATCCCAGGAATTTCTTCACAGATCTGAAAACAGGTAAGGTTTTATTTATTTCAAGGACTCATTACCTACCACAATATCAGTGTAGACCTACGTGGCATTTACACATTGAACGGTTACTTTAGTAAATAGATGTTAACTACGATTATGTGTCGTCATACCAAAACAAACTAATTTACATTCCTATTATGAAACAAAATCTCGAGTAAGTATGCCTATCTTAATTTTATATTAGGTACTTACTTCAGCCCCTAACAGTTTAGATAGGACATCAGAAAGTGCTTGATAAATCCCATTCGAGGAATCCAACGACACAGAATCATGAAAACGAACGTAATGTGCTTGAATATCCTTTAGACATAACCTGCAATGGCTGTACCGATTTTCACTCAGCACGTTAGACACAAGCACATTTAATTCCGACTCCTCAATCATTTTCACAAACAAATCAACAACAACAATGTTTTAATGTTTGTTGAGACAACTATGTAACTTTAGTTCAGTTCAAAGTGGAGCGCGCGCTCAAAAATTTTTCGTTCAAGAACCTCTCGTGGACTTAAATCGTCGCCATGAAACAAAATGGCGGCGAAACATCATAATTTTAAGGACTTGTTTCGGAAATCATTATTATTAAAATTGTTTGAAACAAAGTCTCTTTTTTTTATAGGTACCTAACCGTTTACGTAGTTGAAGTTTAATATCTTTCGGACATAGCGGTACGACTATGAAAGTTTTAAATTTTAAATCTTTGTTTGCAGTTTTTATCACATGCAATTTTTTTTTGAATAAAATAATTGACTTTGACGGCTTAGCCATATGAGCATTTCTTGTCCCCTTATCCAAGTCGTTTCGCTTTTCGCTAGCGTCGAACGCTTCGAGTTGGCCACGAACCCAATTCTTTTGTTCAGACCACGTGACTAGGCGTTGAGATGACGTCATTCCCGTACATTTGAAGCTTTCTACTAGCTATCACAGATTTTAACTGTTGCAGTTTAGCAACTTGGCTAGGGGTACAACAGGTCAAGTGTTACTATATTATAGACGAAATCGTTTAAAAAAATAATAATATCCTGTTGTTGTGATAAAATTACATGTTTAAAAAACAAAAGCCCAGTTTTACTTAAAAATTGCGACTGTTTACCATACCACAAGAAGACGAAGCGAGGAGGCTAGACTTTGCCCAACGGAAGATAATTAGTTTCTGGACTCAGTAAATCTTATGATATTGGCATTTGTAATGTAATCCTCTCTTCTCCAATGTCCGATAAAGCCAAACAATTGTTTGAATTAGCCTTAAGGTAGTTTGTAAGTTTTTGTTTTCTGTACTGGGCGATGTGGTCGCTAAGCGACAAAGCCCTTTAATTAAATATAAAAAAAAAAGGAAGATAATTAGATAAGCATAATAGCAAAAAGAAAAATATTCATTTTCTTTGCCAAGTTTTTTTTTGTAGTCTGTGGCCGTGGGCAAGTAAAGATCTTTGGTAGCAATTGGCCTATGGCCCAAGCGCCCGAAAAGACCCTTATAACAGTGACTTTTTGAAGCCTACTCCTCGGTAACGGCCAAGTTAATAGGTTTGAAAAAAAATATTTTTATTATAGATTCATGAACAACATTATCAACATTTGATTTTTTCGTGCTATTAAAACTTTGGTTTAAAAAAAATAAAAATAGCAACTTCGCAACTTTTCACTACTCTTTCGAAACGTCTTGGATCTTTAGAAACATTTTTACGCATAAAAATTGGTTGTTAAATATTCTTCAAAGTGAACATTGCATATGTAAATCAATCAATATTTCACAAAGAAAATGGATTTAAACCGCACACTATCCGGGCGCTGTTGGCCGCAAATAAATGCACTTTGTGTACTGCCGCCGAGGCGGGTGCGAGAGGTGCGTCCACATAATTTTGGCCAGATGGTTCAAGGGACTATAATCCTTAAAAGACTAAGTATCCAGGTCAAAAAGATTGCAAAAAAATTAAGAACAAGAGTGTTGCCAATTTAGTAACTTTACGCTAAAAATGGCTACTTTTGTTTGTCACCAGTAAAAAAAATAATATTGTCAAAAACGATCTATTGACTTCATTCAACTTCTAACAATAATTTTGTCTTAAATGTTAAAAAGAGCAGTGGGGGCCGAGTGGTAACAACCCCGACTTATGTATGTTAATAATGTATGTTAGAAAAAATCTTCATCTTTTTAGCAAAAGAGGCGATAGACATAATTATGTTACAAGAAATAGGGATCAATTAGTTCAACCAGGTTTCAGACTGGCTAAAGTGGCCTCTTCTTTCATGGGGTACTGTTTGAAATGTTATAATAAAATTCCTCCCCACATATTAGAACTCAATGAAACGAAATTTAAATCTTGTATTAAACGCACACTATGCAGACAAGCATATTATAAGTTGGAGGATTATATTCAAGATAAAAATGCTTGGCTCAATGCTGGTCCAGCTCCACTACCACTAGGGCGTACTAATTAGTTCATTAGTTGGAAACTAATATTGTTATTTTTTAATTTGAAAGACACAATTGCATTGTATAATGTAGAAGCACTTTTTCCAAGTTTGTGAATGTGAAGCACCATGGAGCATTTTTATTAGGTTACAACTTTTTTTTTTTTTTTTGACATTACGAGCATGGCAGTTGAGAGTTTGTCATGCTCACTCAAATGTCTCGCTGTTGGTGGCACGTGTTATTGGGTCGTTCAGTTCCCTTCAAAATGGTTGAGCTGAGTGGGGCTGATGCACGCGTCATGCTCGTGAACGGGTGCCGTCAGATGGGACTGGTCATCTCTTAGCTGCCAGTGGCTTAATTCAGTTTCTATCTTTTAATTATTTTACATTTTTATTTCTCTATCGACATTGTGCTCACATGATAGAAGCAACAAGTAATATGTAACCAAGCATTATATGTAACACATATATGATTTAAAAGAGTGTCCATGGAGTTTCTTGCACGTTCTTCTCCATAGAGACCTACTCTTTGGAACGTGCAATTTAGCTTCACTTTTCTTGGACTGACCGACATTTGACTATTCAAAAGTGCCTGTAAATGGTCTATTTGAAATAAACGCTTTGATTTTGATTTTGATTTTGATTTGATTTTATGAGTTGTAGGTCATGGGTTCAAACCCAGTCAGGCGCATTATTTTGTGTAATTTATTTTATCACCACTGCTTTCAAAACGATGAAGGAAAACATCATGAGGAAACCGGCTAGTACCAAAAATTCGAAGACATGTGACATCCACCAATCCGCATAGCCCCCGCGTGATGGATTTTCCATTCCTCCTCCTATAGAGGAGGCCTGAGTCCCAACAGTGGGAACATTATAAGGCCGACTATACTAAATGTTAAAATAAAGAGAAGTTACATTCATCGTCATAAATTCCTGGTTCCTAAACAACAGAAATTAGAATTAAAGGAATTGTTTCTGTACCCAAAAGTTAAAAATACATTCAGCCGTACCTAGAACCACATGATTTTTAAAGTCGGTTATAAACCGGACCCTAATAGCTATCAAATTCAATCATTCGATCAATCCAAAAAAATCAATCCACTGTCCGCCTGTCTGTCACTAGGCTGTATCTCATGAACTATGACAGCTAGGCAGTTATTTTTAATTGATGTATTTCTGTAGCTGCTATAACAGAACATACTAAAAGTAGAATAAAATAATTATTCAATTGAGAGCCATACAACAAAAGTTCTTTTTTGCCATTTAGAGTTTTTGTACAAAAAAGACAAAAGGGTTCTACAAAATAATTTCTGGACTAAGTTTGTAGTATAATCGTAGCAAGCATTTTTTTAAACTCATAAGTGGGTACACTTTATTGTGACGGACGGGAAACTACGGAACCCTACACTGAGCGTGGCCCGACACGCTCTTGGCCGGTTTTTTTTATTATTCGAGAGATTTAGATTATAATTCGAGAGTTCATACAAGCAAGAAAACAAATTTCCTACGTAAAAGGTTTACTTTCTTTGTCCGAAACTAAAATTCATCAACGAATGATAATCAAAGTTTTGTTAATGAGCCTCCTAAGAGAACCATATAGGAGAAGCTGGAGGTTGAAGTTGGGGAACGGCAAGCGGTATTATATGAACCGTAAAGATATATACCTATTGGCTTAGCATATTTATTTATTACAAGTTTTGACTTATAGATTGGTTTACTGGAGCATCTGTTGAAGTAACGGATAGTGGTAAAGGCGAGCCATTTTGTAAAGTATGTCCCACTCCGTGTTCACAAAACCGATTTAGGAAAATATATGAAAACAAAAATTCATAAAGACTGTGAATTGAGAAATCAAAAAAACAATCCAAGCTTTTCATCAGAAACAAAGGAAAAAGAAAACGACATAGAAAACATCTGCTTATATTGCTGCTCATAGCTCTGTCCGCAACATTGGTTATTTGGCAGAAGTATTAAAAACCTGTTGGACAGGATTTCTTGGAATCTCAGTAACATAAAATAAAATGTTCTGCCATCATAAGAAATGTCCTGGAACCTGCCTTGCTATTAACGCTTAGAAGTTGGTAATCAAAGTTACTTTATAATCCTAGATGAATGTTGCAGAATAAAAGAATTGCACTTTATTTTATTTATAGCTCTTTTTTACTTTAAATACTTTAGGCTAATTTAAGCTACTCGAGCTGTGAAAGATGGCGACATCAGGGTCTAGGTTGTTGGCAACACTGTTGAGACCATAGAGCATGTAAAGTACCATAGATAAGGAATGTCTGTTAGCATTCTGTCTGTCAGTGAGTTTGTATCTATCTATTTTATTGTAAAGTGCACTGATAACATCGTATCAGAAGAAATATTCAAATTCATTTGAAATAAACTATTTTATACTTTTTACCGTTGAAACGCTAACAATATGCCAATTTTAAGTAATATACTTCGTGATGTTTTGTCTGATACATCAGACAATTGTTGCTTGTGCTTTAGTGCAATCAAAGAAAATGAAACCATTTATAACATTGAAGACGAGATTTCTGTGGGCACTGAGATCGAAACTACTACAGTATTGTATGAATTGATATGCACTGTATTAGGATATGAAGTGAGTGGATCCAATTCTCCATTTCTTTCAAAGTTTAAAATCCAACTTCTCTTTAAGTTTTCCTCAATATGTTTTGTATTATTTTGTTTCAGGTTTCGAACAGCATTTTTGCACACAATATAGTCTGCCAGAAGTGTACGGGAATGGTTATCAACTGCTCTAAGTTCATTCAACAATGTAAACAAAATATAGAACAGTTACACAATACAATAGATTCCCTGCAGAAGCACACTCAAGGAAGTATAGCCAACTACGATTACAAATCAGTATTTGTCGCTCTAAACCCCAGTAACTATGATGCGGAATTTTATTATCATAGACATAGAAAGTGCAATAATCAATCTTTAATATACAAACGATTTCAAAGTTTACGTTCCCAACTTTATAAAAAGAAATCTGCTTTGAAAAGAAAACATGACAGTGTTTTGGAATCTATTGCAATTACTGACATAAGCGACATGGAACCTAATAAAGATGACCTTAGTAATCTTAAATGTAAGGCATGCTCAAAAATTTATTGTTCAGCAATGCAATTGAAAAAACATTACTTAACAGTGCATGCTACCAAAGAATTTAAATGCTCTAAGTGTCCACAAAGTTTCGAGTCTTCAATGCTGCTCTCAAAGCATATAAAGTACAACCACAGCAATTCCATATGCAGCCAATGTGGCAAAATATACAGCAGCGCGGCCTCACTGAGGCTTCATGAGGAACGACACAATACATCACCCCTCGTTTGCCAAACATGTGGTAAGGTTTACAAAGACAAACTATCATTTAATAAGCACATCAGAAATAAAATGTGTCAAAAGATGAGAAATAGAAATTCAGAAGCAAAATTTGGCTGTGCTTATTGTGGAAAAAAGTATGCACAGAGAGCAAACTTAAATGTTCACATCCGCACAGAACATGAGGACGGTAGTGCTGTGATGTGCGACTGGTGTGGAAAGAAGTTTAGTTGTATGAGCCGGCTGCAGGATCATGTTGTAACACACACTAAACAAAAGAATTTTGAATGTGGACACTGTGGAGGTAAGTTTGTATCAAGGATGTCTCTGCTCTATCACACAAGAAGACACACGGGAGAAACGCCTTATAAATGTGAATATTGTGAAAGGACTTTTTTGTCTGCTTCCCGCCGTACTGAACATGTAAAGCGAACTCATATATCATCTGATATAGAATGTGATATCTGCCATGGTAGATTTAAGGGTAGCAAAAATTTAGCTCAACACCGGAAAAAACATTTTAATTCAAAAAGTAGATTGTATTTAGACCAGAAGGACTAAATATAATCTACTTTTCAGTAAATAACAACCGGAAAGCTTGAGCTGTGTTTTGCTTGTCTAACTAATATTATAAAATGTGTAGGGTAATCTCCAGTACCACTGCTTCTATTTGAGATTTTTTTATTGATTTATTAATATGTAACACAATTCCAGTATTAAGCAATAGAAGAATAAACTAAACCAGGTAATGTCGTGTGTCGTAAGAGTTTTTAAGGCATTGCTGTGTACAAAATTAAAGTTACAAGTAAATTATGTATCCAAACTGGATAGGTTACCCTTATAATGTTTAAATTCTGCATGTCTATCTTTTACGGTTAGTTTATATTGAATAATGGCTACATACTATTTACACATAAGGGCTTCTAAAAACAGCTAATATTTTTCTACAATATGTCGCTGCAACACCAAATACAAGTATGTGCTGTAGACCCGAGCTATGTGCAGTTGTTGTGCAGAATCTGCTCGGCCTCTACCTCCTCTTGATGATAATGGATGCTCTGATGTCAGACATTCAGGAAGACTCCCTAGTGTATGCTGTTTGCCGATTACATTATGCTAATTACCGAGAATGGTCTAAAGATCCAGAGTGATGACCTAAAATTGAGTAGAACCAAAACTGAATAGGTACTTATTCTGCGATTTCGGTTGTATATCCCATTTTGTACCCGTAGCTTTATTTGAAACCCCTCGGATTGATCTGAATTTTGGGCTGTGAAAAAAATGAATGAAAAAAAAAATCGCATTTCGTGGAGATGAGCTTGTTGAGATTTTTGGTGCGATGAGAATGGATAAAGTGAAAAATGAGTATAAACTAAACTACTGTTTCTAAAGGCGCCACTTTCAAACTTCCTCTAATATTATTGGGATCGTTTTTCTTGGCATGTTCGTGTAAAGAAAAGAAAAGAAACGCATGTTGCTAAAAGAGTTATGAGCATGCATGGAGAGAGACAGGCCCGTCATAGATTGGTCGCCCATCAGTGGCAATACATTTGTAATGACCGGCAATTAGTTGCCAATAATGCAGCCACATAATGCAGAAAAATATTTGCCGCTAAGACGTCCCTTATTGTAAAAAAATTCGACTTTAACACAAAAACCAAACATTGATTTTTATTATTAGGTATTCTTACAACCGAATTGACAACCTCCTCCTTTTTTTTTAACTCGGTCGAAAAGAACTCTCGCAATGCGGAAATATGACTTTATCGGCGTTATTTTTGTTTTCTCTTGATCATAAAAACGAATAAACGTTAGAGTCGATGCTATGTAGGTAGATGTATGATGTTTGGAGTACCTATAGTGCAACATGAAATAAAAACAGAGTCGGACTCTTGCACAAGGGTTCGCAATGCTGCATTTTCCGCTAAAAACGTACTGAGTGCCCAGCGCGACTAGTGCGAGTGTGTTTGTCGCGTGAGAACCATTGGCTCACTTTCAAAAAGGCCTTTCTGCATTTCATTGAACTAAATGGTTCATCTCTCAAAATTTTAAGATTTTTTTTTTGGAAATTGTGAAAGCAGTCGAAAGGTTAAACGTTCGACACGTTTATGACGTTCGGCGCTCTGATAGGCCCGCTCCAAGCTCTTAACCAATTAGAAACCAAACGCGGTAAACGTTTCAATTGCGTTAACGTTTCAGTCGCGTTAACGTTACTACGACTTGTACTTAGTCTTGCCATTGATAGGGAATCTCGAAGGTTCGCAAGAAACAACGTACCTACCTAATCCTTCGTATGCGTGTGTCTCACAGTTGACAGGTTTTTTAATTGCCAACACGATGAGTTGTTCAAACTGATTACCTACAACTATTTTTCTTACGTAGGGTTATTATTACCAGTTCTTTATTAATTTATAGTAACTACTTACTTAATTTTTACCGACTTCAAAAAAGAGCAGGTTCTCAAATTCGAATATTCCTTTTTGTATATTTTTGTTTGTTTTCTGGGGCTTAGTTGGGAGCTTAGTTTGCTTAGTCAAATGAGGAGCAAAATTAAGACAAATGTTTTAAAATGTTCGTAACTATCCGCACAGTGCCTTTATAATAGTGCCTATACTGTGGTATAGTGCTCTCTCGATGGCTACTTGAAGATATCTTAGAAAATATCGTCACATTGGTGGTCACGGCATCCTCACCCTACCAACAGTCATAGAATAGAACCTACTACTACCACTCGGAAGCTGAGGCGACTCGTATAAATTGTATAAGCTTGGTTAATTTCTAATAATTGTAATTCTAAAATAATATAAACTTGAAATGTCTGTTACCCTTTTTTTTTTTTAAGAACCTTTTGGGAATAAATGGCTAAGAGAAAATGATTATTATATCTAGCCCATACGGTCCCACTCTGGGCAAAGACCTCCCTCCATTCTTTCCAATGTTCCCGGTTTTTAGCCACTTCCCAAGGAAGACATCCGAATCGTCCCGCAAAGAGAAAATTGTTACTAAAAAAATATAGAAACCAGAGAACTTATAGGTTGGACCACAACTTTATTTACATAAGATATTACCAATACCACCCGGATTCCAAACCTATCAGCTTCTTTTTTGCAACCATTTTTGAGATTATCTTCCGGAACACATCACTTGCATTGTCAACCACTGCCGATACACCAAAATCCATAGTACTCATTGTAACTGAAGAAACTTAAAAAGAAAATAGCTTGGATTACTACAAGGTTTGTTTGTTATATGCCCTAATTTTATTTCAATAAAAAAAAAATGAGTTTTTTCAGCTTTCTAATACAAAAGTTCACTTAAAAAAGTTAAAGTTAGTGGGAACGCTTGAAGAAGTCTCTAAAAATTTAAACATACGAGTAGGTAAGTACAAACTGGCAAATCAAAGGTAATGTCGGAGAAACGAATTTACGCTTTGCCGACGACATTGTCTTTTTCCTTCTTCGCAAGCCGAGCTTTGCGCGGACAACTGCGCTAAATCAGCTTCGTGGTCGGACTCAAATTGGTAGGTATGTCCAAGGTAAAGTTAATGGTGAACAGCACGAAACGCAAAGTAGACGTCGAGGGGAAGGTAAAATATGTCCATAAGTACCTTAGCCAGTCTCTTTCCAGGCGAAGCAAAAAAAAGATGCCGAAAAATCCTGGAGAAAATAATGGGCGATGAAACACCTAATGAAAGAATCACTTCCACTTTCTATCCAAAGGAAACTTATGGATATGTGCATCCTTCCCATCCTCACATGGAGCGAGCGTAAATGCTCTCGATATTTTAATTACGATTTTTAGGAACGAAGTGTACCGCACAGTGAGGCAACTCAGCTGCCAAACTAAAATGAAACTGGGCAGGCCTTAACTGCCGCATGTAACAACAAAATTGGGCGAAAGCACATTGCTAACTGGATCCCGAACAACAGGAACCAGTTATCCTGTAGGTCCTGAAGTCGATGGCGATGCGATGGTATGACGAGTAAGGATTGACTAGATGTAGCTAAAGCCAGAGAAAAATGGAAGAATGGAATGAAGGCCTTTGCCCTGCAGTAGAACACAACAGCCTCATAACAATGATTTAAATTAAGAACAGATTATTAGAATTGAAAGAACTTTATGTGGCGCCAATGAAACCGGTTTACCTACTATACCTACCTATAGTCATTGCCTACTACTAAACTTAGTAGGTACCTACTTAGTTAAAGGTGCTTGATCAACTAAGTGCTGCGGCAGGCAGGTTATAGAAGCTTAGCGTTTGTTGACTACGAAAAAAGGCTTCGAAGTGTTCGAGATTTAGCCTGTAGAGCAGATTGACTACCAGTATGTAGCTATATCGATATGTTGAATCGTTTGAAGTCGCAATGGAGGACATCTTCAAGGTTGGGTTAGCTGGGTTTGAGAAGACTAGGCATTGACGCCAATGGCGAGTAGGTACATCACTTAACTTCGATTTACCGACGATGTAGTACCTAGTCATGGGCTCATAGCTGAGAATATGGAGGACCTCGGCACAATGTTCGAAGACCGCAGTAGAGCTTCCGAAAGAGTGTGTCTTTTAATGAACATAGATAAAACCAACCTATGTTCAGCGTGATCGCGATACATTGTCGAGGTTTTTATACGCCAAACAGGTTTTTTTTTTATTCTGTAAGTATTGAAAAGAAAATATAATTTTATAATATTTACCGCGGGACCTATTTTTGTTACCATTTCTTATTTTTGTACTGTTTTTTCTGCATTCAAATTCTTTGATGTTGAACTGCAAAAGATAAAAAATAGTAGGTACATTACAAGTTTACGTAGGTACCCACAAAACGAAGTGCTAAGACGTAACTAAAATAAAAGTGCAACTTTTCATACCATGGACAAAACTACTACCAATATTATAAATTTACACCGAAAATTCATTTTATTTATTATTTTTGTTTAGCTTGAAAACTGTTATACAAAACAAAAGTAAAATTGACGTTTTTTTACTTCAAATTATGCCAAAAGTCGCGGTAAAAATTTCTTAGTCACAGATAATATCAATAAATAAAATGTCACCTCAGCTTACGTTATGTTTCACGTCAATTTGCTGAACAAGTAGCTTTCGAAATTGTTGAATTAGTCAGGGGTGGTTAAATTAATTTTACTATTTTATATAGAAATATTTATCACAAAAAATATATGTAAAAAAAAGTTGATTTACAATAAAATGGTATCCTAGTGCCATATTAACAAAACGTCGGTATGAAATCCTCCGGTTCGAACCAATAGATGGAGCACTTTTGATTGACAAGCCTTCCGATTGGTTGGCTGGCAGAGTGCATCTCTTTCTTTTTCGACAGCAAGCAAAATGGCCGCAACTCATTGTGATACGACAGACGTGTTGGAAATTTTGCGTGATGTCGTGTGTTATCCTTCGTAAATAAACTTTATTGTTCGAGTGTCGCGTCCCCTATAGTGCTCAGTGTTAGTGCATGCTGTGTTCACCCAAGTGACCACGTTGTGATTAAACATCCATCTAAAAAGGTGTTTTGTCTGTGTTTTGTGCCTTGTTTTCGTCAATAAACTTACCCTGACATCTGTTTTGGATTTATGTTCACTTAAATACGGTAAGTGTACTGCCTGCATACAAGTTTATCGATAAAACTTAGTTTATAATAGTTTATGATGTGTGTAAATAGTTTTAATTTCGTAAAGTTTTGACAGTATTTTGTCTCGTTTGTTTTTATAGTTGTGTTGGCAAGCGCGATAGAGACAGTGGGGTAATGGTATGCTTAAGTCACTCCCTATCCCTTCGAAAGTGTGCCGCGTATTATTGTTTTGGTGGTGACCTATTACGAAATGTGTGGTTTGTAAAGTGGTTTCGATGTCGGAGGTCGAGCTTGGCAATTAGAGACTGGCCCTCCAAGATTAAATGTGACATAAGGTGCGTAGGCAGCGCATGGCGAGAGTGCGACAGTGACATCATATTCGCGTATTTTAAGAATAATTATATGATATTTTCTCTATCACACGTTTGCAGTGTGTTCGGAGACGCCGTATGTCCGTCTTAGACGCGCCGCTGGTCAGCCACAAGCCACCCTTGCACAACTGAACATTGTTATCAAAAGACATGATAATTCAGCTTACTCTAAGCAGACCTTATAAATACTGGCATTTTTATAAACAAGAGTGTAAGGCCAAAATTCTCATTACATATCTTTAATTTTTTGCCAAGGCAAAAAGTTTTATTGAAGCCTAAAACTTTTCAACTTTAATAAAACTTTACAAAAACTTATGCAAACTATGTTGATATGAATTAAAACCTAAAATTAGGTAGTTAGATAATGCAGCTTGGAAATCAAGACAGTCGGCTCTACTCATCTATAGATGTGATATTTAATTAAGTGCAAAATCAAATCAAAATCATTTATTTCAAATAGGTAGGCACTTTTGAATAGTCAAATGTCGGTCAGTCCAAGAAAAGTGAAGCTAAATTGCACATTCCAAAGAGTGGGTCTCTATGGAGGAAAACATGCAAGAAACTCCTTGGACACTCTTTTAAATCATGTTATGTGTTACTTATAATGCTTGGTTACATATTTCTTGTTGCTTCTGTGTGCACTTACAGTGAGTGCAATAGGGCAGAAGGTTTTTATAATCTATTTTCAATTGGTCTTCTTGTCCTTGGATTTTAGACACCTCCCTGGAATAGCAGTGACAGAGACACAGAGTTAATAAAACATAATTTGTGTGTGCAAGTGCATTATAAATAATATAATGTGGCAAACTCATAATATGAATGTGGTCGGGCAGACTGCCAACAAGACTCCTTTGATGTTTGCATAATAATAATGAAGGAAAAGCTTATTGAAGATTCCATTGTTTTTTGAAATGCTGTTACACTTTAGTTTTGAAGCCAAACATTTTTTAAATTACTTTGAAATTTTACAAGTATTTTTGATAAGTTTATGGTTTCTCAAAACTTTTAGGCTGTAAATCCTCTCTCTTTTTCTAAAAAACTTACTGAAATTGTTATAGTGTATCATAAAAAAAGGGGCTTTAATTTTGTTATTTTTTATTATTACTACAACCTTTTCTGGGTTCTTTAAGTCAAGAGTGAACAGGTTACTGCTAGGCAAACATGCTCCATTGCAGGCCACATTGCCAACCATCAAGTGAGATAGTGGTCAAATGCAAGACTATCTATAATACAAAATGAGAGGAGCCCATGGATAAGAAAATAATATTGGTAACTCCATGGTTAAGCACATCATCTATCTGAGATTCCATCATGTTGAGAGCAATGGTGATGAAATAAATTACAATAAGTACTCTTGAGTCGGGGTCGATACCACTCGGCCACCACTACAAGAAAACTATTTTTTCTAAATTAAATTTTTCAAGTCCATTGAATTATGAGCAAATCATGTAGATATCTGTCTAACCCTTTCACCACCTCTTTATAAAATTTTACACCATAAAATATATTGAAACCTGAGTACATAGATGAGCATAACCTCATCTCATCTGACCTCAGGAAGTGAAACCACATCAATTAGACATTAACAAGACATTGAACAGACAGGCTGTTACGTCACGTCATCCGCGATTGTGATCATTGCATTCAGGTGATGTGAACTAATAAACAACATGTCTGTTATTGTAATTACGTTGAAAATTGTGCATTAATTTTATCTTCCGTTGATGTCTGATATTATTTACAAGTCAATATAAAACAACCTTTTCTCAACTTGGCTTCTGTGGATTTGCTATGATACATTGTTTTATTATGAAGTTCCCGTGTCCACCTTCCACCTTCCGGCTCCATCATCAGATCAGTTCGATAGTAGCTTATACCCAAAGTGCATCTCATGACAATTCTAGCGTAAACAAGGCTAGGATACATTGATTAATTACGGAGTTCCGGTGCCTATCTTCCGGCTCCATCATAATCATCAGATCAGTTCGATAGTACCTCATAGCCTAAGTGCATCTCATGAAAATTCTAATAAGCCCAAACACGACTAGGATATGTTGGTTAATTACGGAGTTCTGGTGCCCAACCTCTGGCTCCATCATCACACTTTTTGTGTTGATTGATTTTTGATAGAAAAATAAGACTTCCAGTTCCATGAAGTACAAGATCAAGTTACAAAAATGGATTCCCTGACGAAATGCCATAGGTTACTTTTTATACCGAAAAAATGCTATGTTTCATGAAGTAAAGCTGTAAGAAATAGCTAGTTCTAATAATAAAAAACCTTATTAGAATACCTACAGTAAAAACAGACATCCTCATTGTGAAACCACTAAGTCCATAGCCCCTTTTACGGCGACAGATACCACATAAAAACTTATGATTTGCATGTAGAATTCCTATCCTCAATTCGCTAGTATAAGACGTAATTGCCCAGCGACTGTGTGACATTGCAGCTCAGATATGACTACAACAGACAAAGGACAATTAACTAAGTAGGTAGGCGGTTAACTTAGTAATAGTCTTTATATCTTCCTAATCTAGGTATGTCTTTGTACCTGAATACTGAAAAATTGTGAGACAGTGGTGGCCGAGTAGTAACGGCCGACTTACGAGTTGTAGATCGCGGGTTCAAAAGCCAGCCAGGAGCATTACTTTGTGTAATTAATTTCATCACCACAGCTCTCAAAACGTTGAAGCAAAACATCGTGAGGAAATGATCGGCATGTCCTAGAACCAAAATTTCGAAGACATGTGACATTAACCAGCCCGCACTGGGCTCTCGTGATGGATTACGGGCCATTCCCTTTCCTAAAGAGGAGGCCTGAGTCCCAGAGGTGGGAACATTAGAAGGCTTATTTGCCAATGCTTATGATTATGCTGCTGAAAAACTGCTTGAATGTGACCAAAGGTTACCTTTTATAATAATAAAGGTGGATTCCATTTAATGTTCATAAAAGGTAACAAAAAAAGCTAAGGAGTTGTCATGAAAGTGTACTGTGGGTTGGTCCGAGGTGTCGCGCAAAGCGTTCCTAGAGGGATTTGGACGAAGACCTTTGCACAACTAAATGGAATAGTGGTAGCTAAAAAAAATCAATTTAAAAACATTACTGTGTCGGACGCTGCCACAGGCCTAAGATGCGTCCTGAGGTCAAAAACGGAAGCAGTGGACTATTGGTAATATAGAAGATCCATGTCCAGTAAAATAACAATCTAGGTGTTATTGGTTTTCGACTTCAGTTTATTCATCTCTAACTATGCTTGCATCTTTTTCGTCATGTCATTTTTTTTTTTTTGGTGGGGAAAGTCATCCATTGACTACCCCCGCTCTTGGGCGGAGCGTCTATAGTGTCAGACTCTTACTGACTAAAAAACCCACCCCGTTCCTTCAAGCCTTCATATCGGGCTCGAGTTCCCTTTCGGATAACCCTGGCCCCAGTATGCTTCGACCCGGCTGGGCCCCTACTGTTGTTGACAACTTGAGGAGCGCGGGAACAGTGCGCGCCGTCGACGACTTGGGCTTGATCCGGACAGTTACCGGAAGGCCGGACAGCGAGTTACCCACTGCTCACTGTCCGCAAGCCCGCGCCTACGGTGGCTGGAAAACGGGATCGGAATCCCGGCGGCGGCGAGAGCGCCGTTGCCTGATGCGGTCTGACTCCTCCTTTGCGAGCATTACTGCTTCGCAGAAGTGGGCGACCGCCTGCCACTCCTTCTCGCTCCGGATCATAGCCTCAACCAAGGCCCGGCGCGAGAGGTCTCCGCCGCCGATCGCCCCCGCGAGGGCACGGCGATGCTCAGCCCAAGCAGGGCACACCTCGACTGTGTGTTCCACCGTGTCCTCCGGGCGTTTCGCACAGTGGCGACACCCGGGCGTCACTTCCGCTTTAATCCGGAACAGGAACCTCAAACCGTATGCTAGCTGTAAAATGTGTTTATTAAATATACATAGTGAATAACAACTTCTATTCAGAAACCATGGCAGCTAAAACGGGATTCTATAAGATTTATTTTCCCTGGTAAAAGTAATGCCTTCCTAAAGCATATACATAGTAATTTACTAGCAAACAGCAAACAATAGCAGCAAATTAAATGTGTTATAAAACAGTTAGCTGCCTCCACTCTCAGAGAAACCAGTTTCCGTAGTATATGCCCTTCACGCCTGATACACACGCTCGAGTGTGCGCGAGAGTCCTTAGACTGTGCATTGTATGAATTATGGACTCAATTAGGATGTGAGCAGTCTACGAAGCGCTTTCGTAGCCCAAACAGACAACTCGATGTTACATTAGTCATAATATGATGGACTGACCTTCCTATTTCGCTCCAATTGTACTTTGCCAAATACAGGACATTCTATGCTTCACTCCTGCCGGCATAATAATTCCGACGTCATTAATTAGCAATCGATTGCCAAAAAATGATCCTGATTACTGGCGCAGCCTCGTGTAGCCGTCAACTGCAGTTAGAACAACTGAAAAGGTAATCATGTATTTGAATGAAAGACGTCCTGTAACAGCAGAGTAAGAATAAATTCGTGATAAATGTACCAGGGCATTGTAAATTGCAATATAACTATTACAGTGTTGAATTCTCAAGAGGCCTGTTGTGGAATCGAAAGCAACACTCGATATAGTGAAGTATCATTTTTGAACTCGGTAAGCAAGATTCCGTTGAACACTAATCAGACTATCGTATCATGTAAACTCTTTTTTTAACCATGAATCAGCACTAGCTGACGTATTAGATATATTTATAAAAGGACCCCTTTTACGCCTTTCTTGGCTCCGTATCTACGGGAAGAAATAAAGGGGTACTCAATTCTCATACGGCGCACGTGCATCATAAAACGATGGTGTAAAGATTACTCTAAAGTGCTCACTAAAACTATAGTTTTAAACGATGGAAATAAAAATGTGTGACGTAAGTTCATTGAAGCATGGTGCAGAATTCACATGGTGAGATGGGGGAACCTTCTTACCTAAGCGAACCTAATTGTTTTAATTGTCGTTACCTAACTGAATCTTATTAAATTGTTTTGGCAATCCTATTAACGACCTCTTTCTTGTGTGCGTAATTCCGGCCTCAGTGAAGGTCCGTTTTCCGGTTTAATTAAGTCTACTTAACTCTTTTTGACATCCTCAATCAAGTTTTTAATGGTTCTTGTGTTTTTTTACCGGATCCAGTTGCTCCTTCCTGGGAGAATAGCATTTTTTATAATATTTTATTTCAGCAAAGCTTTTTACAAAATCAAGATTAAACACCAGAGCCCTTTAAAATCTGCTCCAAGGCACAGTAAAGGCAAATATCTTGTTCAAGTTGACGTCATCACGTTAATGACTGGTAATTGAGAAGGCGAAGTACAGCGTCTAATATGCAGTTACATGGAAACTATGGGATTTAGAAACAATGTAAAAATATTGATACAGTAAAGAAAATTGTTCTTTGAATGATGAAAAATTGTTTTGATCGGATTGTAAAAAAAAGAGTCTCATCTAGACGATTTTGTTGGGGATATGCCTAAATGTAAAGCGTTTGTAGTTCCAAATTACATTCTGATGAATGAAATTCGGAGATAGAAGTCTTAAGTTTTCAGTCTTCTTTTGAAGAAGAAGCTTCCAAACGTAAGTTTGTCTCTGAATATATTATCAGACGAGTCTAACATAGTCGTGAAGGAAGCACAGCCATTTAACAAGTTCACAGTCACCCTCGCTTCTATACGCAGCGTTCATTGTTGTTTGTTGGTGCCCAAGCGCCGATGAATGAAATCGGACACTCGCGCCGTCGCAGGCGCACGCACTCGGACATAATTGTCGGATTCTGAGGGCTGCCACCGTGATACAACGTTTATTGGTGCTTTGTTATCATGTACTCCAAAACGGAACAGAGTCCTTAACACGAATTTATATATTTTTCGTGCGTAGAAATAAAATGTCTAACCCTAATGCGTTCCCATTTAACATTTCGTCACGGTTGTCATCAGAACATTTTTTATATTTCCAACATTATAATGAGTGATGTTGGCACCTAAATATGTTTGGAAGGGAAGTACAAAATTCTATGATTTTTAATGAGAAAATATTTCATTGAGAACGTTATAAAAGGTCAGCGCGACCTCCTTTGAAATTCGTTACAAAACTTGTACGTACGTAATTTTATCTCATTGCTAGAAATCTGTGTGCGCAAGAGGAATGGAGCGCACATTCACTAAATAAATTTCCAGTAACTGGCGTTAAATGGTTGAAAGCGTTCAATAGACATCGATTTGTCGTTAAATTCATGTGGATGGTCTTTGTAGTCGTGCGGTTGTAAAATGTTGCACAAACATACTAATTATCGTTCGAGACCAATCGGGTTTATGGCCTGAGGTAGCCGTGGCACCCGACTTCTGATACCTTGACGAGGTACTGGAAACTGTTTGAACATAGAATTGTATGATTACCAGTTACATACGTACCTACACGACACGCCTGAATTCGCAAGGGTGTTTTATCTTACGTGCAGTACTGATGACGGTTTCAAATGTCAGTTAGTACGTAGGCTTCCAAAGGTGGTTATGTCCTATTAACCGGGCGGAACTTAATCTGTTTCTTATCCAATTATTCGCTTACTCAACTGGCATACGTAGATAAGAGTAGAACTATAGTGTAAATGACGGCTACAGAAGAGAAATCTACTAAGAAGTCTGTTTAAAGATGAAAGGCATGTTGGCCCCAAAAAGCTCCAAATTTGTTAAAAATTAATTATTGGCTCTTCAAGCTGGGCTTGAAAGGATCTATTGTTCCGCAAACGTTCTTGCTTCTATCAGGCATGTTTAAATGTTAGGTTGTTGATAAAAGATCACATCACCATCAAAAAGGGCTCAATAATGTCGCGAAGTCGTTAACCTTTTTTATATTGCACGGATGACGTAATTTTTTGTCGTCCATAGAGGTCGTTAGCCTCGCTGAATTATTGCAAAAAATACAAGGCGATACATTACTTGTTTTAAATCAAGAAGTTCCGTTACAGAGAGTTCTGGATCAACTGCCCAGCATACAGCACAATGGCTTCCGCGGATTTCATGGTTTTGAATTATAAACAAATTTTTCATAGAACTTCTCTGACACAGCTATATTTCCGCTTTGCAATATTTTTGCATACATTGTTATATTTCAAATGATTTGTAAACAGTTTGATTTCAGAAATGTTATGCACGTTATCATTTTAAATTGTGATGTTTTGTTTAGAAGATTTTTTGCTGTCGGACGTAAAAATACCTGGTTTACGTTATAGGGCAGACGATGCTCGAGTTCAGCACTAGCTGAGCATTCTTTACATTCTTCTCATGGGTCGAGAAGCATCTCGGTAATGACATTCCTTTCAGGCCGCTGTTCATTGGCGTTATTAATTAGAAGTCCTAGGTGTACGGGTTCAAGTGATGATGAATAATGAGAATTTAAGTTGATTAGGTAATTGTTCAACAGATTTTTCAAGACTAATTAACTGCTGCCAATTACAAGGTTGATTATGATCGTGTTATTTGTAAATATTAGCCTTATTTCTACGGATCATTAGTTTGAATGGCTTTCATGAAGTAACTAGGCCGTATACCTATTACCAAAATGATCTTTGTTATGCCAAAACTGTTTTTATTTCTACACATAATACATGTGTTTAATTACTTACTGTTTTTATTTCGGGCGTTTGTTATTATTAAATCTTGAAAACAAACCCTTAAAACTCGACTGTTGCCTTTTAACAAATTGTAAACAGTTGTAGCGTGTTCAAAATAGTTTTTGTTCGAACCAAGAATGGAATGAAGTGTTCAATTCAACGCTGTGAATAATTTTATGTTAGATTCAGTGCAGAGTTATGTTCAGTTAGAACCAATATTCATGAAAGGCTATACGTGGCTATGAAGATCAAAGATGGATGGATTATGATAAAAATGATGTGGCTAAAATGGAGTGAATATAGAGATGACAGCTGATAGACGAAAAGAATTGCTGTAACTCAAAATTAATCGGTATAAAACATGAAAGGAAAGAAATAGACTTAAGTATTGCTTACTAGTTATGAGACCTCACTCGTAATTAACCTTTTGAATGTCTTATGTTACACAGTTCGACATAAGCAATTGTCTTTCTATTGTATCTCTAACTACGGCATTCAAAGAGTCAAGAACGTGAGAGACAGGAGAAATGAATACACAGTAGCCAGAAGCTCGCCAAGAGCGTAGTACATTACACAATAATGATATTTAGCCAACAGGTAGACGTAGTAACTAATAGTAAACAAATGTCGTGATGCACAAACCGGTCCCGATGAGCTAAGCACCGAGTTTCAAATCTCAAGCAAGGAGACGCTTGATACTCTGATGTATTGCTATAGCCGACCTTCGGTTGCGTTGTCGCATTTATCATGTTTTTATCGGTTGATTCAGAAAATATCAGTTTTTGTTTTGGTTTGGTTATAAGTTGTATGGAATAAGCAAAGAAATGGTCCTGAATCGCTGTTTTCGTCTATATTGAGGATCTTAAATTTGCTATGACGAGGCCGATCAGGAATTCTGTATTCTTGTTGCATTGTTTTACTAAATCAAAGGCTGCCACAAGATGAAATTATCTGCTCTACGCTGTGAATAATTTTATGTTAGATATTGTTCAGAGTTATGTATACTTGATAGCATTGTTTTCCTTTTCAGTTCGGAAATTCCTTCTACAACCCTTCAGCAATGCCAAGAAAAAAGCAGTATCTAATACTCCTTTTTTTTTTGGTTCGAATTTACATTTCATTTGGTTTCTTTGCCAGTGAAAAACGAAAACTGGTGTCGTGAAATTGAATACTGACTGTTTAGCTTATGCTATTTACACTTCTTACCACTGCTGTATGCAGCTGTCGCAAAAATCCAAAACTAAAAAAATTAAGAGAAAGCAGGTGTTCACTGCTCCCGTCCGAGACTTCAATCGCATTCGTCCAAAATCATTAGAATCATCACGCCATCGAACGTGAAGCAGTTTCCATGAAAAACACAGTTAATTACGACTCTCGCCTCTCCAATTAGGTTAGTTAAAACCTGCAAAAGGCGCTTGCAAATTTTAATAATGTATCTGTTAAGGTCAACTTAATTGACACACATACCGAGAACCGTCCGAAAGCGATGCGTTTGTCTTTTAACGTGTTTTTTGTCGATTCGGGTCGATGCTTTCCGAAATTATATAGGTACGAGTAGGTTTCGTATTATTAATGGGTTTCTCTACCTGCCAATTTGCATACAGGTTTTTGAAAATGGTCTTGAGCTTGTCTGTGCTGTTGTTATCTTTTGGATATTCTTTTTTGGCTTTTTGGCTTCGAATGTTCCACGTGGTTGCTTGTTACCATCCATCTTCAATTCTTTAAGATTTCTTTTGCTTTGTTCGTCAGTCTATCTTCCTTGTTTCTTTCTTCATATAATATAAACTGCCTTTACAGCGAAATTACTATCTTCAATGTTTTGATCGTTGAAACTTCTCAGAAGATAAATAAATACCGAAAACAATTAGCTACTGCAGCTGTGCGGTAATAGACTTGAGGAAAATCTTTGATTGCAAGAAAAACATTATAAAAACAAAGGCTATGACATGTGTTTTGCTACAATAATCATTATTACTAGTAATGTTCAGAGATAAAGAATTACTGGAAGCTTTTGTGTTGAGTTTTGTGCTTATTTTAGAGACGATTTATGCGATGCTTCTGAGCCGAATCTCTGACTTTTCTTAGTCAGTAATTTACGTACTCTTGATTTGTTCTATGATAGGATTCCTGGCTTTTGTAGATTTACTTTAATAGCGAAAATCTCATGGGATGATAATGATCAAAAAAGTGTTCAACCAAAAAGAGAAAACTGGTATTTCACTTGATCAATCAATCATATAACTTCGAAGAATTGGTATTCAATATCTGAAGGTAACTCACAAACATTGCTGCAAGCATCTGTAGAAAGGAGATGCGCTAATGCGCATTCGTGGACGTCACTACGTCACGCTTATTTAAGAGTTAATTTGCATGACACTGAAGAAGGCAAGCTTCAAAATGAAATGTTTACTAATGACGGCAAATATTAGCACACGAATATCACATTCTTTGCCTGTGTTTAAATAAAAAAGGAAAAGCGAGTTTTAAATCATTTAACGATATTTATTTTCTGTTAAAGTAGATTTTTTGGATAATTTTGACCATTTGCTGGTGGTTGATGTATCTTAGTTGCGTTCGGTACATTTTCAAAAGGATATGCCATGGTGGCTCAAGTGTTGTGATGGTGTCCAGTTATTAAGGCACCCGCCTCTCATGAATGAGGTTGCTGGTTCGGAACCGCACATGGGACATGTGAATTATTTAATTTATATGTACTTTTTTAAGTTTACCTAAGACATTACTGGCACCCTGTGCTTCGGTAAACTCGTAAAGTCGTGCTCTCGGTTGTCATTCATAGTCAGACGCTAAAACATCAGTTAACCCAAAGAGTATCGTGGTAACTGGATTGTACGTTTTCTATTGTTAGGTATTTTATATATTCTTCTTCATTACGTCTGGTGGGCAGTTAAGCGCAGGCCACACCGGCAGCTAGCGGGCGGGCGGGCTAGGCGAACCTAACGAGCTAAGCTAACGAAATATCCGACGATTCCAGCGAAGCTACTCGTTCACCTCGTTGGCGCGCCCGCGCTTCGCTAGCTTAGCTCGCCCGCCAGCTCGCTCGCCCGGTTCGTTCGCCCGTCCTCCCCGTTTCGAGTAGACTAGTCGATGCTCGTCTTTCGAATAGCAGTGTAGTGTTTAGTTTGGAAACGATGAATATGTCATATATCGACGAAAGTTCTGATGATGACTTAACTACAAATACTACCCCCGCTTAGCCCGCTCCGCTCGTCGCTCGTCTTTCCGTTGTTTTCGGTGTGAACCCCATAGTTTAGTTCGCCAATATTTCGCGTAGTTTGTATAGTTTCCTTCGTTCGCTTTGCCCACCCGCCTAGCCCGCCCGCCCGCTAGCTGGCGGTGTGGCTTGCGCTTTACACTGTAAAATACGGGTATGTATTCAGCTGCCTTCGGTTGAACTGGAAGCCGACCCCAAGCTAGTTGGAAAAGGCTAAGATGATGATATTTCCATTGTGGCAATGAAAATGGAGCATAAGTCATGTTAAGATAATAGAGTAAAGGAACAAAGTTTGATCACAGACCTCGTTAATTTTATTAAGTATTCGCACATTAATAATCTAGGTTACATACTCTACTTATTATTCTACTACTACTTCTCGTACTTAGCTGTGTCACTAGAATTTATTCGCAAAAATACTTTGCTCAACAACAATTAAAGCGCATTCAACAATTCAAAATTGAAATTCAACTTCATGTTTGGATTCTGTAATTTGCTTAGCAGATACGAAAATTTAGCGTGTCGGCATCTAGGAGTCATGTTTATTTATACCGTATTTGGCACAAAGATTGCAATACCTGGTACTGACAGGTTGATATGCCGCCTACGTGCACTATTAATTAACTAGCTCCCTTCGGCTGGCCACGGCAATTTGTACTAAACGATAATTTTGATTTCCTCTACAGTTTCCTTAGTTATTGGCGAAATATGGCAAGTGATAACCTAGGAAATGTGTGTGGCTAGAGTGCTGGACTGAATCAAAGGACGATGGTTACGATTTCCTTTATTTGTTTCCGTAATAAGGGTTCTAGGTATTAGGAATGGCTTTTTATCAGACCTCAATCGTTTTCTGAAAGAGAAAATTTTCAACCATATCTGTTCTTTGGGATATCTTCACGTTTTCTGGAATATTGAAGAAACCGTGGTATATCCCGCAGGGCCGTTTATTTCACATGCAGGCTTTATTCTCAGTTTTATATTAGTTTTGGTTTTAAAAGGGGCTAAAGAACCTTTACTTGAATAATAATAAACCTTAGCGGCAGTGATTTATTATCCATAACTCTTCGAAAACTAATCGAAATCAGTGTCGTCTGTACAAATATCTAGGTCCGAGGTCGTATAACAGACAAGTTATTTATCAAGACCGTTCTCGATAGCTAGGCAGACTTAAATCATTTTATGCATTAATAGTTGTATAATGACTGAAAGGTTAGTTATTGAAGGCTGGCCGCATGTTTTTGAGAACATTTACCTACATAGTGGTAGAGTTATTGTTACGCTGGTGATACGTTAGTAATGGCACGGGGGAAGACATACCAGCAAGCGAAGCCTACTGGGGTCAGGGTTATCCGAAAGGGAGCTCGAGCCCCGGTATGAAAGCTAGAAGGAACGGGGTGGGTTTTTAGTCAGTAAGAGTCTGGCACTATCTCCCGCTCCGCCCAAGAGCGGGGATTGTCAATGAATAATTTTTCCCACCATACAAAAAAACAGGCGACTGTCTTGCTGATAGTTGTGGTCGCCTAAGTTGTTGGTAGGATCCAGTTGGGGTTTCCAGATAATATAGAACAAATCGAAAACCCTTTGTTATGGCTCCGAAGCTTTGGAAACCAACATCTATGTAGATGTCCACATCAGTATCGAGTCTACGATGAAGCACCTGGGACTCGTCCTCGACAGCAGATAAAACTTCAGGTCGTATTCCTGGTGTTGGCTACTTGGACAATAAAGAATTATTTCGGGCAAATACCTTGCCAGTGTAGCGTGTCAAAATGCGCAAGCACTCCAAAGTCCTGGCCAAAGGTAACTGCAGAAACACCACATGATTTTAGTCAGTTATAGTCTTTCTATATATCTGTCTATCAGTAACCATTAGGATACCAGGTGAAAAATAATGGTTTTGATTTTACTTCACTCGAGTTAATGGACTAAAATGGTGTAGGATACGAGTTTTTGAACCTTGTGGAAGAGATTTGACTTCAGGGCGTCATCTTTAAATTTTGAAGTAGGGTTTTTGAGTCATCCATCCATAGGCCGACTTCGACCACTGCTCAGCGTAGGTTTCTTTGCCTTATGCGAAACCCACGCTTCCATGCCAGACTCATCTAGGTTTTACCTGCAAAGGAATTTTTAAATATTATGTAATTTATAATTAGTTCTAATATTCTGTCTTTTTAAGATTTTCATCATTAACTAGCAAAAACATAATTTGATGGGTCATCACGTGTCGTACAAAACCAAAATAATGTAAGATTACCTACTTTAAAAATAAAAAACGTTGGCAAAAGTAAATTTCGTCGAGCAACCTGTGCGCAATCTATTTAGCAGCAGCCTAAATCTCAGTTCCTACATAAATTCTCAGCTTTGCCCTAAATATTTTTAACTCTAATTTTGTTTCGGTTTGTGCGACTTCAAACAACATCTCTATGCGATAATATTTATTATAGTCTATATTCGCAAACATATTCAATGAAAATACCCTAAAAAGTAGGTCATAAGGCTTAATAGTGTCGTCTTAAATGTTTTTTTTTATAAAGTCTCTGCTTCAAATCTATTCAAAGTTTCTACGTAATCTCCCGTAGCGTAGGTGTTTTGTGAAGTGAAACAATTTTCGGATTGAATCAGTAAAATATTCAAAACCTATTCGTGTTCTAGTTTGATCAGTTACTGGTCTAACATAATTTTGATATGATGGTATAGACTTCTTAATTATTATATAATAACAAGAAAACTATACCTATAACCATATTTAAAGTACTTAATGGGTTTGAAATGATTGATCGTGATTTTTTTTAGAGATAGTAGAATGAAGAATCTTCTAATTGTATATTCATGTTTGTACGCAAAAACTGCCCAAATCCGAATTCCTCTGAAGAAAATCAGTCAGGCTCAAAAACCTGTTCAAATAATTATTGTTATTATAACAACAGGCATCTTAAATCACGATCGATCAGAAGTCTTTTCTGCAGCTGCTTGAAATTATACCGTCTTTTAATGATGATAAAGTGATCACTGAATTCCTTAAGACGGTCTAAAACCATAAATTACTCGACGTTGAAATGCTATCTCCGGGTAATTTATTTGATAAAAATATTACGTTCTTGCACTTGAAAATAACTCGACTGCATCCTTATTATGTTATTTTTAGATTCGAAAATTTAGATATTATTACTAAAATAGAATTTAAATATAGTCAGTTGTGTTAAATAAACTTAGTGTTCAAAATGTAAGTCTCTAGAATGCCGTAACAAGGTTGTAAGAAATTATTTAAAATACTGTGACATTGTAGCTCTTAAACTCTCAGTTATTTGGATTATCAGAAAAGTGGTTATATGTATCATATAATCCGTGTATCTTATTGTCCTGTTAATGATTTAGTTCGCAGCAGTAAGTATTATAATAGTATATTTGCAGAGAGAAAATTTGACTTGTTTAAACTTTAATATTCTTTTGAGAACATGGCGGTCAAACATGATACCATACTTTATTTCCATTACCAAAACAAACAAATACACAAAAAATGATGTTATTCTTGTAATGTTCCCACTGTCCGACCTAAATGCCAATATTAGGTCAAAAAGTAGACAGGTGGGTCGTCGACATCAAAAAGATTGCAGGCAATTACTTTAATTGGGGTTACATGAAGGGCACCAGACCTTACCATTGGACAAATTATAAGATTGATTCCGAGGAGAGTGCCACTACAAAGTTTCTTATGCATATGAATTATGATGTCTTCGCTTCACTCTAGAAATATGCAAAGTATTCTTGGAACGAACATCAATGTATCCTCAAGTGCAAGGTTCCCAGAAAATTCCCGTTAACTATTTTAGACATAGAGCTATAAAGAGCAGGACAATGCTCAGTTTAACGTTACGATTATTTCAAGATGTTCGACTTCACCTGATCTCAAATCTATCTTGGTTGTCTTCCAATTTTGTGATTTTACGACTAAGTCTTTTAGAGTTTCCCGGTAAACCGCTATTTTTTAAAGTGCTGCTGATTTTTTCACTGCGCAGCGGAGTTAGCACCTGTCACGTATTCAAACGGCACTTATTTTCGACCAACACTAGTGCTTAATTTCGAAATATTCTGTAGCTATAGTTCTCCAAGTATATCTATGGTCTCAATTGCAGGTGCAAAATCAGTCAGTAAAAACAATGTATTTTATATTTTTGAATCATTTTTATGAGCATCTTATTATATAAAACAATAATTTGTGTAATTAACCGTTCTATTTTAGTTGTTGGTTTATTTAACGAGTTTCTCAGTATTCCGATCTCGAGTTATTTAAACACTATCGTAAGTAACCCAGTTTCGTAGTAACTTGCACTAATATACGTCACTTGGTTTAGGAGTGTCCGGTCAGATAAGAAGTATGGATTAGTTATAATTATTTTTCAGAAGAGTGTTAATTTCATAAACAGTCTGACGATGATGGATATACAGTACCTTAATTGGAGCGTGGTAGTGACTAGGGCTCTTCACAGTCTTGTTGCATTTCTGACTCAAAGGGTTCTCGAAATTCTCGGAATAAATTAAATTTTCGAGACTATTTCAAAAACACATTTGTTGAATAAACTCAAAACATAAAAAAAATACTAATAATTATACCGCAAATTCCAGTGATCCAAATAATGTGACGATTGCGGAGCTTTAACGACAGAAAGGAGAACAGCTAAAATGTGAAACTTCCAAGAATAATAAAATATAACTTGAAATTATTTTACACGTAAAAAATATTCTCTTTGAAAATCGGGGCGGCATAGAGAAATACCTTAAGAGACGGAAACCCTAATAAACACATATTTCTTTCGTGTCCACACTTAAAGTGTAATATTTAATTTTATAATTTCGTCACGAAATTTTTAATAAAGTACTTGATAAAAATAAATATTTTGTTTTGATTGCCATTATGCAACATACTCTATAAGTAAAAAACCTACTTTTAAGATGGACCGAAAATATATTTTTCGAGTTCTAGAAAAAGTTATCGAGACCCTCGAAATTTTCAAAACAGATCCGCGGGTTGTAAACTGTACAACATACAGGCTGGATTTGATTAAATTTGTGCTACACCAATAGCCAACACCACCGTTCACTTATTTACTATTCTGTGATAAGAGGTAGCGATTTGCAACTCTTATAAATGTTATCTTCTCGAGATATAGCCGTAAAGCGCATTACTACGAATTACACAATCGTATTTACCTACCTAGATGACATAATACTGTCGCCTGACGCTAATTTGGTGTTGTTTCAGACTCAGCGTCTGTGATATGCATAAACCAGTGATAAAATTTCAATGAAAATAAAAAAACATATTGTTTTAGTGTCGGCTCATTAGTATTCGCAAAGCTTATAATTTGTTTGACCTATTTCCTATTGTAGACCTTTTGCAACTATGCGAGTAGTTATCGCATACCAACTTGTTATTTAAGAGTAACCAACATTATATTTTATTGACTTACTGTAGTAAACCAACTGGTTATTGGTTAGCGGATTGGATATACCGTTTAGCTTTGATGATGAAAGAATTTTTTGGCGTTGTAGAACTGGTTTTGGAAATTTTTGCGGTACTATTTTATGATGTAGCAGATTGTAGCTGTTCTTTAAGATATATCACTTTTCGTGTTTGTAGGAGGGTCTTGGATCATTAGACAGTTTTACTTAATTTATCTAGATATGCAGTAAGGTTCCAAACCGTAATATCTGACTACGGAACCAATCCAAAAGTAGCCAAATCGCAAATCAAGAAACAGATTTCCTGCAAAATATCATACATCCAGTACCATTGGGTATAAAAGACCTTGGCAGATAGTCGCGGTAACGCTACGATGAAAGAGAAAAGTGACGGCACTGTGTGTATGACGATTTCTACGTGTTATAATGCAAGCACGTGTCCAATTGTGCATGCTGCTCGTTTCCGACGTCGCTGAGACGTAATGCCACTACGACCCCTACCTAAGATCATTTAAACAATTATACGACAAACTAGAAACGCAGTAAACTACGCGTAAACAAACATTTTGTTTGTGTAACCCCTCCGAGGTTACAATGATTACATCGCTCAGTTTGTGTGGTTACGTCAAAATTTTAACGTGTTGGCAGTATGGCCTTGCTGTCAAACGCTACGAATGCGACAAAAAAAAAGAATTTATAAAAAGTATTCGCGCGTTCGATGTCATTCTAGTCTGATGAGTCACCGAGGCCGGACGTCTCCGCTGCTGCGTTCCACATGGACGACTTTACCGGGTTATCGCTGTCTGTGATAATGATTTGTTTTTATTTCTCACAGCTTTGTAACGCCGACTGTTGTTAATTGAATGACAAACAGATAAGCAAACGATAACTCAATTGTCTGGTCAAAAGGGGGAATGCAACATACCTACATGCATACTAGGTACATAAAATGAAGAACAACATGATGTATATATTATCTCATACCAAAAATATTGAATCTATTATGTCAGTTATTTAGTAATGGTATTAGTCATTAAAGCTGTAAGATATTTTGATGTTGTAAATGGTATGGTATAACAGGGATGTCTGGCATTTCATGCTGTGTGATATCATTCGTGGTGAGATGGGATACTGAGAAGCCAGAAGGCAAAAAATGCAAATTGATATGAGTCATTGTGTTAATTTTATTTTACATAAACAACAAGCCCTTAGCAATGTTGCGTTACACCAGGGCTGGCAAGCAAACCAGTTAATCAGGTTCTTAGGGATTCATTAATTCCTTTTAATAATAATAAAAAATATAAGCATACGAGACTTCGATGTCTGTATTACATCCAGGTTATTTACATATTTCTATGATTTATATACAAGACATTCTTTTAAAAAGTAGAAGTTTGTCTTAAAATAAGTTCAGTACGCAATTACACTTGGTCCAGACTTGCCGGTATTATTCGCACAAAATGCTGCAATGGCTACACACTCTTCACGCAAGAATTACATTTTATAATGACAAAGAAAGCGGTCATCAAACTGAATACAATATCACCCAAGCCAGAATAAAAGAAAGTTTTTGTACTTAACGTAGAATGTTGCCCGAATTCATTGGCGCATGAATGGTCTATGTGTGTTTATACTCTTCCAAATACTTACGCGTAAACAAAGCATCTGGTTCCAATCTAATAAGCCAGCTTGTAACTATCAACTGATTTTCCAAAAATAAAGCTGGCCATTCTAGCCAATAAGCACGGAAAAATACAAGCTTTGTTTACTATTCATATACAAGTTGGCTTAACCTAAACATGTGGGAGAGTTCTAGAATATTCAACGCTACTGCTGTTAGCCATAAAGTCCCAAAATTCTGTTTACATAATTTTTCATCAAAATTCTCGTCGTCAGCCCTGTAACAACTACCAATCCGTGGGAACGTGATGTTCGCGATGTTATAATGTTCTAGTTTTAGAGTGCATTTCTCGTGACTCACTCTCAGGGTGTGTGGAGCGACATGATTCGGAATTCCGTTTGAATATCATGACGACATCGCTTTGATTTAATTACGTACGTGCTGATGGAGCTTGTTAACCCTTCGAAACTGTGAGTGAAACACAGAAACGATTCGCAAGAAAGGACGTGTAATGTGCAGTCTGCATGATAACATCGTATTTGTTTTGGAAGAGGAACTTGAGGGCGACAGACAACGGCTAACGGCTCTTAAAACATTTAAGTATTGAATAATAAACTAGTCTGCAAAATAATCCCGTGCATTGCTGCAATCCCGGACTAAATACCGCATTGCGGCAGACAGTCCCGACTTCGACTAAGCACTTGTTCGTATTTGGAATACAAAAGGCTTGCTGAAAGTTACTGCCGCGTGCCAACTTATCGCGTATTTCACAGACACTGTTTGTTACAGGAAAACGTATTTGCATTCAGTATCATTGTGGAAAAGTTATGGGGAAACGTTATAAAAACTGCGCGATTAAGGTCCAAGAGTAAACCCTTGTGGCAAACTACGAAACTGGCTTCGCAAAATATCTAACCGACAATTTTGATTCGATACGCGAATAATTAATTAAAGTATTTCTGGGACATTAATTATGCACTAGCTAATCCACTTAACTGGCAACCGAATCCAGTGAATTACGCCATTGATGAAAGTACGAGATTATTATAAAATCATCTACATAATGCAATGGCGCACGGACCACGGACCCACTTTCGAGTAAGAGTGCCGAACGAAAAACTAATTCGTTGTAATTATTCTTCTTGTTGGTGCCACGGTTTTCTCTATTTGAATGTGTAGTGTGTACTTGTAGATGCGTTTGCGCAAGTTTATCTGAAATGGGTCATGGTTTTGTGTTTTATGAAACCTCTACTATTTGGGATAGATGAGAGATTGCCAGGTTCAAGGATGGCATAGATTTGAGACTGGTGTCATATTAAATTAGAATGTACCTAATTTTGAAATACTCGTCGTTTATCTTGATGACATACTAGAAGCTGTTTCAAAAGCATTTCAATAACTATGACCTGTTTAAAAATACATTCAATAACATTCATAGAAAACATCTATTTTCGATTGTATCACACATGGTGTGTCCATAAAACGTAGCATAAACACGTTATGAAGTTACAACTGTGGACATTGCTGGGCGAGCGCTGTGCAGCGGTTGGCAGATAAAATCTTTATTTAACGCCGGCGTCAGGGTGTCTGCGACAATGCTGTGAATCCATGCGTACACACGTAGCATGGACGGTCTGCTGCTTTATTTACATTTGATTGAGTTCCGTGGAAGGTACTTTATTCGAATAACTAGCTAGTAAGCTTCTATTCAATAAAAACATTGGATCCATATTTGTAGGAGGTTAAGTATCATTATAAAATATCAATGATTCTCTTTGTTTAGTTCCAATAGCGTTACATTTTATTATTCTATACACGTTCATAATTCACTCACTGGAGAGTTTTATGCTTTGATTATGTGAAACGATGCTTTTTGTTATTCTAAAGTGTAATTTCTAATTTTAAATATCTACTATTGAAATGTAGATGTTCATAACCAGATTTAAAAATAGGTAGAGCTGTTTCTGGATTTAGTGCATTACAGATAAGATAGAAATACTGAATTTATCCCTTTGAAAGGGTCGTGCGCAATCCAAAATACACGATAATAGAAATCGGATCAGTAAATGTCAAAACGATCGCCTGCTTCGTAAATCAAATGAATCATCCATTGCGTACGACACGTCTATATTTGTACTATCTCTGATTATCATGTCACCAGTATTATTTAACAATAATCGTGTTTCAAAAATATTATTTGATAAATGTGTCACATGTGAGATTAGGATGGTACCGAATAGGCGCTTCCTTCACTGATGTTCATGATTTGTAAGGAGTGAGTTGTGTGAAGGCCTTGAAGACGATGACATCGTCATCATGCAAATAATCCCAATGTGACACCAACTTACTGTCTTTGCTAATCATTTAAAAAATAGTCCAGTTCATGTATGCCATCTTTTAATTCAATTGACATCAAGAAACCGTCTTTAAAAAAATATATGAGATCATACATTTTATGGATCGTTAAAGTTCCTCCTTTAGTATAAAACGCATCTGTAAGACCAATACCAGCATTCTTTGCACATTTGTCGAGGAGAATGGAGCGGAATTATTGTATTTCAATGCCTCGTGCTATGATACAAATATCATTATTATTTATCTAGTATTGACCTAAACCACGTAGTTTGCCTTTTCCTTTTCAATAATGTTTGTTGGTTTAGCAATTGATTGGTGTGTTGTTAACTGGTTTTCTTGTTGTTAAATAATAGTCTTGTTATGGGCATAATACACTAATGTTGGTTATGCGACTTTTATAATAGTACTGTTCGAATTCTTAGTAACCTTAAGTTACTAACTCTTTGAGAATTATGTTACAGGAGCGTATTTGAATATTTAAAAGTACTTAGTTACTTAGGGCCCTTTTCCTGTCACGCGTATTTTATCCCGCATGCGGGTGATAGCACGCTCCGGGCCACACGCAGGACAAAGATTTCGTTTGCTGCTGCAGTGTTGTGCGTGTCGCCAGTGGGTAAACTTGTTTCTGATATATGCGGACTATGAGCATGCGTGCAACCCGCTTCACACACTTAAAAACAACACTAAAGGCAGAAGATCACCGCCTGAATCAGGATAGCGCGCACACGGGCTGCGCACCCGCAGCCAATCCGCGTTCCGCGTGCGTGCTAGCCGTACGTTAGGAAAAAGAATGTATCAAATAATAAGATGCGGGCATTCCGCATGCGGACGAGAACCGCGTGCGGGATAAAATACGCGTGACAGGAAAAGGGCCCTTAATACTATAAGAAGTAGTCTTACTCAGGGGTGACAACGAACCAAAAGGGAGCACAAAAAGAAAAGATCGAATGAAGATTTCCAAGTGTAAACAGAGTTAAAAATTTGAATCGACTAATAGCTTCTTCTATTATGTTCTAGCATTGTTCTTTCAAAGTCATTTATTGCTCTAGTACTGACTAACCTTTGATATTTTACAATTTAACTGCTCGATAATTAATTGGTCTCTGTCTTATCTGAAGAACGATTGTTTTTTCGTTTAACTGCTTATCTGGGTCAAGGATATCGCTAATGCTTGCTAAACCCTCTCTATTTTAAGTTGTGCCACTTAAGACAGTTTTGTCTAGCACAATCAATTATTGACTGAACCAGTTTTAGATGCTTTTAAGAACGTTTACTTTTTATTAACACTTAAAAATATTAAGACTGATCCATTGAAAGCGGGATTTAAGTTAAATCTGAGCTCTCAAGGTACTTATTGTATAAACTACTAAATTAATTAAAGTAGCAGTTAGGAAGGAACAAAAAATAAATTGTTAAATTCAAGATGACCTAATTTGTTTTTATCGACATGTCGGGTTGTCAGTTAACACGCACCAATACGCCAATGACAACATCAATAGAAAAGACTACTCATGTATATAATGTGGACATGATAAAAACCGTCCACCGCAATATAAATAGGCATAAAGGGTGTACCCGGTTACGTGCTTAAAGGTTACGTTTTACGTAACCAGAGGTCACGAGGTCTAGTATTCTAGGGGGTGAACGAATTTTATAATAGCACAACCAAAGTGTCAAACTTTTGCGAGAGTCTGTAATACCTACCACAAATAAACGATCAACCGAAGGTGTGTAGCTCGCTCTATCGTAGACGTCATCGATCATTTCGTTCAGTTACTTGAGATCGAAGTAATAGGCATTATCTTTAAAATATTTATACGTGGCAGTCTGAGATTCAGGGGCATCCAAACACGGGATGTCATCTTAAGCAACCGAAACAGTTTCTAAAAACATCTATTTTTGGCCTTGTCAATTACCATCTTATAATTTTTCTATAGTCAGTCTCCAGCATAATATTTTGGCAGTGTCCACGCCTGTCGCGGTGGACAGTGCATGACACGCGACTGCTGCCAAAAACAGCAGTTTCCTAGAACACCGGCGCTCGCGCATCGTTCGTGGATCATTTTTGTAGGCGTTAATTAATATTTTTGCGTTGTTTTTGTTGTGTAAGACTTTTAAATAGCTGTTTTAACGTCGAAATTTTGACGTGCGTTTGTTTGGGCGTCAGAATTCTGACGTGGTTATTTTTAAAATTCGCAATATTGATGAGGTGATGCTTATAGCGTGAATTTTACAGATGATGTTCTTTGCGATTCTGAAAGACGTTGTTTTCATCTTATTGCATGTCGTTTCGTGTTCAGGTCATGACGTTTTCTTTAGTTCAGATTTGCTACACGTCTTTTTTAGTTGATAAACAGATTATACTTTAGGGCTTATGACCGTATATATTCCGCGCCGGACCTTGGTCGAGGCCATGGTCCGGAGCGAGGAGGAGTGGCAGGCGGTCGCCGACTTCTGCGAAGCAGTAATGCTCGCTAAGGAGGAGGCCGACCGCATCAGGCAACGGCGCTCTCGCCGCCGCCGCCGGGATTCCGATCCCGATTTCCAGCCACCGTAGGCGCGGGCTTGCGGACAGTGAGCAATGGGTAGCTCGCTGTCCGGCCGTCCGGTAACCGTCCGGACCAAGCCCAAGTCGTCGACGGCGCGCGCTGTTTCAGCGCGCCTCAAGGAGTTGTCAGCAACAGCAGGGGCCCAGCCGGGTCGAAGCCTACTGGGGCCAGGGTTATCCGAAAGGGCGCTCGAGCCCCGGTATGAAGGCTTGAAGGAACGGGATGGGTTTTTTAGTCAGTAAGAGTCTGACACTATCTCCCGCTCCGCCCAAGAGCGGGGGTTGTCATAAGATGATTTTTCCCATCGAAAAAAAAAAACCGTATATATTCTAATTGAGTCGTTATAAACTCAGGCATGAGCAGATAGACAGCTAACTTTACGCCTTGTATAGCAATAAATTAATAATTCACTGAAATGAGGCATAAAAACAAAGGGCTACTGTATATTTCATCGTCAACTTCATAAATGTGAACCGGCCCGTGATCCCCCGGGTGTTACGACTGTTCTAAAATAAAAGTCTACTGGGGGAAGCAGGTCAATAATGCCTAGCCTCCCTTTTTCATGCTCCATTTCAGACTTTACAGCCGATGCGTAGTCAATTGTATTAGAAGGCTTGATGCTTTCGAAGCGAGCTTGTTAGTGCTTTGTTGTGGTCTGTGCTATACGTTAGTTATTTAATTTATTATTTATAAAGTGGGTGTCAGTGGAAACGCCAGTGGACGAGGGATTTTATTTTAAAGTGGATGTAGTGGAAATACTTGGACAGTGAAGGATATAAACTGATGTTAATTGTGATGTTCTTAATAAAGGTATGGTGAAATTATGTACGTGTCCGACAAAATTGTGAGAATGCTTGCACACAGCAAAAAGGAGTATCTAGATTACGATCACATCACGTGGCTGTCTTCACGTAGTTTTGATTTAAACTCTCGGAAAAAATGCTTGCTTGCAAGAGCATTTACTATTTCATCGACACCGTTATTATCATAGTTGTATTGAAATAATGTTTGTTAACTGGCTGTTGGTGACCACATGTAAAATTAGTTGCCAATGAGGATGAGATTGCCAAAGTAAGAGTGACATCTGTTAGAGAAGCTGATAGAACCCTAGACTCAAGAGCCTTGAGTTCTCACTCATAAGGAAGTGACGCCATTGGCCTATTACCTTCCTTTGACCACACGGCAATTACTGGCAACCCACTGCACTCAATCTGTACCTATTGAATGGTCATTCAAAACGGACTCGTTCGCAACCATTCACATCCAGACAATAGTGTACGCACTTCGTAAAAAGATCTCAATGAACTTCCAATTGTACACATAAACAAGAATAAAAGTTATGTTTATTATACCGAGATTGTGCACTGAACACTATCCTTTAAAGCTTTGAAAATTAAACTCTACAATCCAGAAAGTTCAGTCTAATATCGTCTGTATCTGAACTTCCCCGAGTGCAGGATTAGATTTCTTACGTTTCCTGTTTACGTGGACTGTTTCGTGTAATAGTGAGTTTAATTCACACGTTTTTATCGTCATGAAAACTGTATTTTACGTTGGTTTCTTTGATACGATCTTTAACGTTGTGTAGCCCGGTATATCTTGATTCTTGATTGAACACATGATCGGATGTTCATTGATGACTTGACAAACAAACATTTGCTTGTTCGTTGAAATTACGTTTGCATTCACGTATTCACAGAAAACGTTATTTTCTGCGTGTGTTACTAGTGAATTGGCTTTTTACTACATTTTCGCGATAGTAGTAAACGATTCCGCAAGAAGCGAAGAAAATGAATCTTCAATTTCCTTTTCGCAAAAATGATTCTTGCGTTGTCAACTCTGTTTCCTACAATCGTTTATCTAAATAGTTTGTTTCTTCGTTTACGTTTTAGAAAGATAAGCTGGTATAAGGGCTCCCACATAAAACTGAGATGTGATTTCGTGCGATAAAGGATCGGTCAGAGGCTCTACCACGACCTTAACGCAGTCCATTTAATAATCTAAATTGAATTGTTAAAGGGATTTAGCTGGTAGTGTGTATAGCCCCATGCCTCTCTCGCTCGCTCACCTGATTTTGACACATCATGGTAAGGCCACAGGTGACCATACAATGTGCGATGCGAATCAATTTACAAGATTTTGCGATGCGTCGTGCGAGTTTACAGATCTTTACGATACGACGTCACATCGCAGTTTTGTGTTTGGGCCCTAACTCGTAGTAATTGAAACAGTACAATAATGAATCGTCTATGTAACATATTCACTACCTTTTCTAATCAGGGCGTAACCTTTCTGACCTGAAACTTTATTTTGTCAGCACACACGTTTAAAGTTTCGGTTAGAAGGAAATGGGCTGAAGCCGATAACTAAGACGCTTCCGTTATGAGTAATGTTCTGTTATCGGTGTAATGTGACACATAATTTTATTCACCTGTTTTCTAGAAAACCCCCGAAATAATAATTGAATTAAGGTCTTTTTTACATAGTATGGGTAGAATGACAGCAGGACGAAAATATATATCTTTAAGATGAGAGAAAAGGATAGATAGCTCCATTGTATGAATCCGACAGCTGTCCCCCGCACCATCCTATAGTAATTGTAGTGTAAAACAGTAAAGACAATTAGGACTGTAAACTATCTCTAAAAATAGCTTTGCTGATGCGTGTGATTCAAATAACTTGCGAGACGTTTAGTCTATCTATGTATTGGATGGTAAAAAATCAGAGCAAATCAGAAGAGCAGAGATTTTGTGCAATCCTATTGCCTACTATTTCTCCGCTCTGCAGTCTCGCTCGGCTCCTGTGGAAGGCAGCCTTAATCCTCTATAGAAATGTGCATGGGCGGCGGCCGTCATTTGGCAGGTTTATTCCATCCAGTTTACCTCTCTTCAAAACTGATTAGGTCTCCCAGGTTATTCAGGGATTCTGTAAGGGATTTTCGGGATCCTAAAGTTCTTATGCCTATGTATCAGTGACCTGTGCAGTCAAGGAGCACATGCACAATGGTCTCCTCCTTTTCCAAGCATTCTCTGCACAGGGAACTGTCTGTGATGCTTATGGTGTGGAGGCGTTTGTTCAGAGAGCAATGTCCGGTGATAGTCCCCGGTATTTACCTCTGTCCAGTCGAATAAGGCTTTTGGTGAAGGTGTTATTAAGGTATAGCATGGCGTTTTGTCTGTCCAACCGATTTTTGATGCAGTTCAGTTTGCGAGCTGTCACACTCAAAATACTTTTCTCGCCTCTTCCATGCCGTTACTACTTGGTTAGGGAGGAATTGCTTCAAAGGCTTATTCCTAGATTAATGACCCCTAACTTGAGGCTATGTCCTCATAAGTATTTATGGGCTCATCGTAGTATTCTGTAAATAGATATGGGCAAATGTGGGTATACTTCTACAGTATCATCATCCGTCTCTTCTGTAATGTCTTCAAAACCGTGACGAGCTTAACAATTTATTTTATTATGTTGTGTTGGTGTTTCTTTAGACAGACGTTTTGTAGTTGGCTCAACGACTATCTCCATGGCTACCTATAATTTGTTAATATTGCATGGGTTTTTCCAACTACTATTTGAAATCAGTTGCTCAGATTCATTCACCGTGTTAGTAGTTTTCGCAATTGTATATTATAAATAATAGCGGTTTTGAATTTGTTTTTAATCAAATTCATGGAGATATGTAGTAGATCTACTTGATCTACTTGATCTACTTGTAAAAATGCTGTTTTGTATTATCTGTATGCCTGAAATATAATATACCTCTGCCTATGCTTCGGGAACGATTCAAAGGTTTACCGTGACCCTAGAACGACTAAAAGGCTGACACGGCATGACTGGTGTCAGATTTTATGTCTTCTGCTCGTAGCGACCTTCAAATGACAACATCTTCCCTGTTTGTGATTTTTTACATAAGAAGATGAAGTCGAGTTTAAAGGAGGAGGTTCTCTATTCGGTTGTATCTTTATGTCAATTCAAGTTTTGACAATCGGATCGAAGTTTTTTCGAAGTCGAATTTTTTCGGTATATATATTTATGTGGGAGTGTCCATAGATAGTGTCAGAGAAATGTCTTTCGAATGACAGACGATTCCGAAAGTGTGACTCATTTAAATTTGGAAATAAAGTCGTGAATTTTGGTGATGTTGTTGTTTTGTTGTTTAATCTCTATGTTGTATTGTTACAGGTGATGCTGGGCGGGGCGGGGTCGCCGGGGGGCGACGACTTGCTCACCGTCACCGTCGTCCGCGATGAGCATGGATATGGAATGAAAGTGTCTGGTATGTTTATAAACTTTATATTGCTAGATACTTTAATGTTGCGTGATTAATTGCGTCATATTTCTATTTTCATCAGCTATAAATGATATACATTATAAATAATTCATATTGTGGTGAGAAACAAGTATAATCTGGTTAAATTTATTATTATTGTATTATTAATCTAAATAAATTATAAAATGTAATGTAAATTCACTAGCACGCCTAGTTAGTACATGTATTAAAAAAAATGGTTACTTGTGGATATCGTTGTGGGTTACTCATATTGCACTTCTAACTTTAAATACTAAGGATTTTATTAAATTTCCTTGTGTTTTGGTTGATTTCCCAAAGAAAGAAATAAATTGAGCCTGTCAGCAAAATCGGGGTGATTGATTCAAATTAATAATATTTTGTTTTATGTATATACGTGTGATGATTTGATCATGTTCGCAAGGCAAAACTGGCCCGGAGATCGCCTTAGGTAAAAGGGTTTGGAAGGAGAACGGGGAGGCCCAGCAGTGAGTACAAGCTATAAAAAAACAAACATAATTGTTATCCTATGGGAAACAACAGAAGGTAGCCTAGAGGTTCGAATTGGTCGTTTCCTACGAAGAAGACCCAACAAGAAACTCCTAGGTTACTCTATTCCTAGTTTACATCGTCTGAGAAAGGCCAATTTAAAGCAGCATTGCAGAGCAGTTAGATAAAAGAAAATTAGGCATGGCATTGTGAAAATGGAAAGGTGGTACTCGCGTGCTCTGATATACCTATAAAATTTAAACGTTGCTTTGCTACTTGTAAAAGTAACCACATCTCATACTGATGCGAGTGCAAAAACAACAAAAAAATGAGCAAGAACCTACAGACACCCTTTAGGTGGAGGAAGGATATAAAATCTCGCAAACCTCCATTGAAAAGGGAGGGTCCTCTGAGAAGACGGGTGTTACACCTGGTCTGGGGAACTGCCTAATAGATGATTTTGATTTGTTGTATGTTTGTAATCGCGAGGACAACTCTATTACCTCGATGAAGGATTTAGAGTTTTAGTTAGATAATTTTTTTGTTCCTGTAAATGGTTCATCTATATCTACTCGCACATTTAAAAAAAACTGATTGATATATGTATCAACACACAGGCGAAAATACTAGAATTAGGAGTGTGAAATTTTGCACAAAGCTTCCTTTTGTGACGTAGGCAAGTACTAAGAAAGGATTCACCCCCTTAGAGGACAAAAAGGGTATCCAAAGTTGGTATGGAGATACCTACTTTTATGCGGACGAAGCCGCTTGAACCTAGTTTAAAATAAATGCTATGAATCTTTGAGTTCCTATCAGGTGTCATAGATGTCACTAAACCATTCTATCCTATTCAAATAGTAGAAGTCAAGCAAAGGAAAGGACTCCCTACATAGACATCATACCGCCAACTCGAAATGCAATGCAAATATATTCCATCAAGCTATAGCTGGCACAGAAAGGTGGCTAATCGACTGTCAACAGAGAAAGCAGCATGCAGCCGGTGCCTTTACGCCATGCCAAACCCTATGAATGCTGTCAACGCCATTGTTGGCCATTAAACATGATTTGAATGCATTATCGAGGTGTTTGTGGGTAAAGGTGCGTCTAAACTTATACATTTGACAATATCTAGCTAACGGTAACGTATTTCGATTTTATGGTAGTGTCAAATCGAAAGTGTCTGTTCGTCTGGCAAAGTCCTCAAATATCAGGTCCCCCGCAGACTCACCCGCGTCTTTATTTACTGCTACACTCCCGTGGGTCGTAGCGTGATGTTGTATAGCCTATACATAGTCTTCCGCAATAAATGGACTATACAAGACTAAAATATTTTTTGAATTCAAACCAGTAGTTCCTGAGAGTAGCGTGTTTAAAGAACAAGCTCTTAAATTTTATAATATTAGTATCTGGATTTATCAGCTATATCAAAGGTATAACAAATTGTTTTTTAAAACGTTCGGAAAACATTTTTTGTGCGCACAGTTATGGAGTGGAATTCCCTGCTTGAGTCTGTTTCCTGATAGCTACATCTTCTAAGTTCATTTCTTGTCAAGAGTGAATAGGTTATTTCTAAGCAAGCGTGGTTCAATGTCAACACTATCGTCACTAATATCATGTGAGATAGTAGTCAAACGCGAGCCTATCAATAAAATAATGAAAACATTTTTTCCCAGCTATTCAACAGTTTTGGAGACTCTCTTCCTTACTAAAGGTTAAAGCACCATTAAATTCAACAAAAGATAAGATGAACTTGGTTTAGTAATATCTCAGAAACCAAGCACCAAATGACGAAGAATGATAAAGAATCAAGCGTATCTGTAAGACTACTCTGTATGTCGTGAAGCTCAAAACCAAATTGGAAAAGACAAAACGCTTAGATTAGGACACACCTTTAGAATGCTTCTATGTGTCCTATTCCATGTGCCAAACCGCAAGATTATCATTAAATTAGTATTGAAAGACAAACTATTGCGTGTCTTTGAAGTCCTGGTATATCTTCCAATCCATCGTCAGTTGCGTGGCAATATTACAGTTTGCTCAAATAAATAGCTTCGTTTGCTGTATCATCGTTAGCGGATTTTTGGACAAATACTCTGGATCGTTGCGAATATAATTTGCATTGTTGGATCTCTCTTGCGTGATTGAATCGATGATGTGTGCTGTAGCTGGCTTTATTTGTTTAACGATGACTAGATTTAATTTCATTGTCAAACCACCGGATTCTATTGTTATCATGTTTATGCTGGCCTTTAGGAAAATCTGTGTAAATAACTTTTATCTAAATTTTACGAGGTCGCGCATTCAATGCTTCTGTTTCAAATGAATATTATCCTTGCTCAAATAGTTTTTCTGATTCCAAAGTTGAAAAAGCCACTAAACCAAAAACATCGTCTCCTAAGTTTTCATAAATTTTTTTAAATCCTTTTTTTGAAGCCGTAATATATTTCAATTGCTAAAATTGAAATTTGTCAAACTGACTAGGTACCTGTTTCAGTTCATGAGAGCCCGCTGGTTTTTTATTATTATTGATAGGCTTGCCTTTGACCACCGATGTACGTACCACCGAGGTAAGCGATGATTTGGTCGACGATGGAGCACGCTTGCCTAGAAGTAACCTATTCACTCTTGACTTAAAGTTCCGTTATCCTGGGCCCTTCGGGTACAGAACCCCATGATGATGATTGATTTGATTATAAATGTAATACTGTTCGAAAAAGTGTCATTCTGCGAAAGTAACATGAGAAACAAACACTTTTCGCCCAGTAGATATTTTACGAAGGGAGTGTTTTGCGATTAAGCCCGTTTAACAATTCTCATGCTAAATTCGGTATTTTTCAGGTGACAACCCGGTATATGTACAATCAGTGAAGGAACACGGTGCTGCGTGGCGAGCTGGTCTTCGTGCAGGCGACAGGATCCTGCGAGTCGACTCCGTGCCGGTGCATCACCACACGCACCAACAAGTCGTGCATATGATTCGAGGTGGGTTTCATTTCTATTTCTGGTGCTGCCTCTTCAATAGTTGAAAGTTCATCGTCTACTTTTTTTTAATAATATAAACTCTACTAAGTTCAAAGCGACTAGATGGCATTTTGTAGCACCAACCCATATGTGGCTGCAGTACTCCACACACGATCGGACCTGTGCTTTTTTAAAAGCTGTCCCGGTGTGAAGTACTAGCGGACCTTTGCAAGAACGTCGGGTTTCCTTGGAGCTCCCTTGGCTTTGGACATTTGTGTAAGGAATTTTCAACTCCCAAGAGCTCAGAAGGCGGTCGGTGCTTGCCCTTTACAAGATGGAAACTTGGAACAGATCTCTTTTGTATGTCTCTAACATTGCTTGTGGGTAGCATAAAATACTTGGACAAGTTTCCAAAGCATCAGCTAAATTCGGGATAGTTATACACCCCTACATATTTGATACAACATTCTCTATGTAATCTCTATGTGTGTATGTCTTCACCTTAAGGGCTGACGTCGGGCCTAGAGCTTGTCGAAGGCTCCCCTTGGTTTCCTCCCTACACGTTTGTTTTTGTAACAATTATTACAGCTGGTTCATATTCGCCAAAGATCCCACTGGCGAAATACCTGGTATGTGCGGTGACGGTGGAAGGGATTTGGGAGTCCCGTCTCGACAATCCATGATAATTAAGATTATTGTTTTCTTTTCTCGCATTACTGCTTTATAAAAAGAGGTAACCGCCTCCTATTAAAAAAAATCATATTCACTCTATCTCTGAACCAGGGTCGGGCGCCAGAGATCCCCGCCGCCGATTGCCTCAACAAGAAGCGGTGCTTAACTTAAGCGCGGAAGACGTCCACCATTGCCGTGCCAAACAGAGACTGAAAGTTGATAATGTTGATTTCGTCTACACCCATAACAGCTATGCTGTTTGGCAGTAAAAGTTTTTATATCGGTGGCTGGTAAAGTCGGCTGTATGTTACTGGTAATAATATTAAATTAAGCCCATTTTAGGATCAAAGTGCTACCCAGAACTTGTTTTCGTCTGTCTTTCGTCAGGCAAAGCTTTCCATAGCGAGCATTACTCTTCGCATTACATATTATTTCGCAATCTATCTCGTTTAGAGAGCATAGCACTTGACAAATTACTTCCTAAACGACACGTGACCCTAGTCCTTGTTTCATTCAGCTCAATCAGTGATATTGATGGATGGTCGAAAGTGATGTGAATGGCTGGACACTTAACATCGGTTGTTGGTTGGTTAGCTATTCTGGAGTTCCGAGAAAGTTTCTGATTGATGCATAGAGACGTTATGCCAATGATAATTACTCGTAAATGAAAATGATATATATTATATATATATTATATATATCATATTAGTGGTATTTTGTAAAGTCTCTTCTTCTATCGATATCTGTCTTCTTCACCTGATGATTGCAAGATGGATATCGATCCGACAAAAATAACTTTTTTTTTGACGCAAAGCAGCGACGCTCTTGTTCATCATCCTCTGCTTCCGATTCCTTTGTTCTGACGTCATCTCAACGCTCAGTCACGTGGTCAGAACAAAGGAATTCGAGGCGTAACCGACTCGAGGCGATCGACGATAGAGAATCGAAACGAAACGGTCGTAACTTGGCTAGGCTTGCAGAGTTTTTTAGACGGTGGCATATTATATCGATCTTGTTACTCCCACTACTGTAGTTTTGCCCATATTTTTGAGGGTAGTTAATATTATCAAATAATCTTTTTTGTTCATGCGGTGTGCAATAAAGAATATAATAAATAAATAAATAAAATAACTTCTTCCACTCTAGGTGGAGGAAGAGAGAGTGTCAGACGTTTGCTGTCTAAAACTCACCTGTGTTTCATCAGTTGTTCTTTGCGTATCAGAGCCGGATCTTTTGCCCTTGCTTTTAAAATTAGATTTATATCATAAGCCTTCTACGTCGCCTGTTAGAAGTCCTACTGGAACAGTCCAGTTATATTTTCTTTGCCAGAAAGCACACTGCCAACAAGACCATTAATGCCGTAGTTAGTATAGTTACGTCACGATACATTAAATGCAACAAAACGATTACAATACTCATTATTACAATGACGAACTTCAAAATATTTTTCCTTTGAATAATTTTAGCGTCGAAAAAATTTCTCGAAGCGAATCATCGCGTGAATTTTAATGGTGTTTTTATGTGGCTATTAAACTGTTCGTTTTACTGAGCATGTCTCGAATGCTTTTGCTCTGTATAGCCGAGGCAACGCCATTACTTTGTGAAGCCAGAGTGCCAGAGATGTGAACTACAGTTTACGCTTCTAGTCAAATTCTAGAAGGCTCTTGCGTGCGGTTTTGATCACGCATGCGTAACTTCCGCAAATATTTGTTGTAATGCTTGCATGGTGGACATCCCACCTACACGCACAAAACGTTTTGGGAACACATTCATTGTGCGTGCAGCTAAGGAGTTGAATTCCTTGCCGGAGTCTGTGTTCTCTGATAGGTACAACCCGGGAATCTTTAAGTCGAGAGTGAGTAGGTTTCTTCTAGGTAAGCGCGTTCTATCGTCAACCGCATCGTCGCTTTCCATCAGGTGAGATGGCGGTCTAGCGAAAACCTATCAACAATAAAATAAAAAATACCCACGTGAGACGTTTTTTTGCATTTTGAAATTTTCTGCATGCGGGGCAATCCTGCATGCGGAAAAAAAGCAAGACATCCTTCTAAGGGTGTTTTTAATATCGTGCGGATTTCATCTTGGAGCCTGCTGGAATAAAACCACACCGGTGTCCTTCAGTTAGGACACAGTGTGCTTTTAGTCCAGCAGGTTCCACACAAGAGCGGGCCTCGAGCCGCCACCTTTGGAATGGCAACGTATGGTGCCACTGGGATTGGAGGTGACTATAGGCGGCGGTAACCAACCTTTAGGTTTTAACTCACCAAATGACAATCCATTGTCATATTTTTTGTTCTGTTTATCTTAAACTGTATATTTTCTCATTTTCCCAGCAAATCCAACGACGGTGTTGACAGTCCAGCAGAACTCTTCGAGACATAAAACGCCGATCACAGCTCCAGTACCGGTCAATGTAAGTAGATATGAAACACTTTTCAACATTATGTTGTTAATCTTTTTATTTATTAAATAATTTAAGCACACAAAAGTACAGAGGTGGAGATGAGAATCATTTCCCTTTTTTTTTTACTATGGATCACGCTTAACCACTATCTCGCCTGATGGAAAGCGACCATGCTTGCCTAGAAATAATCCTATTTACTCTTGGCTTAAAGATCTCCAGGTTGTGTTTCCTTATAGCTACAACCTAGGGGTCTTTAAGTCAAGAGTGAATAGGCTACTTCTAGGCAAGAGTGCTCTATCGTAGACCACTCTATCGTAGATTGCTTACCATCAGGTGAGATAGTGGTCAAACGCGAGCCTATGAATAATATAAACAAGATCATACGTTCAGAAGAATCTTTACTAATTTACGCTAGTAACTAGCTTACAGATCAAAGTTCAAGAATGTATATCAGAGTACTATAACAACAAAACACACATAATACTAGCGTAACCCCCGCTGCGGCTTATCGGATATGATAACTTGAAACCTACGTTTTCTATTGATCCATTAAATAAACGATAAACCACACCTTTTTACATATTGAATAGTCTTTCGACGTTCACTTACGAAACTGAGAGATTTTTCAAATTTCACGTCATGCCCTACCATTCCTACAAACTGGCCTAGTGCGAGATGGTATCACACATGAAAGGTCCCGTACTTCAATATTCAGCAAAAAACGGCAACAAAAAAAGTCGTTTGTTGCGTGACAGCCCCCTCCTTTAATATTTATTTTATTTTGAAAATTTATTTTTAAAGCGAATGTACAACTAAGTACTCTGTGAATATTTCTACCTGTTGTCGTTATTAATATCGAGCAAAAAACAGCAAAAAAGATACGTTTCTTGTATGGGAGCTGCACTCAAATATTTATTTTATTCTTTGTTGTTATAGCAGCAACAGAAATACATTATCTGTGAAAATTTCAACTGTCTAGCTATCACGGTTCATGAGATACGGCCTGGCTGAATACTAAGGTCCGTTTTTGCCTTCTAAGTACGGAACCCTAAAAACTAATTACATCTACATCCGTTTGCAAAAAAAATTAGCGGAAACATTCAAAATATTAGCTAATTAAAGAATAAACAGTGAAATAACTGCGTGCATTGGCCTTGGAGCGTGTTATCAGTCCGAGAAATGCAATCCGTAGGTATTGTGGAGTCATGAGGCGTGAGCGCGCGGCCTGCAAGGTCGCCGCTGCCGTAAGACTCTTGTGAAATCTACTGCTCAGCTGATTGCTAATAAATTAAACCTCTACGGTCCGGATTAAGCGTTTCGCCTCGTCCTTTATACTGCGTACATCGAAAGACTGAAACAATTAGCCTACTGCGGTTTTCCCGTCCTATTATAATTTAGGTGTCTTCAAGGCTACAGTGAATAGGCTCTTAATAAACTTGTGCGCCTTACCATCACTGCTTACATCAGGTGGGATCGCAGTCAAGCATTAGTTTATATCAATTAATAAAAATAAAAAATTAAATTACACTTACGTAATAAAGTTTATTTTTATTATTTTTAGGGTTCCGTAGCCAAATGGCAAAAAACGGAACCCTTATAGATTCGTCATGTCTGTCTGTCTGTCTGTCTGTCTGTCTGTCTGTCTGTCTGTCTGTCCGTCCGTATGTCACAGCCACTTTTTTCCGAAACTACAAGAGCTATACTGTTGAAACTTTGTAAGTAGATGTATTCTGTGAACCGCATTAAGATTTTCACATAAAAATACAAAAAAAGCAATAAATTTTGGGGGTCCCCATACTTAGAACTGAAACTCAAAAATTTTTTTTTCGTCAAACCCATACGTGTGGGGTATCTATGGATAGGTCTTCAAAAATGATACTGAGGTTTCTAACATCATTTTTTTCTAAACTGAATATTTTGCGCTAGAGACACTTCCAAAGTGGTAAAATGTGTGTCCCCCCCCCTCTAACTTCTAAAATAAGGGAATGATAAAACTAAAAAAATTATATGATGTACATTACTATAAAAACTACCAACGAAAATTGGTTTGAACGAAATCTAGTAAGTAGTTTTTTTTAATGCGTCATAAATCGAAAAAAATACAGTATTATTAAAACATCGATCAAAGTTACAACACATTACAAGAACTTTTATATTATGTTACTTGCTGCTACGGAACCCTTCATGGGCGAGTCCGACTCGCACTTGGCCGGTTTTTTGTTTGTACGCCGTAATCTCTGGAAGTACTGGGTCGTTTGCTGAATTTTTTCCACTGATAGAAAGCTGCTTTACTTCTGAGTGGGCGTGGTTTACGCGGGCGAAGCTCGGGCAAAAGCTAGTATATATCTATATGTAAAAGGAGAAACTGACTAACTGACTGAAATATCAATACATAACCGAAACTGTTTCTTCTCGAAACAATGATTTTCTCTTCTCTCAAAGTTTTTTGCCCCAGTTTGTTGGCACGTTTATAGCGGCGTGGCGACGCTTGGGGGAGGCCTATGTCCAACAATGGACGTTTTTCAGCTGATATGTTGCTGATGAAGGTAAATAGTAAATGTGTGTGTAACAGTAGAGCATAAACAAAGAAGGCACGCGACCTTACTGTCAGCTGTTTGCGCAGATGCGGCCGCGCCGGAGAATTCCTCTACTGTAACGTTTATTTGTTCATGCTAATACCTATTGTAATACCATCCATCATTAATTAACATATAATTTGTCGTTCCCTAATATAATCGCGGACCTTGTCCACCCCGGACAGGGTCCGCGATTCTAACAAGACTCTGCAAACTGTCCGGTTTTCGAATTCAAAATTCGCAGTTAGCAAGTTACAAACTTGCCAATCTCTACTTTAGCATTAGACCTAGGCTTGTGCTTCACCACCACCGAACGCTTGTCTAGAAGTAACCTATTAATTCTTGACTCAATACCCCTAGGTGGTAGCTATCAGGAAACACAGATTCCGGTAGGGAATTTCACTCCTTATCCGTACGAGTGTACGTATAATGAATGTGTTGCCACGACTTCAAATTCTGAATTTAGAAACAGGATGTAATTATGTAGCTTACCATCAGATGATTAGACTACCCATTCCGATCTCTGCTTATCATAAGCGTAGCCCTTCTAATCAACTAATACTACAAACATTCCTAAAGGATATTTGCTAGATTCGTTCGCAGGCACTTCAGTAGAATCCCTTGTTCTATCCTGATTATATCCAGTTGCGTTGCCTTTCCAAATAAAATGTGAATAGACATAATAGCAACTGGCATGGGGCCCAAGGGGCGAGGCAAACACAGCGTTACGGCATCGCATCGACATAACGACGAACAACGCAACGCATAGCAGTAAATTACGCACTACTATTTTCGATAGAGCACCGGAAATTTCCGCGATGCCTTATGTGACGTCGCAGATTTTTACGACGCGACGTCGCAACATAGTGTTGTGGCCTCGCCCAAACACGAAACTTCGATGCGACATTGCATCGTAAAAATGTACGAGCTCGCACCGCTCATTGTATGGTCATCTGAACCGATGATTTGCTGCACGAAATCGCATCGCATCGCATAGCATTGCAGTTCTGTGCGAAAAATCATCAAATCAAATATAGTGTTAAAAAAGACAAGTAGAAAACCCGCACAAGCCGTATGTCATATTAGGTAAATCATTATCTCGGTAATTATAAATGATGAGCTAAGAGCTATGTAATGAGCAATGTAGCATCACACCAGATACACTGTGTCACTGAGATGACACACACTGCTAATACTATTATGTTCTAGGCGTTTCGGATAAACTGGTTGGTACTAAAAGTAGAGGATAGAACTGGAAGAAAGAAATGCGAGCTGCAGGAGTGGAATAGAAAAGCTTGTAATAATAATTCTTTAAAAGAATACCGTGGTCCAATGTTTAATAGCAACTTATCAACTAAAGGGTTAGTTTTTCAGCAACCGTAGGGGCCCTGTTGGGTCGAAGCCTGCTGGGGCTTGAGTCTGTTTCCAAGTCAAGAAGGAACAGGGTTGGGTTTTTTATTCAGTAAGAGTCTGACACTATCTCCCACTATGCCCAAGGGCTGGGGATGTCATTTAGATGATTTTTACAAAAAAATAAAAAAAACTACACGATTAGTTACACTGAAAACTCAAAAGCTTAAATTACTGCTGCACCAGCGTATCATGCTTGACGGCTAAGGCTCGGAGAACTCTATTGGAGCTGGTCCTAGATTTGCTTAGCAACGAGGCAGCCTTCTTTCTCATTATAGCGTGAAAATCATCCACACGCTCTAACGAAAACACATAATCAGGCTTAGAATGTTCCCACTGCTGGGACTCAGGCCTCCTCTCTAAGTGAGGGAATGGGCCGTGACCTACCACGCGGGCCCAGGGCGTGTTGGTAGATAATGTTCATTTTAGTTCATAAAATTATAAATTTCATTTCAAAGTATCCAAACAAACTTGTCTAATTATGTTCCTTTTTATTAATTTTAATTAAAACCCTTGTGTTTATGAATAGATAAATAATTAAAATATTTATTTTAATCTAATGTTTGAGTCCAACAATATTGATAAATGATTTTTTTATTTCAGTCGGAGAAACAGCGCCAGTTGGAGGTGTCGAAAGTCCACACTGTCCGGTTGATGCTGGAGCAGGAACAGAAGTTTATCAGGGATCTTCGCAGTAAGTACCAGACACGTTGTTCTATGGGCGCCTCAAGAAGCAACCGTAGGAGCCCAGCAGGGTCGAAGCCTAGTGAGGCCATGGGTGATGCGAAAGAGATCTCCGGGGCCCTGAAACGATTTTTTAGTCAGTAAAAGTCTGACACACCGTCCCGCTCCGCTCAAAAGCGGGGGATGCACAGAAAAGATGAAAGAGGTTAGAAAGGAAATACTTTCCGATTTGTACTTCAACGAGTGTCGCCGCTTGTCTCACACCCCTTAACTCCACTACAAAGCCATAGTACAAAAGTTGTTGTTTATGATGTTAGTAATACAGTCCTGCAAGATTGTTAGTGTTTTATAAATAACTAGTGATGTGCCGTTGCCGGCAATATTGCCGTGAAGTGGGAATATTGCCCAAACTATGAATATTGGTGGCAACATTGCCAACAATATTCATATTGCCGGCAACGGCACATCTCTACAGAAAACCTTGTATACTTAATTTTTTTTAATGACTTCCAGATGAACTTCTAAAAGTACCAGACGTAAGAAAACAAACCCAACTCGAATCCGCAGAACAGCGCTGCTCAAAACTACAACATGAGATCGACACCATCATGGCAGGCCAGGTAACGACCTTATCCCCTTACGATAAAGTCCAGTTTGCAATGACACTGTTACAGTACGAACACACAGCATTTGTAACTATGTTGCAGCCTATATTTTTTTTACGTAATTTTTAATGTCCCACTGTATTTTTTTTGTACTTTTTTATATTTCTATGTGTCGTAGTTATGATTGCGGTCAGGATTATGTGTAACGTTTTAACATTTATCATAAAAAATGAGACTATTTTGGTCTTCGAAAGCTAGGTAGGTACCCATCGAAAGCCTATCCTTTTACCAAACGAAAAAAAAAACAAAGTATTTTGAACTTCCTGTGTATGATTCAGAAGGTTCAAAATACTCTGTTTTTTAACCACTTACGGTGTTTTAGTTGATGTTTAGAGCTTCGCACTCCTCCATCTTCAAGTACACGATCCACCTAGTGCGAGGCTTTCCAAAACTGCGTCTTTCAGTACGCGGTCGCAATCCAGAACCTTTCGGTCTATGAAATAGATTCATGCAATAGACGTTCTGTCAATGCTGGAGAGTTGTTTGCGACCCCAGAATGCAAATGGCATTTGAAGAAACACCGGTAGGTTTTAGTCAGTAAAGTTGTGAAATAGCCTCTCGCTCCGCTTAAAGCGGAAGAAGTTATTTGATGATTTTTTACTAAAAACAATAGACTAGTTCTGTAGTTTTTGCCTCCTCCCTTGGGAAAAACTACTAATACTACATTACTCAGTAAGTAATTTTAGGATGTCTTAATCCAAGTCGCTAAAAGTATGACATTATCTCCCGCTCCACCCAAGAGCTGATGTCATTAGATGGTTTTCCCACCTAAAAAAAAGTCGCCAAATTAGTCTTGTAATGATATTTATTATGATAATATTTATTTATTTTACATTTTATGTACACACAAATATACTGAGGAGGATAACATTAATAAAAAACTTTGTACAAAGGTACTGCTTATTTCAAAAATAGAAATAGTAGATATTAGTGAGTTCCACTAATAATAAAGGCTATCAATATCATAATATTTATTTTCTATAATGTTTTCCTCATTTTTTTATCACTAAGTATAGGTAGTTTCTATAAAACATGATTCGGGGAATCCCCTGAAATCTTCGACGGCAAAAAAATAAATACCTAACAAATGATATGAAGGTCATCGAACTTGAATAATATCAACGTAAATAAAAACTTAAGATAACAGAATTGTTTACAATAGTAAAACGTAATACAATATTTGTTTTTTTTTTTTCACTAATAGTCAAATAGAAGTACTCATTATACATTCATGGCGGTGCGCTGAAGGGCCGACAAAATGGGCCACTCATTACTATTCAAGTGCCAAAGGACATGGTTTCCCTTTTTATAATGCAGTGATATGATTTGATGGCTGTTGTGAATTGATAATAGTCGAAAATCGTGACTGATTTATATCTGACCCTACATACGAAGTCAATTTTCCAAGGCGACGTGGATGGTTAAATCCAAAAGAATGGGGCTTAGTGAAAAACAGTCAAAAGAGTTTCAAGCCTGATTTTGATGAATAAAATAATACTAGGATAGCTATTTATTTCCAAACTTTGGGGTGATACATTTTTCCTTGTGTGGCTGGAATACTGGTTATAGTATGTCCCTCAATTCGGTGTGCCTTTTGGCATAGGCCTCCTCCAACTGCTTCCATTGGACTGTGTACATTGCTATTGATGTTAATAATATATTAAAAATGAATCATTGATTAAAAAAAAAAGTAGTATTCTTTGCATACACATCCATAGTGACTGCGCCACCCTAAGCGAAAGAAGTTGATGATTACCCACCTAAAAAAAAGAAATCCCGGCTACATTTGTTTTTCGACCAAATAGGGTAAAAAAAAAATTAAGGTACATCCACATTTCTCCAGTAAGAAAGACCCATGTTTAGGGTGCGAGCCTATTCTAGTCAATCATCCACAAATACAGACTTAAGTTACTGTATACTTAAATTTCAAATGAAAAAAAAAAAAACAAATAACTATATCTGTCTATCAAATCCCAGAATTCAGCGAGCGCTTGTAGCTAATAGACCAACGAAGCAGTTTTTTTTTTTTCATATTAATATTGTTTTGATTTGTATTATATAACTATTCATCTTGTTTTCCATAGTATTTTTATAGTTCAAAAGTTATTTATAATATTCGTTACACATTACCTGACCGCAACAGTAACTCAAACGGAGGCGAAAGTGAAAACCGTCTGTATTTTGTATTTTATTAAATATCATAATGTCCCATGTAACATCAAATTGGTAGTTTTTAATAACGGAGGTGTTTTAACTTTCATTGTAGTATAAGTCAAGTGCTAGTCATATTTAGGTTTCTTTTTTTATTATTTACATGCTCGCGCTTGACCACCATCTCACCTGATGGTGCGATGATGTGGTCGACGATGGAGCACGCTTGCCTAGAAGAAACCTATTCACTCTTGACATAAAGACCCCTAAGTTGTAGCTATCAGGAAACACAGGCTCCGACAGAGAATTCCACTCCATGGCTGTACGCATTTTAAAGGTTACTTCGAAAAAGGTTAATTTACTGTCTATTGACTGAAAACTATTAATTTTTTAAACTACTACGATCTCCCCTGATGGTAAGCAGTGATGCAATCGTTGATGGTGATGTGCACTAGTTTATTAAGAGCTTATTCACTTTAGCCTTGATTTGAAGACACTCAAACTATAATCAGGCGGGAAGATCCTAACCACATATGCTTGTCAGTAAAGAGAAGGCAAGACAGAACAAAGCCATTTATTTCATTCACTATCACTTTTTTGTACTCAAGTGTCTGATTACAATGAGACGTGAGTGCGCGGTTTTTTTCAAAGATACAGGAAGGTTTATGGTGGTTTTCCATTCCAAAAAAATACTTTCTTTGAAAATTGTGATGTGTAGTAATTCTGCCTAACATTTTATATATTAGAAATATCTTATTAAGATATCTTTTGTTTTTCTTGGAATTGTAATATTTTGTTTTTAATATAAAAATATTTTTTTATAATTGCTTCTCGCGATCGGCCCGCGATGTCTAGACACACCATTAGATAGCCGCATTCATTTATTTCATTTGACATAAGCAGCACTTTCGTGCTCTCCTCTCTGTATTGTTCTATTAATTTTTTAAATGATAGAATGAACTGTTCATGACATAAATGCTGCTGCGATCTTCCCGTCCGATTATAATTTAAGTGTCTTCAAGGCTAGAGTGAATAGGCTCTTAATAAACTAGTGCGTCTCACCATCAACGATTGCATCACAGCTTACCATCACGCGGGATCGCAGTCAAGTACTAATTTATAACAGATAAAAAAAAATCCAAATAATAGACCTGAATTTCAACTCTCCTACTACAATTAGAGTTACGACACCTCCTTCCAAATTCAGCTGAGCCCTAAAGTGTACTAACACGGCTAACGGGACGAGTCGGGGCGTAACATATGTTTTGTTCCATGTCTGCTTCTGTGCATGCCTGTTCATAACTGTGACGTCACTGTGCCACCCATTCTTTTTATTTTTATATCTATGTATATTTGTGTCTGTTTGTCACTATTTTTTTTTATTGACATTTAAAAATAAATGTATAATTCGGATGGGAAGTACGTCGGACGGATTTCTCGGAAAGAGTTTGATTGGAAACGGTAAGGATCGTTTTAAAATAATTTTGATTTAATTACAAGTGATCTTCGGTATTGACAATATGTCTTATGACGTTTACCTGGATTTGCAAAAATTTTTGTAAATACGGTCAACTTTTTTTAATATCTTGTGTAGTGTCCCACTAGTGGTCACAGGCCTTCTTCTTCTCCTTCCGAACCTTAGTCTTGGGCGATCTCTCACAAAGTATGCCCCACGAACATGATCAGGTGGGTTACCAGACAGAGCTTTACAGGTTTTTTTAGCGCCAGCTCTTACACACACTAAAATACGAATGAAATAATCTTACTTTGAAGGTCATGGTAACCTACCAGATCGTCACATCATCTTCGCCGCGTTCGACCTCGACGGGGTCGTCTTCTCTCGCCCAACTGTCGGGGAGCGTTCGTGTAACGTGACCGCCTCACTCCCACTTCAACTGGGCTGTTTTATAAAAAAAAATACAGGCTAAGCCAACATAAATAAGTGTATCGGTAAATTTTGTAAAATACAAATATGATTTTGGATCGGTTATAATAAAAAAAATCGCTTGTGGTGACTGTTCACTTACTTTAGTTTAAGTAAAGAAACTAAAACAATTTGATCGAAGAGTTTCTTTCATTAATTTGTGGTGAGTTATAAAAACAGAAGTGTGCATAGAATCAGGCATAGACAAAACGTCAAACAAACGTAACTTTCGTCTCACAATGGGAATGGTTGTAACGATACATTGCATTTCTATAAACTATGGCAACACCATCGCGCTTGGCTGTGTTGAGATTTTTGTTACCATATGACACTTTAGCACACCTTTACAATACTGAGACGTATGTTTAGCAGTCACGTGAGTAAGCACAGAAATAAAAATGAGATGGAGATTTCAAAATGGATAGCCAACATTAAATACCACACTTATATCATAGTAAAAATAAAAATCGATTTAAGCTAACGATTTCCAATATAGTTAATAGAGATGCGCATTTATCGATAAAAAATCGACGATAAGTGCACAGCGATGCCTTGTCTTGCCAAAGTGAAATAACACCATAGATCTAGTCAACGTAGTTCCGGTCCAACATTTATATTTTTCAATGCACCATTTCTCTTTTCAGTTCTCATACTAATCGAAGCAAACTCACTATTGCAAAGCATATGCCTCCTTATAAAATTGTAATGGTAAAAACTGTAAATCTGTTTCACTACTAGGCGTTACTGTAAATTAGAAAACACACAACAAATCTCAGCACTCCTCGCACTGTGACATAAACCACGCTTGTTAACACTCGTCTAGCCGTTGGACGCCGCGCCCTCGACACCGCGGCCTCGCAACAAGACCACTCTCGACAAGCCGTCCCCCGTGCCCAACACCGGTTTCCTAAGCGGCCTGCCCCGCTCTCTATCGAACCTCACCGGCCAGAGTCTCCGCAACCTCCGTCAAGCAAGAACGAATAAAATCCAGCAAGAGAACACCCCGCCATTGGTCAGACAAAACTCTGACGAGTCCAACAATAAACGAAGACATGTACACAATAATACAGTACCAATGGTGCCTACGACGTGTCTCGACAACGTGACACCCCCTCCACTGCCTCCCAGGTCTATTGAGAGGCCGAAAAGGAATCCCTTAAGTCCGAATCTGAGTCCGCCTCCTATAAATCCGTTAGCGAAGCCAAAGCCTACTAACAGTACGGCGTCACCGTCTCATAAGCAGTACTATAAGGGAAGATATTATCCTGGGGAGAAGTTGATGCATCACTCGATGCCAGCGTATGACCCGAAGCAGCTGAGGAGGTCGTCGCACTCCTTGGACGGGGAGCTGGACGGACCGCAGCCTAACTCGATAGCTATGCAGATGAGTTACCCGCTGGTCAATGTGCCGCCGCCGCCTCTGCAGGTAACATTTGGGAAGAGTTTTTAGAACAATATGTGATTGAAAAAATAAGTTATAAGAAAGGTTTGCTACAGCTGATTTTTCAATAGTCAGATAGGTTTTATTTGAGGAATAAATATTGTGGTTTGACAGCTTTTGTCTTGTGCCAGATGGCCATATTTATTTTTCAAGTAAATGTTATCTGCCAATTGAGAAATCCGCCCTAAGGCTACTTTGGTAGTCTCCGGATGGATAGATAAAAAAAAATCCAGATCGATAAACTTTCACTTGTCTGGAAATTTTAGACTGAATCTGTAATTTTTATCAACTGGCAATACCAAGCTTTTGATACTGAGGTTGAGTTCTATCCAAATCAGCATTCATCTTTTAAATTGCGGACAAAAAATATATTTTATAAATACACAACACCTCTAAATTGTTCTAAAAACTCGTTTCGTCATTGTTTTATATTCAGGTGAATGTTTTTTTTTATTATAAAATATCTATGTCGTCGGGCTGAATGTTTACTATGCATACTCTTTTTAAATACCTTATTTTTATAGCTACTGCTTGAAATATATTTCTTTACTGCTTGGAAATATCTTAATTTTTTGAAAATTAAGTGTTCAAAATTTCTTTATATAAAATAAACAGGTAAATCTCTATTGGTATTGTAAATTAAGAAACTTCAAAAAAGTGAAAGTCCCTTGTAAATATTTAATCTCAAAAAGCTACAATTATATGTTTTTATGTCTAAATAAATTTTATGTTATAACATTTTCAAATTGTGACTAACATGACTCGTCTAAAACCACAAAGCCTTACTAATAAAATTCAATAATAAAAAACTACTAAATGCTTCCTATTTTTTCGGTCTGGCAACACTGCCTACTCATTTTCATACAATAATAATAATAATTAAACGCTAATTTTAACTTATGTCTCGTCTGTACTACTAATTACTTATTCTATATTTTTTTGTTTTATTAGTAAGGCTAGAAAATGTAAGTGTGTTAGATAAAGACCCTTTTGGAATTGAAACACAAAGTTTACACTTTTATACACCTTTATCTTAGCGATTTATTTAGGCAAACTTCATTAGTAATATGATTAGACACTTAAACAAACTTTTTTTACTGTCCGTTCAACCGATTTTAACTTCTATTTCGTAGGCATAAGGATGGCATTAAAAGCAAAAAAGTGAATACAATACGTTACCTAATATTGCAGCCGCCATTCGTCATCCAACCATCGCAATAAAAGTCAATATCGGTTGAACGGATAGTAATAGATGTTTATTTAAATGACTTATCTATTTTTGAATGGAGAATAGGTAAATAGGTCATTAGGTTTGGTAAACAATTTGACAACTAATTTGACACTCACTGTAGATAGTTTGAGATGTATTTATTACACATTTTGTAATAACACGCACTGTAATAGTAATATTGAGTTAAAATAAAATAACATTCTCAAATATCAATAAACATCAAGACATTTTGAAGTCCTTTCTGTTCCACACATTACAGTGACAGATCCAGCATATAATCGTAAGTTAAAGCAGAGAAACTTGCCTAAAATTGTTCTTCATTTTAATTACCGTTTTGTTATTATTATTATTTTTTTGTTTACTTCGCGTTTGACCATAATCTGACCTTATTGTAAGCGATGCTGTGATCGATGACGGTCCCATGTTACATGATTCTTAATTTATATAAGTTTAATTGACATCTACATGCTCCAAAGATCAGATTAATCAAGACCACTAAAGTTCTGATAAAAAGTGTTTCACATCCAAAAGCCCGCACTATAAAACTTCGAGGTACAAGTGTAATAACTAGTTGTACGTATGTGTGCACAGACGGATAACCGCACCGGTGTTCCTGTCCTGCACATGAGGAGTCGCTCGTCTCCCGAACAGTTGGACCACGACTTGAAACGATGTGAGTATCTATACATGTATGAATAAAATAAGAAACTGACTGCACTGAAATATGGCATGTCGTTATCTTGTAATTACTCCGTTAGTTTGTTTCTACGTTGCTCTTAAACGTTTTATTTTATTTTATATATGTTACTGCCTTTGCCTTTTTTAAATTGCTACGTAGCGTTGGCAAGCTACATCATAATTGTTGTGAACTTGGTGTAATGTTTGGATCACCAATTTGGTCATTGTTCAGCTTTAATGAGTATATTATCGCAATAATGTGTAAATAACTGTTCGTTATAAAATATTATAATTTTTAGGTTGCCTTTATTTTTGAAAAAAAATATACGAAAAAATTATAAAAAAGAAGAATTACAGCTTATAAAAAAAAAAACTAACTAAAACATTTATAGACAACAGCAAGCCAATTACAAATTCTCACGTATATTGTTAATAAACTGTTGTTAAAATAAATCGGACAGGGAAACATTTAAATATTTTAGTACCTAGTAAGGAAAATAATTATATTAAAGCGCTCTTCCTGTCTTCACTCAATTATTATTTAACATTGAGCTGTGCTTGACAGGCTCCATGATTGTTGTCATTTGTTCATATTTGCCGCCTGTGTATGTACATTATGGGTTGCAATAAAGATTTGAGATTTAAAATTGAGAATAATGTGGTGTTGTGGAAAGAGTGATCAAGTAAATGAAGATCCGTCAGACCGGTGTAACCATTTTTTTTACATTAAAGGATTGTTTTCAAGGCATAGGACGAGTATAGGTAATTTTATTTATTTATTTAGTACACGGAGGACTTACAAGTATTAAAAACAGACATAAAAAGAAACAATAGTCATTAGAAAGCCAATTACAAATCTTCACGTATAGACATGCATGGTGTGAACACAAAAGCGTCGCTTTTTAGTTAAGTTAGAAACAGTAATTGAAACATTAGATGTTTAAGGAAGGACAAACAGTCAGCAAAGTCTTTCTACCAGTGGAAACAGATAATACTTCTTACTGAGTCCAAGATAATCAGTTGGCTGATATGGTATCTTTTAATTAAAGCAAAGAAAAACGACAACGATTATTTAATGAAACTTGTCTCGATGTTTATAATGCGGTCAATGTTTATGTTACATGGATTACATATTTGAGACGCGCGATACACAATTTTTTGGGTTAAAATCCGTGAAACACATAGAGAGACGTATAATAAACCCAAGCAGTTTAGAAGCTTTTTTGACAATTGCATCAACATGTACGTTTATTTACTGTGTATTAACTTACTGTCTTGATGGACGCCCTAGTCACGAATAGTATTGCACCTTGGCAAGGTCTTGGCCCGCCAGAGTATACGTTTTCTAGTTTAAGTGATCATTTAACAGTTAGTTGTGTTTAGATCAAGTTTATTAGCCCGACAGTACTCTTCTAGCCGATACCAATCAGCCTGAAATGCTAGCCTGTTTTCGAGCGTTGAAATAGTGGCAAAGATTTTCATGTCAGCAAAGCATAACAGTTTATAAGAATGGAGGCACTGATCGGTGTCGTTTACATAAGTTACGAATAAGAAAGGACCGAGCAAAGAACCCTGAGGTACTCCGCTAGGCACGTTTTCCCAGCTAGGCATATAATTGTTGAGCACTATCTGTGACCTATTATTCATGTTAGAAGAGAACTATTTCATGAGGGCCCCACAGATGCCCTTGTGGCTTAGTTTCTTTGTCAGAGTATCGTGGTCGATCCGATCAAATGCCTTGCTATAATCTGCGTGAACCACATCGACCTGCTTTCCATTGTCCATAGTATCTGTAATGAAATGAAATCGTTTGTATATCAAAGAGAACTTTTCGTCAACAAAGGTGGTTAGAATATATTTTGCGTTCTTCAAAATACATACGAAAATATTAAAACAAAATGATTGAAGTTTGTTGTTTTGTTTAAGGAATTTAAACTACATTGGCTAGTGTTAGGTGAATCTGTCTGTCATCTGACAATATTCTTTCTGTTACATATTTATTTCTGTTTCCAGCAAGTATAGGTCCATCCCCCCTTATCGGCGCGATGTCCGTCACGCCGGGCGCGAGCTCGCCGTGCGCCGCGCCGCTCGCGCCGTGCGGCTCTCCGCTGCACAAGGAGTGCTGCGACAGAGACACTCCGCCGCCCGGCACGCCACCGCCGCCCTATCATACCAACACACAGGTGAGCTGATCATATCAGGTGCGATGTCCCTCATGCTGGAACTGAGCTGATCATAATAGTGTTCCTAATACTGGCCACAGGGAACACCTTACAGGCAAGTGTTCCCTTACCTGGCTGGTGTGTGTCCTAATATCGACACGACGACCGTAATGTTGGCACGACGTCCCTATTATTGCCATGATATCCCTAATTTCGAGGAGACGACCCTAATGTTAGCCCGACGACCATAATTTCGACACGTCGACGCTATCCTCACGTAGTTCCTAGTATCGGCACGACGACCCTAATGTCTGCATGACATTCGTAATATATTGATCCTAATACCTGCTGCCCGGTATTAGGGTCTACAATCTTTATACCATCAGAACGTCCCTGACTTCACTAGACTTCGAAGTTTGTCTGTATCGGAAATATCAAGTAACCGGTCTAATGATTATTTTAATCGTTCCAGCCATGTGCAGATCCACAAAGAGCCATCATATCAATGGAAGAAGACGATTCACCCGCGTCTGTGAGTTCAAAATCCATTTTCTTCAATACCTACATTTATTAAATACAGCATACCAAAATGACTATACCGTACTGTTTCGACTATCAAGTGAACACCAGTGGTTCATATTAGTAAATGCGTCTGCATTAAATTAAACTAAATAGTTCATTCCCTCACAATTTAATTAAGTTTAGGACAATCGAAAGGGTACTAAACATAGTTTTGGTAAATAAACAAATGGCCACCTTTGTCTACCTTTGTGGGCTGCGAGATTCTTCAAAAGGCTCAACTTACATTTGAGTATACGACGGTGCTCGCATTAGCGCGCCTGGATCACAGTGCTAGAACAGTTCAAAGACTTTTGAGCATTTGTGAATGGCTGTTGAATACAACAGTTGACGCGTCACTACGCGTCCGCAGTCTGCATACAAAACTACGATACTCTGGCGACGAAGCGAACGACTCGACGTTGCCACTTCGTCGCTTGGGGTATACTGGCTATGCGGCCGTGGACAGTAGCCCTTACACGCGCGCAGTAACATTTCGCGTTAAGAAAATAGTGACTCGTCAGTGCGACTGTAAAGTAAAAGTGTATTTATACTGAGATAAAAACTTTACCTTTTAAATCATAATTGTCAAAATTTCAAAATTCAATTTTTTTAATTAACAATAGTCGCGTCCGAACTTTCTGAAGGGCTTACTTCAATAAGGCAATGAACACGTCTTTCTAATTGCTATGATCAACAGGCATGGCTAAGCTTAGTGACTACAATGAATCACTATTTTCTTAACACGAACACAGTATAACCCGTAACAAGTTATATTGCTCGATAATTCTTCTAAAATTTGTTTGATTTCAAACATAATTTTGAATCCAGTTTAACCTTTCAATCGTGTCCATTAGAGACACAATAGAAAGACAATGACAGCGCGAACTCCGGCGTTCGAGTTTAGATGGATTATGGTTCTATCAGACACATTTCATTTTCCAGGACACATCAACGTACTCAGGTTTATTTTCAAACCTGCGCTCCGTACGGGAATCCAAGGCGCGGACGGCAGTACTGCTCAACTGGCTGCTAGGAGAGAGAAGGTAAATATTACGTTCTACATATATATTGAAAACGTACAAGACATTATCTACAGGCGGACAGACAGAATGAATTCGGATTCGGTTTCAAAAAATCTTTCTTATTCGTTTGAGCAGTGGTGACATTAAAGTACTAATCAATCCTTCCTCAAAAAAATCATCAAACTCAATAAATTGTTGGGTGACATTAGTGAACATTAGAATGTGTATGTCCAGATGCGCGTGCGCTTGCCTGCTGCTGGTGCTGACGGACGGCTACCGCTCGGCGAGCGGCGTGCACACGCACACGCTGCGCCGCTGGGCCTACGAGATACACTCCACCTTCTTAGTACCTAACGCGGTATGTACTCATTCCTTCTATTTATTACTTCTTCGCATAACGATAGAATTGGTCTATAATCGCCAAATATCGAGGAGAATAGAAATAAGAAATGGGGTCTTTGGACTTGCAGTTTGACAGAAAAGCGTGAAAATATTTTGTTCCGTTTTTGGGCAAAGGTCTCCTCCAGAAATGTGCCGTTGCCGGCAATATTGCCGAGAAGTGGGAATATTTGTGGCAATATTGCCTGATGTATGAATATTCGTGCAATATTGCCAGCAAAATTACCATTTTGGGCAATATTACCAGCGAAATTACCATTTCGGGCAATATTACCAGCGAAATTACCATTTCGAGCAAAATTACCAGCGAAATTACCATTTCGGGCAATATTACCAGCGAAATTACCGGCAACGGCACATCTCTAGTCTCCGATAGCTTTCCACACTTTCTGGAATTTCGTCTAAAATAAAAAAGGTTACAACCCGTTAGGTGTCGGTTTAGTTGAGGTTAATTAACTCTTTGAATGTCGTAATTAGAAACACAATAGAAAGACAATTACCTTATGTCGGACAGTGTAACTTAAGACGGCGATCTACCCATTGCTCACCCGCCAAGCCTAACATGACTAACATTAGAAAACAAACTTCTTCCTATCAAATATGAACACCTATGCTTTATAAGGCATAAACTTTAAAAAGTATCATTATCTCGTTAGTTTGCAAGTTAATAAGAGTAATAGTAGCATTCCTGCTCTTTCGATATCACATTATTCATAGCTCATTTATCCAATGTCTGCAGTATTGCCATTATTTTCATTTTGAGGTCTTGAAATAATCAATTGTTCTTTTATTGTATTCCACAGGCTCTACAGTTGAGTGGTGTAGATGAGAACATGGCGAATGAAATCGAACATGTTTTAGTTAATGGTAATTATTTACTTTTTTTAATATTTATTCTGCTATTTATATCTATACTAAGATAATAAAGAGGCTAATATTGTTTTTAGGAGATATTTTTTGAAAGTATAGAAATATTAATTGTTTTTAAGTTGTTTTAAAGTTGTTTTAATCCTGAGAAACACTATAATTTATATACGCAGGAGAAGCTGCGGTCAATTAGTTAGTATTTACTTTTGGAGGAAGTTTGAAAGTTAACTATGAGTATAATTTGAGAATAAAGGTCAGCGTCTACAAAGGTGGGAGCCGCGGAAAAGCGATCTGATAGTGATTTTCTGTTTGTGATTGCGCCCAAATAGATTGCATATAAATTCGAACATTGCAAAATATCTCCGATGGTGGCCGCTTCTTGTTTTTTCGATTTGCGCTTTTTCGGAAGAATTTGCAATCGAATTGGTTGGGTTGATAGCGGACGTTCAAATTTATAGAGTACACGCATCTATTTGAATAATTTTGCGTCGATGTGTAGCTTATGTTAGACGCTTGAAGAAGATTAGCCTGATTAGTTCAGGGTGGACTAGTGACGTCTTGCGTGGAAGAATCTTCGAAGAAAAGAAAATATAATTGAAGTAGGCAGCCAGCTAGCGCTGGGTCAGGCACTCAGGCGCAGCGGGGAAACGGGGGCTTCAACCTTTCGTATAAATTACTCTATTTACTGATGAAAACTATACAAAAATCTATTCAGAAGTTTTATTTTATTTTATCGTGTTCCTATAGACATAAACGCGAAGGGGAATACTTATTGCTTAAGAATAACATTAGCTTCTACTAACGGCTTCGCTTGTATATATGTAAAGTAGGTATCCTATGCTATTACAAAGGCATGATCTACCCATGTGCCAACTTCGTTCAACTGTTTGAACGTAAACGAGCAAAAAACACAAGATAATAAGTCGAAGGAATAATAAACATTTGCACTTATAATAATTATAACAACATTAATTAGAATTTTTAAAAAATCTAGTCTATCTCTGACCCATACCTTGAATTAATGTTACATAAATGAAACGATCCAATCGCTTGCAATAAGACTTAAACATAATTGGCGAAATCTGGTACTACAGGTACACCTTCACGAATGTTAAAAAAATACAGACATGACGTTATATCATAGAAGAGCACAGCTGCATCATTGGGAATAACTTGGTGTATGATAGAACTGGTTTTTTTCTCTTGCTTAATATTCTAACTAAAAACTTTTCCTCCTCAGAATTCGACAAAGAAGAGCTCCTTCGCAACGTGTTCCGCAAGGCGCGGCAGAGGGCGAAGGACGAGCTCAGCCAGCAGCTGACGGAGTTCCAGGTGAAGCGGCAGGTCGGGCTCGGCACGCTCTACGGGCCCGAGGACAGCGTCATCGACAAGTGCGACGTCGATAAGGCACAGGTAACATACTTGTATAGATTGTAACTCTACCAGGCACCTTGCAGGCAGCATGAACAATCGTAAGCGAAGCGCGCTCATCAATAGACGCGTCCACACAGCGAGCAGCTTTGTGAGGCATTTGCCGCGTGAAGCAGCTCGGTTAGTTTGGACGTGCCTCGGCCGAGGCAAGAGCGCGCGCTGCCGCGAGCGAACGGGCGACCGCCGCTCGCCATCCAGTGTCGGCTTTTACTTTTGCTCAAAGGCGTCTCAGTCGTCTGCCGCGCGCACTCTGAACGCTCACGTATATTACGAACATAATGGCTCGGGCTTGCTAATCTCGAGATGATACCGAGGCTGCCGCGCGGCAAATGTCTCGCGAGGCTGCTCGCTCTGTGTGGAGGCGCGCGCGCCGCCCGCGTGTGTTTTACATTCACATATCTAGTAAACTCCACAATCGAAGAGGTGACAGCAGCGACGCATCTTCATGAGACGGCTGAGCCGCGCATTAGCTTGGTTTGTATTATTTTAAAGAGTTTTGACGTGATATTCAAATTGATCTAGGCTGAGCTAATCGTCAAATAAACATTCTGATCCAAGATCCTTCTTGCGTTTTACTTACCAGAACCCTTGTTAAATAATTATAAGTTTAGTTCCGAAAGCTTTAAATATGAATGCGTTTGAAACAGCGCTTTAAGAGCGTCCAACCCAAGATACACTTTCATACAATCGCTCTTATGTGGTTATAATGTTATTACACATCTTTCTAAATTGACGCAAAGCTGCTAGCCTATCGATTTTCTACCGGTTGCATTTCGGGAAGTGTGCGTCGGAAGTGCATAGCCTAATTCCGCCTAGCCTGTTCCATCACCAGTACATGGTGGACATCCCACCTATACGCACAAAACGTGTTCCAGGGAACACATTCATTGTGCACACAGCTGGAGTGGAATTCCTTATCTGAGTTTGTGTTTTCTGATGGCTACAACCCGGGAATCTTTAAGTCAAGAGTGAATAGGTTACTTCTAGATATGTGCGCTTCATTGTCGTTTTCCATCAGTTGAGATAGCGGTCAAGTGCGATCCTATCAACAATATAAAAAAGGTACATTTTTTTTTTTACCAATTTTTTTATTTGAATGCTGTAGAATAACATCAGCAATGTTAATCAGATCTGTTACAAATCAGTACTTAGTGTTAGCACTTCTCTGTAATCTTACTTTTGTTCTCATAAAAAAAAAAAATACTATACAATAAACGGCAACCTGATTAAGACATTCCTCTGTAGCACGCACGTGCGATTCCGACCGAAACTCTGATCACCTTGCCTTCCGTCGTCGTTTTTTATCACGGTGTTGCGTCAGTATTGTCATTGTAAGTCCCGCGACACACGTTATAAACAACTAGCGCCATCTTGGATATCTTTCGAAAACTAATTTCAATACGAAAGTACTGTCATATTGTTTTCACTGTTATTATTTTATATGTTATGATAAACTGGCAACTGCGCGTGCGCTAGTCCGACTTGCACTTGGCTGGTTTTTCCTTTTTTATGATTTATTTACTGTTGTGGAGTTTGTCGACCAATGGTGGTTACTCAGGTTTCATTTCAGCAATTTTCTTTGTATGTATAGTCTATTCGCATTAAGAAATATACTATATCATACTAGGGTAAAGAAATTACATTAATGTTAAAGCAAATTTCCCTACATCATCATTTCAGCCGATACACGTCCACTGTTTGACATTGTACTTTCAAATAATGAAATTGTTAAGTAAACTGTTTAGAGTTGTCTGAATTTTCTCATTTCTTTTTACGAATAGGTGACGTATTCATTGTATAAAGTAATAAAAGCGTGTTTGTAATATCTGAAAGGCTTACTTCAACTGGTCATAGTGAACACGGCATTCTTTTTCACTGTGATCTAATTGGTCAAAGGGTTTGTGGCTAAACTGAGTGGCAACGACGAGTCACTATTTCCTTAACACGAATACACTATAGTGTGGATGTTACACCTATATTTTAGTTTTTTGAACATTAGATATATATTATTATTTTGATTTCTTAGGAGCTGGTAGTAGTGGAGCAGCTGATGTGCGGACAGCTGCGCAGCTTGTGTGCGGCGGGAGGCGCGGCGTGCGCGGCGCGCGCGGCCGCGGCGGCACAACACGACGCGCACGCTACTCTCATGGCTGCCCTCATCGCGGCTGCGCTGTGTCTGCACTGCAGGTAATACTGCCACGTAGTCGAGCAGCTCATGTGCGGGCGGGTGGAACGTAGGTCAACGACGGGTGCAGCAGTGAAACTCATCAGCCACATTGTCGAATCCTATTCTACGACCTGACAAAAGCATTTGACTGCGTTGACTAAACTACTCTGATCTGAAAATTACATCATTACGGAATTCGCAGACTACCTGCTGATCTTGTTTCTCCTATTTACCTTAAAGGCACCAAAAAGTAACCGTTAATCGAGCTTTGTCATACGGGTCTTTAGTTAAGATGGGCGTACCTCAGGGTGCAATTCTTGGCCCTACCCTTTTTCTAGTTTATCACACATCGACGCACAATCGCGTGTCATAAATCCATGACATGATTCTGGATCCCCAGTGGTGGCATTATTCGTCGTTATTTGCTTCATTTAGAAAAAAGAACCGAAGTTTTTTTTATTTAAATAAATGGTTATTCTAATATTTTATTTTATTCTATAAAAGTGTAAAAAATCGTTATTCTAATCGACCCTCATATCACTTCAAATTAAAAAGTAATTCGCCATATTTACCTACTTTTATTTATTTTTTTATTTATTAAAACTTTATGCAACGCACAGGTACAAAGGCCGACTTAATGCCTTAGGCATTCTCTACCAGAGAATCTTATCAATCTTTTTTTGGAAAATCCGATTTTCCTTAATTACAAACACGTATCAATTTTACATATAATACTTCATCATATTAATTCAAAGCTGAAGAGTTTGTTCAGTTGTCATGCTAATCTCGGAAACGATTAGATCGAATTGAACAATTCTTTTAGTGTTTGGTGGCCCATTTATTGTCGAAGGTCATAAGCTGTTTAACATTACGCTACGACCCAAGCGGTAACTATAGACACGAGTGTAGTATAAAGTAGTAGAGTACAGTTTAAATCGGTAGAGGATAACTAGTTATCAATAACTGTACTTTAACCCTATTTTAATGACATTCAGGTCACACGTAACATCGGTAGCGGATGGCAATTCACAATCCAATTCACATGTCATAGAAAGTGTTATGTTTTGGTCTATTAGTGTGGTTATTTAGTGTTTGAGATTGTTTATCGTTCGGTAAGCAACTATTTATTTAATACATGTGTAAAGTTAAAAGTAAAAGGTGCAAAGTTGTAATTATAAGCCAAATTGAGCGACAACTATAGCATGGGGGAATCCATAACCAGATCTTGTGTCAGTTTTATTATGGATAGGCTTGCGTTTGACCTAGCCCATCCATTCCATCCATTCCATCATTCCTATTCCATCTCATCTTACGGTGAGCGTTAAAGTGGCCGACAATGATGGAGAACGCTTGGAATATAATAATAATATGATAATTATTTCAGACAAAAGTACATAGCTTACCTAGAAGTAACCTATTTGACTTAAATACACCTAAGTTTTAGCTGTCAGGAAGCACTGATTCTGGCAGGAAATTTCGCTCCTTTACGCACAATAAATGTGTTTCCAAAACTCTATGTACGTTTGGATGTCCACCATGTTCCGTTGGTGCAACGCGCCGTACGTGTGCTATACCCATTAAATACATTATTTATGTAGTTTAGGTTCACTTGTCAGGATTTTTTTTAGTAAAACGATGTTTATTTTTATTTGGTAGTTTATTTTGAACTGCCTTTAATTATGTGGATTCTAGATTTAAACATAGTTAATTAGTTCTATAAGCTAATGAGATGTGCGACATGTGTTCTATGATCATGACACATTGCTGAAAAAACATACTCGCTAACTATCTAAAAATATAAGTATGATTCAGAGTTGTTTTAAAAATAAAATCTAATCCAAAGAAGTGGAAACGCGTCATGCGATACTGTTTACATTCAATACGACATTGACTATCATTCAGGGAATATGATAGTCGTAGTAAACACTCCTTATCTCTGACTGATAACAGGAAAAATACTATTCGCATTCAATCACTTAGTGGCGGTACTGCTAGACAGTTTAAAGTGTGATAATAGTGTAACTATATGCTAAACTTCCGGGAATAAGCAACTACTAAACTCAATAACTATAAATACAAAATAAAAACATTTTTGTAGTACCTATTGGGAGGCCCTTCAATATTTATTATATTTTAATCTTTCGAAGACCGTAATTAGAGACACAATAGAAAGACAATGAGAGAGCGAACGTCAGCGTTCGCTTGGGGTTTAATGAATTAATTTAATTATTTATTTTTAAAGTGAATTTGCAACTAAATATTTCAAGCGTTTACCTGTTGCCATTTTAAATATCGAGCAATAAAAATACACGTTTGTGGTATGGGACCTCAACTTAAATATTTATTTTATTCAGTTTTTAGTACTTTTTGTTATAGCGGAAACAGAAATACAACATCTGTGATAATATCAACAGTCTAGCTATCAGGGATCATGAAAGTATCACGGTCACCGGGTGACTGACAGACGGAAAGTGAAATGTCAGTAACAGGGTCCAGTTTTTACTCTTTGGGTACAGCATCAGAAAAGCCGTGTTCGAGCTAGAGATTGGCTAAGTGACAGACATACATTGAGCTTTTGACATTATATAAGAATAATAAAACTACCAACGAATGGCTTCAATTTCATGACTCAGTGTAACCCAGACTGGCCGTTTTCCTGTCAAATGTTTATTTTTAGTTTATCCTTTGAACTATCGGGAAGTGTAGTGTTTTAATATCTGTACAAAATGGTATTCGACCTGGCGAATATTAGTGAGGTGGAAGCTTTGGAGGTGAGGCGGAAATGGTGGCAGTCGCCCAAGTCCAAATATAAGAAGAAACTGAAGAGTAATAAGTAAGTTGTGTGTGAAGGTATTTTCCGTGTATTTTTGTACGTACAGATTAACACATTGTTACTGTAAATAATTTATGTTAACTTATTTACAGTTACAGTGTGTTAATCATGAACTGTTTATGTTATACTACGTTCTGCCAGCGGCTCCGCCCGCATGGGAGTAAAAAAATATATGCATATGTTACTCAGTGAAAAAGTAGCATTGTTCTGGTGAAAGAATTTTTAAAATCGGTCCTGTTGTTTTTGAATAATACAAATCTTTTCTCTGCAAAATGTTAATATAGGTTATAATGTAATAATTATATTATCTATATATATAAAAGAAAGTCGCGTTAGTTACACCACTTATAACTCAAGAACGGCTGAACCGATTTGGCTGAAAATTGGTGGGGAGGTAGCTAAGAACCAGGAGAAGGACATAGGATACTTTTTTTTTTTTTTTAGGGTAGAGTAGAGTAGAGTAGAGTAGGGTAGGGTAGAGTAGGGTATAGTAGGGTAGAGTAGGGTAGAGTAGAGTAGGGTAGGGTAGAGTAGGGTAGAGTAGGGTAGGGTAGAGTAGGGTAGAGTAGGGTAGAGTAGGGTAGAGTAGGGTAGAGTAGAGTAGGGTAGAGTAGGGTAGGGTAGAGTAGGGTAGAGTAGGGTAGAGTAGGGTAGAGTAGGGTATAGTAGGGTAGAGTAGAGTAGGGTAGGGTAGAGTAGGGTAGAGTAGGGTAGGGTAGAGTAGGGTAGAGTAGGGTAGAGTAGGGTAGAGTAGGGTAGGGTAGGGTAGAGTAGAGTAGAGTAGGGTATAGTAGGGTATAGTAGGCCAAAGTAGGGAAGAGCGGGAGCGAAGCCGCGGGCAAAAGCTAGTTACCTATATTTTTTGTTAGACTATTCTCTCCCACTCCTGGGCAAAGGCCTCCCTCTACTTCTTTCATCTTTTTTTTCAATATATATGTATACCTACTATAAAACCTAACCTAAAATTTAAATCTAGATTTAGCCAGGTTAGGTTTAGATTGTAGCCCTTAAGTTAAAAAAACAACAATCGAAATTAGAACCAGTCTCCTTTTTGATTTGGTTAGTTTAATTTAAAAGGAAAACATGCAAATAGGATTGGATGTTTTTGTGTTATAAAAACTGGTATCGGGCAGACCTACATGCGTTGCCTTTTATTATATTTATTATACATTTTTATTCGATGGGTGCGAAACGCACCGGCTGGTTAGTTTTAGCGACACTTGGGAGAGGCCTGTGGCCAATAGTGGACTTCTTTCGGCTGAAATTATGTTGATCTTTTTAATGCTAGTGTGTTTCTATAATACAAATTGTTTTTTATTGAACTTGGACAAGTATTTCTGACAAGCTAAATAATTAATTATATTGTAAAATTTATCCTTATTTTGATTTATTACTTATAGTTACGCACTGATTTCGTTGTATGTTATGCATTACAAACGAACGTAATATTGTTACTATACGAGGAACCTGTCTTTCCTTGAAACTCAACAGTATTAACATTCAGGAAATTGGTCAATTATTGTTAATTTATTCATGTAGCAACAATCTAACTTAAATTATAGAAAATTTATTGTATACTAGCTTTTGCCAGCGCCTTCATCTGCGTACGTAAAATATAGCCCTATGTCACTCAAGAATAAAGCAACTTAGAAAAAATTTTAGCAATCTGACCAGTCCTTCCAGAGATTTAATTCCTAAAATATATATATATATATATATATATATATATATATATATATATATAAAAACAAACTTTACTTCTATATAATATTAGTGTACATTCATCGTTGAATGGTTAACTTGATGATGTCAGGTACAAACTTGGTCTGCGATGTTATATAAAATCGATTTTTTTACTAAGAAAATTTGCGAATATTAATCGCACTCAATGCTCTCCTTGAATTCAGTCCTGAACTAGATTCAAGGCCCGACCACAAGCTATACACCGTTAAATTTTTATCGTTTTAATCCTGTGGAGGGTCGATCCGGTACATGAAACACTATCGATTTGCAAAGATATAAAATTAAAAATATAAAGTTTTTTTTTTCAAAACTCGTAATTTACGCATGTACGAAATTAATTTCGTTCATGCGACCTGGGCCCCAAGTCTGTTATTACAATAGTGTCAGAATGGTCTAACATTGATTTCATTATTGTTGATTTTGTCAAGTTTGGTAATCTACTAATATAATGGCTTCATTATGGCTTTCCAACGGTCAACCACTAACACTTCATTGAAAGAAGTGGTATAGAATGGTAATCTCGTACATATTGACAAATGAATGTCTGATTTTTGCGGTAATCTGCAAAAATTTTGACAGTTCCTTTGATCAGTGACCTACCATTAGAACGTCATTATGCAGTAATTGCTTAAAATAAGTTCGATATAGTCATAGCCACAACTCTATGACGAGACCACTGACCGATCAATGATTGATCATTATGAATTAGCAGATTAGGAACTTTTAGCAAAATGACAATGGGATCGTGTTGGAATGACGAATTTATAAAAATAGCAGACTTGGGCCCCAGTAGTTAATAGTCTGCTTTGCGTACAAACTTCCATTGGCGATGCAAAATTTAAGACAAACTCTTTGTTCGATGTTTTTGTTCATTATGAAATTCGCAATACACACTAGATATGATATAACTGAAAACAGCACTGTATTTAATATAAATAACAGATGCAACTCAAACTCCGAGCCAAAATGGAAAACAGTTGTGCCAATCTAGCAACAACAAAAAAAACTAAAATTTGAATTTGGAACCATAAATCATCCATTCCCGATACTTTTTTGACTGAATGTATACTTGATTTACTTTGTATCTTAATGTGCTTTATATAATTAGTATTGTAAACAGTAAACGTCCTAGTTAAATAAATTACACAGAACTAAAGTGTAATCCCCAGATAGCATGTGACGTAAAGTCGCCCGGGGAACTACTCTAGCTATCTACCAGAACGCCGCTGTTATACCTACAACTACGGGTTAGTTCGAAAGAGTTACGGCTGCGTGTAGGTTTCAGTAAGTCTGAACTTCCCTCTAAATTAACTTAGTAACCGGACTTTTTAAATAAAAAATAGATAGGTTCAGAAGACAATTTCATGTAAGTACTTTATTTTTTATACCTACGTTCGGTGGACGCACACTAATGAGCGTTTGAGCCGGAATCGACGAGTGGGCCGAGGCGCTCCGAGATATCGTGTCCGTGAGCGGTGTCTATGTGTGCGTTGCTCGAGCGCGCTTTGTATCTAGATTGGCTTCTGTACCTATATATTTTGTGGCCCTGCTGACGACCCTGATTACAGCATCAATCGTGTTTATCAAGTTCTCTTTACTGCAAGTGTGTCAGTGACGAAGTTTGGATTGTATCTTCATCTTTATGACGGTGAAAATTTTACCCTCCTTTTATACTTTTCCATTGCTGGGCAAAAGCCACTCCTGACTTCTTCCAGGAGTTTTTTTCTCGAGCCACCTCTAACCAGCCCTTTCGGTAGGCGTCCAGCTTATCTCCCCACTTCTTCCCAAGTCGACCTCGCCGCCGTCGGCCATCCATCCTCAGGTACCCACTTTATGGAGACTCTTACTAAACAGTCAGAGTCCATGCGGCTGATGTCACCCGCCCAATTCCATTTTAGTCTGGAAACCGGAGATCATAGACGTAGGTCTTTTTTTTTTTTAGGTAGGAAGATCATCCAGTGACATCCCCCGCTCTTGGCCGGAGCGGGGGATAGTGTCAGATATTTACTGATTAAAATCCGCTTTTGTTCCTTCGTTGCCTTTCGTATACCGTGGCCGAATCTTTCTTTCAGAAATAGATCCTTGGCCTCAATAGGAGACGTAGGTCCTACGTTTATGATCCTCGTCTTTAAGCGCAGGCTTTTTTGACCCTCTTTGTCGAGTTATTATTACAGTACAATTCACGAATGATGGCGGGCGTGAAGTTAGCCTTTGCGAACTTTCGCGCTTCCCACACTCTTCTCGCACACGCACGACGTCATTTGGTTCCTAAAACACGTTACTGCGCACCCTTCTGCGCAAACTTCACGGCCGCCATCATTCGTGAATTGTACTATACATTGACGATAGTAATGGTGTTCGTTCTTTGCAGGCCAGCATCAGTAGCGGCAGCAGTGGGTGGGTCGCGCGCGTCGTTCTTACAGCGAGACAAGCTGTACAAGCAACGCGTCAAGCAGATCACGAAGCAGCATTCGCAGCCTGTGAGTATACTACTGTTGGAATGCTAAATTAGACCTAGTTGACTGTGAATTCGTTTTTGTGAGTTGCACATTTGTAAGATGAATTTATATGTATCAGTTACTTAATAAGGCCTAATAAGTAAGTTAGTTATTCCTAGATAATAAATTAATTAAATGGAAAGCCTCCAAGCGTTGGAAGGCATCCTGTGGGTGTCAAATCTTACCCATCAATTTATTTTTAGGTGGTAAATTAACTAATGACATCTTCCGCCCCCCTCCCGCCCCCCCAGGACGTATCATACTTACTGACTAAAACCCACTCCCAGTTCCTTCAATGCCTTTCATTCCAGGGCCGGGGTTTCCTTTCAGAAGCGAACCCCAGTAGGCTTCAACCCTGTTTGAGCCCCTACGGTTTGCTGACAACTCCTTAAGACGCGCGTGGAATACTACGCGCCGTCGACAGCTTGGGCATCCTAACCCATCTGTGGTATATATTAAATTGTAATATTCCTGGTTTTGTTTCCAGTTCGTAGTCCGCGGCCACCACCTGCAGCTGCAGGCGCTGACGTCGGTGGCGCACTGCCATCACTGCGACAACATCATCTGGGGCTTGGCGCCGCAAGCCTACGTCTGCACAGGTAAACTATATTAGTACAATACTAGCGACATCTATGACGTCACATAAGGGGCCGTTCAAGTATTACGTAAACAGATTTTTTGCAAAAATTAACTCCCCCCTCCCCCTTGTCAGCAAAAGTAAGCAAAGCTCTCACCCCCTCCCCCATGCTTACGTAAACATTGGTACAAGTATTTGTCAATGTGTTGGTTTCGTTATTAATTTTTGAGCATTAGTTGTAAGTCTACAAATAAAGAATAGGCTTCAAATAAAGGGAAAAAACAAACTTAATTTAAAATTTTAACATATTAATTTAAATTAATAAATAACTCTAAATCTTCAACGACATTGGATGTTTGCTGCTCAGTGATGTGTATCTGCTCACTTTCTTGTGATTTTGCAACATCGAGATCGTTCTTTTAAAAAACTAAGAAAAATATATACGGCTGACGCTAATTACCATCTAGACCCCCCATCCCCCATGTCATCAAAAATAAGCAATGCTAAAACCTCCCCACGCCCCTATAGTGCTTACGTAATACTTGAATGGCCCCTAAGAACTAATCCTGCATCGCGCAATTAAAGTTCTCCGCGAGATTTGAACTTATAGAACAGCTCGAAATCGTCTATCGGGCAATTGCCCACCAGACATAACACACCATCCTATTTCTAGGGAAGTTTGTGGGACTTTACTTTCTGATCTGCTTACCTCCAAATTATTTTATTCATGAGCAACTGGCTGCTGCACGTAACATACTCCCGGCATAAAAGTACCTATCCTATGTGTTATCCAGGCGGATTTCAATGAAACTTGACCATATCCTGAAGTAGTTCATAGGATGCTTTTGCTATCCTGAGAATATGTTCCCTTTGGATAATTTTCTACTATCACGCCGTTGGCAGAAGTTAGTATATTTAAAAACTGTCAGCTTCACCCGAGTGAAAGTAAGTTACTCCACATAACTTTGGACCCCCATTTCATCCCCTTAGGGGGGGGAATTTTGGAAAATCCTCTCTTAGTGCTCACCTATGTACGTCATGTGCAAAATTTCACGCTCCCAGTCCCAGAAGTTTCGGCTGTGCGTTGATATTGCAGTCAATTAGTTTCTCCTTTTATATTATATAGGAGATTAACTTCAAGATATTAGAATGAAACACTTTAACACATTGTATCTCTCTGGCACAGACTGCAAGTTGCGCGTGCACCGCACTTGCGCGCGCTCGGTGGAGGAGGGCTGCTGTTTGGACGGCGAGCACCACAACAACAGGATCTCGAGGTTCATGGAGCGGATACATGCCAACAACCAGCCGATGAGTAAGTTAACTGTATTTGTGCTCGGAATTTTGAGAAAATACCAAGTGTTAGCGGCCCAGCAATTGGGACCTCGATTTCCAGCTACAGTAGGTATGGGCTTGCGGATGACCGGCCGTCCGATAACCGTACGGGCCGAGTCGTTGACGGCGCGTAGTGTTCCACACGAGCCTTGAAAAGATGTCGGCAAAACCGTTGGGGTCTAGCAGAGCCGAAGCCTACTAGCGAAATTTTCCGAAAAGGATTCCTAGGTTTCTGAGACGCAAGGCTAAGAAAGGACATAAGAATGGGTATAAGTCAGTAAAAATCTGACACTCCCTGTCATTCCATCTCGAGCGGAAACGTCTTTTCATGTTTTCCTACGTAACTAAAGATCATTTCTGAGAAAGATAGAGAAATCTAATCATGCTTTGCTCAACCTAAGGAGCACACTATCTTTATTAGAAACGCACACACACCTGACGAAATTGATTTGTGATTGCTTGATCATAGTTTCTGTTGTATTAATCATTTCCAACCCACACTGGGCCCGCGTGGTGGATTATGGCCCATTCCCTCTCCTAGAGAGGAGGCCTAAGTATCAGCAGTAGAAACTTTAAAAGGATTTTTTTTTTTCGATGGGAAAATCATCTTATGACAACCCCCGCTCTTGGGCGGAGCGGGAGATAGTGTCAGACTCTTACTGACTAAAAAACCCATCCCGTTCTTTCTAGCCTTCATACCGGGGCTCGAGCGCCCTTTCGGATAACCCTGGCCCCAGTAGGCTTCGACCCGGCTGGGCCCCTGCTGTTGCTTAAAAGGCTGATGATGATGATGATGATCCATTTCAACAAAGGCTTGATATGATTAGTTGGTACATTTTATCAGGCAACAGACTTCCTTTACTGGTAAGTGCATAAACATTGCTCACTTTCTATAAATTGTTACAGATCTCGACGTAAATGACAAGAAATCCAGGAAGACGTCGGGTACCACGCATTTTCTCAACAGTACGTATCATTCATAACATTCTTTGGACAGGTTCATTCAAATCTGTGTGGTTCTTTCCTCGAAAGACCCATTTGAGAAACTAATCTACATGGTTCTCATATGATTTGATCATTACATGTTGTATGGACTTTAAAAGAGGCTGACTGCTGAGTTTATTCCTGTGTTCCTTCACAGGGTAAGAAAGATCGGCCTCATCTAGTTTAAATTTACGAAAAAACTGAAGTGAAAAAGTGATTTTCAAAAACCTATTTGTAAAATAAAATATTTCATTTACTCAAAATCAATTAAGCCCTAAGAACCTTGCACATTTTTAACAAAAACTACGCAGTTTGATGTTGCATTAGTTGCCAGTATGCAAAACTTTTTTTACAATCCAATAACTTTGAGCCATTCTAGGAAGAATAGAATATAATGAACTAAATTGCAAAGGCATCCCTCCACTCCTTCCATAAACTTAAATCTATGAGTACAATGGCGGTCTTATCGTTAACAGCGATATCTACCAGACAACCTTAGGATGCACTGAAACGACTAAAATAATACAGCGGGTAGTCAGCGTGCGAGCGTGTGGTAAAATCGTATTAGCGACAATTTGCGGTTTTTTGCAGGTTCTCTCTTCCATAAATAAGAAGTATTTATGAAAATATGTAAAAAGCAAGTATAAAGGGTCTATACTCTATTCCCGTTAAGATTAGATATTTTGAACAACCATCTTTCACTGTCCGCTCAACCGATTTTGATTTTTATCGTTTGGTGGCATGAACAATAGCGGCTGCAGTAAATAGTTGGTATTGTATTCGCTTTTTTGCTTTTAATGCCACCCTTAAGCCTACAGAACAGAAGTCAAAATCGGTTGAACGGACAGTAATAAAGGTTTGTTTAAATGTCTAATCATAACGTGAATGGATATATTAATGAATAGGATAAGCTATAAAGGGGCGATATATTGTTGAAGCAATGCTTCGCAACTTTTATCCCAATAAATACGCGACAAATAAAATTTACCAAGGACACCAACACCAAATATCCTCTCTCTTTAGGCAACATGTAAAAATTGCATTGGAGGCTTATGGAAATAATTTGTTGGATAAAATAATGACAAAAATCTCAATAAGCGCGTCCACACCGAGCGAGCAGCGATCTATCCCAACGAGATCATTGCGAGGTTGCCGCGCGCAGCAAGTCTCACACATGATGGCTCATTGTTCGTAATATACGCGAGCATCCAGAGTGCGCGCGGCAAACGACTGAGGGGCCTTGAGCAAAACAAAAAGCCGACACTGGATGGCGAGCGGCGCTCGTTCACTCGTACGCGGCAGCGTGCGGGCTTGCTTCGGCCGAGCCACGTCCACACTAACCGAGCTGCTTCGCGCGGCTAATGCCTCGCGAGGCTGCTCGCTTTGTGTGGACGCGCCTATTGACTAAATCTACTGATTGCATTAGAGTTTTCAAAATACCATTATTCATCGCATTTGTTTTCTTTTAAAAACAGTGGAGCGAAGTTTTCGAAAAGCAGAAGACGACCCGCCTTGGGAGCAGACGCTGACACCGTCCGTCATAGGTAAGTCACTCTATATTGTAATATTCGGCTATGTATGGAGAATATGCCATGTTTATTCATTGAACCATCAGACGAAAGTTATTCGTTTTAATATTTATATGTGTTATAGAAGAACCAACAGTATTTATTGTTAGGTAAACGTTATTTTTTTTCATTTTGAAAATTTGCCAATATATTTTTTTTCGTTTACTTTTTTTTCGTAAAGTAAGATTAGAACGTGGGTTCGTTATTTTTTTTTCGACTTTCAATTGCGTTTTTATCAAGCGCATATAAGTCGTAAAAATCACATTATGAGCGTCTTTATGTCGTTGCAGAAGAGTAGATGATTTTGCAGTTTGTTGTATCTGGGACGTTTTTCGTTTTTACTAAAAAGAAATGTGATGACGGGTGTAATTCGTTCACACTGTAGCACAAATTAAAAAAATATATACACCGTTAAATTTTAATCGTTTTAATCCCGTAGAGGGTCGATCCGATACATGAAACACTATCGATTTGTGAATATAAAATTAAAAAATAAAGTACCCTTTTTTCCAAAACTCGTATTAATTTACGCATGTACGAAATTAATTTCTTTATGAAAACGTCAGATGAGCGAGTTCAATGACCTGTAGGTAATAGTCGGCGTTGTGTACAAACTACGTACAAGTCATTGAACTCGTTCGAGATACCAACGATTGTCGTACGTGACACCTACGTTTTAGCACCTCGGAAGATTTTTGCGGAAGCCGCCATCAGCATCCTAGCAAATCTATTATAACAGGTAAGCTTAATATATGTACCTACTTTATTTTGATGATTCAAGCTAAATTAAAGAATCATAAATCAATATTTTTTACACTTAACGCATTTTCTGCTCTAGTTATTTAAGAATGATAATGAAGAATCAACAAATCGCGTATTGCTTTTAAAAATACCAGTACTACAAGTGTACATATTATAACATAATCTGCCTTATAATGTTCACACTGCTGGCAAAAAGGCCTCCCCTCTCGCCACGCAGCCTCAGTGCGAATTGGCGGATGACACATGTCCGCGGTTAAAACAAGCCGGTTCCCTCATGATATTTTCTTTCACCGTTTTGAGAGCAAAGGTGATGAAATAGTACATTTTGATACAAGTGGAGAAAGTTTGTCATTGTGACCGAGGCGGCATTCACCCGAGTCTTGGCGAGGGTGATATGATTTTATGATGAAATTTCCACGTGTACGACGTTTTTCAATACACTTACGAAGACAAATAAAAAGGAGTCGACTCGTTGTTTTTTTTTACTTTTTACCCGTTACATTTTTTTTTACATTTTTTGTAAAAAAAAATGTAACGGGGGGCGACCACAAGCACATTTATGCACTAGTACAGATAAAAGTGAGTACGTGTATTGAAAATAAATTACACAAAGTAAATCGTCTGCCTGGGTTCGAACCTGTGACGTGCGGTTCACAAGTCGTTCTATTTGCGTAGCAGGACTTATTTACCACAAATCATATATTGAGTAATTTCTAACACCTATTACATATCGTTGCGTGTTTCTCATTGACACCCGTCTGTCAAGTTATGTAGTAACTTGGGTTTAACTTGTTTTGTTATTGAGAACTGTTGCAGTAATAGATGTTACCGTCTTTTGTGAATTATGAATGAGTAGAACAAGTTATCGCCATCGTTTGAATTGAAAACGGGTCGAAACAACAAAATTATTAAGCAGTTTCTTTATTCAGTACTAGTACTTAACTTACTAGCGTTTCTCCATATAAACTTTGGACCCGCATTTCATCCCTATAAGGAGTGGATTTTAGAAAATTTATTATTATATCAATATATTAGTGTATCATTTTTTTGGATGTTATATTACTTTATTGTTAACTATGTTTTTTGTGTGTACTCATTTTCCTTTTACTTTTACACACAGTATCTACAATGCTCTCCAAATGAGAATAGGATCGTCCGCCATATTGTGACGTCATGATTTACTGTCAAATCGAGGAAATAAATTTTTAAACTTTAATTAATTCACGAAAAAAATAATTTATTTATGAACTGTGAACGAAAAAAGTTTAATCAGAATCCAGTTCCTCAATTTTACTCAACTCGTAAGTTCTTCAATTTTGACAATTTGTTTTGGATTTGACTGTACCACGAGACGTCAAAACATAGGAATCGGTCCTATTCTCATTTGGAACGCGTAGTATATCTCTTTATTCTCCAATTTTCCTTTCGCAGGTATGCTGAAAAAGATTTATTTAGAAATAAGCATCACCTTTGTACTATTCTTTAGTTCTTTTATTATAGTGTGTACATCAATGGTTAAATAAATAAATAAAATAAATAAACCCTCTCTTAACGCTCGTCTACGCAATAATAGACAGCCTTGCGCAAAATTTCATGTTCCCAGTCCCAGTAGTTTCGGCTGTATGTTGACATGTCAGTCAGTCAGTTTCTCCTTTTATACACCCCTACTTTTTAATTAGTACACAAAAAAATAGGGCTCTATCTGTACCCGTCACTTATCATATTTTTGTAGTCAAAAGTAGAAAAAAAACGAAATCCTAAAATTGACCACGAAAAGGTAACCGTAGGCGCGGGCTTGCGGACAGTGAGCAATGGGTAGCTCGCTGTCCGGCCGTCCGGTAACAGTCCGGACCAAGCCCAAGTCGTCGACGGCGCGCGCTGTTCCCGCGCGCCTCAAGGAGTTGTCAGCAGCAGCAGGGGCCCAGCCGGGTCGAAGCCTACTGGGGCCAGGGTTATCCGAAAGGGCGCTCGAGCCCCGGTATGAAGGCTTGAAGGAACGGGATGGGTTTTTTAGTCAGTAACAGTCTGACACTATCTCCCGCTCCGCCCAAGAGCGGGGGTTGTCATAAGATGATTTTTCCCATCGAAAAAAAAGGGCTTTTCTAATAAGCTCTTTAAATATGTGTACTAATTAAAAAATAGTGGTGTATAATTGTCGAGAAAGTGCTCACTTCATGAAATAGCCAAGTAAACGTTCGTTTTAAACGTTAAAGCTTGATGACATATTCTCGTTTCACGGACAATTTTAGAAATACTTTTTTTTTTAACTTTTGACTACACAAATATGAACAGTAACGGGTATAGATAGAGCCCCATATTTTTGTACTAATTAAAAAAAAATAGTGGTGTATATTGTTATAAATTGGTTAAGTAACATAACACTAACTAATCACGTAATTCGACCTTATTCATAGAAATGAGAACCATCACCTGGTATCAATACCAAGTAGCCTTCACAAATGGATTGCTGACATACTTCGAAGACTATTATAAGCATAGACCAATCGTAAATCTAGGTCATAGATTAAAAATTCATTAGGAAATTATGGTTAAGGCGTATAGTCCCTTGAACCATCTGACCAAAATTATGTGAACGCAACTCTCGCACTCGCCTAGGCGGCAGTACACAAATCTGTGCATTTATTTGCGGCCAGCAGCGCCCGGAAAGCGCTTTAAATTCATTTTCTCTGCGAGATATTGATTGATTTACATATGAAATGTTCACTTTGAAGAATATTTAACCACCAATTTTTATGTGTAAAAATGTTTCTAAAGGTCCAAGCCGTTTCGAAGGAGTAGGGAAAAGTTGCGAAAAATTGCTAAATGTTTTTTTTTTTGATTAAAGTATTAATTGCACGAAAAAATAAAATGTTGATATTATTGTTCATGAATCAATAATAAACATATATTTTTTTCAAATCAATTGACCAAGCCGTTACGGAGGAGTAGACCTCAGAAAATCACTGTTTTATGGCACTTTTCGGGCGCTTGGCCCTTAAGGGTTTACTTCATAGTAGGTCATCGCTTAGCTACAGATATCCTCACACTTACGCCTCTGCCATCGCAATCTGACCTCTGTTAACGGTCACGGTAGGCGTTGGCTTGCGGACGACGAGTAATGGGTAGCTCGCCATCTGACTGTCTAGTAACCATCTGGGCCTCAAGTCTGCTATTACAATAGTGTCAGAATGGTCTATCATTGAGACTTTAAGAAAACCACAGATTAAATATTTATCAAGAAATTGTGATTAAGGCTTTGCTCCATAGCAGGATATCGCTTAGCTAAGATGTGTAGTTGGAGATTTTTTTGTTCGGATTTTTTGATTGATTTGATTGATTTTAATTTGATTCCTAGTGGATATCATTTAATCATCATCATTTCAGCTGAAAGACGTCCACTGTTTGAGATAGGGCTCCCCCAAGTGTCGCCACAAGGAAAGGTCCGACGAGTGGATATTGTGATGTAAAATTGGTGGTTTTGTATCTCAAGTGCCTACACAACTCGACAATATGTGGAGTCATTGAAACAAACGCGATCGCGGTAAAATAGAGCTGAGATTTTTTTTGTGGTGTTGAAAACCTAAGCGACGCTTGCCAAGAAGTTTGACCCGATGCATTGGCTGCCAAATATTACAAAAACATTAAATTATGTCACATTCTTATTCTATTAGTAAACAAAGTATCTGTAGTCAGTGAAAACAAAGTAACTGTATTCAATAGGCGCGTCCACACAGAGCGAGCAGCCTCGCGAGGCATTTGCTGCGCGAGGATACTATTCCCGAGAGCGCGACAGCCTCGTGATCATGACTGAGGCGCCTTTGAGCAAAACACAAAGCCGACACTTTATGGCTCGGGCGCTTGGTCGCTCGCACGCGGCAACGCGCTCGCTTGCCTCGGCCGAGGCACGTCCACACTAACCGAGCTGCTTCGCGCGGCAAATGCCTCGCGATGCTGCTCGATCTGTGTGGACGCGCCTAATGCAGCATCCTTGGGATAACATTCTATTATCACGTGGGCAATACCATCGCTATTAAGTAATCGATAAGTTCAATTAAAAATTACAGTCATTATCTTCCTGCCCTTGTCCCGTTTTACTTGGGGTCGGCGCAATACATTTTTTACTGCATTTTGTCCTATCACCCGTTTCGCTATCACTGACTCCCTTTTCTCTCATATCGCTCCTCACACAATCCATCCATCTTTGGCATCCCTCTCCGTCTCCATCCATCCACATGTGTACTCATAACTCTTGCAGTAACGTGCGTCTCATCCCCCCTCTTCACATGACCATATCAAGACAAGCGATTCCCTTTCAACTTTTCAGTCACAGTTTACGATTTGAACTTGCAGTTGAAACTATTGATTCGGAAACAAATCGGTTTGTCTGACATTTTAAAAGTTGAATGTCAGAGGGAATAGTTTTAGTTTTACGTCAATTCCTCTTTATGTAACAGTTCTGAAATAGTTTTAACCTTCAGTTGTTAGTTTAACGATTGTTACGTTCCCTTTTACTTTAAGTTGCGTCTACTGTGATGAATGGGGTTATTTTGGACTTCAGATCTAACTATCTATGAAAAGTTGAAAGGATTGAGAATCATTTGTCTTGGTATGCTCATGTGAAAAAGAGGGATGAAATGCATGTTACTAATGAAAAGATGAATATAGTGTGTGAGGCAGGGAGGAGTGATATGAAAGAAAAGAGAGTTAATGATAGCGTGACGTGTTATAGGACAGAATACTCGTAGAATAAAACAACATTTTGCGTTTAGTAAAATAGTTGAGTATATATAACATAATTTTTAGTTTATGAGAAACCTAAATATAGTGTGTTTAGAATCAGCAAATAAATTAATTCCAATATTTTTTACACCATGTTATATTTTTTCTCAAAAATATTTAAAAAGGTCACAAGTTGGACACCACCGACACTAAGCACAACACAGGTCACGGCAGGTCTTAGCGGGCATTAGGAGCCAGCCAAGGGTGCAAGTGCAAAAACACCTCTCAGTCGCCTGGATGGTCCGGTGACTATGTATAAAGTGATTTTTCATGATACAGTTATGAAATTTTGTACATAGATTCCTTACATAAAAATACTAGACACGTGTTTCGGGTTTCGTTTTTACTAAAAGTAATACCTTACTTTTTATATATATATTATGTTATCGTTTTTCGGTACGTGTGCTCGCCTCTTGCTTTGGATGAAATTTTTAGGGACCATGGATATTTTGAAAACACAATTGAAGGAATTCGGTAGGTGGCGATGAAATTGAGTTTTCAGCTTTTTTTTCTGACGGTAAGCCTTCTTTCGACCAGGTGCCTGACGGGACCGCTAATATCATCATTTTAGCCGATATACGTCCACTGTTGGACATAGGCCTCCCCCAATTGTCGCCACAATGAACGATCCTGTGCGTCTCGCATCCATCGGTTTCCCGTAACCTTCACCAGGTCATCGGTCCACCCTGAAGGAGGAGTTAATCTGACGCTGCGTCTTCCGGTGCGCGGTCGCCACTCCAGAAACTTTCGGCCCTAACTGCCATCTGTTCTTCGAGCAATGTGCCCTGCCATTAGCGGGCATAAATATACAATTTTCAGAGTGGAAGAAATGATCACTTCTTCCACATTAGGTGATGCGAGAGGACTTGTCAGACTATTACTGACTAACATACACCCCTGTTCCTTCAGTTGCTCTTACAAGTAACCCTATCTGTAATTCGTCCTAACGAACACACATTTTGTCCTTTATTTACAAGCCTACGTTCTGTATTATTCATTTCGTACTTGACCTTTTGTTTTAGATAAAATATGTATGTCCGTTAACGCTTATTTATAGTTCTTTGTGATAAGGATTAACTATATTGAGTCATCTCCATTCAGACTTTTGCAAAACAGTGTTGCTATTGCTTTGCATGTCATTATAAATTGCATAAAAAGGTTTAAAAAAAATATTCAGGGACCTATCAAATATATACATAAACATTTATCAAAATCGGTCGAGCCGTTTAGGAGGAGTTAGGTGACAAACACACGTTCAAAAGAATTTGTATAAAAATATATTTATTTGTATTTTATGTATGGTTTTTGTGTTATTATGTTTTATTAGTATTTATTCTGATGTATGCACACTGTTAGTCCTAAATCTGTCTCATTTCCTTCATTCCATTCAAAGGTTGTCTGTAAGAAATTTTCCTTTGTGAAAAGACCGCCCAATGAACACTTGTTTTTACAAATATTGTTTTTTTTTTAATAATAATTATAATGAATTATAATTTCGCCAATCACGTTCAGATTTACAATTGTTTTCAAATATTAATTTATAATATTCTGCGTAAAAAACAGAACTTTCACACTTATAGTAATAACTAAAACGCTTTAAATCACTTTAAAAATTTCTAGATTGTGTAAATAGTCACCGACACTTAAAAATTCAAATTACAAAACATTTTCACATTCAATTTCACACACGACTCACTCCGACAGCTAATTTGCAAGCGCCATCAATTGCAGCGCTTCACGTAACAAAAGCGCTTCATCCCTTCAGCCTACACCGAGACGCTGAAAGTACTGAAACTGAAAGCTCTGGAGTACAGTCGACGGCGGCGCGACGGATGGACGTGTCCTGAAAACGCGCGCCACGAACATATTACGACGAAAACGTTATAAATACCGCGAATTTCGAATAGAGAACACGTTCCATTCCTTTTTTGAATTAATACAGTTGTAATTTTCGAAATTTTTAAATTAGAATTCTATGTGATTGGTGTGTGGATTCGAATTTTGAAATGTTTTCGAATTTGTGTTCGTTAATTCGTGGAAAGTGCTTTTAAGTTTGTTGTTTTTTTTTAAGTGAAGTGGTCTTATTCTCTTTGCGGTCATATTTGGATAATTTGGTTTTGGTAAGAGTACTAAAGAGTTAATTTATTCGCTAGACGGTTTGATAAAGTAATCTGACTTCCAATTTGGAGGCTAAAGTCGATTTGATTACGTTTATCAGCTTTTGGAGATAACAAGGTCAATTATGGTCGATTGTAATTTGTGAATTTTTATTATATATTGCGAACTAGTGCCAGTGTATGAGTTATTTATATATAGTTTTTGTAGATTACAAGAACATTAACTATGTCATAACCGCCAATAGATAAAAGCTAATTCTTACGTCTCAATATTCGACCCATAGATACATAAATAATTGGGTGAAAGTGTTTTTTGCCTATTCCAACTTTTGCCCACTGTTGGGCATGTACCACTAGAAAACGTACTTGATTTAAATATAGTAGTAAAATTCGGGTTTTCTTCAGTGCAAGTTAAATTTACATAATAAAAGAAAATCCGTAAAGCCACTGAGTTTTACTCGAGGGAATCGATTTGTCTCAATCGCACAGAGATTTGCAAAGCATTCCAACATTCGCTACAGCCCACACACGACCCCTTGTTATTTAGCCATGGAGTATTAAACTTTAAAATATACTACATCAAAGTTTGTTCCAGTACTTCTGTAGATTGGCGCGAACTAGACTTACAAACAGGTCTTATTTGTTATATTCTTTATTGTACACAATATACAAGGTGTAAGGGACAGCCCTCCACAAACTTTAAGGGCTTGTTCAGTAGACGAAACTGAACAACCTTCCACGAGACTTTTTTCAGGAAACGAAAAAAAAAACCCGCCTCACCATACAAAATTATAAACTTGATTGGACAGTTTGTATGGAGAGACCGATTTTTTTTTTTCGTTTCCTGAAAAAAATTTTTGTGGAAGGTTGTTCAGTTTCGTCTACTGAGCAAGCCCTTAAAGTTTGTGGAGGGCTGTCCCTTACACCCTTTATACAAAAATATAGGACAAACATTATTAAAAATAAGTGTACAATGGGCGGTCTTATCGCACAGGGCAATTTCATACAGACAATCTTTGGATGGACTGAAAGAAAGAAAGATACTAATATCCACGAGTACATGGTTTTTTTTTAGACGCCTGGAAGAGCTACTAGTCCATAACAGAACTATGTAAAGGTACTTTGCCTATATGACTTAAGCGCAAGTATGTATAAAGATGATGTAAGTATGTAATTTAAGCGCAAACGATCGCAAAATAATGACTAATTTGACTAATTGTTTTAACGGGGTGTCCTGTCTGAGCGACGAATACGAAACGAAGCGATGCAATATGGCGCAATGCTACACGCGGCAAATCCTAACGTCATTTTGATGATTACTTCTCCAATAAAAAAAAAACCGGCCAAGTGCGAGTCGGACTCGCCCATAGAGGGTTCCGTAGCAGCAAGTAATATAATGTAAAAGTTCTTGTAGTTCGTTGTAACTTTGATCGATGCTTTAATAATATTGAATTTTTTTTTTGATTTATGACGTATTAAAAAATAACTACTTACTAGATCTCGTTCAAACCAATTTTCGTTGGTAGTTTGCATGGTAATGTACATCATATATTTTTTTTAGTTTTATCATTCTCTTATTTTAGAAGTTACAGGGGGGGGGGGGGCACACATTTTACCACTTTGGAAGTGTCTCTTGCGTTAACTATTCATGTTAGCAAAAAAATGATATTAGAAACCTCAAAAAAAAATTGTTGAGTTTCAGTTCTATGGGGACCCCCAAAATTGATTGCTTTTTTTCTATTTTTGTGTGAAAATCTTAATGCGGTTCACAGAATACATCTACTTACTAAGTTAGCATAGCTCTTATAGTTTCGGAAAAAAGTGGCTGTGACATTCGGACGGACAGACAGACAGACAGACCTGACGAATCTATAAGGGTTCCGTTTTTTGCCATTTGGCTACGGAACCTTAAAAAGTACAGCACAATTTCGTTTCGGCAACATTCTTCACGATTCCTATAGTGTTTATGTTTTTTGTCTCACGACAATCTTTTGCTCACCTACTGCGGCGATCAGCGCTCCTACGAAATTGTTGATTCAAATTCGTAGTTCGTGGTGTCGCGTCTGGTCGCCATCAAAACAAGTACGCGTTACGTCGCATCACGCCGCAGACTGTCATATAGGCCGCGAGCAGGGCAATACCGCTGAGTTGATCGCGTTCGTAGTGTTGCGTCGCGTCGCATTCGCCGCTCACGCAGGATACCCCGTAAATGACAAACTGCTGTGATTGGGTGATTGAATTGTCAACAACCAATGACAGCTTTTTACGCGCTTGTTTTACGTTATTTTCGTTAAATAAACTGAAGGAGTGTATGTATATTTCACCAGAGCACGATCTACATACACAAAACCATATAAGTCTTAAATATTTCCACTATCTAACCTGAAGTAGGTTGGACTTCTTCTTTCTAGCCTTCATATCGGGGCTCGAGTTCCCTTTCGGATAACCCTGGCCCCAGTAGGCTTCGACCCGGCTGGGCCCCTGCGTAGATGGCTAGGTTGAAAGATAGGAATAGGTAAGTCAATTTTGCCGCCTCTCAACTTTTACCTTTGGGTTTGCGCGAGTTGCCCCCCCTACCCCCTAGATCGGGCCCTTCATTTCACACGGCGTCGTATACTTTGTACTTACCTCAGTGCGCAATAGGCGTGAACCCATAATGTTCTACTAAAATTAACCATGAACTATAACTTTTTAGCAAACGAGTGTACTAAATCACGACTCCTTGACAAGAAGCAGATCTTGGATCTTATCACAATGGTTTACATAAATGACATACAAAAGTAACGGTAAACAGACATTTGAATATCCACGTGGTTCGTAGCTGAATAGTAACAGCCGCAAGTTCGATCTTCAAGGTAAAGCAACGCTTATCGAAGTCATCTAGTGGATGGGTGACCGAGATAATTGCCTCAAAAACACGTAAAATTTCCAAAAAAATGTTACAAAGACGGACTTAATGCCTTAGGCATTCTCTACCAGTCAATCTAGGGTTGTAAGAAGACTATACGAAAGGTGCATAAATATATATACACCGCAAAATTTTGATCGTTTTAATCCCGTGGAGGGTCGATCCGGTAAATGAAACACTATCGATTTGTGAAGATAAAATTAAAAAACAAAGTACCTTTTTTCAAAACTCGTATTAATTTACGCGTGTACGAAATTAATTTCTTTAAGAAAACGTCAGCTGAGCGAGTTTAATGACCTGTAGGTAGTTTGTAAGCAACGCCGACTATTACCTGGGACTTAGGCCTCCTTTCTAGGAGAGAGAAGAAAAAAGGAATACAGGGTTATTTGCAAAACACTAACAAAAGTGTTAGTGTTTTGTAAAAAGTAATAGAACAAAAGTTGTTGTTTATGATGTTAGTAACCTAGTTTTGAGAGGTTGCCAGTGTTTCACGAAGAACCCGGTATAAATACTCATTATCATTTTGGGATCAAATGTTAAACCCTATTCCATTGAACCGTCTCATAGTTCACTACAAAGCTTAACCATAATTGCATGTGGCCGTGGAAACTAATGGTCCAGTATAATCCCGTTGACGGCTTACGAGGCCCATGGGAGCTATGCGGATGTTCTGTTGTACCTACTGGCTGGGTTCTGGCTGTGAGCGGGATTTTGATTGGGAGAATGGATTGAGCTGAATTCTTGTCTGGTTACGAAAACCATCCTTTTAAAATCAAAAGGAAAAAACGGAATCCTTGTAGAATCTCTTTGTCTGTGAAAACCTTTTGTAATTTAATTTCGCAATTGCCCAGTTTTTTTTATAATTGAAATAAACCAGTGTTTGACTGCACGCCCACCTGATGGTAAGCAATGAATCGTTGATAGTGAAGCGCACTAGTTTAGAGCCTTCACTTCTAACTTCACTCTAGCCTTGAAGTCACCTAAATTATAACACTTTTTACCAATTATAACGTCAAGCACACACGAAACTATACACTGCCTCCAAAACGCAAGTCGTTGATGTGACCCAAAAACCTGTCCAACTTAAATAATGGGACGGGACAGGACACGTCTGTTACACGCTTAATGAGCTTTGGGCCCGTAAAACACAGGATTTGGTGCCTGGACACAATGAGGTGGCGGGGCCGAAAACGAAGGAAATGGGGGAAGAACTAAATGTCTTCCTTCAGAAGTTGCAAGTAATGCCTTGCCCATATGGCTTTTGCCCATAAGTGCCAAAGGCCTCCCTACATACCTTTCAACGATCACGGGCTATTAATAAATTACACCAAGCGTAGTGATTATAACATTGTTTTCAGTAAAACCGTTTTTTGAGGTGGGAATTCGTCAAAAAAACTCCTCGTTCTGATAGTTTGAAAAAATCCCACCCATACGCACAAAGCGGTTTGGGAGCTTGTGCGTACAGCCAAGGAGTGGAATTCCCTGCCGGAATCTGTGTTTCCTGATAGCTACAACTTAGGAGTCTTTAAGTAGAGAGTGACTAAGCTTTTTCTAGACAAGCGTGCCCCATCGTCGACCACATCATCGCTTACCATCAGGTAAGATGGTGGTCAACCGCAAGCCTATCAATAATAAATAAAAAAATGTATCTGGATTCTTACATTTTTGCGTAATTTGCTGTCATATCCAAAGCTTCTCAGTTCTAAACCTATCCATAAATAAATAGGTCAGCTTCAAAAGACCTACTTTTAATTTTGGCACACAACCTTTTCAAAATTAGGTCACTGTACCGCTTTAGCTAAGTTATTATAGCCATTACAAGCTTTCCATCGCAAATCAAAAATTTTCTAACATTCTAACATATTTTCAAAAAAATATTTAAAAGTAATTTTACTGCCAAGCAATCAATAAGTAATTTCAACAACTTGAGTTTTTATATGCGACGACTACTTAACTGATGTCCATAACCCCGTTACTGGGTAATATCAATACATATCTCCTTACATTAAATGTACATATGGGGCAGTGGTGGCCGAGTGGTAACGGCCCCGAATTACGAGTTGTCGGTCGCGGGTTCAAACCCAGCCAGGCGCATTGCTTTGTGTAATTTATTTCATCAACACTGCTTTCAAAACGATGAAGGAAAACATCTGAGAAAACCGACATGTCCTTGAACTGAAAATTCGAAGACGTGTGTGTGACATTCACCAACCCGCACTGGGCCTGTGTGGTGGATTACGGCCCGTTTCCTCTCCTAAAGAGGAGGCCTGAGTCTCAGCAGTGGGAACATTAAAAGGCTGATTATGCTATTATTAATATGCTACACTACCTATATATAAACTATTTATTAAACTTCTATTACGTGAATGAATAAAATACAAACTATTATATGTATATAATCAAAACAAATAGATAAAAAAAACAAAACTTTGTCCTTTACTACATCACACTAATATTATAAACACGAAAGTTTTTGAGTAGGTATAATATAATAATATATATTCCACAACTATCACACAACGCCATCTAGTCCCAAGCTAAGCAGAGCTTGTGTTATGGGTACTAAACAACTGATAAACACACATATATATTTCTAAATACATACATATTATAGATAAATTACACCCAGACACAGAACAAATGATTATGCTCATCACACAAACATTTGCCCTGGGTGGGAATCGAACCCACGACCTCTGGCATAGCAGTCAGGGTCACTAACTACTAGACCAACAGGCCAGTCAACAAAAAAAAAAGTAAGTTTGTATGTTCATTATACTAACGGCTTTACGGATTTGGATAAATTTTGGCACAAAGATAGATCATGTCCTGGATTAGCAAATAAGTTACTTTTTCCCATTCTTATCTTTCCTTGGGGATATTTTCTGCTTCTATGCGTTCAAAGCCGCTGGCAAAAGCTAGTACAAATACACATAACTCACAAGTAATCTAAAAACCTGAAGAAACCGTATGACTTTACACCCTGAAACAGTTCTCCCCTAGCCCGCCAATCACGGACACCCCTATTATAAAGTCCATCACAGTGACTGTCCCCTCCATGGGGCGTTTGTTTGACATTGAACCAGACACAACTTCACTACTTGCGTAACTGTATGTCGCTTAAAGATAAACAAACTTACAAACTTATTTTATGTTTACAACATAGTCTACGGAATTAACTTTTTTTGTTGTTGTTTTTAATTTTATTTTTACTGGTCTGTTTTCGTCCTTCGCGCCTGTTTGTGTTTTGACGATTATAAGATTTATTACTAGCGTTTGCCCGCAGCTTCGCTCGCGTACTTAAAATATAGCCTATGTTACTCAGGAATAAAGCAGTTTTCAATCGGCAATCGGCTAAATACTTTCAGAGATCCTACAAACAAAAAAAAAAAAATACAAACTGTACCTTTTTAAAATATTAGTGTAGGAGTGTAGACGATTCAAAAGGTACTTCAAAAACAACAATTATTACAACAATAATTGGGAAATAAAGGGATCTCAAATATCCTAACTCTAAGTGGTCTTTCTTAGGGCTCCCACACAAATGCGTTGCGTTACAATTCGATGCGACTTCATGCGGCAAAGGATCGATCGGTTCAGGCGAGCATACAACGTGCGATGCGAATCAATTCGCAAGTTCTTGCGCTGCGTCGTACGAACTCGCAGATTTTTCTGAGGCGATGTCGCATCGCAGTTTTGATGAGTGTCATCGTTCTTTTATACTCCTCTTGCAATAAATGCTGATTATTAAGAACACTCATATATGTATTAATCCCAACTACAACTTTCACAAAATCTTTGTTGTCATATTTTTTTATATTCGTCCCGCATTCATGCCCTCTCCAGGCGGTCGGCTCCTTCTGCAAAGCAGTACTTAATGCTAGCAAATCCGATCAGGCCTCACGCGATCCCTATCCCGATTTCCGGCCACCGTAGACGTGAGATTGCGGAGCATTGGGTAGCTTGCCGTCCGACCGTCCAGTAACCGTCCGAACCGAGCCCAAGTCGGCGATGGCGCGTAGTATTCCACGCGCACCTCAGTATGTCAACAAAACCGCAGGAAACTAGCGGGTCGAAGCCTACTGGGACCAATGGTGATACGAAAGAGAACCCCTGGGCTCTGAAACGAAGGTAAAGAAGGAATAAGAGTGGGTTTTAGTCAGTTACATCTTGACACGCCCTCCCGCCCCGCTCAACGGTGGGAGATGTCGTTAGATGATTTGCCACATTAAAAAAAGCCCTATTTCATAAATAAGCAGTACTTAGCTAATTTTATCAGCGACTGATTGACAAGCCACAGTTGCAAACCTGATCAAGCACAGCATGTACTAAGCTGTATTATCCTCGGCCGAGAGCACAGCACGGATGGCAGCACCTGTAACACACGGACGACCGGATCCTTTCTGTTAGGCTGAACCTTGGCTGAACATAGCTATAGTCATTGTGATATTTTCAGCATTTT